>OZ007593.1:277645397-278845397 GCA_963931845.1 Maratus michaelseni
TCTACAGGTACATTAATCCTGTAGAAGATGACTAAACCTGTATCAGTGTTTCACTCTGAAACTAATCATCTGATTCTTAGACAATTAATCACAATCATTTATATTTTTACTAGGATGAGTCAAAAGTTTTTTCGTATTTTTGATGGATTTAATTTGAAAATCTATATTTCACGCATGAATAATCCAATAAACTGTGCCCTAGGACTAATTTGGTAGAATAAATTCTAGGTTTAATGCAAGTGCTAAAATCCGTTATCAGTTGACCAAATTTCGCTGACATTGTTACACTGCAAAAAATAATTGTTGATTTTACAGTATAAAACTGGCACCCAGCTGCCAGTATTATACCGTAAAATTAACAGTATTAAACAGTAAAATAAGCAGTAATACGCTGCCGCGCAAGCAGTAATACGCTACCGCGCATACGCGGCAGCGTATTACTGCTTGCACGGCAGCGTATTACTGCTTATTTTACTGTTTAATACTGTTAATTTTACGGTATAATACTGGCAGCTGGGTGCCAGTTTTATACTGTAAAATCAACAATTATTTTTTGCAGTGTATAGCTTGCTAAAATGCCGAACGATACCCAGCAATTCATAATATTATCTATTTATTTTTTTCCCTGAATGAAGGGTTTAACGAAAGAGCTAAAAGCTAATGCAAGAATTTAAAAAATAAATGACGTAGAGTGTTCTGGTTGTCTTAAGGCTATTCTAATTTTTTTTCCCCCATTCAATAAAACTAAAGTTTATAACGTATTCAAGGAATCTTTTTTACATAAGAGTACAAAAGTTACAGGCATTACTTTGAAAGTGATTCGTAATCGAAAAGGGTTTTCTAGTTTTCTCTCAATCTATTGCATCTTACATAAAAGCATACAAGCATATATAAAAGCATACAAGCTACAGGCATGACTGTTAAAGTGATTTGTAATCAAACAGCGTTTTTTTATTTTTCGTTCTATATTTTCGTTCTATATTATATTTCGTTCGTATTGCATCTTAAGTTATAATCTATGGCTCCGTGATAACGAGCTTTCCCGAACTGTCGTATCTCGAAAGTCAGTTCAAAACGCCTATGTTGAAGCGATTTCTGAAAGACCTCTAAAGACGTTTTTCTATAAGAAAAACGAGAAAAGCTAATCGATTTCTTAGTATCTGATTATGGACAGCTGCAAATTTTATACATTTATGAATAAAAATTAATTCAGGAATGTGTCAGAAAGTTGACAATTTAGATTTGAAAACAGCTTTAACGAACGTAGTCCAAGTTTAAACGTTTCAAAGAAGGTGATTACCAACCTTGCACATAAACCAAGATTTAATCTTGCGAAAACACCCGACCGCTAATGTTATTACTATGGGAGAATTTTTTTTAAATATCTCGATTGCATTTTAATATGTTCGAAATATTTTTTTTTCATTGGATAGCTGAATTCAATCTCTACAAAGGACATTTTTTACTTTTTCGATTTTATTTGAAGGTTTATTTTTTAGTTTTGTTTTTTATGAGGATACTTTCACTTTCGAAACTTCAAAAGTAAAAGTATTCCAATAAAAGAAAAACCTCTAAACAAAATCGAAAAAGTTAAAAAATGGTCTTTGTAGAGATCAACCTCAGCTATCCAATGCAAAATATATCATTTAAAATGTTAAAATGTTAACGAGATATTTTAAAAAAGATTTCTCTCATGGGATTAACATTAGCGAGCGGGTGTTTTCGCGTGAGTGAAGTAGTCTCTTAACGATGTTCGACTGGAAGGTTATCGAACAGCAGCTAAGCGCTAGCACCCATATTTGATTCCTCTCAAAGCACCATTAATGGCACCTCCAGGAACTCGGGCATGAATTGGCGCTACCGAGAAGTTTCCCAGTATGAAAAATACGAAACAACACTTGACTCAACCTCGTATATTTCCTTTAATTATTTCAAACAAAATAATAAAAATTAAGAACACTAAGGGCATTTTGACAGTGCAATTAAAGAAGATTTCGCATGATGTTTACAGTCATGAATTTTTTGTTAAAAGACAGAATAAGAAAAAAATTCTCGCTTAAAATAGATATATTTTAATTTTTATATAAGACAAAAACATTTGCTACATATACATTCTGTTTTGTGCGACCACTTAAGTTTTATTTACCTTTGTCTAAATTTCTATGAGTATAGATCAGTTAGCTATATTTTTCTAAAAAATAGGAATTGCAGATATTTATTTCAACTCACTCATGAATAATGTTTAAAACGTATCATTTAAGAAAAAGAAGAATCATTTTTTTAATTTTTCTCAAAAATAAATTAAATAAAATACTTAAACATTTGGAAAATTCCAGAAAAAAATGAAAAATAATTAACATTTTCCAGTATATCTTTTATTTTAGCAATATATATCTATTATATCAGAATTTATAATAACTGTATTTAACGGATACGTCGGTTTAACCGGCGTCTTTTTATCTATATTTTACTTTAAAATTTTGTTTTAGCTTTTAAATTCTCATTAGAATAAGTTAAATTGCATTTATCTTATTTAGGGCAAAGAGTTCATTGGAATCAAAACACAGCATATCACGACTTATCTTTAGTATATGGAAGTACAGAAGAACAAGCTGAAGAACTTCGAAGCAAACATCGAGGTATGTACTTAATTCAACACAACGAAAATAACAAAATTCAACAAAATGAAAATAAAATTAAAATAAAATAAATTTTAACATCGTGAAATTTCTCGAAAGAAAATAATTAAATTTAGTATTGTTTCTATAAATAAACAATAGATGGCAGCACCAAAAAGATTATTTTGATTACATTTCAAATATTTAATATTATAGGCGGTACAGGAGGAAAATATTCAAAATTTATGTTTTAAATTTACCGAAACAAATGTAGTAAAGTCAGAAAAGTTTAACAATACAATTAGTTAAATTATGAAAAATGTATTACGATTGAAAAGTGTGTGTCAGTTTTACATAAATAATTCTATTCTTATAAATAGCAAATAGATGGCACCACCCTAAATTCATCTGGATTAATTTTGTTTTCAAATGTTTGTGATATGAATTGGAAAACATTCAACTATTTTATGAAAAATTGCAGAGAAAATATCGAAAAGTTAATGTAGTTCAATAACTTAATTTAAATTATAAAATTTTTATTATTATAACAAAATGTCTATCTCTTCGCGTTTTATCGGTGCTATGTAAATAGATGTATTCCCATAAACTGCAAATCAATAGCAGTACCATAAAATGTCTTCTATATTATTCGTTAAATGTTTATGACACGGAGATATCACATTCAAAATATCTTAAATATCTCTACATTAAGTTTAAAATGTATAATAATCAGCTGGATAAGTGTATTCCAGCTTGCATTTTATCAGTTTTACGAGAAAAAAAAAATCGAGTAGTTAATAAAGTTGATTATTAATAATTTAGGAAATAAAAAAAACTTAGAAATATAAAAAGTGTCTTTTTTTTCATTTAAACTTAATAAATACTTCGCAAACAGTGAAAAAAAAAAAAAAAACTGTGTTTATTGGAACAAATTTTGCTGTCACATATTTTTCCGTACCAAGAACACTTGAAAAAAATTTCAAAAAAGCGAAAATTTCACGTATTTTTTGGATAAAGAATATGAAATAAATTGGATTGATCAAAACATTTTTATATTAATTTAATAGCGTATAGCCTATGAAACAAATCATCGTACACCAGTAGCAATCGATTATGAATAACGTCTACAGCTAAATGGAATGATGCATGGATCGGAGTTTGGGAGCGCAATACGTACTAAAATTTTAACTACATCTGAATTTTTGTAAAGCTAAATCTAATTTAAAAAATTAAAAAGTTTAAATATGTGCTTAGATATCAAATCTCATGTCATTTGTACCCCAAGATTCAACCTCAAACTTAACGAACTATTTCCTACGACGGAAATACGAAATCAGTAAATGTGTGTGTCTAATTTTATGTATATCTTTCTGTGATGCAGTTATTTATCATGTACACGTTCGTAAAATCAAAGATACATAGTAGTGAAATTGGTAAAAGTAACATACTCAATAGAAATATGAGCATATGCGTGTTTCGTAATATTGAGACAAATAGTACCTGGAACTATCATAATCCTAGAAAATACTCAAAAAACGAGTACATTTTCCTTATTTTCATGTACTATTTTCAACAGTGCTACCTTCGGAATTTTATCCTTTTTTTTTCCCCTATGGTCATTCACTATTGTCATTTAATGCATTTTTCGAGCTATTATCGGGAACGAAAAAAAAAATTCTAAAATGCACATTTTTACTATTCTGGCGTAAACAATGCTATGGAGTTTGACTAAATTTATGCAAAACGAATAAAAATGCGATATTAGTAATATACAACGTGCTGTACGCTCTATTGTGTGTACTGTGCCGTGCTTTCTTCCCAGATTAAGAATAAACGATGATTGTATCCCTTTTTTTTCCTAAAGTCATTTACTATTGTTATTTAATGCATTTTTTTTTTCAAGCTATTAAGGTGATCGGGAACAAAAAAAAGTATGGAAAAAACATAGTTCGTGAAAACATGAAAAAGTCCTTTTTCCTTATAATCTTTTAATTTAATTTTATTGTTATTATTATTTGTTACACTTAAATTGACTCATCTAAATTTCTATGAAAGATAAAGCCATGGAACTCTGTCCTTTATTATTTTAACTCAATCATACTGAATGAAGAAACTTTTTATATTAATTTAATAGCGTATAGCCTATGAAACAAATCATCGTACACCAGTAGCAATCGATTATGAATAACATCTACAGCTAAATGGAATGATGCATGGATCGGAGTTTGGGAGCGCTATACGTACTAAATTTTTAACTAAATTTGAATTTTTGTAAAGCTAAACCTAATTAAAAAAATTAAAATGTTTAAATACGCGCTTAGATACCAAATCTCATCTCAAACTTAACGAACTATATCTTACGACGGAAATACGACATCAGTAAATATATGTCTAATTTTATGTATATATTTCTGTGATGCAGTTATTTATCACGTACACGTTCGTAAAATCAAAGATACATAGTAGTGAAATTGATAAAAGTGAAGTAATACATACATACTCAATAGAAATATGAGTATATGCGTGTTACCTAATATTCAGACAAATACCTGGAGCTATTATAATTCTAGAAAATACTCAAAAAACGAGTACCTTTTTCTTATTTCCATGTACTAATTTTCAACAGTGCTATCTTGTGAATGTAACCCTTTTTTTTTTCTATTAGTCATTCACTATTGTTATTTAATGCATTTTTCAAGCTATTAAGGTGATCGGGAATCCATTCTAAAATGCACTTTTTTACTCTTTTGGCGTAAGCAATACTATGAAGTTTGACTAATATTATGCAAAAGGAATAAAAATACGATAATTAGTAACATTCAACGCACTGTACAACGTGCTATTGTGTACGTAACTTCAACGTGATATTGTGTGTGCTGTAGCCGTGTTTTCTTCCCAGAGTTAAGTCCATTTTTCTTAGAATGTATTTTTTTTTATTATTATTTGCTAACATTTAAAGTGACACAAAAAACTTCAAGCATGAAATTGCCACTGCTGTACCCCCTGAGATACCTGGACGGCATACACCAATACAATTCACTAAGAGACCTTTTTGTCTATGGCATCTGGTCAATCATCTTTACCAATTAGTATGATTGTGTTAAAATAATGAAATGTAACTACGCATCTATCGTTTATTGGAGTTCCTTTACCTGCGGTTTACTTTATTTAGCTGTCTCAAATGGCAAACCAGAAGGTATAGCAAAATGGTTGTCTGAGTGAATTGTGTCAGCATGTATACTATTCAGGTATCTCAGGTGGTAGAGCATTGGCAATTTAAGCCATAAAGGTGCTGGTTTCAACTCTCGGCTTGGACTTTTTTTGCTCATTTAGAAAAATTGAGTCTCGGAAAAATTGCAACTCGTATGAAACCCACAAAGTTTTCTCAGAAATATGTATTTTTTAATTGCCTTCCAAATTTTCGTTTTGAATGAAAACTTTGAAAATATGATAAGTACTGTTTAGAAAAGCATTTTTTGATCTCTTAAAAATTATTTTTTTTAATTAAATGTTTTAGCCAATTCTGTAGATAATTTAATATTTGTCCTTTTCTGTTCCCGAAAATGAAAAAAAATATATGCAAAAATAATTATTATTGTTTGAGATGGTATATCTAGTACTACACATGAATTTATAATTTATAATTTTTTTATAACTTTTAATTTTTCTTAAACTTTTATTCTTCTTTCTACGTGTGAAAAGGATTTTATATATGTGTACATAAACACACATTTCCAGGGAAAAAAAATTAGTGAAAAGTATTTATAATTTGAAAAAATTTGATTTTCTGTACCGGACTATCGTTAATGAAATATGTTGAAAATTTCAGGCATGTTGAAAGTAACCTACAACAGAAAATCTGGTCCTATGCTTCCTACTGTACACATAGAAGAAGAGTGTATATCTCCGCAACATGAAAAGAGCTGCTATCATGCTGGTAAGTATGTTGTATGAGATTCAAAATATAAGCAGAATCATGTGCTCTTTTAAAATAAATAAACGATATGCCAATAAAATTTATCTTAGTTGCACAATGTGAGACGCAAAAAGAGGTTTTCATGATAAGTTATAAAATATCTGCATTACTTAAAAAATTACTAATACTTAATGGTAATATTATTATTAAGAAATAATTTAAGGAATAAAAACTGATGTATAACATTTAGTACATTTGGCATCTAGATATTAACTGCCTATTTTTTGTAGTTATGAATGAATATTTTGGCGGTTATTTAAAGACAAAAATGTTTTAGATTAATATTTTTTAGTATATAGATAAATCACTTATTTCGTTTTTTATTTATTTATTTATTTATTAAGTTGTTTTATGTTTAAAATGTAAAGAAATCTTCAGTTCAATCGTAAACTAAGCATGAAATTAGACCAATTGTTCAGTTTTAGATTGTATATTTTTTTTTATGAAAAATGTTTTTATTAGACTTTTTTTTTTAATATCAAGTGGTTCATATAAGGTTAGCTCTAAATCTACAATAAAAAAATAACAATACTGTAATTCTTTTTTAGGTGATCCAAGATCAAATCAAAATCCATTTTTACTAACAGTGCATACATACCTGTTACGTTTTCATAATTTCCTTTGCCAAGAATTAAGTGAAATAAATCCACACTGGGATGATGAGAAGCTGTATCAAGAAGCAAGGTAATATAAATCTAAATCAAATATTGTTTATTTCGCCTTGTCTTTACTAGGTGCTGTACAAATATGTATATATGTGTGTGCATTTAACCCTTTTAGGGGCAAGTAAATGTGTTTCTGTCATGCTGAATTAAAATTAGAATTTTAGAAAAATTTTATTTTAAATAAGAAAATCCAATTTTACATCTTGTTTTCACCAAAGTTATAAAAGTAAATTTTTGTTTCACATTTCTGGTACGATTAAAACTAAGTAAGTGGTATAAAATATATCCCTTCCCCCCCTCCCCCGTTTTTCAAGAGGTTAAATGTTTGTGGATAAAAACAATGTTTTCCGAAAATAAGACAGTGTCATATTAATTTTTACTCTAAAAGAAGCAGTAGGCCTTTTTTTCGGGAAAAGCCTTTTTTTTTTCCATGCGCAAAAATTTGCATTTTTTTTTTTTTTTACAATAATCTATAATTATTTATATAATAATTAAAAAATTGTGGTCAACTACGGCCGCGGACTTACATTATTTCTGAATAGTAATCTTCGCCTTATTCATTAGCAGAATTTCTGCGATTAAGTAAGCAAAGATTACTTTTGGAAATACTGGTATTTACCGGTCTTAGTTTGGACCGCACTGATTTAAAACATTCTACATGTATTCACATAGTAAGCCAAAAAAAAAAAAATGCCAAAGAAAGAAAGAAAGATAACACCCCTTACATCTCCAAATTGTCACAAAAAAGAACGGAAATAGCAAGTAGGCTAGAATGTATGTCTTGTTAAAATTTATATTATAAAAAGCAGCTTAGGGGGACGCCTTCATAGTGAAATCATACCACTCTGAAATTTGCAACACGAACATATAATGCTGCCAACATATTTAGCTTCTTCAATAAATTTTAACGGAAATTCCGTTGGTCGAATAGTTTAGAAATTATGAAGGTTTAAAGTTTGGAACTCGTAATGTTAAATTCCTTTTTAATACTTGCAAAACAGACAACAATGCGGGTAGTTTTTTAAAGCATAACTCAACAAATACTTGTCGGAATGTGCTATAATTTTGGATTCGCATATTTGAAGCTTCTAGAAATTTATTGCTGTTAACAAATTCACAGGTTTCAATTCATATATATTAATTTTTTTATTTAATTTTGAAAATATACATATTTTAAAAAGGATTTTCGAAAAAAAATATGTTTTGACCTGTAAACTTTTTAACCTAAATCGATATCTAGAAGCTTCAAGTACACAGAAAAAAATAAAACCCAATTTGGGTCGAAAGAATCTTGGGTATGTGCCCAAATTGGGTTATGCCTGTTTTGGATACCACTGTGTATCCATTTTGGGCACTGTTAAATACCCATTTTTAAAAAAAATAATTGAAAATGGGCATTTAACAGTGCCCAAAATGGATACACAGTGGTAACCAAAACAGGCATGACTCAATTTGGGCACATACCCAAGAATCTTTCGGCCCAAATTGGGTTTTATTGTTTCTTTGTAAGCAAATACAAAGTCATAGCTCGTTCCACTAAGTAGTTTTTTTTTTTTTTTTTTTTTTTTTTTTTTGCGTTATGCTGAAAAAAATACCCGCATTGTAATCTAATTTGTAACGATTACATTGAAATTTAATTTACAACGATACATCGTGTAAATGAATTTAACATTTGGAATTCCAAATTTTAAACATTCATAATTCCTAAACTACGCACCAAAGGACTTCCCATTTGTATGTCCTAACGTAAAATTTACCCCAAAAGCCAAATATGTTGTCAAAATTAGCTGTTCGTGTTGAAGTTTTCAGAGTTTGGTGCAAATTCATCATGAATGCTTATTTTTACAGCATAAATTGACAGAAGGCATAATTTCTATTCGAATGGCTATATATCTGATGTTCTGATTTTTCTGTGAAATTTTCGAGATTAAAATGTTCTCTCTTTTTTCGCTCACAGATTATCAAAGCCTGAGAGCTAATGTGCCCGCAGGTTCTGTATGTACGTACGTTTGAATGTATGTAACCCGATAACTCTTCATAACTCTTCACAGGCCCTGAAATTGCGAAAATTGTGAGTAATTTCGAAATACAATAGTCATCATAATTTCAGGTCCTAGTAGAGGACTCAAGACATTAATCAATTAACCTGAAAAAATTTTCTGTTAAATAGTAAGCGGAAAAGCAAATTTTAATCACTATTGTATTTCAAAATTGTAAAGTTTATTTTTTTTCATTCCACCCTAATGGACATCATTAATAATTGAAAACTGCAATTTCTTAAATAAAAGTACCTTATTTATAGGTAAAGATATCGATGAACAATAACAAAAAAGAAACTATACTGTGGGATTTTAATGAGCATTTTCTCCTCCACGATGATGCCATTTGACTAGACTGACATAAACTCACTAATCGCAAAATAGCTGACACTTATATCCATATATCCTCAAAAAATTGCTAATTTACAATACATCAAACACTCGCACTGATGGCGGGAAATTGATAGTACATTTGAAATCAGCATCCTCTAACTGTTCAAAATCAAAATAAACATTTAACGCAACAGATACAAAAGGGTCAATTTTGTTGTGAAGTAATATTTACTGAATGCTAATTTTTAACCGACTTAAAAAAAGGAGGAGGTTATCAATTCGATCCGTATGTATGTATGTTTTGGTGTTGTTCACGCATAACTCTCGTAAATGTGCATCGATTTTGATATTTTTTCTCTTGTTTGAAAGAGTAAGGCTCCCAGGTGGTCCCATTTCAATTTCGTCAAAATCTAATCATTAGAACAAATTATTTCAATTTTTTATTCAAATTTCCACTATTAGTTAATATTTTCACCAATTCTGATTCATCCGATTATAACTATGCATTATTTTTAGGCGAATCAACATTGCTATAGCACAATGGATCACATACGGAAAATACTTGCCACATGTTCTTGGCGAAATTATGAAAAAAGAAGGAATTCAGATTTTGCCTGGAGCTAAATACACGAAGTACAATCCAGAATTGGACGCTAGTATTGCAGATGAGTATTCTGGTTTTGCTGCTCGTTATGGTCATACTCTGGTACCTGGTCGCATTTCTGAGATCGAGCCAAAGACTGAATATAAGGACGCTATTTGGTTGCGTGATTATTACTACACACCATTTGGATTCAGATATGGACAATACGATAAAGTTGCTAAAGGAATGACAGTAGACAAAAAGATGAAACATGATGTATTTTTAAGTAAGTCACTTTTCTTAATCAATAGCAAAAATAATTTTGCTTAAATGATATATACTGTCTCATTTATGCTCCGTTGTTCCATTTTTAACACACAAATTTTCCTGTACGTTCAGATTCTATCTTTTCGCCCAATTTTAAGAAAATGGCCTTCGTAAAGGATCTTTTCGGAGAAAACAAACATTATGCCCTGGTCTAACCGAAATATTTAAGGTAGCTGAAAGCCCAAACCTAACTGAGATAAATCGCAGAAATCGATCTCAGATTACTTTAGGCATCAAGCTATTTGGTATAGCATATTACATGCGCTTTGATTGACTTTGGAAATTTTGGAGATCTTTCGTATATTTTCGATATAGAGCGCATGCGTTATCTGGAAAACTTAATATAAGGGGCATTGCTTCAATATGGAGTCTGAAGTCTGATTTGTTTTTACTTTAGAATAATTAAGTAGATTTAAACTTGTTTGCAGTGTGAATGCACTATAAAAGAATATCTAATTTTGACAGAAAAATATTGTATTTTTTACAGAAAAAACTGTTTTAAAGAAAAACAGTTTTTCCTGTATAAAAACGTAGATTTTGTAATTTTTACAGGAAAAAAAACTGTTTTAATGATAATATACAGATATTTTATGTAATAAAACGGTTTTCCACTGGCGCCAAAATTGACAGTTTTTTCTGTCAATTTAAGAATTTTTTTTTTTTTTTTTTACGGTGTAAGGTAGTTTTTATTCCGAGTGTACCCGTACACGATTTAGATTGCAGGTGAAAAGGGTGAGCTTTTTCTTGATAAGTAAGACAAAAAAAAAATCGTGAATAAAATCAGCTTCTCCCTATTTATAAGACACAAGAGATTATTTTGGCTTCCACAATAGTTTTAAATTAACGCAGTTTGTGACAGGCGTCATCTGCATCAAAATGTTGTAAATCTCTTTGGACGTTGAATGTACTTACGTATAGGAGAAAAGGTAGCATGTGTGAACAACGGGGAACAGGTTGAACTACACCCATTTCATCTAATTAACATAGAATAAAATCTTTTAAAATAGGTTAAATAGGTTATATTAAACTTATCAACTATTGACAATTTTTAAAAGATTTTACCTGATGTTAATTAGATGAAATATACTTTTTCACATGTGCCCGCTTGATCCCTAATGCTTAGTTTGGATTTATAGCATTTTTATGCAGAATGTTTTTGTAACAATGTTTATTATTAGAATTTCACTTGCCAATCTTTTACAGAGATTTTATGGGTATTGAGATTCTGACAATTAATTTGTTGACCGCCGTAATATTTACATGTATAGGGAACGTATATGTAGTGTCAAACGCATTTGATTCACACAACGCCGACAGTAAACGTGTTAAAATAGCTGACGCAAATACTAATAACAACCACACGATCAAGATGCAAACATCTCAGCAGTTTAACATACATTTTTATACTTCTATTATCCAAATTATTTTGATTTTTCTAATTTATAACATGAAAGTGGTTTTATTTAGTATATACTTGAGCTATTTTCAGAGCCCAATATTTAAAAAATAAAATGCATACACTGATACGTGTGCGAGTTAAATAGATGCAGTGTGTATACGTATATTGCTTACTAGAAGAACTAGATACAAATATTCAACGCTAAAAATTTAACATTTCCAGGTTAAACTTAGGAAGTCAGATCTAAGTAAATGCTTAATTAAGTTCAAATATGAGATTCACCCATAAATCATAAATATATTTTATAGATCACACATTTTAAAAACTAGCTTTTAAATTAAGATAGAATCATTTGTTTATCACAACTTCATAAGACATTTGAAATATCTTATTAAAATCCTTTTTGTTGGTGTTGTTTATGTAAGATAAGCATACTCTGTAATATGATAATATAAGTATTTAAATTGCAGGTGATGATGTTAGGAACTATTTGTATCGTCGTCTGTATCTCAACGAAACAACTGGCCTGGACTTAGCTGCAGCCAGTATTGTTAGAGGAAGAGACCACGGCTTCCCAGCATACACATATTATCTGGCTTATTTGTTCAATATCACAGTCCATACCTTCGATGATTTGAGGAAGATGTTACCAGATAAATCTGTGGATTTATTGGAAGAGCTTTATGAGTAAGGCTTTAACAATATCTTTAACATTATTTTCTTTATATTCTGCATAAATTAAGAGTAATTATGAACATACAATTTTTAAAAATAATTTTGTGCCATCTTTGTGAAAGCAATAAAAATTGCATACGATTAATCGTATTGACTAAAATACATCTCTTATTCTGAATTGTTGTCATATGACTGAAAGATGAGGTATATCCAAATCCCTACGAAGTCAATATGCAACATTAAATTTACATATTTGATTAACGATTATCGTTATAAAAGTGCAAATGAGTATAAAATATGTCACGGCGCAGCAACTTCCCATTGGAGTCACCAGTCACTTAAAAGTTATTATATGACGAATTCAAGACGTTACATATTGTTCATCGGTGTGATTGCGGCATTTCTGACCATCTATGATGTCGCAGTGTGTCACATTGACTGGTTGTAATATTGGGTAATTTAAAAAATAAATAAATAAATAAATAAGACCCTATTTAAAGGTAAAGAAGGAAAAAAAAAGAAAAAGGTGTAAAAATACATTATAATGATCATAAATAATATCTAACATTTTATGAGATCAATAAAGTTTATTTCATGTTTTCGTGTCATTTAATGCAGTTTGCAATTTGAGTATAATACAAAGATATTTTAAAAATTTATCTTTATATGAGGGAGAGTCGAAAAACAAGTTTCGATAGACATTGTTTTTATTCATGACAAACAATAGACTGCGAATATAAAGAAATAGACAAACTTTATTTTTCTACATAATCACCAAGGGCAGTGATGCAGTTACATGCTTAACACTCTATTTCTATCTTTAAAAAAAACTTACGTTATTGCTATCGTTGTGTCTGTGAGATCCCAAGACGCAATTTTCATATGTATACACTTTATACAACGATATTTCGAGAAAAAGTAGTAATTAACTAGAAATGTATGTTCTTTTGGCTCTAGTTACAAAAATTAAATAAATTATACCAAAATTGGCGTCTCCAAAGAGTCAGAAAAAAAGGTATTGTATCTTACACAGACACAAAGATGGTAATCCAGCGTTAAGAAGTTTTAAAATCTCCTGTTGAAATAACTTTGTGTCCTGCATATGAAGAAGCTGCTTAACAACTTTCACTTCTTCATTCATGCGAATGTCTTTCTTTAAGAGCCTTTTTTCAATGCCGTAAAGAAGTGGAGCTGGTCTATTTAACACATAAACAATCTAGTCTTTTCATTGGTCTGAGCTCTGGAAACTACGGTTGTTGCCAACAATAAGCTAGAAATTTAGCCCTATTTCCGCGCCACGTAAGACAAATATATATATAGATAGCTGATAAAACATCTGGCCTCCCACACATCCGTTTTATTGATACCATTGTTTTTTTTTTAATAATACTCGTACTCTTCGCGGTAGGTTTCTAAAATATTTGCAATAGAAATATACCATGAAGATTTTTTTTGTAAATAGTGATGTTTAAGAGACCAGTGGGATCCCTGAAATACACTAAAAAATCAGAACGCATATCTTCAATTATAAAAAGAGAAGAAGATACTGTTTTCAATCAAAGTTTCTTGTTTATGAAATTAGTCAATTTCGTTTTCTTGACAGACAGCATGCATATTTATTTATTTTATTTTATTTTAATTATTTGCAATACCACCCCCCACCATCCTCTTACTTTGAAAAATTGTCATGTTTTATCCACCCCCCCCCCCCCCCAATATAAATTTCGGTGCTCTATCTCAAAATGTACATTACATATAAATTAAAATATACTAAGCTGCAGATTCGCTGATTAAAACCTTTGTTGAAGAAAAGAGTTACAGCACTGTAATTTGTAAATAGTGAATATTTTTTAAATAATTTAAAAAACTTTTTAATCTAACATTGCATATATTATATCTTTTTTAGTAAATTGGCAGTATTTGTAAAATTTTTAAAAGCATTTATTCCTAATCAAATATTGTACAAATTGGAAACTCAACTATCAAATTCAACAGTTTTTTATTATTTGTATCATTTTATTTTAGATCCGTCCATGATATTGATGTCTACTCAGCTGGCTTGGCCGAATATTATGTTCCAGGAGGGTTCGTGGGTCCAACATTCGGAGCTATATTAGGTCAACAGTACAAAAGGGTTAAATTTGGTGACAGGTATTGGTTTGAACATGGCAACGAAGCAGGTTCCTTCACACCAGGTACGAATCATTTCACTTTTATAGGGAGATTTCATATTTTCATGTAAAAAATAATTACTTTAGCAGAACAGCTCAAGATAAATATAATTTCTTGTTCATAATCAGACCTGCCAAGTCTCCGGCTTTTTGGATACCAGTAATTTATTACAGAAAATGTTGTTTTATTTAATCAGAGCATTTTGCGATTTAAAAGAACAACATTTTTTCTAAAAAATTACTGGTGTGCAAAAATCCGGAGACTTGGCAACTCTGTTCATAATAAAGAAAAATAAAGACATTTTGCAAATAATCGAAACTTGTGATTTTTAAAGATTAAAATTTTAAATGTCTCTAAATATAAAAATATAACCAAAAATGATATGTTTTTATCTAAAAATAATTTTCTACGTAAGTGGTGGTCGTTTAAATAGACGCACGTGAAGTACAGAACTTTCATTTGAAGCATGCAAAAATTTGTCTCGTTATTTTTTAACACTTTCCAACATAGTTGAAAAGTGCATTCGGTTTGTCTGTCCGCGCTCTAACTCGCGTAAATACAATCGGATTGCCATGTAATTTATATATGTTATTGAAGTTGATCAAAACATGTTCAGTATTGAAAATGAAGCGTGTAGAATTTATGGTTAGATTACAGGGGCAATCAAAAGTATTCCGATAGATTACTGTCAATGGGAAAAAATCGTTTTCATTGCATTTTAATAATGTTGCACTATTTCAATCATAAGAAAATTTATGTGCGTCACTGAGGTAGACGACAACAGGTTTTCTGTAGAATATAGAATAAGTACATTTATAGTTCGTTTACAGGAACGCACAAAAATATTCCATTGCATTAATATCTATGGGAGAAAATCGGGGACAATGTATTTTAATGAAATTAATAAAATCCCTGAAGTGCACTAGAACATGTTGTCTGTAAATTTATCGAGTGCGTAGAATATTTCGTTTATTTACAGAGACACTCCAAAGATTTCGGCTACAGAACTGACTAAGAGACAGAACTGCTGGTTTTAAGTTTTAAGCTGTGATATGCATTTAAAATGTTTACTTTTATATTCTTATGATGTGTGTATTGGCGTATTGCATGCACAGGGTTGCACGATATAGAATTCGCACACGTAACCGGCTACGGACAACAATTCTTGAAAATGAATTTTTACTGCGTTGTGGTAATTTTTTAATGTTTATTTCGATATCTCATTTCATTGTATGAACAAACATGACATTTCTTAACAATATTACGATAGTGTTGGAGTGTGTTTCATAATGTCAGTCACGGTGCATGATTTTTCGTTCTTGTTTTCTTTAGTATCTGTGGGGTGTGATGCAGACGAATTACAATAAAATAAGCTTAATTATCATGACATTAACTATTCAACTGATGCATAATGATTATTTAAAATTGAATAGTGGATATAAACTAAAAACTTAGATAATTTTTATGTTATTACATGTTGCACATTTAAGAAATACTAAGTTTAATTTTTTTTAACTATCTTGCATTTAAAATTAGAATTCTATACTAGTACAGAGTGTATACTCTCCGCACAAAAAATGCAGTGGGAATTTAAATAATCCATACGCTAAGAAGACAAGTGCAAGAGGATTTTGGAAATCGCCAGGTACAACGCTGAAATCTGTTATTTCGGCGTAGCAAACGCAGTTCAGAAAAGTGTCGAGAAACCGGCGCCCTAGCATACGTAAACTTAACGTTTTGCCCGGAAAAGTATTGTTATATCACTCACTCGTACGAAAAGTAACATAATTCGAAAATACTATATTTCACAGGATACCTAACATAAGGATTACATACAATTATAGCACTTAGAAAATTATAGCATGCAGCTGTAAAAGCGTGCATAAAAGCGTTTTAAAGAGCCTTTAAGAATAAAGACGTAGAAGCTGTTTGGAGGATTAAGTAGTTTCATCCCCTTCCCATAATTTGGCTCTCTTTTGTGGTGACAAATGGACATATAGCATAATCTAGCGGTTTTCTTGATAACTACACTTATAAGACTTTTTCTGCAGCAATATACACCTAACAAGTCATACCAATTAGTGCAATAATACGCAAAATGAATTTTTTAGAGTTGTGTCACTTGTCCTTGCAAGTGAGCGATATTATTTATGTGCATTTTCTCAACAAGAAACCGTTCTGAGAAGTGAGGAGATTGTTTCGTGAGAAGTCTGGTAATCAGTTATGAATTATCCGACTCAACAATCAACCGAATAGCGCAACAATTTCGTAATGATTGCATGATCGTAATGATTTCATGATTGTAATGATTTCGTAATGATCGCAATGATTTCGTAATGATCGCTTGATATGATGTAAACAAGTCTTCATGAATATTATAAAGCTTGCAGATACGTATCTTGAAGTTCGTGAAGGCCAATTCAAACACCAATTGTATTAGTTTAGAACAAATAAATACGTGTTTGTGAATTCTTTGTATTTTTTTCGAAATTTCACAAGCTTTTTTAAGGGGAGGGGAGAGGGGGACACACCTTGTGTTTGCAGCAGCATTTTAGAGAATTGTTAGATTAAAGATAATGCCTGTATTTATGAAAACATACAATTACTGGGTTGTTTTTTGTTTTATTACAAAAAGAGAGAAAAGGGAAATTTTAAACGCCTATTTAATCTAATATTGTAAAATAGATAGTGATTACTTTGAAAATTTGATGTCATTAGTGTTTTTCCTTACATTTTAAGTATCTAAATTATAGTTCTCTAATTTTCAGAGCAACTGGTGGAGATAAAGAGGATTTCAGTTTCAAGGATATTGTGTGAAACGACAAGAATTATAGAAATTCAAGAGGAGGCCTTTTTACCGCCATCAATAAAGTAAGTAATCAGATTTAAATAGAGATAGAGTTAACATATGCTAAACAAACTAGTCGTTGAGGGCCACCGTATAATACTTACCACATCATGGATATGCATAATGTAAAATATTAAAATAAAAATGTGTAAACTACTTATAAAATGCATTGCAATTCGAATAAAATCGTGGCTTGATGACATGATAAACTTTAAAGGCTCGATTACTGAATTGCTTAAAAGAAACATCCTTATAACTCCAAAAACAAGAATCCTATTAACTAGCGGTTTATTGCATCTGATTAAGCGTCTCATTTCCAATTAAAATATATCTTTGAATTGAAATTTGGATGAAATACAGGGTCATGAAAAATCGAAGAGTGTGGTAAATAGGATTACAAATATCTCGGCAACTAATTATCCGATCGGCTTCATGATTTATGTAAAATTTATGTTTTTTTTATTGTCTTTTATATTCACTCCTTAAAATAAACAATTTCGAAAAATTTTATACACCTTTTATCAGAACGAATATTTCGAGAGTCCGAAAAAAATTGTTCCGGATAATCGAGGTTACTGAAATTCAATAAGCTTCTTCCCATAATTACATACTAAGTACGTACCAAATTTCAAGTCTCTATCTCAATTTTTTCGGGAGATAGAGCGTTTACAGACACACAGACACACAAACACACAGACACACAGACGGACGGCAAAATTTGTTTTTCTAAAAATATGTTTTTCGGAATCTTCAGTGTCTGAAACGTGTAAATCCGTAAAAAAAAAAAATATTCGATTTTCAAAACGATTACAAGATTTATATATAGACTTAAACGATTACAAGACCCTATACTACGTATGATGGGTAAGTAAAAACCTTAAAACTTAATGACTGTATACAAATGGCCAAGTAGCATACAAAGCATGTATGGCTGCTGGCCTAGCAGGAAAAAAATTGATGTTGCTAGAATATCTAACATTATGTGAAAGAAGATTTATTGCGAATGTTACAGAAACTATTAAAAAATGCAAATTACTAAACTCAATCACTTCCGAGAGACATGTCAGTGTAAGATGCACTGTTAAAATTTTCGCACTAGATCAACTCTTAGCTGCTGTTACGCGGTTTCACCGACAGCTGTCTTTTTTTCAGTTTTCAAAGTTTAACTAGTATTTTTCAGTTCAACTATAGATACTAGTTGACTTTTGTTTCGTTGGCAGCCCTGGTAGCGCTAAAGACTTCTGAATAAGTGAATTTTATTTATAATAATACTATACATAAAATTTAATACAAAAACGGTATTCTATGAGTTAATCGAACCTTTTATTCATCTCTCGATCAAGCGGTTTCAGAGACCCACACACAGTAGCTATGCGACAATTGAGTTTGCTGCAAAAAAGAGGTAGCTTCATTTTTGATATTTTTGAGATGTCCACTTCCTTGTTAAAAAAATGTCACTTAGAATAACTATTTTTGGATATTATTGCTGGCAAATTATCGGAAATCCTTTAAAAATCGATCGATAAAAAATAATTTTTTAATTCATTCAACACGGCAGGTGAAATATACTGCAGACGGATGGGGCGACAAGATATCTGCAGAGCGGAGAGGCAAGGAGCAATTTCTTTTCCACATGTCATGTGACTTTTAACTGGACGCTTTCCAGCGTATTTCCGAAAATCCTCAAAAATCGTCACATCGTCTCGAAAATTTACAAACGGGAGTAAAAAAAAATCGCGAATTTTTGAAGCTAAAATTCATAAAATTCGACCAGTAACTTTTAAAGATATCAATTAAAACTCATTAATGAAACTTAAAATGATTTTATTTGCATTCCAAAAAGACATCTGCTTTTTTTTTCAAACAGTCAATCCAGACAATTCGTCTCTAAATATTTTATTTTCTGAAAGAGATAAAATGGTGCATTTGCTTTTTTAATACGCTGTATAAAATTTTCTAATTATCGGATTTTCGATTCTGAAATATGTGCTTCCTTGTTCAGAGTGGGCTGACATTCCAGGGATTAAAAAAATTTCCGATTTCGGACCATAATTTTCGATTTTAGCAAAATCCCAATTTTTGTTTAGGAAAAAAAAAAAAAAAGAAGCTAAGGATTTATCTATTTCTTTTCAAAATATCTCCTGTCGTATGGGTCCCATCGCGACGCGGTTTGGCTCCTTCGACTCGATATCGATAGCGCTTACATATTTTAGTTCCAAGTTTCACCACCAGGAGGCGCTTCCGGAAATCGGCTTCTATGGACCCGATTACGACGGGGTTTGGCTCTTTCGACTGGACATGGATAGCTTTACAGATTTCGGTCATGTTCGTATAGAACACATTGCGCCCCCTGGTGGTGGAAGGTGTAATTAAAGGATTTTTCAGCCAACTCGGGTTCTATGGGTCACATCACGACGCGGTTTGGCTCAATCGACTCAACATCGATAGAGGATACTAGACCTTATCGGTTTTAGTTCGTTTTTCACCACCAGGGGGCGTTTTCTTATCTCTGTTCCTATGGCCCGGATCACGACGGGGGATGGCTCATTCGACTCAACGTCGATACAGGATACTACAGCTTATCGATTTTTGCTCCGACTCTCACCACTAGGGGGCGCTTTCCTATCTCCGGTTCTACGGGCATAAAAACGACGGGGTATGGCTCATTCGACTCGACATCGAAAGCCTTAACGATTTCAGTTATGATCGTATAAACGGATTGCGCCACCTGCTGGCGGAAGGTGGAACTAACGTATAGTGCAGCGCGTGCGCAGCACGACTGCTATACGGTGCCGCAGGCAGCGGGGACCCGAGCCAGAGGTTCGTTCAGTTAGAGGTTTATACTATTCGATATGCAATTTAAGGGATTATCCGGTGCGTGCGTAGCACGACTGATATACGGTGCCGAAGGCAGCGGGGACCAGGGTCGGAGGTTCGTTCAGTTAGAGGTTTATACTTTTCGATGTGCAAATTAAGGGATTATCCGGTGCCGAAGGCAGCGGGGACCAGGTTCGGAGGTTCGTTCGGTTAGAGGTTTGTACTATTCAATGTGCAAATTAAGTGATTATCCGGTGCCGAAGGCAGCGGGGACCCGGCTCGGAGGTTCGTTCGGTTCGAGACGGATGCGAGCCGGAGAATACAAAAGTTTCGAGGCACCGATGTAAATTAGGGGAACGCTGGCGGGCGAAGCCAGCTAGTTCATAGCTGTATGGACTAATGCATAAATAGAAAAAATACATTTGAAGAAACTTTAAAGTTTAATAATTAAAAGGCTTTTTTTATTTCCCAAAAGAGCAAAAATGGAGCTATCTCCTTTTTGCAGCAAACCCTTTGATTTCTGTCACAGCGGTTAAATGTTAGCATTATGTAAAAGAAGATTTATTGCCAATCTTACATAAAGTATTGAAATAGGCTGTTGGTGGAAGACATACATATTTCTCCGAAGACATAGCAGTAAAATATGCAAATTATTAATCTCAAGCACACCTGAGCGACATATCAGTATGATACACTGTTGAAAATTTCGTTCTAGGTTAAAGCATATTTTAATGTTGTAGTAACTGGAACCATAAGGTAGCGAAGGATTTACCCTGATTTAGTACCTTACATGAACTTTGAAATGGTACAATATTAAACCATAATTTTGTTTTAAGTTAACCATAAACTTGTGTAAATTTACTCATGATCTGGTAAACTGTTGAACTGAGAATTGGTAAAATGTTGAAAAATAAAACTAAGTAAAATATTGGCCAATGTTGTCCTTTACAAACGAGGGTTAATCAGACATGGAAGTCCGTTTAAATTGAAATCCGACACTTAAGCCTGAACCGTTTTTCGAATCTGGCATATCTTGACTTGTAGCCAGCGTTCTAACCACCAGACAAGCATGCGGATATTCTCGATCTCTAAAGCAGCATATTGAGAGTATACAGAACTATTTGTCCTGAGTGTTTGTTGAATAGATTCACTTTTTTCTAGAAGTTAAAATCTTTTTCGAAGTTGAACCACGAAGAAAATTTCTTAAAAGTTAAGAAGAATGAATTTGTGGCTCATTTATTTGCTTTACATCATTGAATAGTTTAATATTGAACTAAACTTTTGAACAGCGTATGACCATCGTGATTCAAGATTCCTCAAATAAAATGCAAGTTCCCAATCCTCTTTCAATCCCTTGAAGCTGTCCTTGTATGTTGTAGGATATTGTCAAACAGCAACATGTTGCCTCAAAGCAACGAATATTTTGAAGCTTCAAATATTTTTAATATTCGAATATTGGTCAGGAGCACTTGATGGCCAGACGAAGCGTTGACTGTATTCGCTATCAAGACAATCCTGTAAAGCATTGTGCGATGACATGGCGCGTTATTGTCTATGAAACGAAATGTATTGCCAAAATCACAACAGAAAATAAAAACATGAAGCAGCAGAACTTCACTGATGTATGGATCACCAATCAGAGTTACAGATACAAACATGTGTAATGCGCGCAGTCGTTGGCCGTGATCATAGCTAATAACGTAATTCTACAAGAGCCATATCGTTCCATTTCATGGACGTTTTCTGGATGACAGACATTACCATCCTCAAGGCAGAGCAGTTGCTTCAAACAACCAGAAGAAAGACTGGACTTACTCACATCTGAGAATAGCACTCATCCCTTATGTTCTGAGTTCAATTACGACGCTGCTGGTATTATCAGTATTCCCAACTTAGTCCTTTTTTGTATTAAAAAATTACCCTATTTTGTTTTATTTAATAATGGGATGTCTGTAATTTAATTAAAAAAAAATTATTGTGCAGAAATTCTCCTTGGATGATGGGTTTCTTGTTAGTAAAAAATGGGCTATGTTGGCAACAAAATGGTATCATTACAAAAAGTCGCTATGGTGAACACTTCGCAATGGTATACACCTGAAGACGTATAATCTTCATTGTCAGAAACGACTGGCGACAATTTTTAGGATATCTGAGTATCTGTGGAAGCAAGAATATTTCAACTTTACCAGTTGTGGTACGCCTATTCTTTTTGGATGTTACGTTGATGTACTTGACTTCTTGGTCGCCGTACGGCGACGTAATTCTGTACAAAATCGATAAACAAAACTCTGGAAGATGTCGATTTCTCAGACAACCTCTGTTATTTGTCACTTTTCCCTTTCCCGATAACATGTCCACGCATGAAATCATCTAAATAAGAGATGTAGGCATACTCTTAATTTTAGAATTGTCAATTGTTTCCTTACAGTTCAGATTTTTCTTCCATTAATAACTGTCGACATGCACCGAATACATTAACCCCTTCACGATGAGTATCACGCATACATGGCGTAATCTTCAAAATTTCCTGCTAGTAATTTTTTAGAGTAAAGTTTGCCTTATTGAATCTCAAAGCTTCTGTGATTATTAAAAAAATATTTTTGTTTGGATTTACTGGTGCTAAAAGATTAAAAATTGTAAATATGACGCTCGCGAAAGCGGTTAAATCTCTTATTGACGATATCATGTGACCTGCATGCGCAGAAAGCAATAACTTCACATACATGACATGTTTCTCAGAACATCCAGAAGTTATGCTAATTTCTATATGCTGCTTGCTGTCTTCGATTTTATGTCTGCCGCCTTTGGAAATGACATCAGTCCTTAAGATTTGTCTACCAGTGAATAATAGTACTTCATATCGTTGTGTACTTATATATATATATATATATATATATATATATATATATAAACAATGATTTTATTTATTTTTGATGAAGGTGAATCGATTGTTACATGATATAATAAACTATTCGAAATAGTATTATTACACAAAATGATTGCATATCCTTATAATATACGTTTTACTACAGTTGATATTTTAATTGGAATTTAATGCACACTCCATGTTTTCACAACAGATTTTTTAAACATAAAACTAGTAACATAGGCATTATAAGTTTTTTGATAAGCTATTAATCCACTTAAATAATTACTTTCTGTAAAGCGTATACGCAAAAATATGTACAACTAAGAAAAGTAAATTTGATTTATTTTTTTTATCCGTTAACTAAATAATATTTCTCTCTCTCTCTTAAAGGTTAACAAATAAAACAATTATTTATAAAATTATAAAATATACGCAATTATTTCTTTTCTTTCTTTCTTTTTTTTTATATTACAGGATATAATTATCGTAGAAATTTTCCGGTCGTGAAATTTGAATATGTTTTTAAGATGCAGAGTAGAGTCCTGCACGGGTCAGGTACCCGAACCCGAATTTTCTGCTTAAGAGCCTACGCTAGTCACGCGAAGAAATGCTCCAGCTAATGTTAAGTCTATGGGAAGGTTATCGCGCCATTTCTCGCTCGCATTTTAATATTTTTAAATGATGCTTTTTGCATAGGATAGCTGAGGTCGATCTCTAACGTTGTTAGCTTTCACTTTTTCGATTTTGGTTACGGTTTTTTTTATAAGCGGACATTTTCAATTTTGGAACCGGTTCTGAAAGTGAAATTACCTTTATATAAAAAAACTGGAACCAAAATCGAAAAAGTAAAAACTAACAACGTTAGAGATCGACCTCAGCTATCCTATGCAAAAAAATCATTTAAAAATATTAAAATGCGAGCGAGAAATCGCGCGATAACCTTCCCATAGACTTAACATTAGCTGGAACGTTTTTTCGGGTGACTAATGTAGGCTCTTAAAGTCAACTCGAACCCGCTAAAACAAAAATTGGCAGCCCGAACCCGATACATTTCAAACCGTACCCAATATATATTCAAACCCGAACCCGAAGTGAAAGCAAAATAATCCATATTTTAATACAATTGTGGAAAAATAGTTTACAAATATATCTCTAATATCATTTTTTTCTTTTTTGTATAAAAATGAACACGTGTAATTAATATTCAAATATATAGTTTTTTCATTTGCAAAATATTGAGGACTTTCTTTTGAAAAATCGGGTCAACCTGAACACGAAAGATTCAAAACCTAAGACGAAACCGAAACTTTTAAAGTCAACACAATCAAGAACGAAAAAAATTAGCGTCAACCGGAACTGCGCGTCGCGTCGGTTCGGGTGAAATCGGGTTATCCGACCCATTGCAGGACTCTAGTACACAGTACTACATTTTGTTTTTAAAATAATTGTTGTATCGTAATACATATTTTTTTTCTTAGAGAGTCGCGTCAAACAGTATAATATAGGAACGTCTATTGTGCGTCAAAGGCAGCGATATTCCCAACAATGGGATTTAAAGGGAATATAGATTTAAAAAAAATAAATGACTGCCACACTGTTGTGCCATGCCACTCTTTCTAAAATGCGCCAACTGGCATGCAATAAGCAAGAAATAATCTCTTGACGTCAATTACTTGTTCATAACTGAATGAAATTCAAATACAGTAGTAATAAAGATCTGTCACATAACCGTGTAAAATCAAAGAGTTCAAAGCGTTTAGTTTCACTTTATATTATTGACTGTTTTATGACCTCACGCAATTACATACGTTAAAATTAATTTGCATGGACAAAATATAAATAAAAACGAAATTCACATGCAGAAAGTAGTATTTGTAGATCTGTCATGTTTTATAAACAAAAATAAGTTAAATTTGTTAATAGGCTCAATAGGTTAATATTTACTTTGTTCATTTTCGCAATATTATTTCTTGCAAATCTTGCAAAAGTGTTTGTTTTTGGTTGCAGTTTAATAAATATATTCTTTTTTATTTTTTTAGAAATCCAGTCGTTCCATGTGAAAAAATTCACAGGTTGAATTTCCTTTTATGGAAAGAATAAAATGCCATGAAACATCAGTAAGTATTATTTTTAAATTAATTTCATGTTGCAAACACTGCATTGTAAAAAAAGACAAATATTTCTTAATCTAGGGAAGGGTAATGTGACCACAAACGAAATTATACAATAACGTCTTCCGAGTTACTCACTATTCAGAAAAACTTTCTTTAGTTTTACAAACCTCAGAAATTAATATATTTTTGAAATTTAAGAAAGAATCTTTAAAAAAACCCTTTTTTTTTAGTTGTTGCCTCTGATTTTCGGAAACGTTACCAAGTATTTTTTTATAATGTATTAAACAATTTTTTAAACCTGGAATATACGTTTTTTGGATGCTGCAGTTCTCAAAACATTTTCGTGTTCAACAAACATATTTTACAGAGAAACTTCATAAATAAATTAACATTAACGTTAAAACTAATATTAATTCCTTACTTTTGTTATTTCCTTATATTTCTTTACATTTATTAATTCAGTTACACAGGTAAACATATGTTTAATTGAGAATTGATAGCACCCCAAAAACTAATATTCCTGTTTTAGAAAACTGATTAAAACACAAAAAAAATGACTCGAACCGTTAGCTAAAATCAGTGATAACAAAAGAAACTTTGTTTTTATAAGTATTTTTCTAAATATCGAAAATATATTGTTCTCTGAGATTTCTAAAAAATGCTTTTTGGAATCGTGGAAGAGGCTATATATATCTGTTTTCATTCGTGATATTATATTTTCGTAGATTTGTCCTTTTTTACAGTATAATATCAACTTTCTAAGAGATTTCTCAAATCCAAATTTGCTAATTTTTGATATACTTACAAAATCATTTTCATTTGCACATGCACAGAAATTTCAGATATTTTTATTCACGTTCCCAATATATCAAATAAGGGTTTTCTTTTTCTTTAAACGTCAAAGCATCTTTAAGTAAATAGTCTGGAATTTCGCATTTTAAAGCAATTTTCAAGACATGGCTATCAGGAACTCGTGATCAATTAACTATGTTTAAAGATGCATCTTATTTGTTAGGTTAAAAATTTAGTTAGGTAGAAACTTAATTTTTTGGCACCTGAATAAGAATATGTAAAAAGTGCATGTATGTACAAACAGAAGCGCATGTATCCAGCTTTTGTCCGGGGATAAAAATAACTAAAGATCCCCACCTCATATGTTTTCATGTAAAAAGGGTGGCGGGATTTTTCAAAGTATAAATGATATTTATTAAATTATTATTGGTTTTAAAATTTAAATTGTTTTCATTAGCTTATATGTATATATTTTTTATAATTAACTAGTTTCAATTAATATTTTTTATCAATTTAATTTTTTATTCGAATTAATGTTTAATTAAAAATTATGTACTATTTATTATTTCTATACAAAATATTATTTAGATAATAATGTACACGTTGTGTTTCATGAGCTATAAGCAGCAAATTTGACGTATTTTTTCACACTAACTTAAACAGAGGTATTGTATATGATGCGTTACATTACAGATAACCATGAATCTTGAAAAAGTTTTAAATCAGAATAAACTTATAATATTTTGAGTAGGGTAATTTTTTTTTTCATTCCTCACATACACGTGACGCATACAGTGAAGAGAATTCTTGATTATGTTCCTACCAATTAATTTTTAATTCACAATTTTGCCCTATTTAATCAAAGCATTTCTGTAATTCATTTAGCAAAAATTTCTATTTCTAAAAATCAATGCTAAAAGATTAAAAATTCTGTAAAAGACGCTCATCGTGAAGGAATTAATACCGAAAATTCAAAAAATATTCAAGTGCAAACAAATGCAATCGACACATTGAAAGACTTGGTGGTTCTCAAATTCCCTGCTCAATAACGCGAAACTTTCTGGCTCATTTTTAAACGTAAAGGTATAAAATTGGCACGTCTGAGTATTGAAGCTATTTTAAATCTAATAGCGTTTTCCATTTTTGATAAATAAGTTACTTATCGAGTTATAAGTGATTCTTGTCACATGACGACTACTTTACCTCCTTTCTCGCGCTGCCGCGTCTTGAATTTAGTTGAAAACGCTCACTTTGACAGTATTTTCTGATTTATTCTTCTGCCTTTACCAAAAACTGGAAAACGTGATTCTATTACATAGTTTCTGAGTAAAAACACCTGCCGGTTTCATGCTTTTCCGAACAAAAATGTATCAGAAAGTGGCTAATTTGGATTTGAGACCAGCTTTAAATCTAAATAAAAGTAGTATATATGTTTGTATTTATTTGTTGCTCTTTTGTTTCTATTTTTCTATTCATGACTCTCACAAGTAAAAAAGAATGGAGATACGCCAGATGCATGTATTTTTTTCTAGGGGTATATGGTTTTCTAGGGAGACATTAAAGTTTGGGAAGCACTGCTATAAACAGTTGTTTTAATGATAAAAGATTAGAAATACAAATAGAATAAAAACTGAGGAAACGAAATCAGTTGAGACCGGAAAAAGTCCGCTTTATATAGGATTCTGTCGTAGTAGGTAATAATTATATGATATTATTTCCGTATAGGAACCGTAATTTTTTTATGTTTGAGACAGAGTGCCGTTATAGATAGGATTCGTTTTCACGATTTTTAGATACCATGGCGAGATGGAGCTACGTGAAAGAAAATTCTATACTGACGTTAACATGATTTTAGTTGTATTCAGCTGTATAGGGTTCAGTGCAGTACAAAATGTTCACCCCTTTCTTTGAAAAGCAGGGCCATTGGATATCATCTGAGGGAAGATAATTTTAAACATGACAAAAAAAATTTATCTGTAATTATACAGGATTATCCAAAAATCATAATTCCAACAGTAATTCAGGAAACGCAATAATTTCCTTTGCAAGCGTACTCGGCAATCACTCGACAATTTATTAGATGTAACTATTTCGCAGCCGTGATATTCAGACAAAATGCAGAAACGATGCATGTTGGAAATGCAAATCGCACCGACATTCGCAGTTTTCGCTTTTGATTTGGGGCTATTCATATACATGGAGTATCCTTTCCAACTAAATCGATGATGTTGAACAACTTTCCAATTGACTTTTTTCCCACATCTCAATTAGTTTTCAAAATGAGAGCACCATGTTTTGTATTCAGTTGGGTAGCTCATATTCACTTCCCATTTTCTTATGTGCAGAGATCATTTCTAAACCAGTAGCTGCATTCGTTCGTAAATTAAATAGTTGCTCAATTTATTATATTTTTTCTCCCTGGGATCATCGAAAATGGTTGGACAGCGTGAAAGCTTCTTTTAGCGTGCATCGCTTCTGCCCATCGTCAGTAGGACACGGCTACTGGAAAAGTAACATTTAAAAGGCTATGTTCCCAAAAGTAAAAGTATCCTCACAAAAAAAGACTGCAACAAACCCAAAAAATAAAAAGGGGCCTTTGAAGAAATTGACCTCAGCTATCGAATGCAAACAAAAAAATGAAAAATATTGAAATGCACACGCGATATTTTAAAAGAACGCTCCTTTAGGTTTATCATTGACTTGTGAGTGTCTTCGCGTGACTAAAGTTGCCCTTGACAAATCTAGAATAATTGCCATAGTTTGCAAAGAAATTAATTGTGTTTCCCCCAATTCATTTTAGAATTATGTTTCGAAATATATCCAACCTTTTCCGCTGACGTGTATTTTTTCATGTTTTATGATTATATCTCAGTCTGTATAGAACATCTTGTTTCTAAGTAGGAAAACATTTGTAAGTATTATTACGGATTGCATAATATACAAGATGTAAATTTCTAACTATAATCAAATTAATAGATTACACAACTTTACAATAATCTTGCATATATTTCGTTCGTATTCGTAATTTATATTAATTATATTTTTCAGGCACCACAAGCTTCCACAAGGCTGACTGCACATTTTTGTAAGAAAACCATTGCGTCTGTTATTCATTATGTAAAATTTATGTATTAGTTACATTATTTATGAATTTTTTAATAAAATATAAAAAGAAACAAATGTTGTCTTTTTTTTTTTCCTTGCTAGAAACATCTCTAGTTTTACGATAGACCACATACCATTTTGACAATATATACTTCATATTATTTGACAATGACGATAGAGCAGAGCTACAAAAGCACAATGGTATCACAATGGTTTACTTCGCTATAGAAAATTTTGTCTTCTGCTTTAATTTTTAACACTTTTTAATGTGATTTTTAGAGTTTTCTCGCGTTTCATGGCGATTTTTTGACATTTGTGAAAGAATTCCGGTTTCAATGTCTTAATCCATTGCAGTAAATTTTGCCTTCTTTTTAATAAAATGTATTCGGAATTCCTTACAGCATTTTTTAAATTTTTTGCGAATTTTTTTTATGTGATTTTTAGAGTTTTTCACATTTTGCGACGATTTTTCAACATCAGTAAAATTGAATTCAGTTTCAAACTTTTAGCCTAATATAATACAGTTTATCCTTCTCGAATTTTGAATTTTTAGCGATTTTTATTGTGATTTTTAACGTTTCGCGGTGGTTTTTTGACATTCGTGAAAGAATTACGGTTTAAATATTTTAGCCTACTTATAGTAATATATATAATAGCCCACAATACACCCCACTATTGTTCTCAGCTATTTTTTAATTTTTTGCGCTGTTTAATGCATTTTGTTGTGTTTTTTGCGGTCCGTGGTAATGTCTTAACATTCGTGATAAGAAGTCGGTTTCAAACTTTTAGCCTAATATAGTAAATTTTGTCTTCCGCGATTTTTTTGGATTTTTCTGGTATTTTTCCACATTAGGAATGGTTTTAAACATTTAGCCTAATATAGTACATTTTGTCTTTCGAGATTTGCAATGCGATTTTTAGCGTTTTTCCGCGTTTCGCGACGATTTTTGCACTTGTGAAAGAATGCCGGTTACAGTGTTTTAGTCTACTGTAGTAAATTTTGTACTCTGCGATTTTGTATTTTTAGCAATTTTTTATGAGATTTTTAGCGGATTATTATTATTATTATTATCATTTTATAGTTTCGAGGTGATTTTTCCACATTAGTAAAACAAATCCATATTTAATCTCTTTGCACAATATATTGTAAATTTTGTCCTCTTTTCAATAAAGTTTATTCGGTATTCATACACCGACTTTTGAATTTTTCGCGAATTTTTTATGCGATTTTTTTCGTGTTTGCGCGATTTTTCGACATTCATAAAATAAATCCTTTTTTATTCTTTTGTCCCAATATAGTAAACTTTGTCCTCTGCGACTTTCGAAATAAATTTTTGTGACTTTTAGCGTTTTCTCGCGATTCAATGCGATTTTTCCACATTATTAAAAGGAATCCGGTTTCAATTTTCTAGCGTCTAGCCCAATATAGTAAATTTTGTTCTCTTTTCAATAAAGTTTATTCAAAATTCGTGCAGCGATTTTTAGAGTGTTTTCGCGTTTCGTGCTCTTTTTAGACGGGACCAAGCAATGCTGGGCAGATCAGCTGGTCAATAATAAAATCACCAACGGAACATCCGATATTAGAACTCTCACACATGCAAAGAGACATTTATGGTCTGCTTTAGAACATTAAACACGTAAGTCGTATGCTTCCATGTGCTTTTTAGGGTTTCGTTCATCTCACGAAACCCTACTACTCCCGCTCCGTTGTCTGTCCGTCAAAGAGCCATTCTCAGAAACTATGTAACTTACAGAGTTGAAACTTTGCGTATATATAGCTAAATACCAGCTATGAAGCTCAAAATATAAAAATTTGAAAAAATCCTATTATTTTAATAAATAGAGATAAAAAACCAAAATTCTAACAGCATTTTCCTATTAAATTGAAACATGTTTTGTTACAGCAGTTGCCAAAAATTAAAATTCCACAATGATATTCTTTCAACAATAATTAATTTTCTCTTGAACGATTTCCACGTGAAAAATTAAAATGAAATAAAAAGTTTCACCAATTGAAAAAAAATAATAAATATGAAATAAAATTGATTGACGTCATAGTGGTTATAAAACAGAAAATTTCTAAGATTTCTCAATATTACAAGGAGTACGAGTATGTGTATGTACACAAAGCAGATTAATATCACGTCATTAGATAATTAAAAAGAAAATCTGACGTCATATTGGAAGTTTAACGGATTTTTCAAATGTTGGAGAATAATACAAAGCGAGTATCAATATGACTATTAGAGAACAGTAAATATATGAGTTTGAGAAACATATTGAATCGTGATAAAAATCCGATTATGGAAATATTCGCATATTTTAACATTTTGAAGATGTACATCATGTTTAATCTTGAAATTATTTTTCTAAATATCGCATTTAGTCCGCATGACAGATATTATTATAACGGAATATAATAGCAGGCTTCGCCCGCTATCGGGCTGGGTTTAGATGTTCGAAAAAACGAAAAATTGACCGGTTTTTACTTTATAAAAAACATGACTTTTTTTTTTGTTTCTAAATGAAATTTATTTGGATTTATTAAAGAAAGGATAAAGTGTTTTGAAAGGAACATTAAACGAAACCCTTTGAGCGATCTTCGATCACAATTACCCACTTGTTTTTTAACCCCTTGCCTGTGGGATATTTTTGAGAAAGATATGTCAAAAATTGAAACATTTTTTCTCTCTTTAATTTTGTGCATTACACCAATAAAAAGGTTAGAAATAGGTTGTTTTATATTAAAAAAATAATAAATTAAATAATTACTATATTTAATATTTTCACGTACATGAGAAAAATTAATGGTTATAGTCAAACTTTACTGAACTATTATCTATTGTAAAAATAGTAAATTAAATTTACACATTTACACATTTGAAAGAGGAAATAGAACTAATGGAACAAAATCACTGATTTTTCGCCTCCCAAAAATCAGTCGGGCATTCCAAATATGCCACGTTTGGGTGTCTCGAACTGGATTCGGGTAACATGGGCAAGGGGTTAATTGTCAGCATAATTGGAAATAACGCCACTTCTCAGTCAGAATCTGATAAAAGGATTTTATTTAAGAATTACTTTTTGCTTTATATACGCGAAGAGTTGAAAGGAAAGTTGTAGTTATTAAAAGATATGTAATTTTTATATTCTCAGATTTAAAATTTTATCTTCAAAAATTACTTTTTTCTATAAAAATAAAATGGCAGGAAAATTTATTAAATTAATTTATGTAATTTTAAGTTAGTGCAACATTAACCTCCTCTTTGACCATCTATATGAGTGGGATTGCTTTCTGAAAGAGAAAATAAATTCTGTTTTCATTTATATTAAAAAAGATCCAATTAAATCATTAGGAAAATTCTACAAAACGATACTTTCTCAGATATTTAAGGTATTGCTAAGGTCTCTGGCTAAATCGATATGTATAGGGTTCATATTTACACAATGGTATATGTGAACATATGTATGAGCTTGCTACCATAACAAAGACACAGCGATCTAATTATGTGATTTTTTGAGTTGCAGTGACCTCGCTTGACATGAATTCAACATTACATGTGCCGTGGCCGAAATGTCAATTTATCTATTTCCATTATTTGAATAGCTAGTTAAAAACACATACTTCTTACATATAAATGTCTCAAACTGCAATAGTTAATTAAATCATCAATCACTGTAAAGGGGGAGGAGGCTTAGTTCTATTAAAAATATTTTAGCTTAATAAATAAAAATCGTACAAATTCTATGTTCATTTGCAAAAACAGACCGGAGCATGTGTAACACGCCCGGTGTACGCTGCCACAAGCAGTGGAGCTCCCAATTCTAAGAGGTTCTCTTGGATAGATTTTCGTTTAAAAATAGAAAATCTTACAAATTCGACGGTGTACGAAGCCGAAGGCAGTGAAGTCTCCTACATTAGGTTCGATTGGAAAGATTTTTGTGTAAGAATATAAAAACATCCAACACTGATTTCAGGTATATTTAAGGTTATTATCACGGGCTCCAGCAACGCCGGGCAGGTCAAATAATTTTATAAATAAAATGAAAAATATGCATGGAATTGCGTTAAATTAGAGAAAAGTATTCATGTATAACGTATAACTATTTCTAAAAAGTTCTAAAATTCGATATAAAGATAAAATATAAGCGTAAAATTCCTAAAGCACGGTGCTTTTCAATGGCGCGGTTCTGTGAATGTTATGCTCAAGCAGATGAATTTTTGTAGCTTGAGATCCAAAGGGAGAATATTGTTCATTATGTTTGAAAATTAAATCTTAATGATGAATATGAATAAATATCTGTTTAATTTATCTAAATGATTTTTTATTTATATTTATATATATATTTTTAAGTACGAACGTATTTTGATGGAAAATAAAAACTACATTTGGTGTTAATCTACGGAAATGTAATAAAAACGCGATCGAAAATATAAAATAACCTCTTCCGAGTTACCCATGATTACGAACAGTTTTTTTCTTTGCAGTCCTCAAAAACCAATATATTTTCGAGATTAAACGAAGCATTGCTAAAAAAACAAGATGTATTTTGCTGCCACTGATTTTCGGAAAAGTTTACGAGTAGTTTTTATAGTGTATTCAGCAGCGTTCTCAACCCCCGGTATTTTAGGATGTTATCAAATCTCAACCGAACATTTTCAGCTGAGTAATTAAATTTTTGCATGCAAGAGTAGCAAAATAATATTAATTTTAGTGCTGTTAAATTATTATGTTTGTCCGTAAAAACCGTTTATTGAACATGAAAAGGTTTACTTGAGAATTGACAGCATCCGAAAAACTTTTATTCCATTCCAGTCTAATAAAATTGATTATCTTATACATTAAAACGAAAAGGTATTTTCTTCAAATTCACTTTTCACACAAAAATGACATTTGTGCATGCGCAAAATTAAATCTAGAACCTAACAAGTTTGAGTACACTCGAACGAGAAAGGGGTCGCTGAGTGATATAAGGCGTGGCGTGGTACTACCATAGAGGAGAAATAAGGTCTATCTCTAAGGTCTATCTAAGGTCTTATCTCTTCTCTATGGGTACTACTCTGTTCCGAACATCGTGTTAGTTTGAAACCCACTCCGGACAGAATGATTTTTTTTATTTTATTGGCAATAATTCATTTTAATAATGCTATATTTAATTCAGGAGGAAAAGTTATATAATTTGTATTTTTTTTATTCGAATGCTTTATAATTAAGTAAAATTTAGCACCCAAGAATATTTTCTTTTAATTACTAAATTTATATTAAAAGTATTTAAATTAAAAGATCGTGCATGTAATTATCTATTAAATAAATTCAACTGGTCTATATTTTTTATTATATTTGGTATGACCATTATCAAGATGTTATATATGTATAATAAGATAACTGTGTGATTATATTTCGTAAAAAAGGAAAAATAAAAAGACAGAAAACAATTCTTACAGGAACTGTAAATTATTTTGATATCCATGATTTAACAATTAGACAATGCGTGAAAATGGAAAATATAAATTCAAGTAATTAAAAAATATGTATTATCAATCTGCAGCTGCAAACAGCAAAGTTTAAATTCAGAGTTTTAGAATCAGACTGATAAAATTTAATTTAATGAAAAATTTTAAAGGTCGTGTAGTTAAAAAATAATAATAAGAAGAAGAAACACTAAATATTGCCATTTTTTCAAAATATTGGGACTGTGGTAAATAAAATTTAACAACCGACAATATTTTTTAATTACTTATTTTATATTATAAATGTTTAAATTAAAAGATTTTGCATGTAATTGTCGGTTAAATAAAGTGATTTAAGCTTTTATCTATATTTTGTATGACCATTACAATAAGATATATTTATATAACTAAGAAAAGTATATGATTCCTTAAAAAAAAAAAAAAGAAGAAGAAGAAGAAGAAGAAAAAGAGAAGAGAAAAAAGAAAGAAGCAAAAATATCCGTATAAGAATTATAAGAGAAATCACCTTGATATCCATGGTTTATCTGGGTTTTAGAAGCAGGCTGATAAAAATAAAATTAATAAAAAATGTTAAAGGCCGCGTAATTAAAAAAAATATATATAAAATACTAAATACTGATATATATATATTTTAATTTTTAAGACTGAAGTAAGTAAAAATAAATCATTCAATTAATATTTTTAGTTAAATTCTTGCTAAATTAACTCAAGTATATAATAGGATGTAAATTGCTGGACTGACAACACAATCTATCTTCTTATATCTATAGAGGAATCGCTTACACAATATAACAATTCATAAAATTTTCAACACTTAATTAATTTAAAAAGCAGCTAATTAAAAATAAAAGCATATTTTTAAAGGAACTTTCAAGTTATTTACCCTCAAATCTTGACAGGTACTATCTAGTTACAATATAAAACTACTAGGAAAATCAGCTGCGGCAAAAGAAACTTTTTTCTTTAATGCTTCTTTAATTCTCGAAAATATATTTATTTCTGAGGTTTCTAACGATAAAGAAGGCTTTTCGGAATTGTGGGTAATTCGGAAGAGTCTATTGTATATTTTCGTTCGTGGTTATGTAATATTTTCCTGGATTAAGAAACGTCTGTATTTTTTTACAGTGTACTCATTATGGAATACATTCTTTAAGGCAACAGTGCACTTTGAAAACTTAAAATTATAAAAAATTTAATGGATGCACTTGAAATTTGGCAGAGTTCTTAAGAACAGACAAAAATACTTATGCGCAAAATTTGAAATCAAAATATTAAAAATATTTTTAGTTAGATCATTTTAAATATTTTAATACGACAAAAAAAATGACATTTCAAAATATTCCATGCGTATTCCTTTTGCATAAAATACGACAATACTATTTATTTATGAAATTATTTTCAGATTATTACAATGGAAGTTGGCATGAATTGTAAAGGTATAGTGAATGTACAATAAGAATTTTTTTTTTTTTTTATCATTATTCTTTGTCTTTCTTAAAAAATTAGCTATATATTGCACATAAAGGATCAGGGTCCATAAGGAGGCGCCTGAAAAGTGCCCCCATGAAAAGTTCCCCCATACGTCATTTTTACGTCACAGCAGATGGGGGTAGATTTCCAGTCATAGAGAATTTTACTTTCGTCGAAAATTGGAAAACTTCCCCCTGAAAAGTTCCCCCAAAGCAGAAGGGGGAAGTTTTCCAGTGAGATGGGATTTTATTTTCACTGAGATCTTGAAAACTTCCCCCATGAAAAGTATCCCCGTACGCCATTTTGACGTCACCACAGATGGGGGCAGATTTCCAGTCCTAGAGAGTTTTACTTTCGTCGAAAATTGGAAAACTTCCCCCATGAAAAGTTCCCCCAAACTAAAAGGGGGAAGTTTTCCAGTGCCAGGCAATTTCTTTTTCACTGAGATCTTGAAAAGTCGAAAATTGGAAAACTTCCGCCATGAAAAGTATCCCCATACTTCATTCTGACGTCATAGCAGATGGGGATACATATCAAGGGGGAACTTTTCCAGTGCTAGAGAATTTTCCTTTTACTGAGAGCTTGAAATCCATCCCCATGAAAAGTGTCCCCATATCTCATTTTGACGTCACAATATAGGGTCACATATCCAATGCTATAACATTTTACTTGTTTCGAGAGCTGAATATCTGGCACTCGAAATGTGTTTCTCTTTTATGTCTAGTTACTATTGTTACTGTGAATTATTATTATACGGACTTGAAGAAATGCGCAGAAGAGATTTAGTGCGTAATGTAAAAGTATCTTGCTTACTTTTCATATTCGGTTATCAAACACATACTAGGCGGTCAAAAAGGATTTAAGTATTAATGTTATATAATGTTGCTCAAAGCATAATCTGTTAGAAGGCTCATGGAAACTCATCGAAAACAAAGATTTTTGTATTAGCGGAAAGTGTGTGCATATGATATTTGTTGTTGAGTAGAGCATCAAATGTGAATCTTTAATGAAAAATTCCCATTAGTTATTATTATTATTATTATTATTTTATTTTATTTTTTTTTTTTTTTTTGAAAATTAGAATTTGCTCTTTTTTTTAAATTTTTTGTTAATATTCCCAATCAAATATCCAATATTAATATTTTGACACAGTAATGATCACTTTAACTTTTCTACTATTATATAAAAAAAACCAAGTCATTAAATATCCATCATCAATCTATAACATTAATAACTAGAAATTAAAAATTAATTTTTTGAAGGTATTTGATGTTTTTGGCAAACATTTCCGTAATAATTTGACATCGAATTCCACTATAAAAAATATACAGATTTTTTACGCTTGGTAGAAATCACAAACAAGCGAATTTTTTCAAAAATACATAGTTTTTTTTTTTTAAATCTTTTTTAAGGTAATGCAACTAAAAAGAAAAAAATAAACATTATTTTTTAATTTCTTATTTTAGAATTTAAAATTTGATTTCTCAACGCATAATCGTAAATTAATTAAAATTAAATTACTATTTCATAAAAAGCTTTTTTTTTTTTTTTTAGAATATAAGTAACTTTTATGGATAGTACCAGATTTACAGGGATATTAATAAGAAAGAAAGGGGGTGCTGCAACTAACTCATTAACCACATGGTTTCCAAAAATAATAAACAGATTAAGAACTCTTAACTTTTATGCAAATTTTGTGCCAGTGATAATCCTTTTACAACCAAAAGGTGTTGATATTAATTACCACATGTTTTCTTTGCTTTAGCAATTAAAAATAATTATTTTAACTTCCGTAAAGGTGCGCCTGTTGTCTTTCTATTTAAGTTGCTATATTTCTTTTTTATAGAATTTCTTCTAAACACGAGCATTTAAATAAAAACAAAGTCTAAATTAATCTACTTTAAAGCATTATATTTACATTATTTTTAATACATTATTATTAAGAGTGAATGAAATTGGGCTTCAGTACCAAGCGTGAATACTGCCTTTAAGATTTCACACAGTTTTCATGTATCCAATTATTTATCTCATGTTTAATATTTTCTTACGTTTTTGTGGCTATAATTTGAGAATATGTAATGTGCTAAGTAGAATAATTTAATTAAAAGTAAATTATTTCTGTGAAATACTTCATTTGGAAATAGCATATTTTGCCGTAATAATTCAGAGGAAAACAAACATCGCGAATATAACAGTTTAGAAATTGTTACATAATGTATGCTTAGTTTTATTATTATTATTATTATTATTATTATTATTATTATTATTATTATATTATGCTTTCATTTTATTTTATCTATCTCGTGCTTTTAATGTGCATATAGTATGTATAGCACTTATACAGCAGGTATGTCAAACTCGTTTCCCGCCGCGGACCAAATTAAGCGTTATATACAAAGCCAAAAAAAAAAAAAAAAAGATAATATTATTACCATTGCACAGAATAAAATTTGTTCGTATAAAACACATCCATGTTAAAGAAATGTGCATGTAAAGTTCAAAAGTAAATAAAATTCATAGCTTGTTTTATCTTATTTTTCGAAAAAATACTCGAAATTGCTTTCTATCAACCGAATCAACTGAATTTATTTTTTTTTTCTAATTTGTATTTATTTTGCAATTTGGTTGCGCACGATGACCTGTTAATCTTTTACCTAGCAAAGAAATAGCTGCCAATCTTCCGTATTTTTTTTCAGTGAAAAAGAAAACATATTTCGAATCAAAAAATTTCTTTAAAAATTTGTGTTTTGTATCTATGCTCTACTTATTCTTTTTTATTTTCATTTATTAAATACATTTTCTGGTTTAACGTATGTTGACTTGAAAAATAACAAAAGGTTGGCCGCTATACGCAAAGAAGCCGTACAAAAGCGCTCTTGTTCAAAAAATGTCCACTCCGATGTTTTTCTAATAATGTTTGGCAACATATAAAATAAAATGCATTTTCTTTTTGAAAGTTGTTTTGTCAAAATATTAAATTCTATTTGAAAATGCTAATCATGGCCGGATTAAGGGGGGGGGGGGGGCTACGGGGCTGCAGCCCCGGGCCTCAATCCGTCAGGAGCCCTCGTCAACAGCTTAAGTTTTATCAAAATTTTGTTTTAAAAATTACTTAAATTTCTAAAAGAAAGAAAGAAAAAAGAAAATTTTTGCTTCTAAAATGAAAAAACTTTTTCTGAAATAACGAGATAAAATCGGGTTTCAAGCGTCATCACTTTTTCCTTTTGCAATTCCAAAACTTCGAAGTACGATTTAAGGGTAGTCGTCACTCCCTTGAAAACACCCGATAGTTATTGTTAAACCTATGGCCAGGTTGCTTTCAAATTTCTCGTTTAAATTTAAATACTTTTAAAAGATTTTTTTTTTTTTTTTTTTTTTTTTTTTGCATAAGATAGCTGCGGTCGATCCGTAATATGACGATTTTTTATTTTTTCGATTTCAGTTGCAGATCTGTTTAGTAAAGGTATTTTCACTTTCGGAACCGGTTTTGAAAGTGAAAGTACCTTTATTAAAAAAATCTGCAACTAAAATATCAACCTCAGCTATCTTATGCAAAAAAAAAAAAAAAAAAAAAAAAAAAACTTTTCAAAATATTCAAATTTAAATGAGAAATTCGAAAACAACATGGCCATACATTTAACATTAGCGAGCGGGTGTTTTCATATTCTTTTACTATTTTTACCCTACTTTTGCCCGATACCAAAAGAAGAAAACATCTTTACTATTTTCCGCTTCTACCACCTAATCTCAAAAAACATGTGCACGCTCAGGGGAAGAATCTTGAATTGTAAGGTCTATGTGTGCACGGCATACGATTTCTTAGAAATTAGTACAAGGTCAGGACCCCCCCCCCCCCCCAATGCCTAACATCCGACACTTCCCAAGGGCAACCCCCTCCCCACTCCCCAATGACATGACCAGTATCTTTCAACAGTATTTTGCGTAAGAACTGAGAACCATTGGCCAGTGCATTGAGAATCATCTCTGTCTGCCTCTCCTGCATAAAAGTCTATGGGGAAAAAAAAAATAAACAGACAGATAATCAAAAAGAATGTTTTGTTCGTAAACTTTTATTTTAATATGATAAGAAGTAGATTTTAGGAAGTGTGTTTGCTTCCCTTTTCCTTTATCTTTAATGTTTTTATTTAATACTAAGTAAAGAAAAGCGTTTATTTAATTGAGAAAAATGCTTATCCTTGAGTATGAGTACATTTAACTTGTAGAAAACCATTGTTTTTACTGCATGTGTTTAGGTGGCTTAAAAAAAAAGAAAGAGAAAAAAAAGGTTAAATAATATTACACCTCTTATGGGTTCGATTGTTTGTGAAATATTTTTTATCGCCATCTTTTATCTTATCAATTTAAGTTAAGTTGATTAATTATGAATTTCATTATTTAAATGGCTTTACACACATCCTTATTTTATTAAAATTCCCATATTCATATATAAATTGTTTCTTTTGTGCAATTTTTACTAAAAATCAATACGTATGGGTTAAATTCTTTAATATACTCAGATTAATTTGTTTAAGGCGGTTCTCAAATTCCCTGCTCAACAACGCGAAACTACCTGACGTGTTTTCTAACTCATTTTTAAATGTAAAGGCATACAATTGGAAAATCTGACTATTGGAGGGATTTAGGATCGAAAAGCGTTTTAAATTTTTTGATAAATATATTAAGTTATAAGAGATTCTTGTCAAGTGACGACAAGTTTTAATTTTTTCTCGTGCTGCTGCGTCCGGAAATTTGATTTTAAATGCCATCTTTGACAGTATTTTCTAAATGAGCTTCTGCCTTTTCCAAAATATGTAAATCGCCATTCGATTACATAGTTTCTGAATAAGAACACTTGCCAATTTCATGCGTTTCCGAACAAAAATGAATCAGAAATGTGTCACAAAGTAACTCCTTTGGATTTGAGAACAGCCTTAATAAAATTAATCATATTTTGCACATAAATTGACATATTTCAGTCAAACTGGAAAATTTTAGCATATATATATATATATTTAGATATTTTAATTCATTCTCAAGATATAGATTCCACTAGAAAAGTAAATTTTTTTAAAAGTTTGAGGTGTTGCATTTTTTTTAATCAGAAAAAAATTGCTTTTTGTAATAAAAGTTTTATCTCACATTTATATTTTCTAACAAAACTAGTGGGCTCTGCTCCCTTCGAGCTACGCTCGCCAACTCCCGTGCATACCCCGCAGAATCGAAAAACACGTTAATTGGTCTAAAAACACGCTAATTTTTTCTATTTTAAAAAGATTATCCGATTACGGAAGACTGATTGCAATGAATTTATTTAATAAAATTTCATATACTTTGCACAAAAATTGACTTGTTTTAGTCAAACTGAAAAATTTTAGCATGCATATTTATAACATTTTGCTCATTGTCAAGATATAAATTTAACTTAAAAAGTAAATTTCCTAAAAAGTTTGAAGTGGTGCCATTTTTTAAAATCAGAAAAAAAAATTGTTTTTTTTTTTTTTTTTTTTTTTTTTTTGTAATAAAAGTTTAACTCACAGTTACATTTTCTAACAAAACTAGGAATTTTCGCCCCCAACGAGCTACACTTCCCAAGACTTCACAGGCTCTACAAACACAATGATATAATCTGTTTTAAAAAGATTACTTGATTACGAAAGATTGGATATTAACACGACAAGTAGTGATCTTTTATAATCGGGTATTTATTCATTTCCCTTTGACTTGAACATTCCCAGGGCCGCATCCACCGCTGTCGCAACTGCTGACGGTCTAACTGCTGGAAGATTTTTTTCTTTTAGACGCTATAAGAAAATAGTTTTAAATAAATATATATATATTATATATATATATATATATATATATATATATATATATATATATATATATATATATATATATATATATATACACATATATATATATATATATATATATATATATATATATATATATATATATGTATATGTATATATATATATCAATCATAATCTTTACCACTGAATGCTTTCCGCACATAAAAATGTAATTATTTGAAAGTTTTCTTTCTCTTTTAATATTCACGTGTAAATATTTTTTCGAATTGAAAAATATTTGGAAATATTATTATTTGGAGTTTTTAAATACAATGCAAATTTCTTCATTAAATGCTTTACACACATAATAACTTAATTGTTTTAAATTTTCCTGTCATTTTTAATATTCGCGTGTAAGTATATTTTGCAAATGGAAAATGTTTAGAAATATTACTTGGGCTTTATAAACATCTAGCACCAGAGGAAAAAACGGCTTTTTGGAAAAAAGAAATAAATATCCATTCAAGTAATAAAATTTTGGATTAAGGGAAAAAAAACATAAACATAAAATTATATATATATATATATATATATATATATATATATAACCATAAATGAAACATTATCATAACACCAACTTAAACATTTATTTAATTAAGTATGAAATAATTAGTTGACAATAAAAGATTCCCCAACACACTGAATATGGAATCAAAAACATTGAAAGAATAAGAAATTAAATAAAAATTTGAATATATGGAATTAAATGAATTAAATGAAATGAAATTTGTGGAATTTAGACAGAATTATCAAGTCCCAATTGCCTAAATACCACAAATAAAATGAAATGAGATGTTTCATCATCATATTAGCCATATATTGCTAAAAAATATGATATTGGGACTACATCTCAAATACAATGATTCAAATCAGTGATAAAATAAAAAATAAAATAAAATATAAAAAAGGAAAGAAGCCATACTTATAAATTACAGAGAGAACATTTAATAGAGACATTAAGTATAAAATCCATAAAGATGAAAAGAGATAAAAATAAGATACCTTGCAGTTCATGAACCATCATGAAAACTCCAACATGACTGGGGAATGAATTGCATAAAAAATCATAACATGTTGCCAATTTTAGAAATATAAATTGCTTAGAAATATAAATTGCTTTGCAGTGATGCCAGAAATAATGTTAAAATATAATGGATTATAAAATAAACAGGAACATTAGTGCTGCCATCTATTAGTAAAAGTGAATATAATCTGAATCGAAGGAATTGTATGGAAATAAATGTTTCATAAATCAACCAAATTACTATCTTAATTGATACCAATTAGTTAAATAATAAATTAATGAAATTAATTAATAAATAGAAAATTGAATTACATTAAAGGATGTATTAATGAATAATTCTATGTTATAAATAAGTATTAAGATGGAAAAATTAATAATAAAAAACAACTTAAAATAGTGCTGCCCTCTAGTGGTAAAAGTAAATATAAAGTAATGGATGAAAATTAGTGTTTAATAATTAAACCAAATTACTATCTTAATGATAGCCATAAGTTAAATAATAAATAAATGAAATTAATTAATAAATAGAATGTTGAATAATATCTAAGTAATGGATGTATCAATTAATAATACTATGTTATAAATAAGTAGAAATATGGAAAAAATAATAATTAATGCAACATTAAAAATGTACCATTAAATGACAACAACGATTAAATAACTGTACTAAAATTGCAACATCAATTAAAATAATTTAAATAAAATACTAAAGATTTGAATTAAGAATCAAAGAATTTAAAATTAATATTGATTAAATATTGAAATGAATTAGTCACAAATAATGTGGCTTCAAACAAAGTTAAATTAAATAAAAATACTTAATAAAATTAAAACATATTATATTAACACTGTATAAAAGTAAACATTATCTTAGAAGTAAATATGATATTGTCCACCAAAGGTAATATATATATATATATATATATATTATATATATAACCATTAATGAAACATTACCGTAACACCATATATATATTCGACACAGCATTTCATAATCTAATCACGTAATATATATATATATATATATATATATATATATGCCTTCAAAAGAAGGTTAAATTGCTGTGCATAGTTTTTAATCCTATAAAATTTATGTAACTGAATTATATTCACCGATTTCAACATTAAACAGAGACACTTAAAATAATTATTCTATTTTAAAACTCTATGTTTCACCATGTTTATCATACATTTCTCTATAAAACTATCATTTTTCATGTTTTTCTGTCAATTACAATACTCAAACATTATAGATAAAGATTCTCTAGACCAGTGGTTCCCAACGGGGGGCGCACGCCCCACAGGGGGGCAATTTGACTTTTTAAGGGGGCAGTTTGAGAATTTGGGGAAATTCAAACGTCCGCTCTTTAAATCCTAAAAGATTTTAAAAGTTTCTTTTTAAAAATAATTAAAGTAAAACAAAAATTAAAAAAAATAATTTCAATATAAATTTTGTGAAATAAGTTTTCTGGTTTAAGACATTTTTTTTTATTTAATTGTTCCAAATTGATATTTGGAAATACAAAAGTCAAAACCCTACTGTCAGATACATGACCGAGAAGTTTAATCAACCAATTAAAACACATTTTTATAGAGGTCATTATTCTAGGATCCTCGAGCGAATATCTGATTCTGGCTCATAGTCAGGGACAAAAAATTTTATTATTTCTGGGAAAGAATTACAAATATCTCAATTCATAGGGAACTCTTTCTGGGAGTCGCCTAATAGTAATATAAATACATATTTATATTACTATACATATTTATGTTACTTTTATTTAAAATAAGTTTTGAAAACTGTACGATAGCATTTTATATTCTTTAATTACGTCATTATTTATTTATTTATTTATTTTGTATGATGCCATAAATATTTTTATTTACTTGTTTAACCGCTACCTCCGTTATATTATGGAGGTATCAGTTTAACTTAGCAACGACTATATTGGAAATTATAATAAGAATTTCAGTTCTTAAAAATATTTTCTATGATATTTCAAATAATAATTTTTCATTTTCTGATTAAAAAAATCTTAAACTTAAATTTATTAAACTGCATGATTTAAAATTTCTTATTCCATATGCATTTTCCAGTTTAAGCTTTTAAAATAAGCTTTAATACTTACCACTTCTCTCCTTATAATTCATAATTTATTCTTTATACTGCTTATTAAAATAAATTTTATTCTGAATGATGAATGGAAATTGTGATGTTTTGAAATAATCAGGTTTAGTTAACGCAACTATTCCCATAATTTTGTTTTGTTTGTTTTAAACAGAAGTACTGCGTGGAATATAGAAGACTCGATTAATGCATAGGTTAACTTCCACTCCCACCACTATTTATGAAAAGAAATGTTACTGTTATTGAATCGCAAATTCTGCGATTAAATAAGGATTTTTTTAAAAGTGGTATAAGTTTGTATAGGCTGTAAACAGGACAAGAAATTAAATAAATTATATCATTATTTTTGTTTTAATTTTATGCATAAATAAGTGCGTGAAAATTTTCTCCTGAATATGTGTGCACACTATTTTCTACTGTATGTTCGGCTATTGTTTCAGAAACTGTTTCTATAGTTTTCTTTGATATTCCGTTGGGCCAAATTTTTCGATAGAGCCTTCTGTTTTGTAATCTTAGTATTTTCTATCATGCAAAAAGTGAATTCATCTTATTTATTTAATCGTTGCTGATGTTTTCATATGCTCTAGTTAACTTGAGCTTACTTCACTATATACATATCAAATTATTATTGATAATGTGATTGTATAAAGTATAAAAAATAATTACAAAACTATAATTGATATTTCTGTGAAAAATCTGAAAAAAAAATATTTAAATGAATATTTAAAATTTGATTTCATGCCGGCTAACCACGATGAAGACATTACATTGCCCTTTCTGCATTTTATGCAACCAATGCTTAAGCAACGAATCTATGAAACGATGTCCTCTTGAAGCGCATACGAAAGCAAAACATAGTGAGTATATAAATTCATATTTAAGTTTGAAAAAAAAGATCAACGGTTAAGTCTCCATTCACTCAACAAACTGCTACAGAAACCTGTACTCTTGAGTCTAATTATAAAATATCTTTAATCATTGCTAAATCAGGAAAAAACCGCACTATAGGGGAAAATTTAATCAAGTCATCAATATCAATATTCCTTAAAACAGTCCTGGGCAAAGATGTGAAATCCATGCCACTTACAAGGAGAGTGCCAAGCTTGGTAATCACAGATTTTGATTATTTTTATATATGTTGTAGGGTAGAATCCCCTTAGTCTCAGGTTCAATGGATTTTATACAACGCTCCTTAGTTCTCGAGAAATGGGGGGTCTAATATTATAACACAACTTAAATACTTAATTTCTAACAAAATGAATACGTTGGTCGTAGCTCAGTCAGTATGGCGTCTGCTCGTTGTTCGGAGGGCCCGGGTTCGATTCCGCTACATGCTACGTTTGTTTTTCTCATTTTTTTAAAAATAAATATACTTGTAATTTTAATTTAATAATCTCAATAAAAAAATTTGTTAACATAATTAAATTTTAATTTAGCATTTTTGATTTAAAAAAAAAACACTTTTAAAATGTATTCCATATAGGCTGTATAAATTCAACGATATTGAACAATTGTGTCAATTCGTGATTGTAAAGAAACATCATTTATAAATTGCCTTAACTAGGGAAGTCAATGCCATGATAATACTACTCGGTTTTTAAAGTAAGAAGCATAATTATATTAAAATTTAGCATAAGAATTTAATTACATATTTGTTTTATGTTATTGTAACTAGAGGACGCCACAACAGACTTTGGTTTTTCTTTTTTTTTTAGTTTGTTGCAGTTACGTGGTTTTTGTTTTCAATCTTCACCGCACAAGTGCGTATCATTCTATAACAGCTTATAATCGTATAAAAATGGAAGATGCAAGCTGTAGTTCACAAGAAGATCAATCTGAAGTGTCGGGATTCGATGAAAATCAGAAAAGTGATGTCACAAATGCGTTGAAGTACTGTAAAATGTTATTGCAAAACAATGGATTTTTAACAAATAATCCAGCATCTGAAATGTCTTCGTGTTCTATTGCGATGGGAGAAGAATTCTATAATTCGATTGAAAATATGTTAATTTTGTAAAGATATTTGAATTTTTAGTAGTCAATAATAGATCGAATTATTTTAAAGCTCTTTAAATGATGAGAAATGTTTAATAATGTTTTAAAAAGTCAAAAATGCTAAATTAAAATTTAATTATGTAACAAATTTTTTTATTGAGATTATTAAATTATAATTACAAGTATATTTGTTTAAAAAAAGTAAGAAAAAAACAAACGTAGCACGTTCCGGAATCGAACCCGGGCCCTCCGAACAACGAGCAGACGCCATACTGACTAAGCTACGACCAACGTAAATATTCAGTTACAAATTAAGTATTTAAGTTGTGTTATAATATTAGACCCCCCATTTCTCGAGAACTAAGGAGCGTTGTATAAAATCCATTGAACCTGAGACTAAGGGGCTTCTACCCTACAACATATATAAAAATAATCAAAATCTGTGATTACCAAGCTTGGCACTCTCCTTGTTAGTAACAATACTGTTACTTAAAGAATAGATGAAATGAGTGAAGACATTGAAGCACAACTTGTTGAAAAGCTGAAATCAAGAAATTTTCTCACGGAAATGCACGAATCAACTCTAAGAGACGGTCAATTGCTTTCTTATGTATGGTATATTGATATAGGTGAATTTATTGAAGAATTGCTTTTTAAATCATTAGAGAGCACCACTACTGCCTCTGATATTTTAAACACATTGAAAAATTACTTAGATATAAATTGTATGAAAATGACAAATATAACATCTTGCGCTGCAGATGGTGCTCCAGTTATGGTTGGTAAGGAGACTGGATGTTTAAAACTAATGAAAGATGAGAATCCAGAAGTGCTTCTTGTGCATTGCGTCATGCATAGAGAGAGTTTAGTATCATAAAACATTTCACCTATTCTTAATGATCTATTGAAAAATGTTGTAAGATGTATCAACTCCATAATATCCAACGCCAAATGTGAGCGTCTATTGAAGCAGTTTTGTAAAGGCAAAAACGCACGCAATGTTCGTCTTTTACTTCAAGGTGATGTAAGATGGCTCTCAAAGGGGAAATGTTTAAAAAGACTCATTGAATTGTTTGATGTTCTTGGTGAATTTTAAAGTGAGAAGTCTGACATGAAGCACCTACAAACCTTTCGTTTTATGGAAAAACATTTGTTAGTTATTTTTCTGATATCTTTGAGAAACTGAATACCTTGAATAAACAATTTCAAGGAAAAGATAAAACGCTTGTGTTGATGCAAAAGCAAAAATGTTTGGCTTTATTACATTCAGTGAAGTATAGCAGAAACATATTTCTGAGAGAAATTGAGACTTATTTTGCTAGTTAAAAAATTTGAGATGACCGATGCCGCTATAACTATCATTGTGGATCATTTGAAAATATTGGCCTCTGTTTTGAACGATAGATTTTCTTATTTAAAGCAAATGGATTTCCCATCATGGGTCAGGCAACCACTGATAGTGGGCTTTTCATCTGATGATTCAATTCGATGTCCAGAAGAAGTGTCTGAAATTCAAAACAATGAATCAGTTAAAACCTTATTCAATATAAAAAGAGTGATGGCATGGCTTTGTGCTGAGAAGGAATCTAAATATTCAAATGCAAGAAAATTTGCAAGAAAAATATTGTTACCATTCCCATCGACATACCTAGTTGAATGTGATTTTAGTGCAGTAAATGATTTACTGCTGAAGAAAAGAAATCGATTGGAAATAACTAAACGAGGGGACTTGAGATTAAAGTTGACTAAATTAGAGCCTCATATAAAAGCTCTCTGCAGCCATCATGAAGCACAAGAACATTAATTTTAGTCTCTTCATCTCGGGTCTATTTTGAATTTATTGGGTACTTCTTCTACTGCCAGTAATTAAAATTATAAAATCATCATAGAAAAAGCTTCAAATAAATTAAAGTTTTTATTTATATGTCTCAATTTTCTATTAATTATTAAAAAAATGTATTTTATTTTTTACATCGCTGCAAATTATTACTATTATTATTATTAACAATTTCTTCACAAATAATTTATTTTCATTTATGTTATTATGTTTTTTCTTTCGTGAATGTACTGTTCTTTATTTAGAATCAATTAAAGCCGTTTAGGACTTTAGTGGGAATAAGAGTTCACTTTTTAGATAATAAGAATTATGTGACACATGCAGAGGCAGGGGGGGGGGGGGCATCGAGCTTTTAAAGATGATTTGGGGGTGCATGGGCAAAAAAGGTTGGGAAACACTGCTCTAGACGCTTAACATTTTATTACGAGGATCTTGGCGATATTTTAAAAATAGAAATGAAATATTTCTCGGAATGTATTAGAAATGTAGATATCCAATGCTGTCAAGATGCTGTTAATCAATGATAAACAATTAATATCTGTTTTCCCAAATGTACTGCATATTGCAATTATAGTATATAGTAGTACCGCTTACAAACTTTGAAGCAGAATGATCATTTTCCAAACTAAAATTAATAAAGAACAGACTATGATCGTTTATGCTGGAGCCCAAACTTAGCGGTTTAACACTAATTTCACTAGATAATGACATAACAGAACTGTTTGCATTTCATGATGCCCTGCAATCACTTGGAAATTTAAATACAAGGATTTTTTTTTTCAATTAACTTAATTTTTAGTAATGAAAATCTAATAATAATTAAAAAAAAAAGCTTAAACATGTAATTAAATTTATTTATATCAATAAACAGATGTATTGAAATTATTTTTAATGTATTCAGTTTTTATACGCCTGGAATATTTCTATTTTTTTTAATGTTTATGAAGTATTTGTTAATTGTATATGTTTAAACAAACTAATTAAGAGCACTATTGAAGATAACAAACAAACAAACAAAAAAACGCTCTTGATTAACAATATAAATATTTCCATTTTTAAAATTTGTATTTCAGGATTAAAAAAAAATAATAAAAGGTGTGTGTGGGGGGGGAGGGGGGATAAATATTCAGTATCGTGGGAAGGGGCACAAAATTTCCAGTAGCAGGGGAAGAGGGGGGGCAAAATGTCCAAAATAGCGCCGGGCCAAAGAAATGCTTAATCCGGCTCTGATGCTAATACTATCAAATGACATGATGAAATTATGAAATTTGCCCTGAGGTTGAAGTTTACTCAGGTGCTTTTATTAAAAATGAAAACTCCAAGTACTTTGTCTATTGGTGGTCTTTTAATAATTCACATTCATAATTTGTCAATTTAAAATGAAAATGCTTACCTTGTTTAACATTTCGTAATTAACAGTTAAACTTTTATGATGGAAAGCCGTCAAATTTTTGTATAAGAAGGTAGATCTGGTTATATTCGTTACCAATATTATCAAGATATTTTCTAAATTGACGATGATTAAGCATGTGCGTACGAATATGATATAAGTTTATAAACATGTATCCGGCTTTTATAAATCGATCCGGCTATACAAAATACTTTTTAGCAATGGTACTTTTGCTTATAGTATTTTCAAACTTCTTTAACTGTTCTGCGCATCCTTTCTTCCATTTCCTAGTAAATGATTTTGAATCACGGGATATTTAATGCAATAATTATTTTATAAAGTAAATGTATTTTCTCCAATAGGCTTGGTGAAAGCACTCTCTTTTAAGAAGTGTCAATTTCAATTCTGACAGTTTTTCTTTCTGATGTTTGGCCAGATTTTTAATGCTTTGTTCTGTAGCATCTCTTAATGTTCCATTCTTTCGAAACTCCAACAATGTTTGGATATCAACATATAATTTCAGTTTTTCTTTTAATATAATGGTATTGTGAATCAACTTAATTTTTTTTTAATGTTTATTTTCCGTCAATCATATATATTCATACTGGTAGAGTTTAAACTTTAAAAAAAAATTCCTAGGTTGTTTATCAGTATCTTATTAAAATATGTGTAAATCGGTAAAAAAAAAAAAATAATAAAAAAAAAATAAAATAAAATAAAAGAAAGAAAGAAAGAAAGATCAAGCAGGTTTCATTAACAATGACACATTTACTAACCTAAGTAATGAAAATAATTAAAGAACTTAAATCCAAAATATTTTTGTAAAACAAGAGTGGAGAAACTAGATGATATGACGTATTCGGGGGTTTTGCTTCAAGCACAAAAGTGATAATTTATGTCATTTCGAAAGCAAATCATTTAAAAGCCACTTAATTTTATACTTTGATTTTAAAAAAAGTTGTAACTGTTCTTAATTAGCTCGAATTTTATTAATTTTACTATACATTTCTTATTATTTAATAAATATAGCATGTGTAAAATTGAAGAGAGTAGTAAAACAAGTTGGAAATTGTACGTCAAACGTTACAAACGAGGTGCGTTCGTACTATAAAAAAAGTTATAGTTCTATAAAAGTTATAGTTCTATAAATATTCAGATCTTGATGATTTTTAATTCTGTGAAATGAATTATATCGTCTGCAGATTAATTTCTGTAATAAAATAAGTTTCTCGGTCGCTTGGCGATCAAACTTCGAAAGCTCCTATAAAAGAAAGCACCGATTTAAAAAAAAAAAAATCAAATTTTATGACGACGCAATAGGTGCTACGTATTTATATAATTACGAACGCACCTAATAAAGCAATAGTTTCGTCATAAAACACATAAATATTATAAGAAAAATACTGTAAAAAAATACGAATCTTTAAATTTTTAGACTCGAAATTTCGCACTTTGTTACATTCCGATTAGTTAACTGTGTATCTGCAATTTCTTGGAGCTAAAATTTAAAACTTTAAAACTGAGCTACATCTGTCTATATACACCAGTTATGCCAAATGAGCAATTTTTTTTTTTTTTTGTACTACCACATTTTGAAGAAAAATATTTCCCTTAATTAATGACGAAATAAATAAGACAAAAATTACTATTAAAAAAAGTGGTAGCAGTTGTGAATAAAAAAAGCAACTGGCAATACTTACATACATATGTTTGCCATCTGTAAGACTATTTGGTGTAAGTGAGTTCCTCAATTGTATTTTCAGCATGCGTGTTCGAGCAACTGAATAAATGCACAGGTAAAATGCCAAAGGCTTGGCGGGCCACAGAGAAGTTGTCGGCGGGCCAGTTGTGGCACGTGGGCCACGTGTTTGACATACCTGCTTTACAGGGACACTCAAAAGAATTCCATTACAAAACGGTCTATGGGGAGAAATCCTTTGCGGTTTATTTTATAATGTTTCAATATTTGAAACATACTGAAACAGATATATATCACTGAGGTGCATTACAAGAGGCTTACTATAGAATATTGTGTGTATAGCATTCCTCCTTCATTTACAGGGTCACATAAAATTATTTTGTTAAAGTACTGTCTGTTAATAATAATGGTTGGAAATGCGTTTTCAGTTGCGTTTTTAAATGGAACTTTTTCCCCCCCTATTATACTTGATGTGTATAAATCCTATAGGTTATATCAAGGGCAGCACAAAACATCTCGAATGCATTTGCGTTTATTGACGGAAATTGCCGATGGGTTATTTTCAACTGTGCTATGCGTATCCTAACTGAACTAAATTTTTGCATTCTATGTAGTATATATAAAAATCAGTAGATCATACACTGGGCTGCGCAAAATAGTTAGGATCGTTTTCCGAATATTGTTGGTAATTTCTAAAATTGGATTTTTAAATGTGTTATGCGTTTTCCAAATTGTTAACTTTAGCATCAGACTTAGACATTCTTAAACGGTAAAGATTTCTATAAAAGCATTTTGGAAGTGTTGAAAAGTTTTACATATTCCATACTTAACGCATGATTTTTTGTTCTTGTTTTTTTTTTTTTTTTTTTTTTTTTTTTTTACTAGGAGACAGCAATTTAAAACCTCTGTCCCCCCACCAAAACAGGAAAAATCTTACGAGCTTCATCTGGTGACAACTTATTAGAAATATTTCCAAATTTTTAAAATGTTTTTAATTAGTTGTTTGTTGAGACACAAAAACGAATCTAACCATTCGTTCTATTAATTTTTGGGTTTAATTTAACAATTTAGATTTCTTTATTATTAGTTTTTTAGAGTTTAACGTGTCTGAAAAAAGTAATAGAAATAGAATATTATTTTAAACTCAAAAGATCACTAATTCAAGAGATAGAAAAATGGTTTTCTAGTTTAAAAAATTGGAAAATTGTTTGAAAAATTCTTTTTTAGTTTCTAAACTAAAACTTTTATAGATTGTCAGAAATCATATGGTTAAAATAGACGTATCAGATAAAAAAAAAGAAGTTGAAATTTATTTTCTATTTTTCTATTGAATAAGTTTCCATAAAATGTTATTATTATTTAAAAAAAAAAAAAAAAAAAAAAAAGCATGTACTAAGTTTCACATATGCTTTTTTTTTTTCTACAGATAATATTTGAGTTATTTTAAGATACATTATGGTTGATGTAGCTACATTGCTAAGCTAAACAAATGTTTATTTTTGTTATTTTTTAGTAAGTTTTATATTAATTTCTGTACAAAATATTTTAGAATTATTCTTTATTCGGGACTCAAACTCTTCCATGAATATCTTACTTCTTTCTTTCTGTATCACCCTTTTTTACTGTATAAATTTGACATAAGGAAAAACGAAATATAAAAAGTGCTTAATGTGTATTTATAATTCAGGAGAAAGGAAAAAGAAGCACATAGAAAGGACTAGCAATTTGAAGCCAAAACGAAGGGTTGACTTGATAATGTGTTAAAAAAATAAGACTATATCGTTAACTTTATAGTTCCAGATTTTTCGGAAAACGCAAATTAATAAATATAAAATAATGAATCAAGAGTATGAAGTATTGTTTTAATTTCCTAATTCTTTTATTTCCTTAATTTTAATTATTTTACGAGCATCCTGATTTGATTACTTTTATAATTTAAAAGAAAACTAAAATAACCCGATATTTATTTATTTATTTATTTATTTATTTATTTTTTGAATTGCCTTTCTTGATTAAAGTGGTTATCAAATTCCCGGCTCAATAACGCCAAACTTTCTTACTTCTTTCAAAACGTCATGGCATAAAATTGGCAGGCGTGACTGCTGAATGAACTGCGATTTGGAATCGAATGGCGTTTTCATTTTTTGATAAATAAATTACTTATTGAGTTAAAAGCAATTGCTGTCACATGATGATAGATTTTTTATCCTTTCGTGCGCCCGGAAATTATGTACAAAACATCAACTTTGACAGTATTTTCTGAAAGATCACCTGCCTTTACTAAAACATTGAAAACACCACTCGATTACATAATTTCTGAATAAAGAACACCTGCCCATTTCATGCGTTTCCGAACAAAAATTAATTCAGAAATTTGTCAGAATGTAGCTCCTTTGGATTTGAAAACAGCCATAATGCTATGCAATAAAGGGCTAATTTATAAAACAAGTAACTAAAAAAATGCCATTACGAGATATTCAAGATTAAAGTTTTTTAATAAAGTAAAGAAAAATATAAACTATACTATTGTGATTGCTTCCTCTAAAATAGCTTATTTGTTAAAGACTGTATCCTCAGTTAACGTATGTGCAGCATATTTTGAATAATATATTTTATTTTATTGAATTTACGGAGTCTTCGTTTATAAAATTCACATCCCTGAATATCATGGCATATAGTGATTAAAAAATAAAACTTGCACGTTTTAAAGGTTGTCAGGCCCGGATGCAGTTTACATGAAAATGAGAAAAACATTTAAAAGTACAGTTACCATCGCCGCGGTGGACAGCCCTGCTCAAAGGCACCCACTCTGTCTGTATTAGATTACACATTTCAAAAATCTTAAAGATAATATTCTTTACTGAAAGCTGAATAAAATATTTCGATAAACTCTGCCAATTAATTCATAATATAGCCGATCTGCTTCGTTGCTCACATAAATAAGAAATAGAAAATGAATTAATGTTTTTCATGCTTTCATGTGTATGTTCCGTTCAGATAATCTTTTATATTTCTCAACTCTTTTACTGCAAATACGGTATTTTAAAAATATTTTCTTCCTTTTTTTTCTTTCGAAGAAAATTATATGACCGTTTAATTTTATAATTAAAAATAATTATAATTAAAAATATCTTATTACTTTATAGTGATGTTTCACTTTATTTATATCATATAGTATTTAAAAATGCATTTAATAATTGATGCATCTTTTATACATAAAGTTTGAGATACTAGCGAAAATAAGATAAGAAAGACAGAAAACAAGGGGAAAAAATCGTTTCATATAATTCATAGGATTCACAGTTAATTATTCACAGTAAATATTCATATCTTACATAAGAATATATATAAAAAGTTTGCATTATTTTGATAATATCGAAAAATCCATATTAAATAGAGTTTGAGTTTCAACTCAAAAAAAATTCATGGTTAAGCTGTTTCGCTAAGTACTGACTTGCAAATAGACTGTTTTCTACCCCGCCCGAGGCGAGGCATCTGTTTGCTTCACACAGCCCGTTCAGCGTCTTTTGTTAATGACTTATTGAGTGACCAGGCTATATTTCCGCTAACAATTCAAACGTATACAGAAGATGAAGAGTGGAAAACGGGTTTAGTACTCTGTACATTCTTCCTTTTATAGTGATTTTTCTCGGAACTAGAGCTCCTATTATAGGACTCTTACTCGGAACGGTATTTCTACCAAAATTTTCACTTTTCATTCAGAAGAATAAATGAAAAAAAATTTATTCATTCAATTTTAAACAAGAACGAAAAATCATGCGTCAAGCATAGATTCTGTAACACTTTACAACACTTCTAAAATAATTTTACAAATCTTTACCATTTAACAACATTAAAAGAAAAATAAATACATTAATTAAGAAAATTATTTCATTCCCGATAATTAAAAACGTTAATAATTAACTAACTATTTATCTTATTTCATAGGAGACAATACGGTATTTTTTATTATAGGGACCTCGACATAACCCAGTCTTAAAAAAGTGAAATTTTTTGCCAAATAATCGCGAAAATAAAATTGCAACCAATGCAATAAGGAGGGCCAAATAAAATCGTGGAAATAGACGAATTGGGTAAAAACAAATATCAATTTTACCTGATAAAAAATTTTACTTTTAAGTCTTTGTGAAACGTTTTAACATCCTTCAAAGAAACCTTAATTGGAAATAGTATATGCTTTTTCTTTAAATTCAATTCTGCCTCCTTGGTTTAATGTATAGTTGAAACAAATTTTGTTTTCTAAATGACAGTATGTTGACAGGCACTTTTTGTTCTCCAGAATATATTGATTCATGAAGTTTGTATATGTGAAAATATGTTTTTGTCTTTCGGAAAATTTACTGAAATCAATTCAGTTTTAATGAGAAAATGGTGTAAAAAATATACTAATATGTTTTATTTCTCCTTTTTTATACACAAATATGGAGTAATTTCCTTTCCGTTTTTAGATAAACTTCGTTAAAATTTACAAAAAAAAAAAAAAAAAAAAGAAAAGAAAGAAAAAGAAAAAAAATCTTGGAATATAATTTAATTTTTTAAATTCTGAGAGTTTGTGCGACATCCTCGGATCAAGTAAATCGAGTTGCGTTCAATAATCTAAGAGTAGTTGCGAAATACAAAAACACGGTCAGATTTTAATATAATAGATTCGTGTTGATTTTCCTTTTCTTAAAATTATGATGTGATTTTTAGCAGAAAACTCTCATCTGTATATAACGGATACTCATGCTTAATAATCAGTATAGATAACAAAACATTTAAATTTTTCGTTATAAATATGGCGTGAAACTCATCTACTTTCTATACTTACTGATCCTTGTATTATTAATGTAAGGAATTAATTCACACTCATTTTAAAACATATTGGAAAATTCCCGTTTTATTTCAAATATGAAGTCTCTTTTTCACCAGAGAAATCCCTTTTTAATGACATAATTCTTGTTAATTTTCTTTTCCAGGCAATTAATTTCAATACTGGCATAGGAGAAATTAAGTCATTTTAACGAAATAATATTAAATCTTTAGGTTTTATCAACAAAAATGGAACTGTTAACATTCGTCATTTTTTTTAGGTAATCGAGTTATTTCTTAATAGTTTTAAGAAATAGTTTTAAGAATGAAATAACTATTTCTCGCTATCCATGACATCATTTTCGACATGGATAATTTTGCGGAGCATATTAATGACATTTGCTAACCATTTTCTTTTGAAACTTCTTTTTACTTTTTAAAAATTTAAATAAAAAATACGGTTTAGTTATATTAGCCGTGCGCAGACGGTAAAACGTCAAGTATGGTTACCATACAAAAGAAAAAAAAAAGAAAAAAAGTGAAGAAAAAACCCAAGATCATTTTATTTCCCCACTTTATTTTAGATGAATATCCGCTTTATTTTAGATGAATGACGTCATATTCGCCTGTTTCATATGGTTACGCGTATTGAGACCTTGTATTATTATCAAAAACTAAAAAAAGTACGTTTTATTTCTAATAATATTATTTTATCTTATTTTTAATTCTTTAATTTTTTTATTTCATTTTCATTTTTCATTGAAAAATTTTCAGTTGAAACTAAATTGTTGAGTAAAAATTATTATTCTGGGTTTTGAATTAGTTTTCGCAACGATAAAGTACTAGCAACGGTAAAGTAAATTTAACCACATTTTAAAATATTATACGAAAAATTTTCCATTTATTCTCTATGAAAATAATAAAATTTTGAATTATTAAGAAAAATATTTGTATAAAATAAACAAAAAACAGCCTATGTTCATTTGAGGGTTATTATCAACCTATACGCAAAGATACAGGATCATTAAATGTTCCATTTTGACGCTGGCTTCAGCCTAACATTTGAACGCAATCAGATTTATAATATTACTAGCTGTTACCCGTGACTTCGTTCACGTAACATTAAAAAAAGAATAAATGCATTAATTTGGCAAAACATCTCACTTGAAAATTAACAACATATATAATTAACCAAAGCTTTATCACATTTTATAGGAGACAATACGGTATTTCTTTGCTATAGGGGCCTTGACATAGCCCAGTCTTAAATAAAAATAAAACTGCCCAGTTAAACTAAGGGCATTGAGCTCACAGACTATTCACACTAATTGTATATTATACTCTTATTTCAAAGAATTTGAAATAAGCCCCTCGAAAAATGAAGAAATCGACAATATATTAAGGGGGGGTCATCCCCCTCATAGTTAACTAATCAACCCCTTAAACTAATCAGGGAAGCCTCTAATTACAATGAATATGTATACAAAATTTGAAGAAAATCGGATAATTCTGCATGAAAAACCCATTTATCTAAATTAAGGGGGATTAGCCCACCCCCCCTTTCCCCCCTGATACTTAACCAATGAACCCCCAAAACTATTCAGAGAAGCGCATTATCACAATGAACCTATATACAAATTTTGAAGAAAATCGGATAATTCTGCATGAAAAACTCATTTATCTAAATTAAGGGGGGGATGACCCCCCCTTTCCCCCTTTATACTTAACCAATGAACCCCCAAAACTAATCACAGAATCGCATTATTAAAATGAACCCATATACAAAGTTTGAAGAAAATGTTATAATTCTGCATGAAAAACCCATTTATCTTAATTAAGGGGGGTTAGCCCCCCATTCCCCCCTTTTATACTTAACCAATTAACTCCCAAAACTAATCAGGGAAGCGCCTTATCACAATGAACCTATAAACAAAGTTTGAAGTAAAACGGTTATTTCTATCAACAGTTATCGCGTTACGTACATACGTACATACATACAGAACGGGCGGGCACATTAGCTCTCAGGCTTTGATAGCCTGTGAGCTACAAAGTGAAATTTCATGCCAAATAATATAAACAATCGCGAAAATGAAACTGCAACTAATGAAAAAAGGAGGACCAAGTAAAATCGTGAAAATCGAGGAATTCCTCTTCGTAAAACGAAAAACAACACTGGCAGAATTCTTCTATACAACAGTGCATTTTAGATGGTATTTGGTGTACAATTTGTATATATGTGCATTGCTAAATGGGCATTATTATATTGTTTATTTGCATAGACATATGTTATATATTTCTTACTACATTATCTTGTTTATGTATATATTAAATTAAGTGCTTCACGCTAAGTGGTGTAAATAGTGAACAAACTGCTTGTGGATTTTATACATTGATAGCTATTTCACAAAAATATAACAATCTGATGCGATTCTAAAATGTAAATAAAGGTTGCTGGAAAGTACTTTAAATTCTGCCCAATTTAACCTCGATATTTTCTCTATCGCGTCAAGAACACTATAAGCAAATAAATACCGACGACACAAATCTGATGATCTAAATTTACATATTTTTGTTAGTATATATAAGATTATTTTAATTTATTTCATGCGCTTGAAATTTTTTACGCTTTCTCTAGGGTTAGGTGTCGAATAAATGTACTTTCTTGTTATTTTATTTTGCCATTTCTATTTATTCTATTTTCCATTCATTCCATTTATGGATACTATTGATTTAATTTTCAAAGAATATTCTTTAAAGCTATTATCAGGATTAGGATAGGATACGATTAGGGTTAGGATTAGGAATAAAAATTGAACGACAATGGCATGACCAATTCAGGTTTAAAGTATGAAACAGGATGTCTATTTACATCATGAAGCAATAAGAAAATTAGAAAATTGTCGGCTAATATTTTTTAACATGTTTTACAGTCATACTTGACATCAAAGGTGAGCGGGGAAATGATCATCTAAAATACCATTAAGTGTTTACCACGCAAAAAACAAATCTGGTTACAACAATGTATTTAATTTTGCGTCAAATTTCACTCGATAAAAAAAAAAAAAGCAAATTGACTATGGACCTAATTTTAGACCCCTAACATTCCTATTCTCGGAAATTTTCTACCTATATGTAAAAAAAAATTCTACTATATAGAACGCGCTTTCACGTTTATAATGTTATGAATTGGCACGATCGGCTTGTTCAAGTTTACACAATTCGGCTGGAAGAAAAGATTCATTACTTTTTTAGCTCACAGGCTATCAAAGCCTGAGCGCTTATGTGCCCGCCGGTTCTGTATGTACGTACGTATGTATGTACGTAACGCGATAACTCTTGATAGAACTAACCGTTTTACTTTAAATTTTGTTTATAGGTTCCTTGTGATAAGGCGCTTCCCTGATTAGTTTTGGAGGTTCATTGGTTAAGCATAAAGGGGGGAAACGGCGGGCTAACCCCCATAATTTAGATAAATAGGTTTTTCATGAAGAATTATCCCATTTTCTTCAAATTTTGTATATAGGTTCATTTTGATAATGTGCTTCTGTCAATAGTTTTGGGGGTTCATTGGTTAAGTATAAAGGGGGAAAGGGGGGATACCCCCCCCCCTAATTTAGATAAATGAGTTTTTCATGCAGAATTATCCGATTTTCTTCAAATTTTGTATACAGGTTCATTTTGATAATGTGCTTCTGTCAATAGATTTGGGGGTTCATTGGTTAAGTATGAAGGGGGAAAGGGGGGATACTCCCCCCTAATTTAGATAAATGAGTTTTTCATGCAGAATTATCCGATTTTCTTCAAATTTTGTATATAGGTTCATTGTTATAATACGCTTCTCTGAATAGTTTTGGGGGTTCATTGGTTAAATATAAAGGGGGAAAGGGGGGATAATCCCCCCATAATTTAGATAAATGGGTTTTTCATGCAGAATTATCCCATTTTCTTCAAATTTTGTATATAGGTTCATTTTGATAATGTGCTTCTGTCAATAGTTTTGGGGGTTCATTGGTTAAGTATAAAGGGGAAAGGGGGATTACCCCCCCCCCCCTAATTTAGATAAATGAGTTTTTCATGCAGAATTATCCGATTTTTTTCAAATTTTGTATGTAGGTTCATTGTGATAATGCGCTTCTCTGAATAGTTTTGGGGGTTCATTGGTTAAATATAAAGGGGGAAAGGGGGGATAAACCTCCCTTAATTTAGATAAATGAGTTTTTCATGCAGAATTATCCCATTTTCTCAAATTTTGTATATAGGTTCATTTTGATAATGCGTTTCTGTCAATAGTTTTGGGGGTTCATTGGTTAAGTATAAAGGGGGAAAGGGGGGATAACCCCCCCTAATTTAGATAAATGGGTTTTTCATACAGAATTATCCGATTTTCTTCAAATTTTGTATATAGGTACATTGTGATAATGCGCTTCTCTGAATAGTTTTGGGGGTTCATTGTTTAAGTATAAAGGGGGAAAGGGGGGCTAATCCCCCCTTAATTTAGATAAATGTGTTTTTCATGCAGGATTATCTGATTTTCTTCAAATTTTGTATATATATTCATTGTAATTAGAGACTTCCCTGATTAGTTTAAGGGGTTCATTAGTTAACTATGAGGGAGGTAACGGGGGGATCCCCCCCTTAATATATTGTTGATTTCTTTTTTTTTCGAGGGGCATATTTCAAATTCTTTGAAATAAGAGTATAATATACAATTTTGTTAATAGCCTGTGAGCTCAATGCCCTCAGTTTAACTGGGCAGTTTTCTTTTTATTGATTTCTTCTTTGCTTTTGCATTACGCGAATTTGTTGGTAAAATCGATTTTCTTTTCGATAACATTGTTGTTTTTTAAGTTTAAAAAATACTGTAATTTTACTTAAACATTGCTTTAAAATCTATGCAATTTTTCTTATCCTACAAGACTTTATAAAAATCTATTATGAAACAACTTTAAAAAAAGCTATATTTAAAAACTACAACAAAGTTTTTCCTATTTTAAAACTAAAAGAAATGTAATATTAAATTCCGGTTCGAAACGACGATTTACAAATGTGTTTCGATTGTGGGAAAATGATAGAGGAAAAATGCTGTTACTTCGACATAATCATATTAAATCTTTAGCTTTTATGAGAAAAGCAACTTTCTTTTAAAAATTATAGTTATTTTTATTAAGATTTTCTGATTTTCGATACGGATAATTTTGCGATGCATATCAATGACATTTGCCATGCATTTTTTTTTTAATTTAAATTAAAAATATGGTAACTTTATGTTAGCCGTGTGCAGACGATAAATCGCCAACCTATCCCATCATTTGTATTGAATTCATTAAAAATATAAATCTTTCACTCATTTCATTTAAAACACAGAACTTTAATTTACAACACATACATTTAAAATACATATATTACGTACATTTAAAATAATTCCTTTCATGTGAAAAAGAAAAAGAAAAAAAATAAGAGAAATTAATCACAAATAATTTGATAACCCAAGATCATTTTATTTTAACATCAAAACAAATCTGTTTTATTCTTCTATATATGACATCATATTCGCTTGCTTTCCATACTTACTCGTATTTATGCACTTTGTATTATTATCAAATATTTGAAAACGCACGTTTTATTTCTAATATGACATCATTTCATATTCTGTTTAATTCTTAAATAATTCATTTCCTTTTCATTTTTTACATGGATATTTTTCATGTGAAGATAAATTGTTAATTAAAAATTATTACTCAGGGGTTTTATTTCATATTGGCAACGATAAAGTATTAGCAACGGTAAAATAAATTTAACCATTTTAAAAAAAGCTGCAAAACCGGGCCCTTTGAGCCAAACCAACCAAACCAACCAACCATTTTAAAATATACGAAAAAATGTCCATTTATTCTCTATGAAAATAATGAAATTTTGAATTATTAAGAAAAATATTGAAATAAAATAAACAAAAACCAGCCTATGTTCATATGAGGGTTATAATCAACTTATATGCAAAGATACAGGATAATTAAATGCTTCATTTTGATGCTGGCTTCAGCCTAACATTTGCACACAATCAGATTTATAATATTATTAGGATTAGGATAGGATGTAAAGAAAACATATTTTTAATCTCCAGTTATAGATGTTATAAATTTATGATGGATATTTAATGACTTGGTTTTATGTAATAGTAGAAAAGTTAAAGTTCAGTTTACTATTTAAATTCGTTTCAATGGGTTATTAGTAGTTCGAAATAATTTATCCTTTTAAAATAAAAATTCAAAACCGTGAAAATGCATTATGATCCAGACAACTGTGAGAGGTTGGGATCTTAGACCAAGACCCCGATTGTTAACAGGTTAACGCGGCACTGCATCCAATGTCTGCTTTGCTAATAAATTGTAGTATTTATGAGGATTTTATTTTAATGTGTCTCGATTTTTTTTTTTCAAGAATTACAGCTGTTGAGAATAGGCTCTTCGTTTTGATAAAATGTTAAAAATGAAAAAAAAAAAAATTAATAATAATAACGATTTGTTCCTAGTCGCTTTAAATTGAAAAAAAAAAAAAAAAAAAAAAAAAAGCAAAGCCCTGAAAAAAATTGCCTTTGCCTCAACAATCATAGAACAATTTGGTAAAAATAGTTTTTCTTAAGCTATAAATAGGCTTAAAATTACACAATGTGCTAAATACTTAAAAGATGACAGAAATATTGAAAGAAAATTTTTATAATTATTTTAATTCACAGTACTTTCAGGCATAAACATAGCCGCCGTCAGAGAATACAATAAACCAATTAAATTGTTTTAAAAATATTTTTATCATCTTTTAATTAGTCAGCACATTCTATAATTTTAAGTCTAACTTTTAAAGATGAATTTAGCATTCTATTTATTTATCTATTTGCTCATATAAATGGGGTATCACAGATTAATCAATTAAAAAAAAAATAGTAATTTTGTTACAAATTCTGTTCAAAAATCAGATTTCTTATGTATTTTATGGTCTACTAAAAGTTAAAATTCCATTTATATTTTTGAAGCTAATGTTCGTTATATAATTATTTATTTGTAAGTTTGTTGTACACTAATGACATAGTATCTTTTTTAGTTTGTTCTTAAGATTTGTTTACCTTTATTCAATTAATATGGTTATTTTTTTTAAAAACACAATTTTAAAGATAATAATAAAGAAGTTGATAGTTGATTTCAATTCTAAATTCTGATCTGCTGATTCAAGAATTATTTGTTTTTGTGTCAAATTATTGATATTGGATATTTGATTTGGAATATTAACAAAAAAAAAAAAAAAAAAAAAAAAGAGCAAATTCTTATTTTTCCCAAAAAAAAAAAAAAAAAAAATGCAAATTCTTATTTTTCCAAAAAAATTTAAAAAAATTTAAAAAAAAAGTAAATAACTTATGTGAATTTTTCATTAAAGATTCACATTTGATGCTCTACTCAACAACAAATATCACATGCACACACTTTCCGCTAACATAACAAAAATCTTTGTTTTCGTCGAGTTTCCATGAACCTTCTAACAGATTATGCTTTGAGCAATATTATATCACATTAATACTTAAATCCTTTTTGTCCGCCTAGTATGTGTTTGATAACCGAATATGAAAAGTAAGCAAGATACTTTTACATTACGCACTAAATCTCTTCTGCGCATTTCTTCAAGTCCGTATAATAATAATTCACAATAACAATAGTAACTAGACATAAAAGAGAAACACATTTCGAGTGCCAGATATTCAACTCTCGAAACAAGTAAAATATTCTAGCATTGGATATGTGACCCTATATTGTGACGTCAAAATGTGGTATGGGGACACTTTTCATGGGGATGGATTTCAAGTTCTCAGTAAAAAGAAAATTCTCTAGCACTGGAAAAGTTCCCCCATGATATGTATCCCCATCTGCTATGACATCAGAATGACGTATGGGGACACTTTTCATGGGGGAAGTTTTCAAGATCTCAGTGAAAAAGAAAATTACCTGGTACTGGAAAACTTCCCCCTTCTGGTTTAGGGGAACTTTTCCAATTTTCGACGAAAGTAAAACTCTCTAGGACTGGAAATCTTCCCCCATCTGTAGTGACGTCAAAATGACGTATGGGGACATCTTTTCATGGGGGAAGTTTTCAAGAACTCAGTGAAGAAGAAAATTACCTGGCACTGGAAAACTTCTTCCTTCTGGTTTGGGGGAACTTTTCAGGGGGAAGTTTTGCAATTTTCGACGAAAGTAAAATTCTCTATGATTGGAAATCTACCCCCATCTGCTGTGACGTAAGAATGACGTATGGGGGAACTTTTCATGGGGGTAGTTTTCAGCGCTCCCTCCATGAGCCGTGTTTTTGACCCATGAAATAAGACTAAAATTCGACTTTGTTATACTGACTCAATTATTTCACTTTTTAATATTAGAAGGTTTATCCTGTACGATTTCAACAATAATTTTTTCATTTTGTTCGGATTTATATAACTTACACAAGCTCAAAGTTAGTATTATTCGTAGTTTTTGATGAAAAATACGCAATTTCGCCTAATTTTACCACAATTTTTAATACGTTTTTTTTTTATATATTTTACTATGAGCGCAGCTTTGCAATACTTTTATTTTTACATATATTATACATTTTGATGTATTTTATAATATATGTAAATAAGAAAGTGTTGCACGATTGCGCTCATATAAATAATTGAGGTAAAATTAGGAGAAATTGCGTATTTTTCATCAAAAATTACGAATAATATGAACTTTGAGCTTGTTAAGTCATATAAATCCGAACAAAATGAAAAAAATATTGTTGAAATCGTACAGGATAAACCTTCTAATATTAAAAAGTGAAATAATTAAGTCAGTATAACAAAATCGAGTTTAGGCTTATTTCATGGGCCAAAAGAGAATGCTTATGGACGCTGATCCTTTTGGTGATATACATTACTATTTACCCAGTCGAAAACTTCTGTTTATGTGATATTTTCACAACCACAAACTTTCCTTACTGTATTTGTTAAATCTAGGACGTCTTCTGAATTTTTGCAACTTTCATTGATTGCTAATAATTTATTTAAACATTTTTTTAAAAGTAAAGCCCTTGACTTTCTCCCATGCATTAGCAGACCAGAATATTACAGCCTTAATGTTTAAAGATTTCAAATTATCCAAAAAATTAGCATGCTTTTAGCAGTCCGGATATGGGAGAGTCCGGATATGAGAGTGTCGGATATGGGGGTGTCGACTGTATTTCAACCAATTCTATATGATTTGCTAGGATAAATAAAGCCATGCAGTGGTTATGATAAAAGTGTTAGTGCATAAAAACGATCAATCAAAAATTGATTTAAGATTTACATTTATCAGGAAATAGGGTATTGAGACCAGTAAGTGAACAGCCCCCAGTGAATGAACAGTTAGTCAATAATTTAATAGAATAAGGTTTGAAAAATTCGCTACTAGTTAATTATCATGCTGGGTGTTTAAAAAACCTGTAATTCAATAAAAACGTTTTATATTATTTATACAAGTTGTAAAATAAATAACATAGTATAAAACTTCGGTGTTTTTAAATTGCTGTCTGTTCACTCACTGATAAGAACTGTTTATTTACTTGGTTTTTGTATAGCTTTTTATTAAGACACCCTTAACATCCCAAACAAATGAAATATAAACTTTCTTTTATTACTTTTTAATTATTTTGTATACCATGTATTTGCAGTGTCAGAAAACAAATTATACTTTTATTAAAATATTATCAATCTTTTTTTTTTTTAAATGTGCTTAAGTGTCCATCTACTGGTCGACTACCCTATAACAAACATCTACATCTTTAAAACGAAATTATCAGTGTACCAGTCATACAACAAACAGTTTAATCACAAACAGCTCTTTATATAATTCACTCCGTACTTTTCGTGAAAATTTAAGAGAGGTACACGGCCCTCCCTTTCTCTGAATACGCCAAAGCGAGTGATGAGAGAAGCGAATGTAGAGATTAAAAAAACCCGAAGTCGGGGAAGTAAATATCCGGTTTACATACGGCTTCGAGCTGAGCTGCTCTGCTGCTCTCTGTGAAGCGAGCTTCAAACCTCTTTCAACTTCCCTTGACCTTCACGAGCTAAAACCGGTTAGAAGAAGCGTTATTTTCACAACGTTCTCTTCAATCGATAAAGGATATGAGCCTGCTTTTGAGCCACGTGCGTTTACTGGCATTTTAAGGCTCGTCTCGATGCAATAAACTCATTTCATTTGTGACTTTTTCATTAATTACGAAAATGAACGTGATTAATGTTAACAACAATGGGCGGTGGACCACAGATGAAACAAACTTCTTATTAAATTTATGGAGTTCGAATGAAATACAGTCGCAATTAGATGGCACTGTAAGAGATGCTGAAGTATATAGAATATTATCTATGAAGTTTCGAGAAGCTGGTTTTCAAAGGACCGGAGTTCAGATAAAAACGAGGATCAAAATTTTAAAGAGGTCGTATAGAACAGAGAAAGGCAAATTAGATTCTGGATCTTCCAGTGGTAAAATGCTTTTTCGTTACTATCAACAAATGGATCGTGTCATGGGAGATGGAAAAGCGTCACCCCCACCCATTGTTTCAGAAGAAGTAAGGCCAGCTGCGATAAAAATAGAAAGTGTTAAAAGCATTGAAAGTACCGGTAAGTGAAATTTATTATAATAATATACCTCAGTTGTAAGTTGCAAGCATACCATCAGTATCGGTGAATGGATATAGTATATATATATATATACTACAGTACCCTATTCTAATGGAGATAATTATAAGAACTAAGCGAGGTGCGACTCGAGAGCTAAAAATTTGGAAATCTTAGTTCTTATTTAAAACAATAATAATAACTAAAAAACGAAATGTGTTTTAGTCTTGTTGGAAGCCCCTATAAGCGCAAACCAAGGCGTATTACACACTGTATCTCATTTCTAGAGAAGATGGGTTTCAAACGATTGCATTTTAGATTAAAACGGAGATACAAAATTTAAAGAAATCGTACAGAGCAGTGTTGCCAACTTAGCCATATATTTTATTCAAAAAATTACTATCTACCAGAATTTCTCTATAGAAATTTTTGTTTGATTTAGACTCGGTATATCTGCCTTTAAATAAAACAAAAATTCCTTTTCAGAAATTCTGGTAGGATGATAGTTTTTTTTTTTTTTTTAAATCTATACTATAAATTTATATATTATATATTTATTATGTATTATATATTTATTATAATAAAATAAAGTTGTCTGTCTGTCTGTGTAGGCTAGCGAAATGTACCGCACGTAGAAGTCTGAAAATTTGAGTGTGGATAGTCCAAGTCAGGTCCGGATGCACCTGAGGCTCAGATTTTTATTATTTTAAGACCCCGGGCCCCATTAAGTTTTTTGTCCTAAATTGTTAATAACTTGCCCCATTTTCATCCGATTTTCTTTGTTTTTGGCGCACTTTCTCGCTTTAGCTTTCCCCCTTTCGTACTGTTTTAATGGCTTAAAAAATTTCCCTCGTATTCGCTACAAGTTCATTTTTACATCTATTACAGATTTTCCTTCATTTGAAATGTAAAAAAAATCAGAAATATTTTTTTTACTAGCTTTGAAGAAATACTCTAAAAAACTTTATAAAGTTTAAAAATTAACAGAAACATGTATTTTTATGAACCGGCAAAGGAATTGCATAAAACGTTAAATTGAATTAAACTTTAAAATAAATAAATAAATTAAAAAAAAATTATTTGTGAAATAATGCTAACATAAAAATATATTTGAATAAAAATTCGTTTTTAAGTGAATTCGGGACACAAAATTATACTTTTTAATGCTATAAACAATTCGGAACAGATGCTTTACACTCACGCAGAGATGTTTGGCGATTTTCAAGCCCGCGCCCAGGCCGGCGAAGGGGGGGGGGCACAGGGGGCAATTGCCCAGGGGCCCGGACCGGACGAAACAAATAAAGAACTTATATATTGTTCCAAATCTGAACTTGCCCACATTTTCTTTCTTTTACAAGCTAACTGAAAATTAAAAAAAAAAAAAAAAAAACCTTTTCTAGAAGTTAGAAGATTTTCAACATATGTAGTCATTGAAAATTCTGGTCTTATCTCTGGTCCAGTATCGAGGGAACAAATTGTCACGTCCTTGATCATTCTTCTCACCTTACAAATGACCAGGAATGGGGGGACTTTCTGTTTTCCTAGAAAGGTCCAACAGCAGCCTATAGCTCGAGGCAAAAGAGCCTCTGGACTATAATAGAACCATCACTCATGAATGTTCTATAATATCCATGTCTCACCAGGCAGTCGTTTTTATTAGGGATTACGTTTCACGGAGGGCGAGTGGTACAATTATATCGGACACTAAGCTGAAAAGGATGCCGTAAAGACTGATTTTGCATTATCTATATACTTGGGAGGGGGCGGGCCCCCTCAAACATCTATACCGGACCTCACAAAAGAGGTCTGCACGATCCGAAATTTCAACGCCCGTGCCCGGCACTAACCGTACAAAAGGGACGAGTACGTAATTTTTTTTCGCTCGGCCCGGCTTGACTGAATTTCTACAAAAAATGCCTATATTTCTGAAGTAATGTTAATCTAAAATAAAAATTATTCAAAAAGCACACTTATGCATAGATTTTATTTTCAAATTTTGTTCGAAATGCATACAATGCCAAATATCAACAACATTAATGATCTTTTAGACAATTACGTACATAAACACTGATTAAAAAAATTGACTTAGACAATTACATTCAAATGAAGAGATTCAGAAGAGAAGAAAAATCGGTTATAAACAGGTTCCATTCTTAGCAGGTACATCGTCTATGTATATGTAATGTATTATATTCTTTTTGAATGTATCAAGACATTTTGAAGTGTAAGATATGGGTTTCCATCATAGACATGTTCTATTTCACACATTTTACTGTACTTAATTTATTTTTTGTTTTGGAAATGTATGTGTTATAAAAATAATTTTAATTTTAGAATGATGGCCATTTAAAAATCTATGCATTTTTTGCAAAAATTGTTGTGCCGGGCTTCATTTTACTGATTTTTGCACGGACCTGAAAATTTTGGCCCGTGCAAACCTCTAGAAGGAATAAAGTCCAGGCCCAGCTTGGGCCGGAAAAAAGAAGTCTGATCCGAGTCGGTCGAAAAAAGTTAGGTCCAGCCCGAGCCTGCAGAAAAATAATAGGACCGGGCCCGTCCCGAATCTCGTGAATGAAAATTGACCCGAGCCCGTGCGCGTGCCCATGTAGACCTCTACCTCACAATTTCTAAGTATACTTCTGGCGAGCGAACTTAAATCATTATTATTTGAAGAGGAAAAAAAGAAAGAAATCTCTGAAATCAGAAATAATATAGTACATTTTATTAAACTTTTAAAATGTTAAATTATAAATGAGGTTCACACTATGCTAAGATGGTATTTCAGATCATATTCAAAATCTGCCTTCCACCCTTTAGAATTTCTGGTCTCTAGACCTGTACCTACTAAATATGTCTAATGAAAATTGAAATCTTGATGCTGGTCATGTATTCTGCTTCGCTTCCATAAAACTTGAAGCGTGATATAAAGTTGCTCTCACATTTTCCTGTAATTCACTTGACAACGTGTTTTTTCATTTTGTAGAAAAACGTGCAATCTGACATCTTTTTTCTTGTGTTTGATTCGGAGTCAAAATTTAAAAAAACAACAGACATAAAACTTCTATTCAGAATAAAAAAATAAAGACACCTATTGGTTTCCTGTATTAAAATGATATGTCCTTCAAAGTATTTCTCCCAGATCCAAGCCCACCTGCTTGTCTAGTGGTTGAGGTTGGGGCGCTGTGCATGTGTTTGGATCCCAATCAGGCATGGATGTGTGTACTGAATCGAATTCTACTTTAAACGGAGGTCCCGGTTTGTTTAACCCACGTGTGCAAAAGATGACCGCAAAAGATGACCGTAGCACCTCTAACCATCGCCCAAATTCTGTGAAGATTATTTTCATAATTAAAGCCGCATATTTCCAAAGATAATAAAGAATCTTTCAATAAAACTTTTAATTTTCAATATTACTTGTATATCTTTTATGCTTTGTTTCTTGTACTGATTCAGTGCCTTAGCGCCCACCACCCATATCCCCCATTTGCGGGGGCCACCATAGCCACCATTCTTTATAAAAGTCCCCCCCCCCCCCCGATAAAAAAAAAATTCGAGGCTCTAAATTATATTAAGAAATGCAATAGTATTTTAGTACTTTAGAGGGGTTCGTAAACGCGTGAGAAAAATGTGGGACCCAAAGACCCAAGGTTCAAAATTTTAATGCTCCAATTTTTTTATTCAAAAGTTTAAAAAAAATGCATTTTAATTTCGTTTGAGATCCCAATAAGCGGGGGCCCGCGTGATAGCGCTTGCAGCCTATCCCCTTATGTTCAATCTTTTGTTCTTTTTTAGTAGGTTTCTTTTATCTCTATAAATTACTAATCTAATTATATAAATTATACTTTGTAATTATTTAATCTACTAGCATAGCTTCGCTGGCCAGTTTTTCCCAAACGAACCTGGGTTTGGGGGCCCACTGCCTTCGAAAGTGTAAATCCATGCGGGCTATCCCCACTCCGATCTCGAATATAACGAACCTTGAATTATTGCGATTTATCTTTTGTTCCAAATTAAAATAAAGATTTCCAGCATCGTCGTTCACGTTGTCATAGGAATCAGTTTCTTCCTATGATAGTGTCAAGTTGTTATTCTTCCAGCTTCAGTTTAATCATGGAAGTAGCTAAATCTACTGAAAAATTCTTAAGTTTCAGAAAAAAATGTGAAAAAATAGCCGCAAAATGCGAAAAAAAGGTAAAAATTACACAACAAATTCAAAAATTGTAAAGAGCAAAATTTACTATATTGGGCAAAACAAATTAAAATTGGATTCTTTTTACGACTGTCAAAAAACAGCGACAAAACGCTAAAAATTGCATTAAAAAATCGCAATATATTCAAAAATCACAGAGGACATTTTTTTATTTTATTTTTTATATTAAAAAAAGGCTAAACGATTGAACCCAAATTCCTTCTACAGATACCAAAAAAGCGACGCAAAACGCGAAAAAAAACTCGAAAAATTCAAAAATCGTAGAGGACAAAATTTACTATATTCAGTTAAAAGAATGTTCCTTTTACGAATGTGGAAAAATCAGCACTGAATACAAAAAATCGCATAAGAAATTCGTAAAAAATTAATAATTGCAGCGAACAAAATTTACTATTGGGCTAAAGATTGAAACCGGATTGCATTTATGAATGTCAAAAAATCTCCATGGAACGTGTAAAAAACTAAAAACCTCAAAAAATTCAAAAATCGCAGAGGACAAAATATATTATACTGGGCAAAAAGATTCCTTTTATGAATGTCAAAAAAATCGCGACAGATTTAACGCGAGAAAAAGTTAAAATCATAAAAAATTGGTGATAAATGAAAATTTTTCCTAGGACAAAATTCATTAAATTGAGCTAAAGGATTGACGGTGCTATTTATTACTGCCGATTATCTACCCGTAGGATATGCCGCGAGGTATGTTCCCACCATGGGGGTCTTTATAAGGGAAACTAACCCGTATTTATACAAGGTTACCCAAAGTCCGGGAAAAACCACGAAAAACTCCGAACGATGCTGCCGACGATCGCGATGGGATTCGAACCTTGCACCCCCACGTCTACCAGCTTTGAGAGCATAGAACATCTCAAGTGCTGATGGGTGGCTAAAAGATTGAAACCTCTATGTTTGTAGTTATGCCCATCGAAGCTTGATTTTCAATTTTTTTATTAGATTTTTTTAATTTAACTTTTTATGCGATTTTTAGCGTTTTTTCGCATTTTACTGCGATTTTTTGACATTGATAAAAATAATTCAGTTTCAAACTTTCAGCCTGTATTGAATTTTTAGCGATTTTTAATTCGATTTTTACCGTTTTTTCGCGTTTTGTGGCGATGTTTGACATTCGTAAATGGAATTCTATTTCAAATTTTTAGCGTAATATAGTAAAATTTGCCCTTCGCGATTTTTGTATCTGTAGCAATTTTTAATGAGATTTTCCACGCGATTTTTAGCGTTCCGCTGTGATTTTTTAACATTCATGAAAGATTTCCGGTTACAATGTTTCAGCCCACTATACTAAATTGTGCCCTCTGCGGTTTTTGAAATTTTAGCGATTTTTAGCGGATTTTATTTATTTATTTATTTATTTATTTATTTTAGGTGATTTTTTCACATTATTACAAATGTTAAAAATACACATTATCACAACTTCGGTTCAAAAAAGTTTATTCGGATTTCGTACAGCGATTTTTTAATTTTTCGTGAATTTTTATGCGATTTTTAGACATTTTTCACGTTTTGCAGCGAATTTTCGTCATTCACGAAAGGAATCCTGTTTCAATTCTATAGTTCACTATAGCAAATTTTGTCTTCTATTTAATTTTTTTTTTTTCGATTTTCAGAATCTTTTCCGATTTGCTGCGATTTTTCCACATCAGTAAAAGTTTATTTCTTCTAGCTGAATATAGTAAAATGCTCCCTTTTTAATAAAGTTTAGTCGGAACTTGTGCAGCAGTTTTTAAAATTTTTGCGATTTTTAGAGTTTTGTACGATTTTTTGACGGGTCTGGGCAACGCCAAGCGGATCAGCAAGTATGGATGATAAAGTTTGTGTGTCTGACAGTCCATTCAGAATTTTCTGAAGTGACTGTAGCATGCAGAGTTACAAAATTTGAGAGAAAAACAAAAAAGCCAGTTTTAAAGGGGGGGGGGGGTAATTACGTTTTAATGCGATTTTTTTCGTGTTTTAAGGCATTTTTTTTTTAATATTCGTAAAAGGAATCTGGTTTCAATATTTTTACCTAATATAGGAAAATTTTTCATGGGCGTTTTTTTAATTTTCCGCGAATTTTTTTTCTGTGGCGATTTTTTAACTTGTAAAAGGAATCTGATTTCAATCTTTGTACTTAGTATAGTAAAATTTGTTCTCCCTGATTTTTAAATTTTTTTGTGAAATTTTAATGCAATTTTTAGTTTTCTTTTTAGTTTATTTTTTTAATGGCGATTTTTTGACATTCGTAAAAAAAATTCGTTTTCAATCTTTTAGCCTAATATAGTAAATTCTGTTCTACGATTTTTTATGCGATTTTTTGACAATTTTTCTGAAACGGAAAAATCGCCGCTAAATTTTGATAGTGTCATGATTAAATACAAGTTATAAGAATACGAAATCTGTTCTTATAGCGACCTGAACAAGATGTTGAAAATTTGAATTTAATCTGGGTCGAAAAAAAAACAACCCCACAATAACTCAATGTTCGTTTGGTTCGATACCAGAGCGGGCGCATCTCGCACGGGTATATGTTGCCAAAGGTATTGAAGTCCCCAACCCTATAGGTTTTTTTTAGGAAAAACTGACCAGTAAAGCGAGCGAAGCTCCGTTGGTATTGTTAAAAATGAAATTCATATGGAAAATTCAATATAAATATTTTTCGAAATCTGAAAGGAGTGGGGCAAACCATTTTTTAGTTGGGGGGGGGGGGTCAGAACAGCTTCCTTTACGGCCTAGATTTAGTAAATCTCAGATAAAAATCTCGTGTATAACTTAAGTTTATGAAAGGAGATTGTGTACAAGGAATGTCTAATTAAGCTAATCATCAAAAAATGAAATATCTATGCCTCAGGTGCATTCACATCTGTCTTTGTCTATCCTTATCTAAATTTTCAAATATTGCGATAGATTTAGCCTAGCCTCGTCAACTAACAAAGAAACAAACAGACAGACTCACATACAAAAACCTTTTTATTAATACAGATATTTTAATTTTTTTTTCAAAATACTTTTACTTAATGTAAATTTATTATATTTTTATAAATAATTATATAATATTTATAATTAGTACGAACATAACAGACATTTTACACTATTAACCCCTTTCGACAAACGTCACTTAAAAAAAATTTAATCTCTTATCCCTGATTATTCAGAAAAGAAATTCTTGTCCAATTTAATTGCAGAAATTCTTCAATTGAATAAGACAAAATTTTCTATTCGAATTTACTGGTATCAATAATCAAGGATTTTGAGAACGTTATACGTCACCTATACGTGACATTCGTCACAAAGTCATTTATGGCTCCTTAATATAAGGTTGTATTGATTTTTATATGTCCGTAATGAGTTTTGACATTAATATTCGATATATATATATATATATACATATATTATGAAAACAAATACAGTCAAAATTGTGTTTCAAAGCAATTTTTGAGATATGAAAAATATGAAAAGTTGGTCATGAGGTAGCAAGTTATTATAATCAAAGATGCTTCACATTTATAGGGGGAGGGGACACATTTCTTAATCCTTTAACACCTGATAAAAATTAGCTGAAATTTCCATTTTTGTTTGCAAACATGTCAGAGACACTGGGTTTGTGAAGTGGGTAAAATGTAAAGTTGCAGAATAACTTTACTTTTGAATAAATTATTTTATGGCAAGATTCGATTAAAGTTTGATAACCACTTTTTAAATTAATCATGTTTGTAGCGGAGTCTGATTCAATTAAAGGGGGCGGTGATTCAAATAAGCGACAATTGATGTTCTGTTTTTAATTCTAAAAAAAGAAGCCTGATTTGATTATACATTGATTCGTATAAGCGGCGGATTTCCACTCCTTTTCTTGTAGGGGGCCCGTACTTTTGGTCTGCCCAGCGACCCGGTTAAACCTGTCACCGGCCCTGAAACCAAGAACTTAATACAATGGCTAGGTTGCCATTAAAGGAAAAAATCCCCTAAATATGGCTTCTTTTTTTCCTTTTTATAACCGATTAAAAGAAAAAAAAAATTGTGCGTGAGTGTATGACATCATAGCCAACAATTCTTTTCGTGTTTATATATATATATATATATATATATATTATTATTATTAATTTAGCCATTTTGTAGTATGTGGTATATCATCTCAAAGAATAACTCTTTTTAAATACTTTTTTATGTTTGAGTATAGGAAGGAAAACATACTTATACGTATGTTTTAATAGTTAACGAAACTATTTTATTTTTTATTTTAATTAACAAGTTTTTAAAAAAATGTATTTTCTCAGACGTGTTTTTTGTGAGATTACTTTTTTATTATATCTTCAAAATTTTCTCTCTATTTCTTATAGGAATTTATCAATTTACATATGACAAATCCTGTAAAAATACATTTCTAAGCTAAATGAATTTAAATTTTAGAAGAGGGTGTTAAACACCGCTGGCAGTACAACATAAAATGAGTTATATCTTTTGATCTAATTATCGTATTGTTTCACAAGTTGTCGTCATTATAACTAGGGGATCGAACCCGGGCTTCCCGGAATAGAGAATTATATCCTTTTTATTTAAAACTCTAATAGATTTTTGCATTTAATATATTTTTTAATTGCCCTCTAACCACACCAAAGAGCATTTTTATATAATACTAGGGGGCCTACCCCCTGCGATCTACGCTCGCCAACCCCCGCTCAGACTTCGAGGCCTCTAAAAACCTGACAGCGTGCTTTATTTTAAAAATATTGGTAAATCTGTAAACGGGTTGCCATGCTTTTAACGTGTTGATGGTGCATTTTTTTATTATCATGGCCTCACACACGGCTGTTGCGACAACTGACGACTGTTTTCGGGATTGATGAATAAAATCAATTACAACTTGAAAACCAGCTTGTATAAAATGGTTAGGTTTAAATTGTGGCTACCTCTCGGACTTTTATAACAACGATCTGTATTCTATTCTTCCTTTGCGTTTAAGGATGAGAAAAATTCCATCTGCTTGTGAATAACATTAAGAACCACGGTATTGAAAAGTACTATGTTATAGACATTTTCAGTAACAGGTTTTCATTTTCTCTTTATTTTAGTGCACGATCATGCATATTTTCATGTTATTTTAAATATGTAAATTATTTATTTTAATTAATATGTATATACGAATTTTCTAATAATTATTTATCATACAAAATTAATTAAATATTTTGTGCATGCATGCCTGCATTTATTCGGCATCAATTGATGAGATATTTAAACAAATTTGCTATCCGAGATAATTTTACACCATGTTATGCCACTTGAAGATTGCCCGTAAGAAAATCGGGTACTTTTCCAGTATAGGATCCTTTGCTTTTAGGTTTGGCGTAATTCGAGCTTCTAAAAGGGATAGATTCGCTAATATACATAGATTTGTTGCCAAAAGATATGAAAACAAACCCAATGAACTTTTCGTGCTTTTCTATTATAGGGTCTTGACGCTTTTTTAAAAAGCTTGGCGGAATGATGATTGACGATTGAATCCTGACGATAGAAATGTGATTTTTTTTTCAAGTTTTCCTGAAAAACATAATTTAATCACAATCTTGTCTTTATTATCGATTGAAATAAAAGATAAATTCAATTTCAATTTGAAAATGACGAATAAAAAAAAATCAATAATCCCTATCGGGATTCTTTTCATTTTTTTTCCCTTTTTTGTCACAAAAAGAACTGAGTAATTAGTTGCCATCATTACAGAAATGTCATTAAAATTAGAAAAGAATTAATATCTCGAAAACTAATTCCAATTTCAAAATTCTATTACCAGTTTTGACATCCGCGGATTTTTATGGACAATTGGTATTAATTTCATCATCAAGCGTTTAATATTTTATTAAAAATAGCCCTGAAACATAATCAGTCGTTTAATCAGTCGTTTCATAAATTCGTTTCATAAAATCGTTTCACAAATTCGTTTCATTAGGATTTTATATATATAGGGTAGATATGTCAATTATATATTCAAATAAAATTTTGAAATTTATTAAAAGCGGTAAATTCGTATTGACCTCGTGCCAGAAGTTAATAGCTGAAAAGTTGCTAAAAATTTCGTTATATACAGCAGTTTTTTTTTTTAATTATTATTCTGATAATTACAGCTATTTTAAATGCTTATTTCAATTACATGTCTATTACATTTGTGTTTTATTTATACTATTTTATTTATTGCTTAATGAAGTTTTAATTTCGTTATTGAATATTGGCTGGAAACAAATGATGAAATTTTTATATTGTTTACAGTGCAAACGGATTAATATTTTGTAATCATCTGCAAGCGATAGAGATAGATAAAAAAAAAAAAAAATCATGCTTGAAATTTAATTTAAATGCTATAATAAATCAGTAAATTGCGATACAGTTTTCAAACAAATTGCATTTGAAAAGAGATTTTTTTCCCTATATAACGGTGTAAAAATTAAAAATATGCGATCTCAGAGTGATCTCAGAGTAACCGATATGATTACTCGGAGTATGCGATGTTTAGAAATTTTAAAAATTACAGTAGCAAAAATCGCAAATCGAAATTTCATCGTCAAGTGTTGCCATTCGCAAAATGACGTCATCGTTACATACGGACATGTTTGTCCTTTATAATATAGATAGATAGATAGTTTTAGAAGTCTCGGTATGAAAGTTGTCACAGAATTATTGCCCCGATGCCAATGCATACTACAGTGTAAGGTAAGTACTATAACCGACAAATAAAACCCCCCAAAACGCACATTAAAATTGTACAATAGTAGTTTTTTGGAACTGATTTTAACCATTTACTGCTTTTTTTTTTTTTTTTAATCTGCGAAAAAAATATTTCCCACTATTTCAGAAGTGCGATAAAATTAACAACACTTTAAAAAATATTACTTGAAGTTTCAAGTAAAAATTTTGAATTTTATCGTTCATAACGTAAATAAAATATTTTATAAACAAGAAAAAAAAATCATGTGTCAAGCATAGACTATGAAACACTTTCCAACACTTCCAGAATACTGTAACGGAATTTCACCGTTTAACCCCTTGAGGGGCGGTGGTATATCAAATATATCCCACCTTTTTGGAATTTTTGTAAAGAATTATCTCAGTGAAAATTTTAGAGCCCCACCAGTGGCTGAGAGGTTCTGCTTTCAAAGCTGGTAGACGGGAGGTACTGTGTTCAAACCCCTGTCACGCTCATCGACTTAACCATTCAGAGTTGTCCGTGGTTTTCTTCGAACCTTGCCGTAAATACGGGTTAGCATCCCTTAGAAAGGGGGTAATCTCACCCAGCACGGTCTGGGTCATGTGGGGAGTGGCTGGCTGTCAAGGGATGTGTAACAATGGTTCACTTTTGGTGCGTCTGATCCTCAGAGAAAGAGATCTAAACTTTTTCTTTTTCATTTAAGTATGGTCCCCTAAGATAGTTACCTCCAGTTTTTTACACAGCACATTGTATGCGCGAGGGGTGTGGTGGCTGTCAATGGAAAGAAAATGAAGTACCTATGTATTACAATACCTTACAAGCATGTAAGCATGTAAGTTGTAGCAAAGAATTTCTCAAAAATTTACAGTTTCTTTAAAAAAATAAAATGCACCTGTAGTGTTATGTGCCGTTATGTTTTTATGGAAATTTGTTATTTATTTATTTATTTATTTATTTTGATAAATTATATCAAATATATTTCTGTAACAAGACTTCGTAATAATGGAATACAATAATAATTATATATTTCTGTAACAAAACTTCGTAATAATGGAATATAATAATAATTATATAATATAGATAATAAAAATAATTATATAATTATGTTGTTCAAAACAAATCGCAATCATGTACATTTTGTCTTTTTTAAACTATTGCTTTAACCAATCTAATCATAATATATCTTTTTCAATTAATTTTTTTTCCCACAGATCATTAAGAGTTTGCAAAGAAAACCCGAATGTGTAAATATAATTTGAAATATAATAGATTTAAACATAATTCTTTATTATTTAACAAGATTAAAAATAATAATAACAATAATGCATTATTATCTGTTTAAGGGAGTTGTACTTTTTATATTAAAACATCTTGTCAATTTCAGTATCTGTACGTTCAAAAATAAAATCCTATGTTTACTGACACAATAATAATAAAGTATTTTATTTTTATGAATGAAAGTGCATTTTTTCTTTAGGGAATTATGTCATTATCACTACTAGAATTAAGGTAAAGAGGAAAGAAAAACTCTATTCTAAATTATTTTAGAAAATTGGTAATGCTTTAAATATTTGTTTTATTTAAAGATGTCAGCTTTAGGAGCTATTTTTTGGGTATCAGCTTTAGGACACTTTACCTTAGTCCACTTTTCTGAGATTAGGTTAGTGCATAATTTACTTCAATCATTTTTTTAATATTTCAGTTTTATTGAATACTTAATATGATTTTTTTTAATGATATAATTTTCAGAAACGTTTTATCCAGTGCATATAAAGTTTTTTCTTTTTTCCTTTTTTTTTAATAGAATGTGGCAAATGTAGGAAGTTTATATGCAGAACTAAACGTTACTGGATATGATATCGTAGTGATGTAATCATACTAAATTGTTTTTGTCCCATAAATGAAAATGACCTTTTCTTTTGAGATTGATGTCAGTTATCTGAGTATCCGCGACGTCATCTTTTAAGGCAGTTGTCAAAAAAATATTTTCCCCCAACTAACAACGCGAAACTTTCTGAAACATTCATGGGCTTACTTTTAAGGCAAAAGCATGATGACACTTGCAGGCCTGAATATTAAAGCTATTTGAAATCGAATAGTGTTGACCATTTTTTTTTCAACGAATTACTTATATATTTATAAGCGATTGTTTTCATGTGGCCACAAATTTTTCTTTGATAGTATTTTGTGAATGATATTTTGCCTTTATCAAAAAGTGGAAAACATCATTCCATCACATAGTATCTGCATAAGAGCACCTGCTAATTTCATGCGTTCCAATATTTATTTAAATATGACGTCATTTTTACTTGTGTAATATCATCCAATCTTTTATAATTGGGTTTTATTGCGTAAAACAGCGCAAAATACCGTATTTTTAGATACTGCGATATCTGGACGGTGGTTGGCGGGCGTAATTTGTAGAGAACAGTGCCCCCAGTAGAATAAGGTGGTTCTGAAATTAATTGAATAAGAACATCTGTCAATTTCATGCGTTTCCGAACAAATAGGAATTAAAAAATATGTCTGAAAGTAGCCCCTTTGGATTTGAGAACAGCCTTAAAGAAAGAAAAAAAATGCTGAGTTATTATTTAAGGTTGTTCTCAAATGACCTGCTCAACAACGCGAAATTTTCTGACACAGTTTCTGATTCATTTTTAAACGCAAATGCATACAATTGGCAGGCCTGACTATGGAAGTGATTTGAAATCGAAATTGGTCCTCCATTTTTTTATAAATAGATTACTTATCGAATTATAAGTAATTCTGATCATGTGACGACGCATTTTTCGCGTTTCTCTTGATGCCGCTGCGTGAATTCGGTTCAAAACGTCGACTTTGACAGTCCTTTGTGAAAAATCGTCTGTCTTTATCAAAAAGAAAAAAAAAATGGAAAACGTGTTTCAATTACACAGTTTCTGAATAAAAACACCTGCCAAGTTCATGCATTTCCGAACAAAAAAGAATTTAAAAATGTGTCAGAAAGTAGCGTCTTTGGATTTGAGCCTTAAGAGGCTAATCTTAAAGCTTGTTCAATTAATAAAACTTTTAAATTTTGTCGTTTTGACAGTCAATTAAAAGAAATTAATACAATTTTGTTCTATTCTAAAACAAAATATTTAAAAATCTAATAGAACTTTTATTTTTCTAAAACCATCATTAATTTTTAAGAACTATTCCTTCTCCGCTTATCTAGCTAATTATAATTGGCTATATGGTAAGTTTGCTCAAATCCAAACTAGCTACTTTGTGACATAATTTTTAATCAAATTTTCTTCGGAAACGCATGAAATTGGGAAGTGTTCTTATTCAGAAACTAGTTAATCGAAAGAAGTTTTCTATTTTTTGGTAAAGGAAGAAAATCTTTCAAAATTATTGTCAAAGTCTGCGTTTTGAACCGAATTCTCGCCGTAACACCGCGAGCAAGGAGGAAACGTGTTGTCACGCGATGCGAGTCACGTATGACTTGATAATGTATTTTATTTATAAAAAAAAAAAATAGAAAACTCATTTCGATTTTATGATACAGAATAAGTGACATATTTAATTAAACTGTATTCAATTAACACTTTCTTAATTATAAACTTCTTTAAAATGTTTTATTAACGTATGCTTAGAAGTTTGCACTGGCACTCTAAATATTTTTTTTAAATCGCATATTTTCTGATGCATTAATGGGGGGGGGGGGGGGGGGGTACGTGACAAATATATGTTTTTCATTTAGTAGAATGCATGATTTATATAGATTTGCACGTATGTATATTTATGTACGCATAACTGAATCAAGAATAAGTTTTTGTTTGGTCGATTCTCTCTTTGTTTTCATTTAAAAAATATTTTATGTATGGAGAGAAAATTAACATTGTTTCCTACTTCATTTTTCTTTTTTGGTCATTCATGTCGCATTAATATTTTTGGGCTAACGTTTAAGAATTTGTAACCGGAAGGGAAAATCTTTGCTTTATTCCCACGAGATAGCTAAACATGCCAGCGGTGTGACTTGTGATCATATAAGGCATTAAGCCGCTATTTCTGTTTTACCTGTCATTTCATATACTCCTGAATAATTCTCAAAATTAATTGGGTCAATTATACTGCAAATGATATTCTTTAATTTCTTAGGAGGTTTGGCTATTAAGCAGATATTGAAACATTTAAGGCTGGTGTTTTAATTTTTCAAAAAAGCTTGGATAATATTGTAGAGTATAAAGTTTGTATTTTTGCGAATCACCTTTCTTTTCTGGTTTCTTATTATTGGTGATATCCATGATTAATTTATTAATATGGTGTACTTTAAAACCATTATTATAACCTTTTATTAAAGAAGACGGATCCAAGAATGACTACAGGCATGACCAGCAGGAAATTTAATTGCAGAAAAAAGAGCATATAGCTGATATTAAACACAATAGAAAAACTACAGCCCTGGCAGGATTATATCAAGAAGAAACCATCCAAATAAATTTCAATGAAAGTAAAATAATATTTCCCTCCAGTCTATATCTATCCATCCATAATAAGAGAAACCATAGAGATACTCACGCGCAAAAATACAATATGTAACAATGCGGCATCTTTTAATTTACCGAAACTGTGGCTAGAGTTACTCCATGGTCAAAGATATGAAAATAAACAATCAAGTAAAAAATAATAGATAACGTGCGTAATTTTAAAAAAAAGTACATGAAAATAATAACTTCAAAGCCCGTGCAGCTTTAGAATATTCTCATTTTGTTTTTGAAAATGACTCGGAAAGAGTCTAAACATGTAAAACAACTAATAAAAGTTATTTTAATTTATATTATGTTGTTAATTTTACACCTTTAGCATTTAAAAGTAATATAACATTCCTCAAGTTAAATTCCCAGATTCAAATCGGGATTTACATAGAATTTACTATGTTTAGAAATGTTAGAAAATAAAAATAAAGCTTTTTTTAATATGTCAGTAAATTTCTGCTCCTCCTCTTGCTAAATACGTTGTTAAAATACTTAGTTTAAGTATCGTAATAACAATAAATATATTTTTACAACATAAAATTCACTTTGTCTGATCATAATTCACCAATCAGAATAATGCTTCAACAACTAAAAATGACGTCATATTTAAAGAAACATTGTATTAACATTCATAAAACTAATATTTTTAAAAGACTGCATTAAGGTTGTTCTCATATTCAAAGAAGCTATTTTCTGACACATTTCTGAATTTATTTTTGTTCGGAAACACATGAAATAGGCCGATGCTCTTATTCAGATACTAGGCGTCGATGGTACCCATTTTGGTACCCATTTTGTGAAAAGCAAAGGTTATTTTTGTGAAATGTATTATATTTTTTGTGAAAAATAACGTTTTGTATCGAAAGTTGAAATCTATTTACTCAAATTCGAGCCAAGCCTTTATTAAAAAACTTTTTAAAATCATTTTGCTGAAGTTTTCCTCTCTGGTGAACTTGTTGTTTACAAATTAAGCATTTTAAAACGTCACAAAATAATAAATAATTAGTAAACAGTAAGTTTTTATGGAATAGAATTTTGTGAAAGCGCCATTTTATTATAAAAAATTATGTGAAAAGGACTATTTTATTATAAAGAATTTTGTGAAGGGTCCCATTTTATCAAATTTATTTTTGTGAAGAGATCCATTTTATTAAATTGACGTTTGTGAAGGGTTCTGTTTTATTAAATTGATTTTTGTGAAAGGAGCTGTTTTATTATGTAGATTTTTGTGAAGGGCCCTAAATAGGCCTCAAATTTTGCCTGGATCGACCATTGCATACTAAGTAATCGAATGGTGTTTTCTACTTTTTAATTAGGACTGAAGGTTTTTCAGAAAATACTGTCAGAGTTTTGAACCGAATTTCCAGACGCAATAGCGCGGGAAAGTAGAAAAATAATTGTCGTCACCTGACAACAATCGCTTATAATTCGATAAGTAATTCCTTTATAAAACAACAAACAAGAAAAATGTTCGATTCCAATTTTATTTTTTAATTTCTTCTTTTGTGTTTAAAAATGAATCCGTAAATTAGACAGAATGTTTCGCAATGTTGAGCAGGAATTTTTTTTTCTTTCTTTCTTTTTGAGAATTGTTTTCAAGGGATGACCTATAATTGGATTCTCAGTTTGGTTTGGATGGTAAAACTGACACCATTCTTAAAAGAAAAGACCAGTTTCATTTATGGAAATAAAATAATTTAGTATGATTGCGTCCGTATATATTCACCAATCTTTAGTTCTGCACGTAAAGTTCCTACAATTTTTTCTTTTTCTTTTTTTTTTTCATTTTAATAAATTTTATATACACCGAATAAAATGTTTCCGAAAATTACACATTATTTTCTTGAAATCAGAATAGGTATTCAATAAAACTCAAACAGAAGCGTGGTGAAGCTTTTTATTTAATGACGTCATTCTCAAAAGAAAAAGAGACCTTTCATCCATTAAAATAAAATGCTTTATTATTATTCTCTCAGTAATCATTAGATTTTATTTCTGTAACGTACAGGTACTTAAACTGCATATTTGCAAGTAAATCAGAGTAAAGAAAATTGATAATTTAATATACAAAAAGATTATTTGATATAGAAACTAATGAAATCGAGCATTTTGTAATGTGCTTAAAAATGATTGTAATGAAATGATTTATTTGAATTTTACAGTGACGCTTAAAGCATGCCTCAGGGGGGTTGTCAGGTGTAAGCTATCGGGAAACAGAGCCCCCAAGTATTTAATTAAAAATAAAGCCTTTTCTTTTTAAAAGCTTTAAATTTAATAATATAAATAAATGTAAATACCATGGCTATAGTTTCTTATTTTACGAAAACAGATTTTAAAGATTTTTATAAGTAGTGTGCGTTTTAATGAATTTGAAAAGTTTAACGTCCTTTCTCAGATAAAAATGCAAGTTTTTTATTTCACTTTTTTAGTCTTGTAAAATAATCAACAAGTGGGTAAGTGTGATCGAAGATAGCACAAATGGTTTAATATTCCTTTCAAAACACTTTATCCTTCCTTTAATAAATCCAAATAAATTTCATTTTCAAAAAAAAAATTATAATAATAATAATAATAATGTTTTTTATAAAGTAATAATTTACCGGTCTATTTTTCTCGTTTTTTCGAAAATCTGAACCAGTCCGATAGCGGGCTAAGCCCGCTATTATACTCTGTCATAATAATATCTGTCATGTGGCGACTAAATGCGATATTAAAAAAATATCAATTTCAAAATTAAACATGTTGTATAGAGACTTTCAAAATGTTAGACGTCAGATTAATTTCTTTTAAATTCTCTAATAACGTCCTATTAAGTTAATTTCTGTATTTACACATACTCCTTGTATTATTGAGAAATGTTTGAAAATTTCCTTTTTATTACCAATATGATATCATATTAATATTTTTTTCAATTGGTGAAACTTTTTATTTCATTTTCATTTTTCACGTGGAAATCTTTCAAAAGAAAATTAATTATTGTAGAAATAATTTGATTGTGGATTTTTAATTGTTGGCAACTGCTACAACGTAAAATGTTTAAATTTAATAGAAAAAGGCTGTTAGATTTTTGGTTTTTTATCTCTACATATTAAAAATAATACGATTTTGAGCTTCATAATACGTATTTAGCTATAAGTACGCAAAATTTCATGACTGTAAGTTACATAGTTTCTGAGAACCGGCTCATGTGACGGACAGACAACGAAGCGGGAGTAATAGGGTTTCGCGAGATGAACGAAACCCTAAAAATGATATTTTCAATAATCAATTGCAGCCTTCCACTACAATGCGTTTCCGAATTTTTACAACCATACAAATAAATTAAATATGTTAAAAAAAAAAAAAAACACGGACCAAAAGGATAACAAACATAAATCATAAACTTCAATTGTGCTATAATATAATTGATAACTTAAGATTGATTTTCTTATTTTTGTTATAATTATGACTTTAAATAAACAATAATCACTTGTTACTTTTTAAATGCCAATATATTGATAATATTGAAAATGCTTCATGTACATTTAATTTGTACGTAAGATATTTTTAATGTACTGAAAAATTAATCTCATTTAAACATATCTTGTTGTTTTATCTCTCACTGAAATAATTCTTTTTAATCAAGATATTTTCTAAGATATTTCGTAGTAATCTTTTTTTTTTTTTTTTTTTTTTTTAATTTACTCATCAGTTAAATGCAACAATAAAATGCAACCCAGGAGCAGAAAAAAAGCCGCATTAAAAAAAAAAAACTTGAATTTTTCAAGAAACTTTAAAAATTGCATGATAAACTATTGGTCTCAAAGAATATTTTTAGATGAATCAAAATTTAATTACTTTTGACCTGTTCGAAATCAGTATGTAAGAGTGACAGATATAATGAAAATTGTGCTGTTCATGCATTTCATTCATGCATTTATGCTTTATCCTTATGTTATTGTATTAGGTCATGTTATTGTCTGAGTGCAACGAAGACTCATACACAGCGCAGTTTTACTTTGCCCCATATATAGCTACGATGGATATTAAAACCTTTCGTCAAGCATAACTCAAAAAATATTTAACGGATTTCGTTCAAATTTTTACAGCAGGTACCTATAAAGGTGACAACGTCGTCTATTTATTACCAAGAATAAGTGTCAAACCGTTTGGAAGTTATATTAAAAAAATAGATAAAAAAAGCACAATTAAAGTACATACGTCAATAAATTTTGTGCGTACGTCATTTTCACCGGCGGGAGATTTTCGTAGACAATCGGAATTGAAAAGTTCATGGAATACATGGAGCAAAAAATATGCAAGCACTAATATTCAGCACAATAAAATATATTTCAATTTAATAAAAATGGAAAGTTAATCTGGAATTTTTTCTGTTTGAAAAGTATTAGAGATTAGTAAGAGTAGTATTAGTATTAGAGATTTGGCGTAAATCACACCATTAACAGCTTTTTTATTTCGCGTGTGTATGTTAGGAACAATTCTTTGATGTTTAAATAAAAGGTTTCAATTTGTGGCATTATTTCTTATTTTCTTTTCCTTTTTAGTATTTTAAATGGAATTAGTGAAAGGCGTGTATTTTAAATTAAATGAGTGAAAGACGTGTATTTTTAATGTATGTATTTCAAATGAAATCAGTGAAAGATTTATATTTAAATGAAATGAATGCAATATGAAGATGTTATGAGAAAAATATTTGGCGATTTATCAACTGCGCCAAGTTAACATAAAAGTACCAATACATATGTGGGTACTTCTCTATTATCCCGTCGACCACTTTTCATAACAAAAAACTATCGCCAAATAAACGGGAGAACGTTGTCATTGAAATATCAAAATACATAAATAAATAAAATATAAGAATTTAAGGACACAATTGTTATTTTAATGAATGAAATAACTAATAAATCAGTAAAACATAATGAAAAATTCACGCAAATGTCGCGTTGAAAACCACTTGATGACGTAACAAACACGTATAATGCTTCTGATATCAAGTAAATGGGACTGCATTTTTGGCGTTTAATCTAACAGTTTGGCGATAGTTTTTTGTTATGAAAAGTGGTCGACGGGATAATAGAGCAGTACCTCTATGTGAAATGAAACAAGGCACAGATGTCATATACGCGCCACGTTGGCGCGATTTTTCCCTCCACCAGCTTGGGGAAAACTTTGTTTTTGAATATTAGTTACAAATAGTGTGACAAATAGTACACGTGATTTTTTATTTCAATATAAAAATAAAATAACGTAATAAATGAAACAGCTTCTATTATTTTAAAAAAAGGAAATAAAAATAAATAAATAATAGTTTGATATAAATAAAGGCGCGGATGTCATATACGCACCACATTGGCGCGATTGCAACAAAATGGCAATTTTATGCCTCACATGGTAACCCGGTTATTTTGTTTCAATTGTTGTTTATTAACTTTTATTTTTTATTTTAATTCTATAAATTGTTTTTATTAAATATATCAATATTTATTTATATCAGACTATCATTTATTTATTTTTATTTCCCATTTTTGAATAATAGGAACTATTTCATTTATTACGTTATTTTATTTTTATATTGAAATAAAAAATTATATGCTATTATTGTATGGTATTTGTAACTAATATTCAAAAACAAAGTTTTCGCCAAATTGGCGGGGGAAAAATCGCGCCAATCTGGTGCGTATATGACATCTGTGCCTAAATTAATATTGATATACATATAAAAATAATCTATAGAATTAAAATAAAAAAATAAAAGTAAACAAACACAACAAACAGTTTTCGCCAAAGGGGCGGGGGAAAAATCGCGCCAACGTGGTGAGTATATGGCATCTGTGCCGGGATTTTTACCCTTTTATCTGTGCTTTCGGAAATATAAAAAAATTAAAAAATTCTTTTATCAGGTGTATAATGTTTTGCATTTTTATACGGACCAGTTCTCCATTTTGAGATTTTAAATGCTATTTATATCAGATATTTCTTTCTTGAGATTCCCACAAGTTTTTTCCGGTAATTTTTTTAGTTCGTTATTAATTGTTTACAATTTGCCCCCCTGGCAATAACAATTATTTATCACAAAAAAGGGGTACTTCTCTATTATCCCGTCGACCACTTTTCATAACAAAAAACTATCGCCAAACTGTAACGCTAAATAAACGGGAGAACAATGCCATTGAAATATCAAAATAAATAAAATATAAGAATTTAAGGACACAATTGTTACTTTAATGAATGAAATAACTAATAAATCAGTAAAACATAATGAAAAATACACGCAAATGTCGAATTAAAAACCACTTGATGGCATAACAAATACGTATAATGCTTCTGGCATCAAGTAAATGGGACTGTATTTTTGGCGTTTAATCTTAGTTTGGCGATAGTTTTTTGTTATGAAAAGTGGTCGACGGGATAATAGAGAAGTACCCAAAAATGGCTTAGTTTTGTTAAATTTGTTTGTTATGTATTTTCATTTCTTATTAAAATATCGAAAATGGCAATAAAATTTTATTTTAGCACCGTACTTAATTTTTTTAAATGGCTCAAAAACATGGTTTAATAAACGTATATTTGTAAATATTTTAAAAAACATGTTTTTACGCTCTCTAGAAAAATTTGTAAGATTCTACAACTGCTTTTGGCACCAACCAGTACATGATACGGAACTTTTCCCTATTCAGATACACAGAAGAGGTTGGTCACAAACAAGAGTAATGCTATCAACAATATTGTTTAAACTCTATAAGAGTTAGAAACAATAATGATATTAAATTCCCCGATTAGCTTAGGGCCCGATTACGGAACTTTCTCCTAGAAAAAAAACTGTAGAAGTCTTTTACATTTGTTTCGAATGAAGCTCGATCAACAAAGTATTAATTGATAATACAAACAACACTAATATTAACATGGGGGCAAAAGTTTGAATTTAAGTGTATATATTTGGAAACCCCCCCCCCCCCCCAACAAAAAAAGAAAAAGAAAGTTACAGAAATGAATTTAAAATGGCGTGAAGCCACCCTTTCTGACATAAGAAATTGGCTGCGAACCCGATTACAAAACTTTCACTTAACTTAATAACATGTATCTAATAGCCCTGAGGACAATTCCCCTACCCAGTTATACGGACCTTGGGGCTTTTTTAAAAAGCTTGACGCAGTTCGAGTTGAAGAAGTTGAGATTTACTGTCAAATGACATAAACTAGTATGAAAATAAAACTGGTGAATTATTATGCTGGTTTATGTATGTATTTAAAAAAATTGCATCTGATTACACTCTTTAGATAAATTACTCCTGTTTGCATTTAATAACAGATAAACGACTTCCGTTTACTATATTGTTTAAATATTGGGAAGAGTTGGCGAGAGATAGATAGACGTGTAAACAAACGGGTAGATAGACGGGTAGAGAGACGGATAGCGACAGAGATAAGCTAACGGGTAGCGAAACGAATAGACAGACGGGTAGCGAGGCAGGTGCAAAAATTGGTTGACAGAGGGGTAGTGAGATGGGTAGGGAGACGGGTAGCGTGGTGGATAGAGAGACGAGTACAGAGACGACTTGACAGACGGGTAGAGAGAGGGGTATATAGACAGACAGACGTGTTCATAGACGAGTAGTGTAACGGGAAGCGAGACAGGTAGAGACACGATTAAAGAGTCGGTAGAAAGACAGACGGATACTGAGACGGGTATACAGAAGAGTAGAGAGACAGTAGACAGATGAGTTCGGAGAGAGACACAGGTAAGACATACGAGTAGTTAGACTGGTAGACACGTTTGTAGCAAAGCATGTTATCAATGTGGTTTGAAGTATACGAGTTTCTATAAATAGTTATACAAATAAACAAAGGAAATTTTTTTAATTCAAATATTAAATATTTGATTTATTATTTCAATATTTATATTTTATTTTTTAATATTTTATTTAGATATGTGTCACAAAGAAAATGTTGCAAAAATTAAATTAAATTTGCGTTAAACTACGCTTGCTAAAATACGCTATTGGCTGCAAATCTGATTATGTGACTTTAAAAATATCGTTTTAAAAGATCCGGCATTTTTTTTTTTTAAGTTTTGAGCAATTCCCGCTTAAATATTAAATATTTGATTTAATATTTCAATATTTAATTTTTTATTTTTTAATATTTTATTTAGATATGTGTCACAAAGAAAATGTTGCAAAAATTAAATTAAATTTGCGTTAAACTACGCTTGCTAAATTACGCTATTGGCTGCAAATCTGATTATGTGGCTTTAAAAATATCGTTTTAAAAGATCCGGCGGTTTTTTTTTTTTTAAGTTTTGAGCAATTCCCGCTTAAGAAAATGAGATTATTTGCCAAATGTTATAAAAAAATGCATATGAAAACATAACAGTATATGAATTTATATATGATATTTTGTAATTATATCATTTAATTTGCTATTTTTCATATGTTGTATCTTTATCTATCTCTTGTCTATCATATGCTGTATATTCACTTAGATTCTTGTTGATATCTTCTTTATATCGTAATTGTTAACTTTATGTTCTCAGCAATATCACTCAGACTAATCCCTTTGAGGGAAGTCCTAGTGGTAGGGTATATTATGGAAATATTCAAATATTAACCCTGAGAGGTTCATATTTAAATTGTTCAGTTCATATTTAAATTCAATATCAAATGCAATATTAAATGCAGAAACTGAAATGCAGAAAAAAATCCATTGTTTAAAGCTGGTTATTAAAGTTGTAAACCCTTTTTTACAATACATGACATAATGTAATATAGTGGCAAATTAGATAAAATAACTATATAATTCGATGCTAATAAATTTATTTAATTAAAGAGAAAAAAGCGTAATAACTAAATTCTGTGGATTTTTTACTAATACAATCTATATTATAAAGGACAAACGTGTCCGTGCGTAACGCTGACGTCATTTTGCGAATGACAACATTTGACAATGAAAATTTCGGTTTTGCGACTTTTGCTACTGCAATTTTTTTAATTTCTAAACATCGCACATTTTCAATTGAAAAAAAATCTACTTTCAAATGCTATTTGTTTGAAAACTGTATCGTAATTTGCTTGAAAACTGTATTGCCATTTACTCATTTTTTATGGTTTTTAACACTTTCCAACATAGTTGAAAAGTGTTTATGAATTCGGTTTATCTGTCTGTCTGTCTGTCGTCTGTCTATCCGTGCTCTAACTCGCGTAAATATACTCGGATCTTCATGCAATTGATATGTGTTATTGGGGCTTACTGTAGCATGGTCCATATTGAAAATTAAGTGTGCAGCACTTATAGTTTTTTTTTTTTTTTTTTTTTTTTTTACAGAGACACTCAAAATAATTACGTTACATCACGATCTATGAAGAAAAATCGTTTGCAGTTTATTTTAATAATGTTTCACTGTTTCAAACCTGTTAAAATTGATATATATCACTAACGTGGATTACAAGAGGAATACTATAGAATACTGTGTTTTTTGCTTTCATCGTTCATTTACAGGGACACACAAAAGAATTCGGTTAAAGTACTGCTTATTAATAATAATTCCTGGGAATGCTTTTTCAGTTGCTGAACTCGTTTTTAAATTTTTTTTTTTTTGTCTATTACTTGGTGTGTATAGATTGTATACAGGGCAGCACAAAAATTTTCGAGTACATTTCCGTTTAATGTCGGAAATTGCAGAAGGGGAATTTTAAACTGTGCTAAGCGTTTCCTAACTGAACTCAAATTTAGCATTCTATTTAGTATATATACAAATCTATAGATCCTATACAGTGCTGCACAAAAGAGTTCGGTTATTTTTCCGAATAGTGTTGGTAATTCCTGAAATTGGATATTTAACTATGTTATTATTTTTCAAAATTTTTTAGTTAGATATCACCTTACACATTACCGTAAAAATTTGCAAAAAGTTATTTTAGGAGTGTTGGAAAGTGTTACATAATCTATTCCTTGACGCATGATTTTTCCTGAGTGTTAAAATAATTAAAGACGATTGTGAAAGATTAATACTTCACTTTTATTAATATAAACAGTTCAGCATTTGTTTCCGGCTTATATTCCATAACGAATATTGAATCTTCATCACTAAATAAAATAAATAAATATATAAATAAAGGAGATGCAATCGAACTACGCACTTAAATCATTGAAATTATCGGAATCAAAATGTTGCTGTCTAAGCGATTTCTTCTGCTGTTAACTCTAGGCACGAGGCCAATATTGATATTATTAGTGAAAAATCTAAAAAAAAATATATATATATATTAAATGTAAAAAAATCTGTTACATTTTCAATTAAAAGAATGATGTTCACCTATATTCAGTAACACGGGAAGACCGTGTTGAATCCCCTAGTTTTTTTTAACATGTATTTTGAACATTAATTCTTCATTATATTTCATGGATAAGATATTTTCATTTATTTCAATTTAATAAGAACATTTAATTTGATTTCATTGAGAATTCTTCAGAAACTAAGTTTTTGAAAATTGTGATTGTTCAATTATTTTTCCATGTTTTTCTTTATTAATATGTAAATAAATAGCTTACAAATAGTGAAAAATCATAGTTATATGTATTGCACAACTCTATCCGCAAAAATGTTTTTTTTTGTTGCAATTGGGAAGGTGTTTGTAGTCTCGAAAGTCAACTGTAGCAGAGCACAGTCATTTGTCTAAACTGTCATCCTATTGCCCTTCTTCCCCGAAGGGATTTATTTTAAAAGGGGACCATCTTTAGCAGACTTTTTGAAACGCAAATGAAACTAAAAGTATTTCTTCTCCCAGAAAATTGGGGTGGAATGATGAATGAGATTCTCATTGTATAGGTTGACCCCGTGCTACGTGCGGTTGAACCTTAGAAAGACCCCCACGGAGGGCACTCCCCCCAGGGCCTATATTCCTGGAGTAGATAATCGGCCGTCATAAATCAACCAACCAGTGAAAATTTTCTTACAAAGCCATTCAGATTGTAGTTTCAGCTTTCTTCTATCAATTAAAGATGGCAGCACTAAGCATATATCAGATAAAATACTTATTAAAAATATATACTTAAAAAAGGTGCTAAAATAAGACAGAGATATGTACAAGCTATTATAACATACTTTAATCCCGAGGTCTTTCGAACACACACGCATTCATTTTCAAAGGGAAACACTGACCATTTCAGCACCTTTTAAGTATATATATATATTTAATAAGTATTTTATCTGTTTTAACTACAAGGTGAATTTGTCGTCCACTTTAAATTCTTTTTGAATTTTTTTCTGTTATACATATGTGACAACTCCGACTGCTTATATTACTAATTCAATCAAGAGTTGACAACATGTAAATAATCAATTTTAATTTAATTGATTTCTAAATAAAATTGGTAAGATATAAATTTTCTTACCTCTAAATTCCAATCGGGACATCCGTGCTCCGGATCTTCATGATTCATTATATTTCAGCAAATGAAACTTTCACGAGAGAATAATCTCGACTCAAATAAAATTCAGTATATTATTATACATTTCTATTTAATAACAAATAACACGACGAACACAAATCATTATTTACAACTTTTGAATTGAGCGACACGCTCTCAAAAAAATCATAATCACAAACTAAACTAAACTAAACTAAACTTAAAGTTCTAATAAAAAATGTTCCAAAACAGTTACGGAATAAACATAATGTTGCGCGCATACCTCAAAGTCTCATTGTCTCTTTTCTGCAAATCAAAGTACATCCCTACCTCTACACTGCGTAGGTGTAAATAATTGTCTTTTGATCTTTCAAAACTTTAAGTAGAAAGGGGTTTGGATGATGCAAGAGAAAATGAATTCCCAATTACAACAACATATATCATTTTGAAACTACCATACAGAATTTTTTACAATTGAATTATAAGAAATCTGGAAATAAGGGAACAATTTTGGTTTTTCGACAGTAAAAGCCTTATTAATCAGCCTTATTAAATTATTACCATCAATACCTATATATTTTTTATTTTCTAATGTTTCTTGAACTGATTCATGTTCTTAGAAACATAAAAAGAAGACATCTTGATCATATTTAGAATATATGAAAAAGGTGGGATATTTTTATACCTCACCACCTGATACCACCTGAATGCCCCAAAGCCACCAGATGGCAAAACTAAAATTATCTCTTAGAGGGAATTTTGAATTAGTGAAATGAACTGTTCATTGTTTAGTTTGTAAGAGGGTTTTGTTTATAATATTTAGGGGAATGTGGCGTATGTTATGGTAAATATGTAGGAAGAAGGGGTGTGTATGCGTCCATGTGTGTGTGTGTGGGGGGGGGGGGGCGGGTGATGGGGTGCAGGCAAAGGACAACAATTGTTTTAGGAAATGCCATTCAAAATAGATGCATATTATAAAACAATGTAAATATTTAGAGAAATAATATCATTTATATATGTGCGTGCACAGGTAAAATCACATATAAAATAATTAAATAGTTTTATTTGGAAAGAGTTCTTATTCTTTATCTTATTATTTTATGCTCACATTGTTTTTACCTCTTACACTTATCTGTTGTTAGAGTGTTCAGGCCATTTATTTTTCTTTACATACATTTGAATACATATATTTTAGTAAATTAAAAATGGATATATTTATTTATGTCAGACTAATTTTTAAAAGAAAATTATATATATTTTTACAAAAAAAAAAAAAAAAAAAAAAAACCGTGTAAATTATGTGAAATTGCATAATGTGTCTTGAAGAAGAAAGAACACTCTAATCGTGATCTATTTATGATTGTATATTTGTAGTATACATAATATTCTTTATTATTAACCTTTAAAGTCGCTTGGGTTCACCGCTTAATGAAAATATAGTTGCGAAGTGGGAAATAATTACGTGATTAACATCTGTGCTTATTTACTCTCTTCCCAAAAACTCTTCATTATTCAACGAATGCTTAAAGTTGAAGTTCGCAATCTAATGTATTCTCTTTGATTATTTTTATTGGAAAGTTACCACTGGTGAACGGAATACACCGCCCATTATTCTATTTTTATTCCCATTATTCTATTTCTTTCTTTCTTTCTTTTTTTTTTTTTTACTTTCTTCTATCTTTACAAGAAGAAAGTATTGGATTCATGAAAATTTTCGACCTCCAGTTTTGGACGGATTTATACGTTTTAGAAGGTCCTGAACACGATTTGACTATTTTTAGAAAATGTCTGCCTGTGACTCTGTCTGTCTGTCTGTATGTGACAAAAATTTTGTGGGCGCTCTATCTCAAGAACAAATGCTCGGAATTAAATAAAACTTTATATTCAGTTAGTCCCTGATATAAATTGGTGCTGATTAGTTTTTGGTAAAAATCGCGCTGCTATGCAGCATTTTTCGCGACTTCCGCAATAGCTCTATCTCAAGAACTAATGCTCGGAATTTAATAAAACTTTAGATTCAGTTAGTCACTGATATAAATTGGTGCTGGTTAGTTTTTGGTAAAAATCACCCAGCAGGTGGCGCTGCTATGCAGCATTTTGAAGGATTTACACGATTTTAGCGATAGTCATATCTCAAGAAATATTGCACGGAATTTAATAAAACTTGAGCTTCAGTTAGACATTGATATAAATTGGTGCTGATTCTTTTTAGTGTATGCGAAACCTGTGTGAGATAGAAGAAAGTTTTGGGATTGACACATCCGACTAGTTTTATAAATGTGATGTCTGTTAGTTTTATACTATTACTAAACATTAGGCAAAAATGGACTTAAAAACTCAAAAATATTAATAGATGATAGATTCTTAGATGATCAATTTGTATGTATTTAAGTAAAAAATAATTAATAAAAAATATTTTTTTCAAATTAAAAAAAAAATCCACATGATTCGCAGAAAATGTCTTAGAGGGGCGGATATATAAAATATATCCCATCTCTCAAAAATTAATAAATCCCACGATTTTCAAAAAATCAAATATTTCATGCTCTGAGGGCTTAAATATTATTATCTGAGTGCAACGAAGACTCATACACAGCGCAGTATTACTTTGCCCCATATATAGCTACGATGGATATTAAAACCTTTCGTCAAGCATAACTCAAAAAATATTTAACGGATTTCGTTCAAATTTTTATAGCAGGTACCTATAAAGGTGACAACGACGTCTATTTATTACCAAGAATAAATGTCAAACCGTTTGGAAATTATATTAAAAAAATAGATAAAAAAGCACAATTAAAGTATATACGTCACGAAAATGTTGTGCGTACGTCATTTCCACCGGCGGGAGATTTTCGTAGACAATCGGAATTGAAATGTTCATGGAGTACATGGAGCAAAAAAATATGCACGCACTAATATTCAGCACAATAAAATATATTTCAACTTAGTAGAAATCGAAAATTAATCTGGATTTTTTTCTGTTTGAAAGAAAAACCCCGCAATAACTTGGTAGACCTGGTATTAGAGATTTGGCGCAAATCTCAGCAATAGCAACTTCTTTTATTTCGAGTGTGTAAATTTAAAAAAAAATTCTTTGGTGTTTAAATAAAAGGTTTCGATTTATGGCATTATTTTTTTTTCTCTTTTTAGCATTTTAAATGGGATTAATGAAAGGCATGTATTTTAAATTAAATGAGTGAAAGGTTTATATTTAAATGAAATGAATTCAATAAGAAAATGTTATAGGAACAATATTTGGCGATTTATCAACTGCGCCAGGATAACATAAAAGTACCAATATATCAAACGGTATGTAGTATGTGAAATGAAACAATTATAATCACCCATCGTACAAGAAAAAAAAAACTAATATTCTGCAGTCAGAGGGAAAAATTCATCTCCTGTGCCGTAATAATTGGCGAGTTCTTTTTTGGTGATAAGTTTTTCGATGTGATTGTTGGGATCTGCAGGATTTGGCTTACTTTTCTAAATCTTATTTTTTTGCATATGTAGTATTATGTAAATATTTTTTTTGCAGATATTTTTCTATTTTGTATATTTGGCATTCTATTTTGTATATTTTCTATGAGGCATTTGGAAAAGAGATTTTTACCTTTTTATCTGTGTCTTCGGAAATATTAAAAAATAAAAAAAAGATTTACATATATCAAGCGTATAATGTTATGTTTTGCATTTTTATACGGACCACTTCTCCATTTTTAGATTTTAAATGCTGTTTATTATTTACTAGCCGTTTATTAATTGTTTACAATTTACCCCCCTGACAATAACAATTATTTATCACAAAAATGCCTCTTAGGTTTGTTAAATAAGTTTGTTTATGTATTTTCATTACTTATTAAAATATCGAATATGGCGATAAAATTTTATTTTAGCATCGTGCTTAAATTTTTAAGATGGTGCAAAAACATGCATTAATAAACGTATGTTTGTAAATATTTGAAAAACATGTTTTACCGCTCTCTTGAAAACATTTGTAAGATGCTAAAACTACCTTTTGACACCATTTTAAATTTTTTTCGCCAACCGACATAGGATACGAAACTTTTCCCCATTCAGATACACAGACAAGGTGGGCTCAAGCAAGAGTAAAGCTAGCAACAATATTGTTTTAACTCTATAAGAGTTACAATAATGATATTAAATGCTCCGACTGGCTTTGGGCCCAATTACGAAAGTTTATCCTAAAAAAAACTGTAGAAGAAGTCTTTTACATTTGTTTCAAATGAAGCTCGCTCTAAAATGTATTAGTTAATAATACAAACAACACTAATGGCATGGAGGCAAAAGTTTTAATTTAAATGTATATATTTGAAACCCTTCCCCCCCTTCCCCCCCCCCAAAAAAAAAAAGAATAAAAGAAAAGAAAAGAAAAAAAAAAAGAAAGTTACAGTAATGAATTTAAAATGGCGTTAAGCCACGCTTTCTGACATAAGCAATTGGCTGCAAACGCGATAACGAAACTTTCACTTAACTTAATAACATGTAGCTAATATAGCCCTCAGGGTACTTTGCAGTTATACAGACCTTGTGGTTTTTTTTTAAAAAGCTTGAGACAATTCAGGTTTAAGAAGTTGAAATTTACTGTCAAATGATATAAACAACTATGAACACAAAACTGATGAATTATTATTCAGGTTTATGTATGTATTTTAAAAAAATGCATCTGATTACTCATTAGATAAATTACTTCTGTTTGCATTTAATAACTGATAAACAGCTTCTGTATATTAAATGAATTGTTTAAATATTGGGAAGAGGTGGCGAGAGGTAGAAAGACGAGTAAACAAACGGGTAGACAGACGGGTAGAGAGACGAGTAGCGACATAGGTAGGCTGACGGGTAGCGAAACGAATAGATAGACAGCTAGAGAGAAAGGTAAAAAGAGGGTTGACAGAGGGGTAGCGAGATGTGTCACGAGACGGGTAAAGACACCGGTAGACAGGAATGTAGCGAGAAAGGTTGCGAGATGCGTAGCGTGGTAGATAAAGAGACGAGTAGAGAGATGAGTACAGAGACGAGTTGACTGATGGGTAATGAGATTGGTAGCGAGTCGGATACAAAAACAGACGGATAGTGAGACGGGTATATAGACGAGTAGAGAGACAGTAGATGGGTACGGAGATGGATAAGAAGATGGGTAGAGAGGCGTACAGCCAGACGGGTAGAGAGACAGATAGACAAGTTGTGAGACAGATAGACAAATGGGTAGCGAAGTGGATAGAGACACGGCTAGACATACAAGTAGTTAGACGGGTAGACAGACGGTTAGAGAAATAGATTGGCGGGTAGCGAGACCGGTAGAGAAATATAGAGACAGGTAGCGAGACGTGTAGAGAGATAGACAATCGGTTAGAGAGACGGGCAGAAGAACGGATAGGGAAACAGACAGATTGTGGAGAGACAGACAGACAGGCAAAAGAAAAGTCTGTGGATTGGCGCAGTAAAGGCGCAGGGGGCAGAGTCTCCTAGAGAATAATCAAGAAGTATCTGTTAAGCTTAACTTTGAAATATATATAATTTTTCAATTTTGCCGACATGGAGATTTAATGTAAAAGTTATTTTACAGAAGTCGTCGAAAGATTTTATGTATACTTTAATAGTAATTTAGACTATAGTTTTGCAATCTGGTTTGTAGCAAAGCATGCTATCAATGTTGTTTGAAGTGTAAGAGTTTCTATAAACAGTTATACAAATAATAGATATATAATCAAGGAAGAAAAATTTTAAATTCACACACAAAAAAAGGTATAACAATGAAATTAAATTTGCGTTAAGCCACGCTTGATAGAATAATCTATTGGCTGCAAATCCAATTACGTAACTTTAAAAAAGCTTGGCGTTTTAAAAGATCCGGCGTTTTTTTTTTTTTTTTTTTTTTTTTTTTTTTTTTTAAGTTTTGCGCAATACGCGCTTAAGAAAATGAGATTCTTTGCCACATGTTAAAAAAAATTATGACAACACATCTGATGAGCGGTACTTCTTTTCTATTTTTTTAACAGTGTATATGAATTTATATATGATATTTTGTAATTCTATCATTTAATTTGCTCTTTTTCTTTATATTGTAATTGTTAATCCTATGTTCTGAGCAATATCACTCAGACTAATGGGAAGTCCTAGTACAAAGTACTATGTTATATTCAATTTCTGAAAGAAACTTCAAACATTTTTATATATTTTTAAATTTTAGAAAATTTATTAAATTTCAGAAAAAAAAAAAAAAAAAAAAAAAAACTAAACTAGAAAAAAGCAGAAATACAAAACTAATAAAAGTGTGCTTAGATAATCAATTTCTATGGATTTAAATCAAAAATAATTAATATAAAATAGGATTTCTAAATTTAAAAAAAAATCTACATGATTCGGAAAAAATGCCTAGAAGACCGATGGGATAAAATGTATCTCAAAATTCAGTAAATCCTCCCAAAAATTGTTTAATCACATATTTCGTGTTCTGAGGGCCTAAACATCCTAAAATTAATGCAATTGTTTTAAAATATTGTGCAGTTAAAGTGCGCCCCTCAAAGGGTTAAGGTGGTTCTCAAATGACTTGCTCAACAAAACGAAACTTTCTGACTCATTTTTAAACGAAAAGGCAATAAAATTGACAGGCCTGACTATGGAAGCGATTTGAAATCGAAGTGAGTTTTCCATTTTTTGATAAATAGATTAATTATCGAATTATAATCGATTCGTGTCACGTGATGGCACATTTTTCCCCTTTCTCCAGATCTCGCATCGAAAATTCGGTTTTAAACGCCCACTTTGACAGTATTTTATGAAAGATCTTCTACCTTTACCTAAAAATGGAAAACGTGTTTCGATGACAGAGTTCCTGAATAAGAACATCTGCAATTTCATCCGTTTCCGAACAAAAATGAATTAAAAACTATTCCAGAAAGTAGCTCCTTTGGATTTGAGAACAAAATTTAAGAAATTTGTATGGCGCGACAGTTTTATCATCTGTGTTACCATGGAAGAAACAAAGATATTAACAATTATTTCGAAATATTGCACTGCTAAAACATAGATTGATATTTTAGATATTCTTCTGATAAATAAAACTACAATTAATAGATTTAAAACGTGTTTATTAATTTCTAAATAGAACAGGAATTAGTTAATTAATTTTCTCTTATACGTACACATATCCTTTTAAAACTTATTTGTATATAAAACCAAACAAAATATTAAATTTTTTATTTGGTTAAAGTCAGGTGTTCGTTAAATTTGAGAGTTGCTATAAATGAGTTCGACTGCAGTTTAAGGTGGTTCTCAAATGACCTGCTCAACAACGCGAAACTTTCTGACACATTTTCTGACTCATTTTTAAAAGGCATAAATTTGGCAGGCCTAACAATTGAAGTTATTTGGAATCGAAATGACTTTTTTTTTTTTTTTTTTTATAAATAAATTACTTATGGAGTTATAAGCGAATCGTGTCACGTGACGACACGTTTTTCCCATTTCTAGATTTGCGGCGTAGGAAATTCGGTTCAAAACGCCGACTTTGACAGTATTTTGTGAAAGATTTTTTGCCTTTACCAAAAATTGGAAAATGTCTTTCAATTACAAAGCTTCTTAATAAGAACACCTGCCAATTTCATACGTTTCAGAACAAAAATGAATTAAAAAATATGTCATAAAGTAGCCTGTTTGGATTTGATTTGACAACAGCCTTAATTCTTCTACTTTCTCTTTCGAAATGGAAATTTCATTATCTTTTATGTCAGTCAGCCGGACGGAATAATTTCGTCACAGATTTCAAACAGAAGCGAAGCGACTAGCGGCTGCGAGAGAAGGGGATGTACAACGCATGCGTGAAAGCCTGTGTTGCTTCAGTTATTACTAGAAGATAGGTGATCTTATTTGTGCGATTTATGCCTTTAAAAATACGTTATACCAATTTAATTTTATACTTCAGTATAAATCAGTTACGTAATATGTTCGTATGCATTTCAAAAGATTGTGAGTATACGCGGAAATAGATCTGAATTACTTGAAAATGGCGAAAACATCAACGGAGAGAGTGCAAGAGTTTCGTGCCAGGCAGAAGGAGAAAAAACTGCAGGAAGGAGAGAACGGTCAGCGTGGAGGTGTAAGGAGAGGTGCTGGGCGACCAAGGGGAACGCGAACATCAGCTGATCGTAGCCGAGACTACAGACAGCGCCTTAAAGAGAAACGTCGCTTTTTTGAACTAATTCGTACATTTGATGACAACATCATTAATAGTCAGTAAATTGTTCATCATTATTCATAGTTTTTTTTTTTTTTTAGTTTATTAGATTTTTTTTTTTATTGTTTAATTAATAACTTGTTGAAAATTTTCAAATATTATTCAACAGAAAAAAAAAGGACTAGAAAAAGAAAGAAAGAAGGAAAATGATAATAATTAAAAAAAAATGTTACAATAGCTTTTTAAATAGTTATTTTAAATTTTATTCTAAATAAATATTTTTTTTAAAATAAACTACAAATCTAGGGTTTAAATTTCCCCAAAAGAAAAAGAAAATAGTAAAAAACACAGCATTGCTCTTTGTAATGTTACTTTACTTTACCCGTATTTACACAAGATTCGAAGGAAACCTCGGAAAACTCCGAACGGTTAGGTCCACGCTCAGGCGGATTATCCATTAGGTTAAGTAGGCTGAAGCCTAAGGCCCAAGAAAGAAAGGGGCCCCCGTGCTAAGATTTTCTTTCCGGTTTTTTCTTCCTATCAAGCTAATATTTTACGCAAAAGAGAAATGATGTGCAATATTCTTTGTTTGACTCATCTATTGAATCTTGTAGGTAATTAAGATCTAGATGGTTCTCCAAATGCTACTCCTCTTTTCATTTTTTTCGATATCAATAAGAAGAAAATATTGGATTCTTACAATTTTTTACTTCTAGCTTGTGACGCATTAATTTCGCTTAATTTGTGCCGGAGCTCAGCTCCAGTACTTCTAATTTTTAGTAAATATTTAAATATTCGCCAGAATTCACCGGAGCTCATAAACACTGCGCTCCGGAGCCCAATGCCATAACGCTTCCGAAAAACGAATCCTAAATTACCCTTTCATTTCCCTCCCATCACCAATCCTTTGTCTTCTTTTGTATCAAAACACATATAAGTAATGTAATGTGTCACTCACGTAAGAGATGGAGATGAAACAGGCTCGATTTTTATATCAGTCTTCGAGTTTAGGCTCGAGCTCAATCTGTCTTAAATTCAAAATTTTATTTATTTCCATTTCAAATCATTATAATGCTATTTTCATCAGAATAAAGAGTAAGCAGAAATAGTATTTTTCCATTCTGCATAGCTGCGAACTATTTATTTTTTGTGATAACACTATTTCCGAATCATAATCCTGAACTTATTTAATCGCAGAATTCTGTGATTAAACATTAAGATTAAGATTAGGTTTCTATTTGGAAGTAGTATTAACTAAAAAGTGGAATTGTTGATAGCTAAGTATACGCAGATAGATGTATTTACAATTTTTGTTTTGTTAAATAAAAAACAATGCTTTAAATTTTGAAAACAATGTAGGAAATATAAATATGCAGATTGAAGTGACGATGGTGAGGGGGGGGGGGGGGTACTACTGCAGAATATTAGGGCTCCGGTACTTTTTTCTGAAAAATTAAGCCGTGTGTATTAACACAGAGGCGGCTTTTGTAGCCACAGCATCTTGGGCGAGATTTTGTCAGCATCTCTACAAATGATATTTTTTAAAGAAGCTATTAAGTTTTAATCAACCATTTTGTCTATTTTTTGCCCCTTAATTTTTAGTGCCCTGGGCAATCACCCGACCTTGTCCACATATTCTAGTTACATTGATTGTTAAACAAAGAAAGATCTTTTGAGGTTTAGAGACTCCATATAAATGTTTATGTGAAAATACATTAATGTGTAAATTGACTTACTGTAAACCCATTCGGAAAGTAAATGTATGCAAATGTTCTCAGAATTGCATCACACTGGATGATTCAAAATAGAGGCTATGGCGATTATTGTTTCAAGCGCTGATGATAGAAACATTCTTCCAGTTGCAAAATGTGTACAAAAGAAGTATAGCTTTTGTTTTATAAGGGGCTTTATGTAAATTAAAATAGGAAATTTTATTTCTTATATGGGTCCCTGGTCCTTATAACTTATATTCAGAAAAATATTGTTCTCCGTCTAGGTAGGAAATTAAAAAAATTCCATTTTTAATGCCTGAAAACTCTGAAATATATCGCTTTGGTGGAGAGGAGAAGGTCCCCGAAAAAGTCAAGCCTAGGGGCCCGGCAAGTAGTTTATCCGCTTCTGGGTTCACGAGTTCAACATGGTTTCGAACTTCGAACACTGCACCTTCCGTCTAAGTTATAAAAATAGCTCTTTTTAATATTTATTTTAAAGAAACTATTTTAACAATTTGCGAATCTGGGGCTTAAATTCGCCATTTGATGACCAAAGATTTAATCTATCTAAGGGATCCTAACTCGTATTTATGCAAGGTTATAAGAAAACCACGGAAAACTTCGAACGGTTAGGCCGACGAGCTCCTGCACCTTCCGTGTAACTAATTTGTAACGCTTGATGACGACGTCATTAATTGTCAGTAAATTCTTAATTATCATTGTAAATTATTGAAACCCTTTATTATTATTATTATTATTATTTAAAAATGATACTGAATCTTTTTAAATGTTGCACACTTTTACAGAAAATTAAAAAATAAAAGCAAAATAAATAAATAAATAATAAAATAAAATAAAATAAAATAAAATCTGTTACAATAATTATTTTAACATTTTATTCTGAAGATATATATATGTATATATATTTTTTTAATTAATGTGTCAATCTGGAATTTAAATTCGCCATCTGGTGACCGAAAGTTTAAGGTTATTGCTTACTCAAATTACATTCCCAAGAATTGTCTAATATTCTGTAACTTGTTCATTATTATACTATTTTGTTTCATCTCTCAGATTTTCAATTATCTTTTTAATTATTCAAACCATTTTTTTATATATATATATTTACTAATCTTAACGAAATTTTAAAAATATTATTTTACAAAAAATATAGAAAATGAAGAAAGAAATATAATAAAAAAGAAAGAAAGAGAGATATCGTTTTTAACATTTAATGATAAAGCGCACACACACACATACACATATAATTAAATCGCGAAATATAATACTTCATTATTATGAAGAATAAATCAGTAGCATAATTTTTAATCTAATAAATTTGTTGAAAAGTAAACAAGAACGAAAAATCATGCGTCAAGCATAGATTATGTAACACTTTCCAACGCTTCCAAAATAGTTTTACAAATCATACCGTTTAATAAGCTAAAAGATAACATCTAAGTAAACAATTTGGAAAACGCATAACATATTTAAAAACGTAATTTCAGGAATTTCCAACATATACAATATTCGGAAAAATATCCTAATACTTTTATTCAGCCCTGTATAGGATCTATAGATTTCTATATATATTACATAGGATGCTAAATTTTAGTTCAGTTAGGAAACGCGTAGCACAGTTTAAAATTCTCCGTCTGGAGTTTCTGCCAATAAACGGAAATGTGTTCGCGAACTTTTGTGCTTCCCTGTATAGGATCTACAGAATTTATACACACCACGTAATAGACAAAAAGCGAGTTAAAATTAAAATCGCGTTCAGCAACTTAAAACGCACTTCCAGGAATTATTGTTAACAGACAGTAGAGAATTGTTTTGTGTGTCCCTGTAAATGAACGATGACTGCTAATTATTCTGTAGTAAGCCTCTTGTCATGCACCTTAGTGATATATATAAATTTCAATGCGTTTAAAATAGTGAAACATTATTTAAATAAACCGCAGACGATTTTTCTCCATAGACGTAATGTAACGGAATTCTTTTGAGTGTACCTGTAAAAAAACTATTAGTACTACACACTTCCGTTGAAATAGGGAACATGCTACAGATAACGACAATAACATATAAAAATTGCAGAGCAATCCGAGCATATTTACTGGAGTTAGAGCACGGACAGACGGCAGACGGCCAGACAAACCGAAGTCATAAACACTTTTCAACTAGGTTGGAAAGTGTTAAAAAAGATTTAGATTTTTGGGAAAAAAGAAAGAAAGGGGTTATCATTATAATTGTTTAATATTTTACTCTAAAAAATATCAAATCGCTAAATATTAATTATTATGATTATTTTAAACTTCTGAAACTATTTTTAATGTAATAATTTTATTCATATATATATTTTTTAAATTATACATTTTCTACATCGGAAAAATAAGTGAGGGAAGAATAAAAATTACGATAACATTTTAAATATTTTATTCTATTATTCTATAAAAAAAATTATACATACTCGTATACTATATTATAATAATAAATATTGAATTATTAAAGCTGTTTTTAATGTAATAATTTTATTCGGACCTTAAAAGTATGACCTTTATTTTTACAAAAAGCGAAAGGGTTGGGTTGGGTTGATTATTGACGGCCAATTATCGACACTAGGGATATAGGCCCAGGGGGAGTGCCCTTCGTGGGGGTCTTTCTAAGGGAACCTAATCCGTATTTACGCATGGAGAAAATCCACGGCTCGAAAGAAAACCACGAAAACTCCGAGCGATTAGGCCCAAAAAGCGAAAGGAAATTGAAAAGAAAAAATGATCATTGCAATAGCTTTTTTTAATATTTTATTCAAAATAAATCATTTTTTCGCGAATTTAGGATTTTAAATACGTCATCTGGTAAACGAAAGTTAAAGTTTTTCTTGTTTGGGATCACAATTCCAAGAATTATAATCGTTTTTATTGTGTAACTTGTTCGTTAATATTAACTTTTATGAAATCTCACGGCTTTTATTTTCAATTATCTTTTTAAATTATTCAAATTATTTTTTAATTTAATGATCTTAATAAAAATTTAAAAATTACTATTTTATAAAGAAAGGAAAAAAAAACTATTGTTACAATAAATGGTAATTATATTATTAAAAGAAAATAAAGTAAGATAGAAGAAAAAAATGATCGTTGCAACAGTTTTTTTTTAAAAATATTTTATTCAAAATAAATAATTTAAAAATAAATCGCGAATTAAGGATTTAAATTCGACATCCTGTGACCGACAAAAGCTTGTTTTTCTCGAGCTATATTTGTCTATTAGTATGTAACTTGTTCATTAATATTATCTTTTATGAAATTTCATCGCTTTTAGTTTCAATATATATATTTTTTAATTATTCAAATCATTTTTTAAATTAATTATCTTAATGAAATTGTAAAATTTCTGGTTTAAAAAGAAGGAAAAACGAATATCTTTACATTAGTGCTTTTATTATTTTATTCTAAAAAATATATTTAAAAAATTAAGTCGCGAAATATTAATGTATTATTTAGGTGCGTTCGTAATTATATAAATACGTAGCACCTATAGTCGTCGTTTGGTCCGTCCGTCTGTCCGTCCGTCTGTCTGTCTGTCCGTCTGTCTGTCTGTCCGCATATAACAACGCAAAAACTACCCAACCAAATGGTTTGCAATTTAAAATATATTATCTTTGCAGAATTTTGTCGAGACATTTCAAATTTTATTAAAATCGAATCAAAACTTTAGGAGATATTAATAAAAATATTTATTAAGAAATTTGAATTTTTTTTCTTAAATCGGTGCTTTTTTGTTATAGGAGCTTCCGATGGATGTTAAATCGTCAAGCGACCGAGATGCTTATTTTATGACAGAAATTAATCTGCAGACGATATAATTCATTTCACAGAATTAAAAATCAGAAAAGATCTGAATATTTATATAACTAGCTGATACATATATATCTGAATATTTATATAACTAGTTAAGATATTTGTATGAACAGTGTCATAAAATATATACTTAACTAGCTGTTTAACCCGTTCTACGCACGGGATATCATGAATTTAATTCTAAAACGTGCGTACGAACGCACCTCGTTTGTAACGTTTGACGTACAATTTCCAACTTGTTATATTTAAGAATAAACTTTCAACGTAATCATTTCATTTAAAATTAAAAAATATACTTTTTTTTTTTTTTTTTTTTTTTTTTTTGTAAATTAAAAGCACAAAAAATCGTTATAGCTGATTTTTTAAATATATTATTCTAACGAAATAAAGATATATATTAAATTAAATCGCCAAATATTTATTATTATTAAATATATATCTGCATATGTATATTTTAAGACTTTTTACGGTTAAAACATATAAATACATAAAATAAAATAAAATTGTGCTTTAAGCACAATTTTATACATATTTTTAATGCATATTTTTAACTTTTACTTTCATTGAGTTTGCTGCAAATTCCTTAATAGTTCTTTACAAAATACATCAACAATATTTGATATGATTTATTTAATAAAAAATATCTTTTATTTGATTGTTTTACAAAACGATTAAACAAGATCATCAAGGTCAAATACAAGGTTTAAGGCCACACGTTGTACAAACATCTACTCATCTTCTTTCTAGATAAATTGTAAAGGTTCTTCCACAACCAGTTTTACGCAAGATGGGATACGTAAAAAAATTGGAGACTCCGAGATGGCGCTACATGCTCGCGTAGGCTCTTATACAATACATACGGGACCTGATCCTAAGGTCGATCGATATGCCGTGACGCCACAAACGAGATCTTCTCAGTAACGAAAAATTTTCGACGTGTTTATTCTTTCGTACGGATTGTTACGATGGTGTTGTAATATTATTTACGGTTGTATTTTGTAATGAATAACATTTTTCAGTGTAATAAGTATAGATTATAACGCTATAAATAACCATCAATTGTAACTATTAAAGTAAGTGTAGATTATATTTATTAAAATAATGGGGAGAAAATGTTGTGTTACTGGTTGCAGATCTAACTACGAAGGTGAAAAAAAGTATACTACAGTCTTCAATTTCCCGACTGATAATGAAAGGAAGAAATTGTGGGTAAGCAAATTACGGCGTGATAATTTTACTCCTAGTGCTACAGCAGTGGTCTGCATTAAACATTTTGAGGAACGTTTCATAATTCGTGAAGATAGGGTAACACGAGATGATGGTACTGAACTTGTCGTGCAGAGAAAGAAAATAACCCTTACAAAGGATGCCTATCCTACAGTTATTGAAAATAGTCCGAAATATTTGAATGAAAGTTAGTGCTATTTTCTTCTCTCTCTCTCTCTCTCTCTCTCTCTCTTTCTTTCTTTCTTTTTTTTTTTTTTGTTTAAAAAAAATCTATCTAGACATGTCTTTTATTTTCAATAATTTGTGTGAGTTTTTTAAATTATTGTACTAAAATTATTTTCTCTTTTCTCCAAACTTGCAATAAAAATTGAGAAAATGTACTTTCTATAATTAAACAACGTCTAAAATCCAAAATAAATGAAAATGGGAATGCAGTTGTAAAAGGAAGGAAATGGAATTAATTTTATAACGTTTTTATCAGATTTATTATAATTTTTAAAAACGCCCGGTACATTTGAATGATAGTTAGTGTTATTTTATGCTTTTTCTTTTCCTTTTTTTTCTTTTTAGACCGCTGACCAGGCCCTTACCTGCCAGGCTTTTGACTAGTTTAACGAGTTGATACCTGGCAACGGGGCGAAGATTCGCCTGCTCCCCGTTTGGAAATTCTAAAAGATAGTCACGTTTTAGCATTATCGGCAAATCCAGCAGCCTCATTGGTCGTTTAGTCGTGTCCTTTTCAGAGAGTAATCTCTTGGCAGTAGAGAAAACGTCGCCAACTCGTCTGTCTATTTCTATGGATAGAAAAACGAAGAGGAAAACATTCAGTTGATAATTTTGAAGGGATTGTTATGCTCAGCTTTCATTTAAAACAAACCATGGGAAATCATTTAAGATAGTTTGATGACATTTTATAAAACGAGAGTATAACGGTTTAGATTTTAAACTGTATAAAGATTTTAAAATGATATGACAAGTACTTTTTCAGAAAAAGGAAAGAAAAAATTAAATTTTGCTTTTTAAATCTAAAATAATATGAAAATTCCCACATTGTTCTAGAAAATTTTATAACTATCGTTAGAAAAACATTTTTCTACAGTTTAAGATAGTATAAAAAATATTTTTTTTTTAAATTATAAGCACTTATTAAATAAATATAAGCATCACGTATGCATACATGTACTTACATGCATACTTTGTGGCACTTAAATAGTAATATCTGCAAATTTCACGCATTGACGTATAGAAATGATTTCGCGAATATTTATGAAATATTCGCGTGGTGGAGAGGGGAAAAAAATAGAGCAGTTTTAATGCAATATTTTATCAGCTTTACGTTCTTATTTTGTAAAATTTTATCCCTATATGCGAGATCTGTTCTAAACCTAAATATTAATAAAAATATTCGTTTTAGTTGACGATTGCGGAATTTATAAAATTTTTTTAATTAACGCTAAAAATTCTTTTTTACAAAATCCCACTTCCAAGTTCGAGGAATCTTAAAAAAGTTACTGATTATGAATTCTGTTTCAGTAGGGATCACCCAGTAATCCTATTCCCTTTAATATATTTTTGTTTAATAAAAATTAAGGATGGAGACAATCGATATGAATTTTAGAATGCTTAAAACAAACAAAAAAAATAAATTGTCGGATGTGCCAATCCCAAAACTTTCTTCTATCTCACACAGAATTCGCATACACTAAAAAGAATCAGCACCAATTTATATCAAGGTCTAACTGATTCTAAAGTTTTATTAAATTCCGTTCCTTAGTTCTTGAAATATGACTATCGCTAAAATCGTGTAAATCCTACAAAATGCAGCATAGCAGCGCCACCTGTTGGGAGATTTAGATCAAAACCTAATCAACAACAGCTTATGTCAACGTCTAACTGAATCTGAAGTTTGATAAAAATCCATCCATTAGTTCTTGAGATACAGTTATCGCGATAATAATGAAAAAAGTAGCATAGCAGCGTCACCTGTTAGGCTATTGACACCAAAACGTACGCAGCATCTATTTATATCAAGGTCTAACAGAATCTGAAGTTTGGTGAAATTCCGTGCATTAGTTCTTGGGATATAGCTATCATAAAAATCATGAAAAAAGTGGTATAGCAGCGCCACCTGTTGGGATATCTACACACCAAAACGTAATCAGCGTCTACTTATGTCAAAGTCTAACTGAATATGAAGTTTGATGAAAGTAAGTTTATTAGTTCTTGAAATAGAGCTATTACGGAAATCGCGAAAAATGCAGCATAGCAGTGATTTTCACCAAAAACTAATCAATACCAATTTATATCAGGGACTAACTGTATATAAAGTTTCATTGCATTTCATGCATTTGATCTTGAGATAGAGCGCCCACAAAATTTTTGTCACATACAGACAGACAGACATTTTCTAAAAACATTGAAATCGTGTTCAAGATCTTCTAAAACTTTCATGAATCCAATACTTTCTTCTTGTAAAGATAGAAGAAAGTTAAAAAAAAAGAAGAAGAAAAAAAGAAATGTAAAAGTTATTAGTTTTTAATGTAATATTTAATGCAGTAAATATTTATATTTTGTATTTTTCGTCTCACATATATAGATCAATCATTAACCTGAACGTCGAATTTCCCAGAACAAAAAACGAAAAAGGTTCACTACCAGGGTTCGTACGGATGAGGGAATTTTCCAGGAGTGTTACCAGTATTTTTTTATAGAAAAAGAAATTCTAGTTAAACTTGCGAAACTTCGCCTTCCTTTAAGGAGAGATTTTCTGTGAGAAAATACTGGTACCGAAGAATTTCCTGATCTCAAAATTCCAGGAGCCGTACGAACCCTGACTACTGTTGACAGCCGTTAAATTCCTAAGATTTTTAAAAATAACGATAATCCATCTCCCCCCCCCCCCCCCATTCCCCCACATCTCAAGCGTAGGAATATTAGAAAAATGTTATTGCATGAGAGTACGAATAATTTTCATTCGCTCTGTCTTTGGAAATGTATTGTGAGATTGTGACATAGTATTGAAATGGATACTTTCAGCGGTGCAATGCAATGAGATAAGCAAATTCATTTCATTCACTATACTTTTATAAAAAGTCTAATTAGAAAGTCAATAAATAAATATTTATTGTTATATTCTAAATAACCAATTTAATTTAAATATTAAATGTGTTATTGATAGGGAAATTTCATTTAGTGCAACTTTTGACATACAAAAGTAGAAAATTTTTCACTGTTTACAATATATTCGTCCTAAAGAAGAAGAAAATTTGTTTTGTTTACCCTGTTTCGTTTCTAAAAAACGCGTATTAAAATAACAGTAGACAGTAAGTATAACCAAAGCGCGAGTACGTGCGAAGCATGTAAAATCAAGTTTGCTACAGTTTGAATTAGTTTTTGTGTTTTCCTCCATCCGCCATTTTCTGTCCACAGAGCATGCGCATTTGAACTCATGCTGCTTTTATCTTATAGGTTCTCTAGTGAAAGCATGAGCAGAAGCCGCGCCAAAACAGCCCACTTTCAACGTTTTCATCGAAAATTTCTGAGATTTTATTGGTTTTTTTTTTTAAATTATTTTTACTCGTCCGAACGTTTCAAAAATTTTATAGATGATGTAAATCCGGTCTGCCGAGATTTTCTAAAGAGACTGTGTCGAAATACCGACATTGCTCCAATTTTTACTATATACAGTGAAACTTGCATTTAACGAAGTCTGGTCGTTACACTTAAACACTTCGTTATGAAGAAAATTCGGTAAATAGAAATCAACTTAAATTTATGAAACTTGCATACATAAAATTAAAAGTACACATAAAATGAAAATATCTGAAAAAAGTTTAATTCGGGCAGTCATTTTTTTATGCAATGTAGATATGAGAATAATTTAATTAGAATAATGTCTAAAAAAAACACAAAACAAAGAGAAGTAAACAAAAACCGAAGCGTTCCTTTTCTTTTTTCATTAAAATGTGAGTTTTGTTTAAATGATTAAAATGTGTTCATTTTCATACAGCCATCTGAACCATACATCCATCGCAACAGTAACCTCTCTTTGAATACTGTACATGCACGAAAGTGAAATAAACTTCGTTATATAGAATAAGTTTTTCGTAATATGGAGATTAATTTACGTGGAAATGATGTGCAAAGTCAAGATTCTGCAGAAAATTTCGTTAAGTAGAAAACTTTGTTAAATAGGGACTTCGTTAAAGGGAAGTTCCACTGTAATTGCATTTAAAAATGCATTTTTTTTTTTTTTTTTTTTTTTTTTTTTTTTTTTACACTATTTGATGATGTAAAAATTTATGGGACTTTGTCGCTAATAAAACAAATGCATAGATAAAAAGTATGAAAATAAATTCTAATGACAATGGTGACAGATAAAATTTATCTTCTCTTTCTTTTGCGCAATTGATTAAAAGTAGTTACTTCTAGTACTTACTTCTTACTTCAGACATTGTCGTGCTTTGGAACTGATTTCACAAGCATTGTTTAGAACAAGACTCCCTTGGTCGTGGTTTAGAACTATGATTTTTACCCGTTATGCAGCTTCCCGCTCACGTGCTTCGAGAGCTTCTAGGATCCAAATTTTTAAAGGTCATTTATTAAATTATATTTGAAGAAAGTCTGGTAAGAAATGTAGTATAAGAACTTTAAACTGACTACATGAGTATACCATTGCACAATGGTACAATTTCAATATTTAACGCGAAAAAATAAACTGTTTAATTAATTTTTATTTCTATTTAATATTTGGATTAAAACATCAAATTAATATAATATGCACACTTTCTTATATATATATATATTCTTTTATATAATATAATATGCACACTTTATCAGACGTGGTTATTTAGTTAGTAATTTACCGTTGTTCATTGTGTTTGTTTTACGCTATTAATATTAAATAATAAATACTCTAAAAGTAAAAATCGTTTTTTAAAATAAAAACATCTTTTATAATTTATAAGCATTCAACGTTTATCTTGAAAATCACAACTAATTTCATGACTACAATTCGTGATTTTTCAAGGGAAAAAAATGTTACTATACATTATTCGGCGTGGCTTAGCGAACCTGATTATGGAAAATTCATTTCTTTTTTTTTACGCTTGCTAAAAAGCACGAGCTACTGAATTTATTTAAAATATTATAATTGAAAAAGGGATTTTTTAAACTATCTTTTTAGGTATTCTAAATTGATTTCACAACGTATAATCACAATTTAATTAATATGAAACTGTTAATCGATTAAAGCATATTTAAAAAATATATATATTGCACCCTTTTTTTTATTTATATTTTTTACTTTACAGCGTTAAATATATTTCGTTGTTGCAGTTTCACAGCCATCTAGCTTTTTGTGGTTTGACGCACAATCAAATACACTGTTGTTGTAACTCGTATATAATTGTAACCATAAAGAATATTTGGCGATTTATCGTCTGTGGTGGGCTAACATGAAAATGCCTTAAAATTAAGGTATTAATTTATAGTTAAGTTACAAACATATTAAAATGTTGTATTGACATTGGAAACACGCCTTTCTACCTATTTCTTTTATATTTCTATTTCCAGCATGTCCGGAAGTCAGGGGAAATAGATATTACAAAATTCCATCTTTACATGCAGAAAACATATTGAGTTAGTTTTAAGTAAAAGAGAGTAGAAAAATATTTTGTTCCAATCATTTCCTTATTAAAATGTTTTAAAAATAACCCTTTTTTTATTATTAAATTGGTAATGTCTACGTTTAAATTGACGCTTAAGCTCTTGCCCGTAATTCACGTATTGATATTAATATATTTTATTTTTTAGATTATAAAGAGTTCAATTTCAAAATTTTGAAATGCGTGGCATTGCTACCTGAGGAATAAATAAATTACTTTGAAAAATATACAAAGTTAATTCTGTCTAATGTCGAAGTTTTCCCCTTGGTTTAAAAAATACATGGTGCTGCTGGTCGTAAGAAGTGAGGAATCTATCTAATATTATAAAGCAAAATCATGTCCGTGAGTAAAGATGAAGTTTTACTGCAACATTTTTTAACTTCCAAACATTGCACAATTTCTATCTTTACATCATCTTATAGGGAAAATGTGTACTTTCAAATGCAATTTGTTTAAAAGCTTTATCTCAGTTAACTGATTTTCTATGGGTTTTTAAATAATTTTCAAGCGTGATTTATTTTTAAAAAATTCATCTTTATCGCGTGCATCCCGATTACGAAAGATTAACCCGCATGCACGTAAACTAAGATAAATAATTCAGCATTTATCTCTGGCTAATATTGTTATGTTTTATTTTCTTTTACCTTTCACCAGTTATTTATATAAACATTTAGAAACTATTGTATAAATAGATATTATTATTATTTGAAGTATTTGCATTATTGTAAGGTAAGTTTGTAATGATGCCTTTCTTTTAAAATTCTTTAATATCGTGATATTAATATCTGTAAATAAGAATTATTATGACTATCTATTAATTATTTACTTTTGTCATTCAATCACTAATTATTGCTATACGAAAATTTAAATATTCATTAAATTCTATTACTCTACAATCTCATTTTATGCTAAAACATTTAATTTAAGTTAATATTGCGTTGTGTTCTACATGGTGCTCATAATTCAGTCGCATTAAATTGAATCTTTTTTTTATATATATATCGTAAAGCATTCCCGCATACATGTTCAAGGTAATTACTGTTATTTTACTTTCTTTAAAATCACAAAAAAAGGAAATACTTAAAAGTTAAAATACACTTCAGCACACTACTTACAGTTAAAACAAATTGTAACATTCTCATGATTTATTTTACAAAAATGTTAGAAATGAAATTTTTAGTTCAGTAATTAAAATTCTTTGGTATTCAAAATTTAATTCATCTATATAACAATCAATAAATAAACTGCTAACATCAATGGGATTAACATAAATAACCCTTAACCCATCACCATATCCTAAAATTTTTAGTTTGAACGTTTCTTATTCCAATTTAAATTCAATTTTACTACTTTTATTAATTAAATAAAAAATGCTTAAGAGAACTTGGGCTTACCAAGGGAGGAACAACTTGTTTTCTGTTGGTAACAAAATATTCAAAGTCCTATTTTAAAAGTTTTCACTGAGTCACACATTAGATGTTTACAAATACACATAAACAGGAGGGTCTCATGTTTCACCATAAACATTACAACCTTCGAAACGACACGCCAGTTAGACACGCTATCAGTCTCTTATGGCCTCTATAGACCGGTCAATGGTTAATAGCAACCTGTCCCCTGACTAGTTATAACCTCTTCCTCACCCAAACTCAATCCTCAGCACAACACCTAGAATTTAGCATAACTAATGGCTAAATAGTCGTTCCTTCTAAAAATGCACTCCCAGGCTAAGCTCTACCAATAAACTTATTTTGTAAGCCTAATATCAACCTCATAGCAGTCATCACTTAATTAGTCTAATAGGAAGAGGCAGTAGTATAATAGCTAGTACTAAAAAATGATACAAGTAAATCACCATCCTTGTAACTTCCCAGCATAAAAGTCTAAGTTAGCCATATACATAATAGTTCATAAGAGTTAAATAAAATATACTAACCACCTACCCCCCGTGGCAGAATGTACGCGACGCTGCGACGGGCGTCGCAGACTTCTTAGGGTGCCTGCAAACTAAAAACATACAGCAATGCCGCGGACGCGCTATAGCACCTAAATTACCCGAAAAAACGGCAAACTTCGTCGAAAGATCGCGAAAAAAATTGCGAATTTCGTCGAAGAATCTCGAAAAAAACGCGAAATTCATTTAAAGATCGCTAAAAATGGCTAATTTCATTGACACATCGCGAAAAAAAACGCAAATTTAGTCAAAAGACCGTGAAAAATCGTGAATTTCGTCAAAAGGCCGTAAAAAAAACACCAGTTTCGTTAAAGGATCGCGGAAAAATGCGAATTTTGCCGAAGGGCTATGGAGAAAACGACAACTTCGTCAGAGAATCGTGGAAAAAAACTGTTAATTTCTTCGAAGGATCACGGAAAAACGGTCAATTTCGTCGAAGAAACGGCAAATTTCGTCGTCGGATTACGAAAAAACGGAGAATTCTGCTGACAGAACGCGAAAAAACGGCAAATTTCGTCTAACAATCGCCAAAAAACGGTAAATTTCGTCGAAGGATCTCGAAAAAATGGTAAATTTCGTCGAATGATCTCGAAAAAACGGCAAATTTCGTCGAAGTATTTCGAAAAAACGGCAAATTTCGTCGGAGGATCGCGGAAAAAACTCGAATTTTGTATGATATATTGCGTATTGCAGACTATTTTTGAAAACATTATTAGCGTTGCAGACACTTGAAGATAGTTCAGTTCTGTCACTGGGCACCTATCCTTTCAAGTTTTCTTTTTCTTTTTTGACCGCCTCTTTATTAGGTGCATATTGGCTAAAGCCAGCACAATAGCTACCGGACCCGTTCCAATAGGATAGCCTACGAAGCCAGTTTTTACCCGGCGGGTTACGGTAGAAAGGTGGTGTCTCGTCACTATTGCAACGATGAGTGTGAGTGCCAAGCGCAGGTGCATTTAAAAAGAGCATGCAATAAGTAACAGGAAAACAAATAAATCAAACAAAGTTCTAACCTGCCCTCTTCAGGACAATATAACCGTCCTGTCAGCTATGGCCCGCCGCTACACGGCATCTCTTAATGTGGCGCTAACACGCCCTGATACTTGGCAAATAACTCGTTCAGCTAGGGAAACCTGGTAGGTAGGGGCCTGGTCATCGGTATGAAAAAATGAAAAGAACATCTCGAGAAATGCGTAGTGCAACTATAGAGGGCGCTCCGACGTTAGAATCTTGGCCTCTGACGAATACTTCGGGCGACGAGTGCAGTAATTACAGTGCCGTGCTACGATTTAAGGCCCTAAATGTTATTCCACGACATTAAATTCCTGGCTGGAACTGCTACTAGTTAAATGTTGTTGAGGAACGTTACTCCCGTCATCAGACTCCGAGCCTCTGCAGAACACCTCGGTCGACGTACAGCGTAACTACAGGGTCGTTCAGACTCCGTTTCGGTGAAAAGCTCTCAAAGTGAGCCATAAAAAGTAAAAAACACCCAGGAGCGATACTGTTATTGTTTTTTAGACGAACACCCAAGAACGAATGAATCTAAAATCTTAACTGTCTTTCTTACATTTGAAATTAGACAGAGGGCAGTTTTTTCTACAAAATCTTTCCCCTTTCCAACCACAGACGTCTAAGTCGGTAACTCATTCCCCAGTATTAAAACAACTGGCTAAAAGTCCCTCAGACGCCCTGACGCTGACATATAATTTTCAATTTTTAAGTAACGCTTAACCCATGGACACCCATTGGTATATTTATTGTATGAAATGAGATCTGGTGAGGATTAATAATGTAATTCGTAATTCCTACTGCTCTATTTTATCGCTTGAAAAAGCAAAAGTTATATCACAGTAGTTAAGTTTATTCATTAAAAGGAGAAAGTTTATGTCACAGATCTGTTCAACACTTGAAACAAAATCTGTTTACTCCCATCAGAGGCGGATTACCCACCTACCGGGCCCCTAGGCTTAACACATTGGGGGCTCCCCTCCTTCTCTATATGTATATTACATTGATATACAACACACACACACACACACACACACACACATATATATATATATATATATATATATATATATATATATATACAAACGTACACACACACATATACATATATATACATACATATTTTTTAGGACAAAAAAAAATGTTACAAACTTGGCGCCGGGCCCCTAGGCTTCAGCCTACTCAGCCTATTTGGTAATCCGCCTCTGACTCCCATAGCGCAAAGGTAAATGCAGGTTAGGATCTCTTAGAAAGACCCCATGGAGGGCACTTCCCCTAGGGCCTATATCCCTCGAGTAGATAATCGGCCGTCATAATATCAACCAACCCATAGCGCAAAGGATATATCGACCTCCGAAGCTTCAAAGCATAATCCCGTTTCTCCCGAAAGCCAGATGTCTATAAACACAACACCATCTGCTCTATAAAGACTCAACACTTTTATAAATAAGTTTAATTAAGCTGATTAAAGCTTAAATTAACTTTGTACTTATCCTTTCTCTATATGTTTTTTCTTTCATATTATTTTTACCCCTTAAATTATATTACAACAATATTTCATAACGGAATCGTAACTTCATCAATAAATGATATGTTATAAATAAAAAACAAGTTTAACAAATATGTGATTTAGTTCAATCACATATTTGTTAAACTTAAACCACTTAAACCACTGAAATTATCTGAATCAAAAAGTCTTCTGTAAGTAGCGAACAGGGCCGTAGCGAAAGAAAATTTTGGGGGGGGGGGGCAAAAGCCAAGATTGGCCGACTCAAAAATGTTTCAAATCCGACTAATGTAAAATAGTCAATCTGTCGCATTATTTCTTAATTAATCGTTTTTACAATTAATTTTAACTGATTAATTATAATTGATAGTTAAAAATAAAATATATGATTTTGTATTACTAAAATGTTTCTTTGATATAACTCAGTAATTATTTAAAAGATTTACCAAAAACTTTACTGAAAAAAAAAGAATATGTATTGATAAGAAAAAGTCCTACAGTTATAATTGTGAAAAACACATTTGTTTAGAATGATAGAAAGAAGTGATAGTTTAGAAAATAGAGCGTAGTGATTTCCAAAATAAAAGTTAAATAAAAATGTGATCTCTTAGTTCTAAAAATTATGATAATGTAATGAATGGGAAGTGCTTTCAATATTTTATTAGCATGCGATAGAAAATAATTTGAACTTTATATTCCAATTAGGGATAATATCGTATGGAATTAACAACATACACTTTCAGTAATTCTAATTGTAAAACTAAAAAATGCACACTATAGAGGTACTGAAAATATTTGGATGGGCCTCAAAATTTAATTGCGCCTGGGGCCTCTTGAGTGCTTAATCCACCACTGATTGTGTTTTATAGGAATGTCAAGGGACCGACAGAAACATTTGAATTATCCAAGATTTCGAATTATACACGTTCGAATTATTCAAGTTTGACTGTACTATTTTTACATGAATTACACATCACACTGAATAAAGCAAACCATTCATACCTTTCTGATGACCATTCCCTGTCGAGGGGTTTCCACTGTCCAGCCATGTTGATAACTTCTTCAAACTTTTTGCAGCCTCCATGTTTTTTCTTTTTAGAGTCTGTCTTTTTTTATTTCCACTTGGCTGGTGTCGAATTCGTTTCATAATATAAACTATTATCTCAACACAAGCAAAGTAAGATTAACCCCTTGGGGACGTGGATGAGCGACACGTATACGTGACGCATTAGATGCTCAGAATCCTTGATTATTCCCACCAGTTAATTTTTATTGTAAGCTTTGCCTTATTTAATGACAGCATTTCTACGATTCAATTAGGCGAAAATTTCTGTTTTGAAAAACCGGTGGTAAAAGATTAAAAATTCCGTAAAAGACGCTCGTCACGAAGGGGTTAAATAATAAACTATCGTACTATCACTACTATGCGACTCTCAGCTGCTCTGACAGTCCGATATTGATGAGCAGTTAGTAAACGAATGACTCATCATGAATAGCACTAACTCACTGCACGTCCTAGCCCAGGGTCGGCGAACCTATGGCACGCGTGCCGCAGCTGGCACGCGAGAGGATACTTTTGGCACGCCGTTGATTTAAATTCTAAATCAAAATTCAGTCAAACTCCTAAAAATTCTGAACCTCATTATTTTTCTTTCATTAATACACGAGCTTGACTGAAAATAGCTTTTGTTTGTTATAATAAGTACTTGTTATATAACTGAATTACCCGCTCAGAACATCTGACCTCTGACCCCCCCCCCTCCCCTCCCCACCTTCTTCCTCGGTTTCGTACTGCAGACGCCGATGATTCGCACTGTAAACAAATTATTTCTTGCTTGTTTGGTTCCTGAAATTTCCACATCATTTAATGCATGTTGATTTGCATATGAGGCTTTATTCAACTGTTGCTGTAATTTGTTAATTAATTTTTAATCAGTTAAAATGGCAAAAATATTAATAAAACTATTAAAATATGCCCTTTTTAGGTGCGTTCGTAATTATATAAATACGTAGCACCTATAGTCGTCGTTTGGTCCGTCCGTCTGTCCGTCCGTCTGTCTGTCTGTCCGTCCGTCTGTCTGTCCGTCCGCATATAACAACGCAAAAACTACCCAACCAAATGGTTTGCAATTTAAAATATATTATCTTTGCAGAATTTTGTCGAGACATTTCAAATTTTATTAAAATCGAATCAAAACTTTAGGAGATATTAATAAAAATATTTATTAAGAAATTTGATTTTTTTTTTAAATCGGTGCTTTTTTGTTAGAGGAGCTTCCGATGGATGTTAAATCGTCAAGCGACCGAGATACTTATTTTATTACAGAAATTAATCTGCAGACGATATAATTCATTTCACAGAATTAAAAATCATCAAGATCTGAATATTTATATAACTAGCTGATACATATATATCTGAATATTTATATAACTAGTTAAGATATTTGTATGAACAGTGTCATAAAATATATACTTAACTAGCTGTTTAGCCCGTTCTACGCATGGGATATCATGAATTTAATTCTAAAACGTGCGTACGAACGCACCTCGTTTGTAACGTTTGACGTACAATTTCCAACTTGTTTCAGATAAGTTAAGGGAAAAATAATACATTGGTTGTTAAAACAGTTGTAAAATGAAATGAAAACTATAATTTGAAAAGTACTCTGTCTGCCGATAGTGGAAAAACATGAAAAAATGGGATTTTTATACAATTTAAAGATATTTCCAATAAATAAATACCAAACAAAAGCTATTAGATTTTTTCGGCGCTTAGAGATAACTTACTCTAATCATTATTTTCAACTAATCATTATATTACTCTAATTTTTAATTATTTAATTCATTAAAAATGCCTAAATTAAGATAATATAAAAAAATGAGAATACTAATATGTTCAATACTGAAAAACGAGAAATATTTTTGTCCTTCTATGTATCGACTTCAGAAACATGGACTGAGAAATATGGGATGATTAATAAAGATGTTAAGATTCTGTGCGTTTTTTGTTCCGGGACAGTGGTCTGCAGTAAAACTGCATTATGAAACAAATCACAAACCTATTTCCCCAAAAAGTTATGCAGAAGAAAAGGAATTCATTGCCAGTGCAATTAAAGAAAAAATAAACTGTTGACATCTATGATTACATATATCAGCAAACATTCTCAAACTAGTGTCGCAAGTTTCTTGGCTGCGAATGTCATTGTTCGGAATGGTACATTTTTCTGCGATGGAAAGTTTTTGAAGGAATCCTGGTTAACATGCGCTTGATCACTTTTTGACGATTTTGAAAATAAAAATAAAATAATTCAACTAATTAAAGATGCTTCTTTATCAAGAAATACAGTCAAAGATAGAATCTTAAAAATGGCAGAAAATGTAAGAGAGCAACCAAAGTCTGATATCCTCTTCTCCTTTCACATTATTTTGTCTTGACGAAAGTTCAGATGTAACTAAATCTGCTCGTTTAGATGTTCTTGTACGGTGTTTTGTTGAAAATGTTATTAAGGAGTAATTATTCTCGGTATTATCATTATCAACTGTAGCTAAAAGGTAAAATATTTGTACAGCAGTTATCAATTCACTTACTGAAAAAGAAATAAATGTGTCTAAAATAGTTTCTGTTACAACTGCTGGGGGCTCCAGTATAATGGGTAAAATAAATGTTTTTTTCAGTTTATTTCAAACTCACATTGGCCATATTATTCTTGGATTTCACTGTATCATACATCAACATGTCCTGGGTGCATATGCTGGTTTTGAATCTCTTGGTGATATTTAGCAGTAATCACAAAAATAGTTAACTTCATATCGTCACAGGCTTTAAATAAACGAAAGTTTGACGCTTTGTTAGATTTACCTTGTTTCGACAAGCGATAGCTGCAAACTGATAGAAGAAACAAACATTTGTGACAATGAAAGTAATAACGAACTCGGTGAACAGAAACTAACACATTAATTCCAAGATGCTGTGGCTGCATTACGTACTTTACGAAGTTTTAAATTTTCTTCTGAAAAAAGAAGATTTTGTTGCAAATCTTAAGAAATTAGAATTAAAATAAAATTACCTCAATTATAAAACCACCACTCTGCTTAAAATGTCAAAATCAACAGATTACAAGGGCAACATCACGTATTACCATAATTATTACAGTCATTCGGCAAGTTGTCTCGATTTTAGATTTTAATACCTTTCTTACGATTAATATAATTATTTCTTATGTATTATCTTCTTTCTATAATTATTACTATCATTAATTAATCTTTTCTTGTGACAAGTTGTTTACGTTTGAGTTGCGGGGGGGGGGGGGTGTCGTTCGCACGCCATGGTCACTTGAAAATTTTTTTGACAAAAAGTGGCACGCGGATGTGAAAAGGTTCGCCGACCCTGTCCTAGCCTGTACTTGACTCATCACTCGGCAGGCACCTGGGGCGACATGACACATTCGACTCGACATTCGCTTGTCTGCTCTAGAGATGCTTTTGCATGCGAAGCGTATGGAGTATTTGAACGGACACGCAAAAACATTTACTCTAGCACTTTGATGGATTTTTTTTATTATTAACTTTAGCTAGGTGCTAGGTATTTTATAGGAAGTTAGATTAGATATTAAAATACAATAATTTTTTAACCATCAGTTTGGGGCCCCGGGGCTGTGCCCCGGCGGTAGTTACGGGCCTGAAACCCTGAACTATTTATATTATTTTAAGTGCAAACTTTTAATGTTCCGCAATCGCTTCAAGTTTTTTTTTTTTTTTTTTTTTTTTTACCATAAAGCTACTTTTAATAATTTAAGTTTTCCTGAAATACTCTTCTTTCTGAATTCTTTATTAAAAAAATAATTCCTACGTATGATTTAGTTTTTTAAAAAAGTAATCGCTAACATGTACCGTAATTTCCGGCGTATAATCCGCAGATCAAACATTTATGTTTGTTTAGACCCAGAAATTTTATTTAATAATTGAAGTAAAATATTTACAGCGATCTGGTATGTTCCATTATATAAAATAAAATTTCTGTGTCGAAACATAATTGTTTGATCCGCGGATTATACGCCGGAAATGACGGTAATCAGGGTATACAATAAATATTAAGTAATTAATAAAGGCTCCAATTCTAATTTTTATAATAACAAGTGAAAAATCAGTGAAAATTATGTAATTATGTTATGTTGGCACAAGCATAAAAATTTAGTTTTAATTTTATTAAAAAAAAAAAAAAAAAGTAAGAAGTTTTTTAGGTATTAAATGTTAAATGCACGGATATTTTTTAAATTTATTAATTTTTTTTATTTTAATAGTTTTAAAAATTCTTCGTTTTTATTTTCCAAATGTTCCTAAAGCAGTTCCAAAGGGCGTAAACATCATATCGTTGCTAGAACCTACTATGTATCAAGTATAAAATTTCTTGAATTTTCTTAAGCGACTTTCGCATGTGGTCGATCTAGTTTATATATTGATAGTTTTTATCTATGTAAGTTGTGAGTGTTACTGTAGGACAAATTTCTGATATTTTCAAATCAATAGATCAGATTAATTTTTTTTCCCTATTGGCCTATGCATCGACGGTCGACTTAGCTTTTCCATGTGCGGGTAAGGTATAGTACTGATGCACCACGCTTGATAGAAACCTGGAGCGAACTGCGCATGGGCGAAAATGGCTAGTCCATGTCGAAAATGGGGAAGTCCGTAAGCCGTAAGTATGCTGCCTAAGATAAAGAGTGGTGATTTTAGCTTCTTTTGCCGGGGCTATTCTCCCTACAATGTGAATGGAATCGGCTTGGCATTCTGCCAACCGGCGTTCTCAGAAGCGTGGTTGAACAGTATATATCCAACATTTCCAGCTCTCCAGACAAGATGATAATTTTTTTTCAGTGGGTAGGCCGACTAGCTATTTATGTGATTCGAAAATGTGACAGAACACGTGACTTTCTTACCGGCTGACCAGATAGATCTATTGAAACCATTACTTTTTTTACTCATAACCTATCTATTCACAGACCGACTAGCTTTTGCCATACGATTGTAAGGGTGTGGTGAAATGCATCTGAAGACTTAAAGTGCTGCCAACCAGAATTTTTCCGAATTGTTTTATTTAATCGGCCTACTGACATACTACCGACATACTACACTAATTAAATCTGCTGATAAGCCGACTGAATCCTTTTACCAAACATTGGGGGGGGCAGCTGCCCCCCCTTGCCCCTTCGCTCGCTACGCCCCTGGTAGCGAAATCTTTGGCGATTTCTTCGGGGATTAACTCGTGGCATGCGTCTAATACGAAAGTAACGCTTTTAGTAAATAATTACGAAACTTTATTTGAACACATTTATTGATATTTTTCATAAAAAATTGTTTTTTAGAGTTGTTAGTGCAAAATCTAAAAAAATATATCAAATGTAAAATAATAATAATAATAATAATAATAATTAGAATTTTTAATTCCGAAAATGGTTTTCACCTATGTTCTGTAATTTGGGAAACCCGGGTTGGATCCTGTAATTTTGTTAATCTTTAAAGGCACTCACTTCATTTTTAAATGTCCTATATCAACATGAAAAATCAAGGTACTATTTTCAAGAGACGACAACGAGTCATACAATGAGTTTTTTCATAAAAGCATTTTTTTAATGGAAAAGGTATTAAGGGTTCCACTTTTTATTTGAAGTCAAGAAAGGTGCTAATTTTGGATAAAGTGTTAAAAGGGCGTCATTTTTTTTTTCACTAAAAGGCAAGCAGGGTGCAACAGCCTTCTGAAACTCCCTGAGGGAAACTCTACTAATTTTTTCCAACCCAATAGAATAAAAATTAAGCAATCAGATTTTGCTTTTAAAATAGCCAATGAGATGAAAAAACTTTTTACTAATTCCTTTAGCAGTACAGTGACGTGTCTTTGTTACTCACACAGACTTGTTGCGTATCCCCAAGGAATACGCGTGACCTACTATGAGAAATCCTGTACTGGTATTGTATGGGCGAGCAATATAGTCTAACTTTAATATCGAGTTAGGATAGTAATTTTAGCAAATTGACTTGTTATCAGGAAGTTCACCTTGCTTTGGGTTGCATATTTAATGTCTAATTTGGCAATATTTTCCCAAATATCTTCATTCTTGGTGACTCTTTTGCACCCGTGCGTGCGCACGTTTAAATATATATGCATTTTAGTAGAATATTATATCTATGTTAATTTATTTCCATGTTTTTCGAATGTATCATAAAAATATTTCGAATATATTATATAATAATGTATAATAATATATAATAATGTATGATAATATATTATATAATAATGCATTGGATGTATATATATATATATATATATATATATATATATATTATAATGTATTGGATGTTAAATTATATCAAAATAAATCAATGCATGTCTTTTTTTCCGTTTTTAACGATGTTACAAAATGATCTTTTCATAAAGTTATAAATTTATCCATAAAACCCATTTTAGCAGTCAATTACCACATTTTTATTACATGGCAAAATATCAAAAATTAATGTTATTGCATTAGTTTATATAATAATGATAATTAATTAAAATATAATTCCGAGCATATTCTTATGCAACGTATATTTTGGTTAATTTAAATTAACTTGCAATTAATGTTAGGGTCACCCTAAAATGAAAATTTGTCTCTTCGTTGGCAAATTTCCATTTAGTGCCAAACTGTGGTTATCGGTAATCTGATCTTATGATTATCTGATTGTTTTCCTTTTTTAATTGGCTCTGGGCAATTATTTTCCCATTGTGGTAACTCTGCAACTGAATATTTTACATTATGATGACAAATAAATATTTATTGTTACAATAGTTGAAGAAATAAGTCTTGCTTGAAAATTATTTAAAAGGTCTTTAAATGAAACTGCAGCTTTCAAACGCAATTCATTCGAAAGTACTTTTTTTCTCTATTCGACGATGCAAAATTTAAAATTACGTTACATTTAGAAGTGATGCTATGAGCAGTAAATCGTAAATGAAATCGCCTGTCGTTGGCATTATCTTATGTATTTCTCTAACAAACAACTGTATTTTGGCAAACGTCCAGAGGTGGAATACGATTTTCTGCGAGACAGAAAAGTCCATGGTGAAAGAAGTAGAACTTTGTCGCTAAAAATAGGCAGGTAAAACAACATATCCATATATTCCACTGAAAAATACCAGATTTTCAGTTTGATCTTTATCAATTTTTACTTCATTATGACTTTTTCAGTTATTTTAATTTAGTCAGACATATATAATCTAATAAATTGTTTTATTGTTATATTTCTTTTCCTTTTCTTTCCTTCTTTTATTAACACTAAGCCTTTTTTATGTATACAGGGTGGTCCTAAAATATATGTCAAAAATGTAAAGGTAGGTAGAGGGGACCTAAATAAACATATTTCGGATAGGAATGTGTGTGCGGTAATGACACATTAAAGCACTAGCTTGTAAAGCAGTATGAATCAAAGAAAACTGAAAAGACAAGTAAAGACAAAAGAAAACAAAAATTTATTAACAGTTTACAAGAGGTGCTCGAAAGAGCGGCCACCAACAGCGATACAAGATTCACAGCGACGGCGCATAGATCGCGTACATTAGACAAGACGTCAGGCATGTCGGGCACATGTCAAGCAGCAACAGACAAGCGGGCAACAAGATCTTCTTTAGATGTGACGGGACTTTCGTACACCAGGCTTTTAATATGACCCCAAAAGAAAAAAATCCAAGCAGGTTAAATCAGGAGAACGCGGTGGCCAGGGAACTGGACCGCCCAGTCCTATCCAATGCTGGAAGTAGACAGCGTCCAGGTGATTCCTAACATCTCGACTGAAGTGAGCTCGGGCTCCATCGTGCTGGAACCACATTCGTCTGCGAACAGCTGGAGGAATATCTACCAGAAGTTCAGGTAAAACCTCCTGTAGAAAAATGTTGTATGTATGGCCAGTTAAACGACTGGGTAGAATGTACGGTCCTACTAAGTTATTGTGTACAATGCCTGCCCAAACATTAATGGAAAACCTTTCTTAGTACGCGTGTGCTATTGTGCCATGTGGGTTTTCATGAGCCCACAGGTGAGAATTATGGATGTTAAACATACCCGACCGCGTAAAGGTAGCCTCATCAGTAAATAAAACATCTGCTGGGAAGGTTGGATTGGCTGCCGTCTGCTGTAGGTACCAACGAGCAAAGTTTAGACGTGGAAGATAATCGTCAGGGGTCATTGCTTGCACTCTCTGTAAATGATACTGATGCATTCCGTCTTCATGTAAAGTCCTCAAAACACTTTAATGGCTCACACCCAACGCACGTCCTACTACTCTCGAGCTTGTCGAAGGATTATCATCTACTGTGTTTAGTATTCTGGTTTCCACTGCAGAAGTTCTGCGATATCTTCCAATGCCAGCTCCACGCCTGGAAGCATAAAACGATCCACTTGTGCGTAATTCCCGATGAGGACGCTCGAATGTTCGACGATCAGGCTGATTCCTATCCGGGAATCGCTCCCTGTACATTCTCTGAGCGGCTAATCCGTTTCCTTGTGCAGCCCCATACATAAAATGCATGTCGGCAAGCTCCACATTGGTGAAACGATGCATGCTGTTTGAGATCCGTGCGGGAAATGATGAATCCAGATAGCGGAGCGCTTTTATACGCCGCAGTCATCAGCGATCTCTACCGGCTCAAGGCGGTATTACCGCACACACAATCCTATACGAAATATGCTTATTTAGGTCCCTTCTACCTACCTTAACATTTTTGACATATATTTTAGGACCACCCTGTATGCACAATTCGATTTCCTGTTAGACATTTTTAAAAGTCTCTGCACCCCCCCCCCCCCCCCCGCCTCCTCCCCCTTTTTAGTTGAGATACATCTTGCCATCTTTTAGAAGTGAAAAAAGCACTCTCCGCTTTTTCCAGTATCAACTTAAACCCTGTAATATTTTCAAAATACATAGCCTTTCATTAACGTAGAATATAGTTTAAATGTTTAAAAATATATATTCCAACAGTTAGGCAACATATTATATAATATCTTATAGATTAAGTTTTTTAATGTTTTATGGTTTAATACTTAATGTATGCTGTAAGTACAAATAATCCATGTGGAAGCTAAAGAAAGACCCCTTTTGATAAACGCACTCGACCTCTTTTTAAGGGGGTCCGGGACATATTTTGAAAACATTTTTATTTATTGAATTACAATTTTGAGGTTTTTTTTGTGATGGTTAACCATATAATTTGTAAACAAAATCAAATTATATTACTTTTCATATATTTTTTTTAATTTTAAATTTTGATTTTTTTTTAAAGTGGGGTAATTTAAAACCGTTATAACTCGAAACATTATTCGTCAAATTAAAAAAAAAATCATTTAATTAAACAGAAATATATAAGTTTTAATTATGATTCAGCATTTTTTTAAATATTAAAATATTATTTTTTTTAATATTAATTTTAATTATGATTCAGCATTTTTTTTAAATATTAATTTAAAAAAATGAAAAATATTTAAAGTAAAAAAACAACAAAAAAAAACTGATGTAACTTATTTTTAAAAAATCCTATTTTTAAAAGTAAATATATATTTTTTTTCAAATTTTCTGAATTAAAAATAAAGTAAAATAATTGAAAAAGACATGTTCGAAGTTTGAATCATTTATCTTTAACACTTCTTGGCTTATAACAATTTAAAGATGAGAACAGTTGTAAAAGTCCGTCATGCAGAAAAACGGAAAAACGTTTCCATGACGGCCACTACTTGAACGCTAGATTTTGAAAACAAAATTTAATATATCCTGTTCTAGTTACGATAGAAACATGATTTAAACGTAATTTTAAACGGTAAAAAACAGATAATTTTGTAATAGAATAAAAATATTTTTCAAAAAATTGAAGATTGTTGTGTTCTGAACTCCCTTGAAAGGTTATATGAACACCAATTGAATTATAATATTAATATTTAAAGTCATTTAAAGGTGTTTTAAAAGAGTTAAAAGGTATTTCAAATAGTGATTATTTAATATAAAGTGTCACAAGTAGTCTTTTTATTGTTTTTGTGTTCAACAGACGGTTAAAGCAGCAGTACAGTTTGTTCTATGGGATGTCCCAAAAAATTTTAAATGCTGTTTAATGATTTACCTGTTGGAGATACGTAAACTATGAAAATTGAAGAAGTATTCAAAATAAAATAGGAATTCACATTATGTTGATGAAATAGTCCTGCCATTACTTTTTTTTAAATTACACTTTTTAAATTTTTATTTGGTTCTTGGGTCTTATAAGTTACATTAAAAAAAAATTTCTTCATGCTCTGATAAGTAGAGCGGTAAAATTTCCATTCTTCTTCGATCAAAATTCCGAGTTATGATGTTTTCAATTTTAGGAAATTTCGGAGCTTTCTGGTACTAAAGATCATCTTTTTTTTATTGCCGGAAAGCTCTGAAATTTCCTAAAATTCAAAGTATCATAACTCGTAGAATTTCGATCGTAGAAGAATGAAGTTTTTACTGTTGTACTTCTCAAAGCATTGAATTTTCCTCCTAAATATAACATAAGACCCAGGGACCGTATAAAAGTGTTTTTATTATTATTATTATTATTATTATTAATGGCAGGACTTAATCAATGGCATCAACTTAATCTTAATTCCTAATTTAGTTTGAATATACTTTTGCAATTTACATAGTCTATGTATCTCTAACAGGTACAAAATTAAAGCGCGTTTCAATCGTTTTGAGACACACTGTATATAGCTTTTAACTGAGAGAGCAATTAGTAACTATATTTTATATATAAGATGACTTCTTAATTCCGTTTCGCCTTAAATAACTGATGAAGAGATTTATCTACAACCATGAACGTGGTGTCTATGAGCTTCGCGGTGAGAAACCTGGCAGCGCCCCTAGTGGAAAAATGCAGATTTAGAATTCCTATAGCGTAAACTAAAGGGCAAAACTGGGAAATTTCATTAGTGGCCAGTGGCCAGTAGTAACAGTTTTATAAACGGCCACTTTTTTTTAAAAAAAAAGTTCTAAACAATAAACTTTTGTCAAAATTCCAATTAATATTAATCTAAAATTAAGTAGTCCAAATAAATTTGTTAATGTAAACATATTTCTACCAGCAAAAATAGAATCCTTGATGAAATGAAAAAAAAAAAATGTTTCTCTTTCCTTGTAGGAAAGTGGCCATAAAGTGGCTGCTGACAGACAATTTTTTAATAGCCACTTTTTTTCATTTAGTGGCCCTGTGGCCATTGGCTAATGCTAATTTTGCCCTTTATCGTAAACGTACCACAGATATGGGAAATATATGAAACACAAAATTGTAGAGCGTCTTCCATTTATTATGAAAGGATGTCTGTTATGTAAAAATAATTTTATTAAAAGTTTAGAAGCCCTGAAATGTAATTCTTTTGTATCAATCACCCGCTTAAATACGCTACTAAATGCATGAAGAAGTATGACACTATAAGGTGGATACACAGTTATTAATAAAACTAACACATGTTTAGCAAAGGTAAAGTTTATTTTAATAAAAAAAATCAAATTAAGTATGCTCAATATATCCACATCTTACATTCTATAAATGTCCCGATGATGGACACATTCATCGTTTTTGAGATAGGAAGGCGGAAGGCTAACTCCCAGTTTCCACTTAGGGGCGCTGCCAAGTACCTCTGCATACCCGTTATACTATGCCTAGACACCACATTTATGGCTCTAGCATACTCTTGTTCACCAGTTATTTCAGTCAAAACGGAGTTAAGGAATCACCCTGTACCATGAACATAGATTAGTAGGATTCCTTACGAAATAGGCTTTGGAAAAAGAAAATCGGTCTCGAAATTTAAAAAAAATGTAACTGTTTAGTTCGTCTGCTCCTTCATTGATATTATAATACTGAACTGTGTTGGTGACGGTTTTAGGCTTGCTGTTTGTACGTGGCGATTCCTTGGTACGGTTCTATGCCTGCTGCCATATTTGTTCGAAGTTGTAGATCGATCTTAACACATTCTGGTTGATGTCCTACTGCTCTATGTTCATGCCCTGTACAAAACTTGTTCTTATGACATTTTACTGTGTTATCATCAGAATATGAAGATATTGGCATTATTTTACTATAATTAGTTTAATTTTACAGAAAGTTCTGATGTAAAAATAGAACCATTCGAAGACCAGCCCTCTACTAGTTTAGCTTTGATAGAAAGTCCTGCAGTATCAATGGATTTCACCTCCTCTTTGCCACATCATCCCACTGCAGCTGTCACATCACATCATTCCACCTTAGCGGTCACATCACATCATCCAACCACAGTTGTTGCATCAACAACATCTCCCCGAAACAATGTTTATGATCTATGTATAGTGGGAGCTGGCATGTTTGGATCTGCTGCTGCCAGGCATGCTTCTGCAAAAGTTGGTGTCAAAATATGTCTTGTGGGACCAGAAGAACCATCCGTAAGTTTGTTGGCTGAATTTTATTTATGTGATAATGAACATATGCCGCCATATTTGTTCGAAGTTGTAGACCGATCTTAACAAATTCTGATTGACGTCCTACTGCTCTATGTTCATGCCCTGTACAAAACTTGTTCTTATGACATTTTACTGTGTTATCATCAGAATATGAAGATATTGGCATTATTTTACTATAATTATATTCAAATTATATATATTATACTACAGGGTGATCAGAAAATGAGTATACATATGAAAAGTTAATAATTCACGGAATAATGTAGGTAGAGAGGTAAAAACTGACACACACGCTTGGAAAGACATGGGGTTTTATTGTATCCCCAAAAAAATTCATAAAATGGCCGACAGATGGCGCTTCGTGTGATAAGAAAAGCAATAATTAGCATAACAAATTATGACAAAGCAAAGTCGATGTTCTTCAGAACGAATGCTCAACGTGTCCACCATCACCGTCATCCCGCAACAATAGCTGTAGCCGCGAGGGACAATGTTGTGCACAGCACTGTGCAGCATATCTGTAGTTATGGTGAGAAATTGGCGTTGGATGCAGAGCCCGATCAAGCTGAAGTTGGGCCCAGGGCCTGTTAAAAAGTTGCCCCCCCCCTACCTCCCCATTCCTGTCGACACTTTCAGAAAAAAAAGTAGGTTTATTTGATGAGTTGACAAAGTTGTTTGGGTGAAAGTTTCAAGTTTACAAAAAAAAAGTTAACTTACAAGAATAATCAAGAAAATGAATTACCGTCCACTTTCTCAAATAAGCATTTGTATAATTCAGAAACTTCTATGATTTTATAAAACAATATTATTGGAAAAGTATTTGATTAAGGGGAAAAAAAATCAGCCACATAATTTGTGGGCCCCTGAAATTGGTGGGCCCAGGGCCGAGGCCCCGGAGGCCCGTGCATTAATCAGGCCCTGGTTGTCTTTTAGCATGCCTATTGATGTCGGTCGATCGCGGCAGATTTCCCATTTTGATAGTAGAGCTTCACTAACATTGACTTTTCTGGTAACGTCAACATGCTGCGATTGCTGGTGCATCTGATTCTCTCTCTCATTACAGCTCCTTTTATACACGATTCTCAGGCAGAGTCACTGACGTTTTGCTGTTCAGTGCCATCTGTCGGCCTTTTTTAAAACTTTTTTTTGTGTGTGGTTACAATAAAACCCCATGTCATTCCAAGCATGTGTGTCAATTTTTACCTCTCTACCTACATTATTCCGTGAATTATTGATTTTTCAAATGTATACTCATTTTCTGATCACCCTGTATATATATTATACTATAATTATATTCAATCATATTCAAAACTATAATAATATTTTTTACACTCAAAATTAACTTTATTTAACTTCGTTTATTTATCCTTTATTTAAAAAAAAAAAATGTCTGTTTAAATGGTGCAAGGGCAGAAACATCGAATCAATCCAATACAAATCGAAGGGAAGTGGATATAAATACAGGCAGACAGCCTAATGTTTGGGGTTTTGATAGACTTCCAACAAGGAGATTATACAATTCGTTTGTATAATTTACAAAATCATCAAAAAATCAATAAAGTAAGCTACAGTTTTAAATCAAACTATATAAAATTACGTTATTTGTTCTATTTCGATAGGGTCAAGATTGAAACGATGCCATATTTAGAATCATAAATGTGTGTAATTACAAACAAAAGCACTGGTCAGAGCATTTAAGTGTTAATCTTAAGAACATTTTTGTCTTTTCTAATATGCATCGCTTAAAATGCTTACTATAAATTATTTTTATTTCTGCTTATTTTTATATTGTTTCTATTCCAGCCTGAAGAAATGACAAACAGAGAAATATTTGGGTCTTATTATGATGAAGGTAGAATTGCAAGTACCTTAGATGATGATGTACCTACTCAAATTCTATCTAAAAACTCCATAAAAAGGTATAGAGAATTGGAAAAATTATCGGGTAAGTCACTCATCACGTACATTAGTTAAGTTAAAAGTAAGTTTATCATGAAAATAACATCTTAAATTAAATAATTGAAAAGTATAGGAAGTTTTTTTTACCTTCTGAACATTACAAGTAATATTGAGCTTTTAATAAAAGTTGATAACATTTATCCTTGTTGTTTTTCTTTATTATACAGGGTGTTTTAAAAAATATCATCCGATTAAAAAAAAAAATCATAACTATTCAGCTTTTAATCCGTTTTGATCTAATAATGTATAGGTATAAAAAGGGAAATCTTGAGTTTCACGATATGTTACGAAATCGAAAAAAGTTTCTCATTTTTTCTATAAACACGGAGAATCTTTCAGACAATAATGTCTATCCGTTTGCTTTAAACCGATTTTTAAAACACAACAATCTTAGAAAGGTCAAAGAACAATCACTTATGACTCAAGCTTTTATACATTTTTCGAAAAATGAATAATTCTATTCGATACCAAACCTCATTAACGCTCATGTTTTCATGCTTTTGAGTATAAAAATGGTTCTATGAATGTGTAAGGGTAAAACATGTTGTGGAGTAGGGAAAAATATTTTTTTAAGAACAGCTTCGATGAAACTCTAAAAGAAAGTTCCCTAGCCATAATCTTCAGACCAGGGTTCGTAAATATCATGATATTTTCAAATAGTATATCAGATATTTTGTTATGTATTCGATATTTTCAAAACAGCCAACTTACTGCTGATTATATTTTCAGATTTAATATAAATTAGAAATTAAAACATATTGCAATTAACATGAAAAGCTTAATAATACAAATTTTAAATGTTTTTCCTTTCTTCTTTTCTTCACTTACAACAAACATAAAAATTAAGTAAGTGAAAAGAGAAACAATTTTCTGAAAAGTTAAACAAAGTGTTAAAAATTACTTTTTACACTTAAAATGGTTCTCAAACTCCCTGCTCAAGAACGCGAAACTTTCTGACATATTTTTAAAGGTAAAGACATAAAATTGGCAGGCCTGATTATTGAAGCGATTTAGAATCGAATAGCTTTTTCCATTTTTTGATAAATAAATTACTTATCAAGTTATAAGCTATTCTTGTCACGTGACGACAAGTTTTTCCACTTTCTCGCTCTGCCGCGTCGGAAATTCGGTTCAAAACGCCGACTTTGACAGTATTTTCCTAAAGACCTTCTACCTTTACCAAAAAATGGAAAACGCCATTCGTTTACATAGTTTCTGAATACTTATACCTGCCAATTTCATGCATTTCCGAACAAAAATGTATTCAGAAATTTTTCAGAAAGTAGCTTCTTTGGATTTTAGCACAGCCTCAAAAGAAAAAAAAAACTATAGTATTTAGTATCGCGTATCAAGAAAATGTTATGTTTTATACAAATAAGTTTTAAATACGAAATGATTTAAATTTTTCATTGAAAAATTTGGACATAAATATAAGCTGGTCTGCTTTTCCATTTCCTAATCTGTTGGGCAGTTTAAACTGAACTAAACTAAAACCAGAAAATATTCTTTGCAATGAATTTATAAATAACTGATTATCTAAATTCGACAATTTATCTTTCAATGGATATTATAAGGTAATATTGCCCCGAAATAATTATTGGTTCTATATTTAAAAATTCAGCTTCAAACATGTAAAGTATTTTTCTTTTTCCATTTTTGGCTAAAAAAGTCATTGCAGAAGAAAAAGTCCTTTGTCTACAGAACAACATGGTCAATAACAGTTGAATTTTTTTTTTTTTTTACATCATATATTCTAATACGAGCAAATCTTGTATGTGTGGTTATGCAAATTTTATCTTAAAAACGGCTCTAACGATTTTGACGAAATTTTATATCCTACCGTTTTGGGCACCAGAAAACCATTGGGCTAGGTCACATGTTCGAGAAAATTCGATTCGTGGGTCATTTTGGGTCACCATGTGTCAGGGTCAAGCTAATTGTATCTAAAAAACGGTTCAAACGATTTTGACTAAATTTTGTATCCTACCATTTTCGGGCACGAGAAGACTATTCGGCTGGGATACATGTTCGAGAACTTTCGATTAGTGGGTAATTTTTGGGTCAGCGTGGGTCAAGTTAATTTTATCTAAAAAGCGGCTCTAACGATTTTAATTAAATTTTGTATTTCACGAGTTTCGGGCACGAGAAACACATTGGGCTAGGTCACATGTCCGAGAAAATTCTATTAGTGCGTCATTTTTGGGTCACTGTGGACATACTGCTGATTTTATCAAACTAATTTTATCTAAAAAACGACTCAGACTATTTAGACTAAATTTTGCATTCTATAGTTTTCGGGCACGAGAAGACTGTTGGGCTAGGTAACATGTTCGAGAAAATTCGACTAGTGGGTCATTTTGGTCATGGGTCATTATAGGTCAAGCTATTTTTATTTTAAAAAAGTCTCAGACTATTTAGACTAAATTTTGCATGCTATGGTTTTCGGGCACGAGAAAATCATTGGGCTAGGTTACATGCTCGAGAAAATCCGATTAGTGTGTCATTTTTGAGTCACTGTGGGTCAAGCTAATTTTTTCTAAAAAACGGCTTTGACTATTTTCACTAAATTTTATATCCCATGAGTTTCGGGCACGAGAAGACAATTGGGCTTGGTCACATGTTCGAGAAAAAATTGATTAGGGGGCATTTTAGTCATGGGTCATTGTGGGTCTAGCTATTTTTATCTTAAAAACATCTCAGACTACTTAGACTAAATTTTGCATCGTATGGTTTTCGGGCACGAGGAGACTGTTGGGCTAGGACACATGTTCGAGAAAATTTGATTAGTGGGTCATTTTGGTCATGGGTCACTGTGGGTTAAGTTAATTTTACCTAAAAAACGGCTCAGCCTATTTAGACTAAATTTTGCATGCTATGGTTTTCGGGCACGAGAAAATCATTGGGCTAGGTCACATGCTCGAGAAAATCCGAATAGTGGGTCATTTTTTGGCCACTGTGGGTCAAGCTAATTTTATCTAAAAAACGGCTCGGACTATTTTGACTAAATTTTATATCCCGTGAGTTTCGGTCACGAGAAGACAACTGGGCTTGGTCACATGTTCGAGAAAATTTTATTAAAGGGTCATTTTGGTCATGGGTTATGATATTTGAGCTAAAAACTAATTTTGACCGAGCATAGCTCGGTCTTTCCTGCTCGTTTGTTTTAACGGAAGATATCAAACTTATTAATCCCTAAATTTCACGGTATTTTTTTTAAAGTTCCTTTGCCTTTTTACAAAAATGAAAAATGCTTTTCGATTTATTTGTACCTGAATAAGAAAATCTGAAAATTGAACGCATTTACGAATGAAAGTTACCTTGTAAATGTATCAGAGTGTAGCGATTGTGGTTTTCAGATCAACAATTGGGATCAACAATTTGATTTTCATAACAAATCATTAAAATATTAAAAATAGTTTAGTATTTTGTGATGTAGTATTTTGTGTTTAAACCTTTTCTTTTCAAAACTTTTGAATCTTATATTTCAATTAAATTTTCTACAAAAAACTTGTTTTTCACATTTGAAAAAAAATCTGAAATGCTAAATTTTCGCAGTTTCACTATAATCTATACAGATATTTATGGCTTATAACAAAGGAAGTTTTTTTTTATTTGCAATTTTATTATTCAAAATATTTTTTATATGATTGAATTTTTCGAAAGTTCAGCACTAAAAGAAACAAAAAAATCTCTATTTTCTACACAATTTCTTTTTATTTTGCTGCTGACCCCGCCAATTTTATCGTTTAAGTAAAGTATTTTCAATCCATTAAAAACTATATCGAAATTCCGGACTAAATGGCATTTTTAAACGAGTTTTATTTAACTTACACTTTCTAAAGTTAATAGGGTTTTTTTTTCCATGTAACAAAATGCTCCTATGATAAGACTGTACCTGACTAGCGCAGTCTTGTTTCTATCATTAAGATATTCATTTTTTTTTTCTTAAAACTTTTAAAGTTTAATAATTAATGTTGATTGTCACTTTTTAAATTTATGCTCTGGTTGTGAAAGAGGTAGTTTAAAGAAATTTCTTTTAAAAATTCCTTTATTTTCAGTTGAGATACGAATCACACTTCATTTCGTCAAAAATAAGCTGCTTAAAAAATATCATGATAAAGCAGGGAAGAAGTAGTTAAGAATTTTCTGGGATTATCTTTACCTTTCACTCTTGTTACCAGTAAGTTTGGAGGAAATTCTCATCTATCTGTACTTGTCAATGCTCAATAGAGAACATATTTAGCTGTCAAATGGGCGGAGTCAGACGCCCTAACATCATGCCTACCCATCAGCTACGTTACAAGTTGTTTTAGAAATTTATTATACTTTTGCCTGGGAATAACGTATGAAACATTTACCATTTCCATTTTTCCAACGAATTTTCCGATTGGATTGGATTATGAGGAGTCAGAGATGAAAATTTATATTTTCTCGATCCCGGAGGTTCAACCTTGTGCTATAAAAAGTGCTGAATAGACGATAACTTTCTCGCAATTTTTAAAACGAACTTTTTTCTTTGCAAAATTATGTATACATATATATATGTTTGTGTTTTAAATGAGTTATCCATTTTAAATGAAAGGAATGGAATGAGAATGACAGCGGATGAAACAATATTTGGCGATTTATCACCTGCGCCAGCCTAACAGAAAAATACCAACAATCCCCAAAATAGCACCTAACTAACAGTGAGAATCCCATAAAAATGCGTTCAGCAGAACTCAAGTTATAAATGAAATAAAATACGAATTTGCATTTTATATATGTAGTAAATATCATATATCTTTCATTATTGTGTTCCCTTGATTAAAGAACTTTCCCACATACCTCTATAATTAAGCAACGTAAACTGATAAGTTATATAGTAAAACCACCCCTGAAAGAATATGGCACAGAAAATCTGGAAGAGGACCAGTACCTGACGTCCTGTCCGAGGAAGTAACATCTCAAAAGAAAGAGTAGAGTGCTGATAGTGTGTAAAAACGAAGGTAGTTCCAAAAATGGTGTAGTGGCGACAAAAGTCAAAAGGATGACCTAACAGATGATCTTTGCCTATGCCGTGGAGGTAGACTATTGCTAACAATGCAGACCAGAAGTACTCTGAAGGTACAGGTATCTGTAGTTTACTATTCCCTCATATTGAATGTGTATAATAATAAATAAATACTGGTAGAGGTACTTTGGTAAATGTAGAGAAATTGTTCCTTCTCTGAAATATAATTAATGCACGTAAGTGCGGTAGTGCGAGTCGGAAAAAGACTCACTAACTCTTTTAATGAGTATTCAATTGTTTCATCTTATTTTTTATACTTAAAATTTAACATTCTGTTAGGGATGTTTGTTTTCTATTTTTTATGTCTTTGTAAATAGATATGTAAATAAATGTTTTTCGTTTACTTTTAACTCTTTGTATTTAATTTATATGGGTTAACACTCATATGTCATCGAGTAGTGTTTTTCTTCTTTTTCTTTAATTTAATTGTTTATTAATTTTAGTTGGTTTATCAGGAGGACTAGTTTATAATTTATGAGAGGTTAGGGATTTATATACTTTATCTAGTCCGGCTTCATAAGACGTAGGGCGGCGTAAATAATCACAACGTAATAATCTGATCTTTTTTTTTTTATTAGAGTAGTTAATTTAATTCAATAATATGGGTAACTTTTATGGGATCATTATAAATTTTCACCGACGTCCAGAAGCCACGATCACACCTTTAACCTGATAATCCAACACCCAGCGTTTCCGGAAGAAGCATTAACCCGTGCTTCCTTTAACTAATGTAGGGAGTTTATGTAATTGGGCATTAGTAACCATCTCCAATTAGGAGGCCCAGAACTTACCAGCATTAGCCCCGGGAATTGTATGGTGACGTGACCTTTGCCAACTTTAAAGCCTAGGTTATTATTTTCATTAATTTTATGGTTACAATACGGGTTTTTTTTCTATTATTATTATTACTAGTATTATGATTATTATTATTATGAATATTCTTAGATTATAATTTTAATACTGTATTTAAAGTAATTTTTTTATATGTTTCAAAATTTAACTATTATTTTATCTACTCGATGTCTAAAATTCTTGATTTTAGTTTTTTTTTTTAACATAAATAAATAAATTAAATAATTTTTTTTAAGGACAATTTCTCTCATTTTCTATGTCAAGTAGTTTGATTTTATATGCTGGCACATAGTTCCACAGTCATGACAATATTTATTGAAAATTACTGAGTAGTACAAATGATACTTATATATATATATATATATTTCATAAATAAAATATGTTAAGCAAATAGATAAGTTTGTGATCGCAGTACTACAAATTGGGGGTAATTATGCTATGTTGAAAAAAAAAAATAATAATTTCTGTTTACAAGTGTTTTTACAAATAGTAAAGGAAATGACAAATAATAAAACAGGTAGTGTAATGTAGTGCTTGGCACACAAAACAAATAATTTAGGTAATATTTCTGTATTTATATATTATTCTAAATAATATTTCTGTAGTACAGATTGCTAGGTGCAAAAGTGAAATTACTACTATGAAAGATTTTTTCTGTATCATAAGTATTTTGTGTATTTGTATTTCTTGAAATTTGTAGAAGCTATTTATATGCGTAAAACCTTGAAATTTGATCAATATAAATTTTGTGTACAAATTTTATGGGTAGCAAATTTAAGAGAAATAAGCGTTCTTCTACGGAGTTTAACAGTTTTTTGTATAAAGCAAGAACACGACTTCAAAATTCTCAAGTTCTAAATACGGATAATAATACCCCTAAAATGGACAATTTACTAAATTGTATCCCCGCTTTTGATGCAAAACGGGAAAATTATATAAATTTCTACGTTACTCAATTTGATGAAGCGGCTGTACAAGCAGCAATTCCAGTGGAAGCCAAATTAATTATCCTAAAATCTAAACTAACCGGCTTAGCTCGCGAGAAACTAATATCAGATGCGGAGCTACATACCGAAACTAATTATGAAAAATTTAAAGAAAAACTTCTGAATGCTTTCGGCTCAAAACTTTCCTTTGGTGAAGCCCACGAGAATTTTTCAAAATTAAAACAGGGTCCAACGGAGTCAATAAGTGATTTTATTCTTCGTTTTAATATTGAAGCAGCTAAGTTTTTTGAAATTTCTGGATTATCAAATAAGAATGACGCAAAAAAACTTTTCGAACTTATGAAATTGCATAAGTTTATGGAGGCAGTCAAAACCGATATTTCTTTTGAAATTCGAAAGCGTGCGGTAAAATCTTTCTCTGAGGCAACGGAAGCAGCGTTAATTATGGAAGCCGCAATTAACTCTACAAATTTTGCAGAGGTAAACAACGTAAGTAAGGATGGGACCGCGGAGTTGTGTCAAAGCCTAATTAAGCAAAATCAATTGCAAGCCGAGAGTATGGCTAAGTTGCAGTTAGAATTGGAAAGTTTAAAGTTAGCGCAACGAAATAAAGTCGAAAAAAGTACTTTTGTTAAAGACAAGTACTGTGAGATCTGCAAACGCAGCAACCACACGACATAAAATTGTCGATATAAATTTTCTAAGCAATCTGAGTATAAACAGAATTTTCGAACGAATTTTCCTAAGTTCAAACAGGTAGATTTTCCGGGGGCTCACCCTTCAAATTTTACGGATAATTTTCAAGGGTATGGCTTCATGCCAAATTATAATCCTAATTCCACATTTCATTCGCTGCCACCGGCTCCAGGGCCTCAATTTACTACAAATCCTTATCCTTATAATGGTTTCTCACCTCAGAATAATTTTGTTCAACGTACGGGCGCTAATTATCCGAATTTTGGGGGGAATTTTCAAGTTCAGAATACAAATTTCCCTAACACCCAAAATTACGAAAGTCAACAAAACAGAAGAAATGAGGGGAGCAGTAATGCAGGAAATAATTATCGGAAAAATGGAAAATATCAAAAGAAAGATTTTCACCCGGGAAATGGAAAAGGGGGTCTGTAGATAGCGAGAGAGAGGTCGAAAAGCCCCGTAACAGATCCCCGGATACGCGAGTGATTGCTAGCGTAAAGGGCGCAGATAGTAATAACCTTCCTATTATTAAATTTAAAATCGAAGGGGTTAATGTAGAGGGTCTTTTGGACAGCGGCGGAGCGGTGTCTCTAATTTCATGTGATTTATTTGATATTTTAAAAGAAAAACAGGTTAAAATGAAATTTTTAGGAAATAGAATTCGTATAAGATCTTTTAATGGAGTAAATATTCCATTTAAACAGAGTATTAAAATATCATTCAAACTAAATAATGTATTTACTTCGGGTACATTTTATGTCACGAGTAACAATTTTAGCGGAAATTACAACATGCTACTCGGTTACGATTTTTTTAAAAATAATAGGATGGTGCTTGATTTAAAACAAAATTGTTTAAGAATAAAAAACACTACAATTACAATAGATAAGGAAGAAGACGAGGAAAAGGGGTGTCAGATAAACGCCTCGAGCACGCAGAAAAACAATAACCAGCAAAAAAATAATATGGACAATGGTAGAAAAAAAACTAAGGAAAATAAGTTGATTGTCGCTAGAGCAACGAGAAGAGTATTTTTACCACCGGGGGGTGAAAAAATTGTCACCTTAACTTTTTCGGAAGAGTTAGACCCAGAAAATGATATCTTATTCGAGCCAGATAGAATAAAAAGGGGATTTACATGCGAAGACTCAATACACCAGGTAACGAAGAGTAAAACAATAAATATAATTTTAAAGAATGTATCAGATAAAAAAGTAGTCATACAGGCAAATGCAAATTTGGGTAGAATTACTACACAATTCGATCCAAAGTCGGGAAAGGAGTTAGACGATGTGGAACAGGGTTCGTTATACCAGGTAAACAACCTGACCATCGAGGAAGTACGCAGTCTTAGAGAGGCAGAACTTTGTAAAGAGGATTTTGATTTAGCTCATTTATCCGAGGAGATAAAATTACAGATGGAAACCGTACTAATAGAACACGCCCAGGCTTTCTCAAAATCGTATAAAACTTTGGGTAGTTCTTCTCTGGTCGTCCCAAAGATAAAATTACATCACGACTACCCTATACAGTGTAAGCCCTATAAGACTCCTCATACGGTGCGAGAATATGCACAAGAGGAAATAAAAAAATTGCTGGAAGCGAATATTATCGAAAAAAGTAATTCTCATTATGCTTTCCCGGTATTGTTTGTAAAAAAGAAGTCTTTAGATAAACAGAAACCTAAATATAGGATGGCGGTGGATTATCGTTTGCTAAACGAAATCTTAGAGGCATACCCATATGCTATACCGGATATCAAAGAACTTTTACAAAAAATAAGCGGAAAAAAGTTTTACACTGTGTTAGACTTGCATAGTGCTTTTTTTCAAATAAATTTACGCCCGGAAGATAGAGATAAATTGGCTTTCATTACAGAAGACGGAAAATACGCCCCAGTAAGGCTAAATTTCGGTTTAAAATTAAGTCCCACAATTTTCGCCGAATTAATGGATAAAGTATTGGGACATTTTAACAAGGAGGAAGTCGGATATTTTATTGACGATGTCATTGTTTCCGCGAATTCCGTTGAACGTATGACTCAGCTATTAAAAGAAGTTTTACAGGCACTCATAGAGAATAATTTAACGATAGAACCCAGCAAAATGCAGGTTTGTAAAGAAGAAATTGAATTCTTGGGGTTTAAGGTTAATCAGAATGGGTACTCCCCATCAACCAAAAATGTGGAGAAAATACAGAAATTAGCTAGACCGAAGAACAAAAAAGGAGTTAAGTCACTTTTGGGTCTTTCTAATTATTTCAGAACGCTAATTCATCACTACTCTGACATTGTTGACCCCTTGATCGAGCTTACGAAAGACAAAGTTAAGTTTAGATGGACGGACAAAACAGAAGCAGCATTCTGTGCCATTCAAAAAGCAATTATTGACAATCCTACATTAAAACCCCCAAATTTCGAAAAGGAATTTTTTCTTATCACGGACGCTTCAAAAGTCGCCTTGTCTGCGGTCTTAACACAGAAGGAAGGCGAGGAACATATTCCAATAGAGTTTTATGGGAGAAAGCTAAAAGAGTCTGAGAAGAGATACCCTAGCATTAAATATGAACTTTTGGCAATCCACGATGCTGTTCAATATTTTAAAAATATCCTGCTAGGAAGGAAGTTTACAGTACTCACTGATTCAAAAGCTCTCACGCACCCTTTAAAATTGGAACATCAAAGTGACATTGTCACTAGATGGCTGATGAGGCTTAGTGATTTTGATTACTCAATTGAATTTATTGAGGGTGTGAAAAATCCGGCAGATTACATCTCTCGCAACATAAATAATATTTCGGCTCAAACCAAAATTCATAATAATTTGTTCAAAGTAAATGTTAATCTCTCAGAAGAGAATGTGAAAGTCGAGCAACGTAAAGACGCAAAACTTAGCATAATCATTAAGAAGATAGAAAATAATAAACAAAACAAAAATACTCGAAAATTTGAATTAAATGAGAATAATGCACTAATTTTAAAACAGAAATATAAGGACAAACAACTCCTCATTGCTCCTAATAGTCTGGTTTTTGAAATTATACAAGAGGCGCATAAAAGTCATTTCGGGTTCCCGAAAACATACGAAACTGTAAAGTCTCGGTTTTTCTGGTATAGAATGTACAAGGATATAAGGAGCTATTGTACAAGTTGTATCCCATGCAATAAAAATAAGCAACACCAAGCTATTAAAGTACCTATTCAAAAGGTTATTAAGGATGCCCCAATAGGGACAGCCCTACATTGCGATATAGTAGGCAAACTGCATACGACATTTAAAAAAAACTCCTTCATTCTAACTATAATTGATTCGACGTCGAGGTACCTAGAGGCCATACCTCTACGTGGAGTAGAAGCGCAGACAATTTTGAATGCTCTAAATAACTATTTTAGCTCTTTCGGGATACCTAAATCAGTTACGACGGACAACGGGCCCTATTTTAGGAGTGACGTTTATTGCCAGTATTTAAAAGCACTGAACATAGAGAGACATTTTACAAGCTGTTATAAACCTTCGGGAAATGGGATTTTGGAATGTAGTCACAAACTGTTAAAGTCATCTTTAAAAAGTATGTGTGACAAAACGGCTGAGTGGGATATTCGTTTACCGTTTTATAAATTGGCTTACAATACCTCAATAAATCGTGCCACAGGTTACACGCCTGCAATGCTTTTTTTTGCACGGGAGGTATCGAATCATTTTACAGCACTGAATACTTCCGATGAAAAATGCACCCAAGCTTATGTGAAACAGCGTATCAAACACATGAAAGAGATACAAAAACTGTCCTTGGCCAACCAGGAACGCGTTATGAGTGAATACGTCAACAAAGATTTTGAAAAAGTCAAAACATTACAGCATAGCGATCAGGTTTATCTAAAAAAAGTTATAAAACCGGGGGCCTTGGAATCAACATGGGAAGGGCCTTATGAAGTTGTAAGGATTTTTAGAAACAATAATTATTTGGTTCAACATATGATTGAACCCCATGCTAAGAAAATTAAGCGCCACATAAGCCATTTCTGGCAACCAAAAGTTAAAATTAATTTGCCTCAAACTAGCACAGAGAATACTCAAGAAGAATAATTTATACAAAGAATTAACATTCAGTCGTTGTTTTTCTTTTTTATTCTCTATTAAGTAGGTATTTATAAATTTATATTCTAGAAATTCGGAGTTTTGTATACTATTGGTTTTTCCCCCTCACCTATTTTAACAGTATTGTAAGAAAATTAAAAAATATATGTATATAATAATAATAATAATAAGTGTATATATACACAAAATTTTACAAATAGTTGGGGGCCTTTCAAAAAAAAAAATTGAATAATGAATGCACTATTAATAATATACAGGGAAAATATGTATAGATGACATATATATATATATATATATATATACAGCATATAAAATAATAATAAAGAAAAATTTCTTGTACATTCTTAGACGTATAGACAGACATCTGCTTCTGAGAGCTGTGAGGAAAAAACTACATTTTATTAGATTAAAAACAATTATCATTTATTATTACGGTGAGGAATGAGTATGGTTGGCGTTTACAGAACTGTATTTCGGATAGAGCGAGCTCAGTATTCAAAATTGCGATGAAGTTTTGTTTTCGGTTCTCTGGGCTTTGAAAAAAAAATCGCACCGGAGAGGCAGGCGAATTTGGGGCCATCCTCTTTCTTCCCTCTAGGTTCGCGGAGCAGTAAAAGGAGAGAAAAGTAGTTTGTTTTTTTATGCAAATGCACAGACTGGTTTTCGTGCGCCGTTCTTCTCCGACCTCCATTGTTCGGGGAGAACCCTCTTTTTTTTTTTGCAAATGTGTTAGCAAGGGTTTGCAGCCAGCGGAGGGGGGGACAGAGATTGAAGAGGGAAGCCAAGAGCGAATCCTCTTTCTGGTTTCCGTGGCTTATAGAACAACTATAACTTATTATTTATGTGGACATATCCTTTACATAATATTTTCTCCAGTGTACAAAGATTGTACTTAATAATAATAATAATAGGTAGTTGGATATTGCTTACGCAGGTACTTCGGTTAGTATATAAACAATAGTAAGCATATGTACATATGTAAAATAGTTTTTACTTCTTTTATGGCATAATGAATAAGTGTCAGGTACTTCTTTCGTGTATAGAATATTTACATAAAAAGAAAGCAATGTTATTTTTCTTGGATTTGCAAAATTGGGTACGATGTGTGAAGATATTGATACATATTATTGTTGACAGGAGGAGATTTTTGGATAGTAATTAGGGACTAAAACATATGAAAAAAAAAAAAAATAAATAAATAAATAAATAAAAAGTAGATTTCTTTTGAAAATCGAAATTAAATAAATCAATACGGTACATGATTAGGTACGGAGTAGGTAAACAAACATGATAGTTTATCGATCAACACGAAGAAGAGTTTATTAGCGGAGAGTCTTAAAACTACGGTTACATATTTTTATTTTCAAAATTCCTTCAAAAGTACTACGACGGAATAGAAGGTAATGGTTATTGGTATTAAGAAGGGTATTTATGAAAGAGTACAATTTTTTTTGTGGTTTGTAATGTCACTGAATCTAGGTAACAAAAGTAAACATATAATAGTGGTTTGGATGCAAGATTGTAGCGATCAGGATAAACATATAATTTTCTTTTCTCTTTTATAAAGAGATATTATATACACTATAAAGATAGGTATTTTTGTTAAAAGTGAGAAAAAAAATAAAATAAAATAATTAACATATTCCGGAGGAAAGATAGGTAAATATGGTATTTAAATATCATTGCACAACACCGCGGGTGTAGGTATAATTAATTCTTTTTCTAATTATAGAACAACTTATATCATAAAAACATACTTTTTTTACGGTATAAAATATATTTATTATAATTATTTTCAAAAAAAAAAATTACATTGTACTTGTAAATTGCATAGTGTTGTACAAATATAATACTGGTATTTTATAAGAAAGTATTGAAATTGACATTGATTTAGTGGTAATACTAGGCTAGTATACGCTCTGCACACTTCTTTAATTTTCCGAAAGGTATAGTATTCGGAGATTTTTCAAAACAAAAAAAATTTAAATAAATAAATAAATACATATATTTCAGTTTTTTTTTCTGTTTTTTGCTTAAGAGTTTGATTTATTCACTGGTTTTTACTTATTAACTTTCTGTATTAGTAATTTAAATGCACATTTAAGTAAAAAAAAAAAATTATATTTCCTTTTAGTGCACATTTTTATAAATATATACAATAGTAACAATTAAATTTTGGAGTAGAAGATGTCTTACCCTCTTTTGTAGCAGCGTTGGTGGGGCTCCCTGGGTTTTATTTTTTTTCCTTCTGACTCCTGGTTGCTGGTCAACCGGGGCTTTTTTTTTAAGCTTGTGGCCACAGGCGACTCGGATGAGGCTCTGCACATCTCAGTGTTCTTGAGGGGAGATAAGTATTTTTCTTGTTTCATCTGTCCTTAAAATGATAAAACAAACAAGATAATAGAGGGAATTCACAATAAATGATTTATATAAATTGACATATGACATAAAACATATGAAGACACGTAAGTAAAATTGGTGTACACAAGTTTTAACTTATCAAAATTAAACCATTTAAAAAAAAAAAAAAATTGTTTTTCTTAGGTCGATTTGTTCTTTTCTTTTCTTTTCTTTTCTTTTTTGTTTCCTACGGTTACAGCAGGTTTCTACAACCTTTTTCATCCATTTTCTTGCGAGTCGGTATCGAGAGATAATATTTTTTTTCCCCTTTCTCTTTCTTCTTGGCCATATTTATGGGACCTTTCCGTTTCCAATAATTTTTTTTTCCTTGTTCGCAGTATTTCTTCTCTAGGCAGGGGAAGCAGACGCTTTAAATTTCGGGAAGGAGTATTTTGGGAATGGCAGCAAAATGCGTTCCGTACATTCAGACAGAAGTATTAAATTTTACAGCTGTAAATAAAATTTTACCATTAGCTATAGTTACCAACGACCACGCCAAAATGTGATTTCTTCTTCTTTTGTAACGAGTCAAGGAGATTTCACGGTAGCCGGTGAGTCCCCTGTAACGAAAGAAAGGAATTTGGATAGCATTTCACATAAATTCTATTCGTAAAGTCGGTTATTTTTGCAGTAATTGTCTCAAAATTTAGGTACGGTTAGAGTTAAGTTTAGGGCTCTTTCTAGACAAGAGTTTGGGAAAAATTATTCAAATGTTTTACGACTAAAGGATAATTTATAAAGGCAAAATGGTAACGTACCTTTTATTTTGCGGCGATTCGACGTCTTTCACAGGATTAGATGACAAAATTTTCAGACGGAAACTGGCGCCAAGTGGTCATTTCCTCTTCTAGCATGGGTTGGAGCAACTCATTATCGATGGGATAGAGGGGGTGTTGAGTCGATTAGCGATTTCACACGACCCCCGGTCAAGCGGTTGCTAGGCAAGAAGGGAGGCGCAGAGTCTCCGATGTGTTTCTTCTTTTTCCTCGTTAGCGAAGATAGAGCGAGATTTTTTTCTCTTTTTTCTCCACGGATCCTTCCTCCACTTGGGAGAGGATGGAGAGCATGACTTCAGGTGGTCGATTTCGTTGTCATGTGTAGACTATTCCCGCTGGATTTTGAAGTCGTTACTCTTGATTGCGGTCATATAATTAAGTGAACTAGAGTTCACATGTATTTCTCTTGTGTTTTTCACTTAGGTGATAATTTAAAAAGAAAATTTTTAAGTAATATTAAAGTGGGAGAGAAGGGAACATTCTCTCGGTAGGACATGTATATATTTCATAAATGTAATTTCTATCATACAATACATTTTTTTTTCCTCTAATATATGAACGAAATTTTGTTGTAATGTGTTGTACGTGTTCATATACTTAGCGTTAATGTATTATGTGGATTTTCACTTTTCTTTTAAATGTTACAATGTATAGAAGGTTATGCAGTACAAACTCTTTCTGGGTATCACGTCCTTGTATATATATATAATTTTTAGTGTATTTGGTGTATATTAAGTCATGACTGGTATGATTCCAATGTAAAAGTATGTGCCAGCCGTATATTGTTCTATGTGTTGAGGCTTTTAGACTTTAAAAGTTTAGTTCAAAATTGCGTTTGCTTTGTATGGATTTTGGCTAATTTTTAAAAGTGATTATTTCAAAATTGGTTATACACAGAGGGGAATAGGGTACGTGAATGTGTTCACCTGTCTTCGACTCCACAAGCGACTGTAAATCTGGTCGACAGACAAACCGTTCTGTGGTCCCACCTACAGATTCTTAAAAAAAAAACTTTTCTGTATGCTCGTCTCTGCTCAGTTTATAGAGACAACTCTTGAAAAAAACTTTTCTGTGTGCTCGTCTCTGCCCAGTGTTACAGAGACATTTCTTACAAACTTTTTAGGATCTCTTCCGGTCTTTCGGAGGATGGAGATGGTCCTATGGGTCTACACAATGGACTGAATTTCATAATGTGTTCCTGACAGCTGACGTGAGCCGTTCAGCTCTCTGTTTGGGGGGGAGGATGGTGGTCAGATATGAGCCACCTCCCAATTTCTGACTAAATTAGTTTACTTTTATTGTTTTAATAGGTATTTTTCATGTATATATATTGTATAACCAGGAATTTCTGTGGAGTATTTATTTTATTAGTGTACATAGTTTCTTTTTCGTATGGGAAAATAGAAACGACCACCCAGAGTAGTTTTATTACCTTCGGAGACACTGGTCTGCGATCTAACTAGGACATCTTTTACGGAGAAAAAAATTTACGAGCTGAAAAATTTATAGCTGTTTGGAAGTGCATAGCAAATTTACAATTTAGGTCCCCATCTAGGTGGTCCTGAATAACATTTAGCAAAACCAATAAGAGATGAGGGCGGAGACGTCTTTACAAAACACTGGAGCCAATAGACGGCCCAGTAACGAGGGAAAAGGAAAAAGTGAGCCCCAAGAGAAAATCTGGAAGAGGACCAGTACCTGACGTCCTGTCCGAGGAAGTAACATCTCAAAAGAAAGAGTAGAGTGCTGATAGTGTGTAAAAACGAAGGTAGTTCCAAAAATGGTGTAGTGGCGACAAAAGTCAAAAGGATGACCTAACAGGTGATCTTTGCCTATCCCGTGGAGGTAGACTATTGCTAACAATGCAGACCAGAAGTACTCTGAAGGTACAGGTATCTGTAGTTTACTATTCCCTCATATTGAATGTGTATAATAATAAATAAATACTGGTAGAGGTACTTTGGTAAATGTAGAGAAATTGTTCCTTCTCTGAAATATAATTAATGCACGTAAGTGCGGTAGTGCGAGTCGGAAAAAGACTCACTAACTCTTTTAATGAGTATTCAATTGTTTCATCTTATTTTTTATACTTAAAATTTAACATTCTGTTAGGGATGTTTGTTTTCTATTTTTTATGTCTTTGTAAATAGATATGTAAATAAATGTTTTTCGTTTACTTTTAACTCTTTGTATTTAATTTATATGGGTTAACACTCATATGTCATCGAGTAGTGTTTTTCTTCTTTTTCTTTAATTTAATTGTTTATTAATTTTAGTTGGTTTATCAGGAGGACTAGCTTATAATTTATGAGAGGTTAGGGATTTATATACTTTATTTAGTCCGGCTTCATAAGACGTAGGGCGGCGTAAATAATCACAACGTAATAATCTGATCTTTTTTTTTATTAGAGTAGTTAATTTAATTCAATAATATGAGTAACTTTTATGGGATCATTATAAATTTTCACCGACGTCCAGAAGCCACGATCACACCTTTAACCTGATAATCCAACACCCAGCGTTTCCGGAAGAAGCATTAACCCGTGCTTCCTTTAACTAATGTAGGGAGTTTATGTAATTGGGCATTAGTAACCATCTCCAATTAGGAGGCCCAGAACTTACCAGCAGTGGTTATGCAAATTTTATCTTAAAACGGCTCTAACGATTTTGACGAAATTTTATATCCTACCGTTTTGGGCACCAGAAAACCATTGGGCTAGGTCACATGTTCGAGAAAATTCGATTCGTGGGTCATTTTGGGTCACCATGTGTCAGGGTCAAGCTAATTGTATCTAAAAAACGGTTCAAACGATTTTGACTAAATTTTGTATCCTACCATTTTCGGGCATGAGAAGACTATTGGGCTGAGATACATGTTCGAGAACTTTCGATTAGTGGGTAATTTTTGGGTCAACGTGGGTCAAGTTAATTTTATCTAAAAAGCGGCTCTAACGATTTTGATTAAATTTTGTATTTCACGAGTTTCGGGCACGAGAAAAACATTGGGCTAGGTCACATGTCCGAGAAAATTCGATTAGTGCGTCATTTTTGGGTCACTGTGGACATACTGCTGATTTTATCAAACTAATTTTATCTAAAAAATGACTCAGACTATTTAGACTAAATTTTGCATTCTATAGTTTTCGGGCACGAGAAGACTGTTGGGCTAGGTAACATGTTCGAGAAAATTCGACTAGTGGGTTATTTTGGTCATGGGTCATTATGGGTCAAGCTATTTTTATCTTAAAAAAGTCTCAGACTGTTTAGACTAAATTTTGCATGCTATGGTTTTCGGGCACGAGAAAATCATTGGGCTAGGTTACATGCTCGAGAAAATCCGATTTGTGGGACATTTTTGGGTCACTGTGGGTCAAGCTAATTTTATCTAAAAAACGGCTTTGACTATTTTGACTAAATTTTATATCCCATGAGTTTCGGGCACGAGAAGAGAATTGGGCTTGGTCACATGTTCGAGAAAAAATTGATTAGGGGGCATTTTAGTCATGGGTCATTGTGGGTCTAGCTATTTTTATCTTAAAAACATCTCAGACTACTTAGACTAAATTTTGCATCGTATGGTTTTCGGGCACGAGGAGACTGTTGGGCTAGGACACATGTTCGAGAAAATTTGATTAGTGGGTCATTTTGGTCATGGGTCACTGTGGGTTAAGTTAATTTTACCTAAAAACCGGCTCAGACTATTTAGACTAAATTTTGCATGCTATGGTTTTCGGGCACGAGAAAATCATTGGGCTAGGTCACATGCTCGAGAAAATCCGATTAGTGGGTCATTTTTTGGGTCACTGTGGGTCAAGCTAATTTTATCTAAAAAACGGCTCAGACTATTTTGACTAAATTTTATATCCCGTGAGTTTCGGTCACGAAAAGACAACTGGGCTTGGTTACATGTTCGAGAAAATTTTATTAAAGGGTCATTTTGGTCATGGGTTATGAAATTTGAGCTCAAAACTAATTTTGACCGAGCATAGCTCGGTCTTTCCTGCTCGTTTGTTTTAACGGAAGATATCAAACTTATTAATCCCTAAATTTCACGGTATTTTTTTTAAAGTTCCTTTGCCTTTTTACAAAAATGAAAAATGCTTTTCGATTTATTTGTACCTGAATAAGAAAATCTGAAAATTGAACGCATTTACGAATGAAAGTTACCTTGTAAATGTATCAGTGTAGCGATTGTGGTTTTCAGATCAACAATTGGGATCAACAATTTGATTTTCATAACAAATCATTAAAATATTAAAAATATTTTAGTATTTTGTGATGTAGTATTTTGTGTTTAAACCTTTTCTTTTCAAAACTTTTGAATCTTATATTTCAATTAAATTTTCTACAAAAAACTTGTTTTTCACATTTGAAAAAAATTCTGAAATGCTAAATTTTCGCAGTTTCACTATAATCTATACAGATATTTATGGCTTATAACAAAGGAAGTTTTTTTTTATTTGCAATTTTATTATTCAAAATATTTTTTATATGATTGAATTTTTCGAAAGTTCAGCACTAAAAGAAACAAAAAAATCTCTATTTTCTACACAATTTCTTTTTATTTTGCTGCTGACCCCGCCAATTTTATCGTTTAAGTAAAGTATTTTCAATCCATTAAAAACTATATCGAAATTCCGGACTAAATGGCATTTTTAAACGAGTTTTATTTAACTTACACTTTCTAAAGTTAATAGGGTTTTTTTTCCATGTAACAAAATGCTCCTATGATAAGACTGTACCTGACTAGCGCAGTCTTGTTTCTATCATTAAGATATTCATTTTTTTTTCTTAAAACTTTTAAAGTTTAATAATTAATGTTGATTGTCACTTTTTAAATTTATGCTCTGGTTGTGAAAGAGGTAGTTTAAAGCAATTTCTTTTAAAAATTCCTTTATTTTCAGTTGAGATACGAATCACACTTCATTTCGTCAAAAATAAGCTGCTTAAAAAATATCATGATAAAGCAGGGAAGAAGTAGTTAAGAATTTTCTGGGATTATCTTTACCTTTCACTCTTGTTACCAGTAAGTTTGGAGGAAATTCTCATCTATCTGTACTTGTCAATGCTCAATAGAGAACATATTTAGCTGTCAAATGGGCGGAGTCAGGCGCCCTAACATCATGCCTACCCATCAGCTACGTTACAGGTTGTTTTAGAAATTTATTATACTTTTGCCTGGGAATAACGTATGAAACATTTACCATTTCCATTTTTCCAACGAATTTTCCGATTGGATTGGATTATGAGGAGTCAGAGATGAAAATTTATATTTTCTCGATCCCGGAGGTTCAACCTTGTGCTATAAAAAGTGCTGAATAGACGATAACTTTCTCGCAATTTTTAAAACGAACTTTTTTCTTTGCAAAATTATGTATACATATATATATGTTTGTGTTTTAAATGAGTTATCTATTTTAAATGAAAGGAATGGAATGAGAATGACAGCGGATGAAACAATATTTGGCGATTTATCACCTGCGCCAGCCTAACAGAAAAATACCAACAATCCCCAAAATAGCACCTAACTAACAGTGAGAATCCCATAAAAATGCGTTCAGCAGAACTCAAGTTATAAATGAAATAAAATACGAATTTGCATTTTATATATGTAGTAAATATCATATATCTTTCATTATTGTGTTCCCTTGATTAAAGAACTTTCCCACATACCTCTATAATTAAGCAACGTAAACTGATAAGTTATATAGTAAAACCACCCCTGAAAGAATATGGCACAGAAAATCTGGAAGAGGACCAGTACCTGACGTCCTGTCCGAGGAAGTAACATCTCAAAAGAAAGAGTAGAGTGCTGATAGTGTGTAAAAACGAAGGTAGTTCCAAAAATGGTGTAGTGGCTACAAAAGTCAAAAGGATGACCTAACAGATGATCTTTGCCTATGCCGTGGAGGTAGACTATTGCTAACAATGCAGACCAGAAGTACTCTGAAGGTACAGGTATCTGTAGTTTACTATTCCCTCATATTGAATGTGTATCATAATAAATAAATACTGGTAGAGGTACTTTGGTAAATGTAGAGAAATTGTTCCTTCTCTGAAATATAATTAATGCACGTAAGTGCGGTAGTGCGAGTCGGAAAAAGACTCACTAACTCTTTTAATGAGTATTCAATTGTTTCATCTTATTTTTTATACTTAAAATTTAACATTCTGTTAGGGATGTTTGTTTTCTATTTTTTATGTCTTTGTAAATAGATATGTAAATAAATGTTTTTCGTTTACTTTTAACTCTTTGTATTTAATTTATATGGGTTAACACTCATATGTCATCGAGTAGTGTTTTTCTTCTTTTTCTTTAATTTAATTGTTTATTAATTTTAGTTGGTTTATCAGGAGGACTAGCTTATAATTTATGAGAGGTTAGGGATTTATATACTTTATCTAGTCCGGCTTCATAAGACGTAGGGCGGCGTAAATAATCACAACGTAATAATCTGATCTTTTTTTTTATTAGAGTAGTTAATTTAATTCAATAATATGAGTAACTTTTATGGGATCATTATAAATTTTCACCGACGTCCAGAAGCCACGATCACACCTTTAACCTGATAATCCAACACCCAGCGTTTCCGGAAGAAGCATTAACCCGTGCTTCCTTTAACTAATGTAGGGAGTTTATGTAATTGGGCATTAGTAACCATCTCCAATTAGGAGGCCCAGAACTTACCAGCAGTGGTTATGCAAATTTTATCTTAAAACGGCTCTAACGATTTTGACGAAATTTTATATCCTACCGTTTTGGGCACCAGAAAACCATTGGGCTAGGTCACATGTTCGAGAAAATTCGATTCGTGGGTCATTTTGGGTCACCATGTGTCAGGGTCAAGCTAATTGTATCTAAAAAACGGTTCAAACGATTTTGACTAAATTTTGTATCCTACCATTTTCGGGCATGAGAAGACTATTGGGCTGAGATACATGTTCGAGAACTTTCGATTAGTGGGTAATTTTTGGGTCAACGTGGGTCAAGTTAATTTTATCTAAAAAGCGGCTCTAACGATTTTGATTAAATTTTGTATTTCACGAGTTTCGGGCACGAGAAAAACATTGGGCTAGGTCACATGTCCGAGAAAATTCGATTAGTGCGTCATTTTTGGGTCACTGTGGACATACTGCTGATTTTATCAAACTAATTTTATCTAAAAAACGACTCAGACTATTTAGACTAAATTTTGCATTCTATAGTTTTCGGGCACGAGAAGACTGTTGGGCTAGGTAACATGTTCGAGAAAATTCGACTAGTGGGTTATTTTGGTCATGGGTCATTATGGGTCAAGCTATTTTTATCTTAAAAAAGTCTCAGACTGTTTAGACTAAATTTTGCATGCTATGGTTTTCGGGCACGAGAAAATCATTGGGCTAGGTTACATGCTCGAGAAAATCCGATTTGTGGGACATTTTTGGGTCACTGTGGGTCAAGCTAATTTTATCTAAAAAACGGCTTTGACTATTTTGACTAAATTTTATATCCCATGAGTTTCGGGCACGAGAAGAGAATTGGGCTTGGTCACATGTTCGAGAAAAAATTGATTAGGGGGCATTTTAGTCATGGGTCATTGTGGGTCTAGCTATTTTTATCTTAAAAACATCTCAGACTACTTAGACTAAATTTTGCATCGTATGGTTTTCGGGCACGAGGAGACTGTTGGGCTAGGACACATGTTCGAGAAAATTTGATTAGTGGGTCATTTTGGTCATGGGTCACTGTGGGTTAAGTTAATTTTACCTAAAAACCGGCTCAGACTATTTAGACTAAATTTTGCATGCTATGGTTTTCGGGCACGAGAAAATCATTGGGCTAGGTCACATGCTCGAGAAAATCCGATTAGTGGGTCATTTTTTGGGTCACTGTGGGTCAAGCTAATTTTATCTAAAAAACGGCTCAGACTATTTTGACTAAATTTTATATCCCGTGAGTTTCGGTCACGAAAAGACAACTGGGCTTGGTTACATGTTCGAGAAAATTTTATTAAAGGGTCATTTTGGTCATGGGTTATGAAATTTGAGCTCAAAACTAATTTTGACCGAGCATAGCTCGGTCTTTCCTGCTCGTTTGTTTTAACGGAAGATATCAAACTTATTAATCCCTAAATTTCACGGTATTTTTTTTAAAGTTCCTTTGCCTTTTTACAAAAATGAAAAATGCTTTTCGATTTATTTGTACCTGAATAAGAAAATCTGAAAATTGAACGCATTTACGAATGAAAGTTACCTTGTAAATGTATCAGTGTAGCGATTGTGGTTTTCAGATCAACAATTGGGATCAACAATTTGATTTTCATAACAAATCATTAAAATATTAAAAATATTTTAGTATTTTGTGATGTAGTATTTTGTGTTTAAACCTTTTCTTTTCAAAACTTTTGAATCTTATATTTCAATTAAATTTTCTACAAAAAACTTGTTTTTCACATTTGAAAAAAATTCTGAAATGCTAAATTTTCGCAGTTTCACTATAATCTATACAGATATTTATGGCTTATAACAAAGGAAGTTTTTTTTTATTTGCAATTTTATTATTCAAAATATTTTTTATATGATTGAATTTTTCGAAAGTTCAGCACTAAAAGAAACAAAAAAATCTCTATTTTCTACACAATTTCTTTTTATTTTGCTGCTGACCCCGCCAATTTTATCGTTTAAGTAAAGTATTTTCAATCCATTAAAAACTATATCGAAATTCCGGACTAAATGGCATTTTTAAACGAGTTTTATTTAACTTACACTTTCTAAAGTTAATAGGGTTTTTTTTCCATGTAACAAAATGCTCCTATGATAAGACTGTACCTGACTAGCGCAGTCTTGTTTCTATCATTAAGATATTCATTTTTTTTTCTTAAAACTTTTAAAGTTTAATAATTAATGTTGATTGTCACTTTTTAAATTTATGCTCTGGTTGTGAAAGAGGTAGTTTAAAGCAATTTCTTTTAAAAATTCCTTTATTTTCAGTTGAGATACGAATCACACTTCATTTCGTCAAAAATAAGCTGCTTAAAAAATATCATGATAAAGCAGGGAAGAAGTAGTTAAGAATTTTCTGGGATTATCTTTACCTTTCACTCTTGTTACCAGTAAGTTTGGAGGAAATTCTCATCTATCTGTACTTGTCAATGCTCAATAGAGAACATATTTAGCTGTCAAATGGGCGGAGTCAGGCGCCCTAACATCATGCCTACCCATCAGCTACGTTACAGGTTGTTTTAGAAATTTATTATACTTTTGCCTGGGAATAACGTATGAAACATTTACCATTTCCATTTTTCCAACGAATTTTCCGATTGGATTGGATTATGAGGAGTCAGAGATGAAAATTTATATTTTCTCGATCCCGGAGGTTCAACCTTGTGCTATAAAAAGTGCTGAATAGACGATAACTTTCTCGCAATTTTTAAAACGAACTTTTTTCTTTGCAAAATTATGTATACATATATATATGTTTGTGTTTTAAATGAGTTATCTATTTTAAATGAAAGGAATGGAATGAGAATGACAGCGGATGAAACAATATTTGGCGATTTATCACCTGCGCCAGCCTAACAGAAAAATACCAACAATCCCCAAAATAGCACCTAACTAACAGTGAGAATCCCATAAAAATGCGTTCAGCAGAACTCAAGTTATAAATGAAATAAAATACGAATTTGCATTTTATATATGTAGTAAATATCATATATCTTTCATTATTGTGTTCCCTTGATTAAAGAACTTTCCCACATACCTCTATAATTAAGCAACGTAAACTGATAAGTTATATAGTAAAACCACCCCTGAAAGAATATGGCACAGAAAATCTGGAAGAGGACCAGTACCTGACGTCCTGTCCGAGGAAGTAACATCTCAAAAGAAAGAGTAGAGTGCTGATAGTGTGTAAAAACGAAGGTAGTTCCAAAAATGGTGTAGTGGCTACAAAAGTCAAAAGGATGACCTAACAGATGATCTTTGCCTATGCCGTGGAGGTAGACTATTGCTAACAATGCAGACCAGAAGTACTCTGAAGGTACAGGTATCTGTAGTTTACTATTCCCTCATATTGAATGTGTATCATAATAAATAAATACTGGTAGAGGTACTTTGGTAAATGTAGAGAAATTGTTCCTTCTCTGAAATATAATTAATGCACGTAAGTGCGGTAGTGCGAGTCGGAAAAAGACTCACTAACTCTTTTAATGAGTATTCAATTGTTTCATCTTATTTTTTATACTTAAAATTTAACATTCTGTTAGGGATGTTTGTTTTCTATTTTTTATGTCTTTGTAAATAGATATGTAAATAAATGTTTTTCGTTTACTTTTAACTCTTTGTATTTAATTTATATGGGTTAACACTCATATGTCATCGAGTAGTGTTTTTCTTCTTTTTCTTTAATTTAATTGTTTATTAATTTTAGTTGGTTTATCAGGAGGACTAGTTTATAATTTATGAGAGGTTAGGGATTTATATACTTTATCTAGTCCGACTTCATAAGACGTAGGGCGGCGTAAATAATCACAACGTAATAATCTGATCTTTTTTTTTTATTAGAGTAGTTAATTTAATTCAATAATATGGGTAACTTTTATGGGATCATTATAAATTTTCACCGACGTCCAGAAGCCACGATCACACCTTTAACCTGATAATCCAACACCCAGCGTTTCCGGAAGAAGCATTAACCCGTGCTTCCTTTAACTAATGTAGGGAGTTTATGTAATTGGGCATTAGTAACCATCTCCAATTAGGAGGCCCAGAACTTACCAGCATTAGCCCCGGGAATTGTATGGTGGCGTGACCTTTGCCAACTTTAAAGCCTAGGTTATTATTTTCATTAATTTTATGGTTACAATACGGGTTTTTTTTCTATTATTATTATTACTAGTATTATGATTATTATTATTATGAATATTCTTAGATTATAATTTTAATACTGTATTTAAAGTAATTTTTTTATATGTTTCAAAATTTAACTATTATTTTATCTACTCGATGTCTAAAATTCTTGATTTTAGTTTTTTTTTTAACATAAATAAATAAATTAAATAATTTTTTTTAAGGACAATTTCTCTCATTTTCTATGTCAAGTAGTTTGATTTTATATGCTGGCACATAGTTCCACAGTCATGACAATATTTATTGAAAATTACTGAGTAGTACAAATGATACTTATATATATATATATATATTTCATAAATAAAATATGTTAAGCAAATAGATAAGTTTGTGATCGCAGTACTACAAATTGGGGGTAATTATGCTATGTTGAAAAAAAAAAATAATAATTTCTGTTTACAAGTGTTTTTACAAATAGTAAAGGAAATGACAAATAATAAAACAGGTAGTGTAATGTAGTGCTTGGCACACAAAACAAATAATTTAGGTAATATTTCTGTATTTATATATTATTCTAAATAATATTTCTGTAGTACAGATTGCTAGGTGCAAAAGTGAAATTACTACTATGAAAGATTTTTTCTGTATCATAAGTATTTTGTGTATTTGTATTTCTTGAAATTTGTAGAAGCTATTTATATGCGTAAAACCTTGAAATTTGATCAATATAAATTTTGTGTACAAATTTTATGGGTAGCAAATTTAAGAGAAATAAGCGTTCTTCTACGGAGTTTAACAGTTTTTTGTATAAAGCAAGAACACGACTTCAAAATTCTCAAGTTCTAAATACGGATAATAATACCCCTAAAATGGACAATTTACTAAATTGTATCCCCGCTTTTGATGCAAAACGGGAAAATTATATAAATTTCTACGTTACTCAATTTGATGAAGCGGCTGTACAAGCAGCAATTCCAGTGGAAGCCAAATTAATTATCCTAAAATCTAAACTAACCGGCTTAGCTCGCGAGAAACTAATATCAGATGCGGAGCTACATACCGAAACTAATTATGAAAAATTTAAAGAAAAACTTCTGAATGCTTTCGGCTCAAAACTTTCCTTTGGTGAAGCCCACGAGAATTTTTCAAAATTAAAATAGGGTCCAACGGAGTCAATAAGTGATTTTATTCTTCGTTTTAATATTGAAGCAGCTAAGTTTTTTGAAATTTCTGGATTATCAAATAAGAATGACGCAAAAAAACTTTTCGAACTTATGAAATTGCATAAGTTTATGGAGGCAGTCAAAACCGATATTTCTTTTGAAATTCGAAAGCGTGCGGTAAAATCTTTCTCTGAGGCAACGGAAGCAGCGTTAATTATGGAAGCCGCAATTAACTCTACAAATTTTGCAGAGGTAAACAACGTAAGTAAGGATGGGACCGCGGAGTTGTGTCAAAGCCTAATTAAGCAAAATCAATTGCAAGCCGAGAGTATGGCTAAGTTGCAGTTAGAATTGGAAAGTTTAAAGTTAGCGCAACGAAATAAAGTCGAAAAAAGTACTTTTGTTAAAGACAAGTACTGTGAGATCTGCAAACGCAGCAACCACACGACACAAAATTGTCGATATAAATTTTCTAAGCAATCTGAGTATAAACAGAATTTTCGAACGAATTTTCCTAAGTTCAAACAGGTAGATTTTCCGGGGGCTCACCCTTCAAATTTTACGGATAATTTTCAAGGGTATGGCTTCATGCCAAATTATAATCCTAATTCCACATTTCATTCGCTGCCACCGGCTCCAGGGCCTCAATTTACTACAAATCCTTATCCTTATAATGGTTTCTCACCTCAGAATAATTTTGTTCAACGTACGGGCGCTAATTATCCGAATTTTGGGGGGAATTTTCAAGTTCAGAATACAAATTTCCCTAACACCCAAAATTACGAAAGTCAACAAAACAGAAGAAATGAGGGGAGCAGTAATGCAGGAAATAATTATCGGAAAAATGGAAAATATCAAAAGAAAGATTTTCACCCGGGAAATGGAAAAGGGGGTCTGTAGATAGCGAGAGAGAGGTCGAAAAGCCCCGTAACAGATCCCCGGATACGCGAGTGATTGCTAGCGTAAAGGGCGCAGATAGTAATAACCTTCCTATTATTAAATTTAAAATCGAAGGGGTTAATGTAGAGGGTCTTTTGGACAGCGGCGGAGCGGTGTCTCTAATTTCATGTGATTTATTTGATATTTTAAAAGAAAAACAGGTTAAAATGAAATTTTTAGGAAATAGAATTCGTATAAGATCTTTTAATGGAGTAAATATTCCATTTAAACAGAGTATTAAAATATCATTCAAACTAAATAATGTATTTACTTCGGGTACATTTTATGTCACGAGTAACAATTTTAGCGGAAATTACAACATGCTACTCGGTTACGATTTTTTTAAAAATAATAGGATGGTGCTTGATTTAAAACAAAATTGTTTAAGAATAAAAAACACTACAATTACAATAGATAAGGAAGAAGACGAGGAAAAGGGGTGTCAGATAAACGCCTCGAGCACGCAGAAAAACAATAACCAGCAAAAAAATAATATGGACAATGGTAGAAAAAAAACTAAGGAAAATAAGTTGATTGTCGCTAGAGCAACGAGAAGAGTATTTTTACCACCGGGGGGTGAAAAAATTGTCACCTTAACTTTTTCGGAAGAGTTAGACCCAGAAAATGATATCTTATTCGAGCCAGATAGAATAAAAAGGGGATTTACATGCGAAGACTCAATACACCAGGTAACGAAGAGTAAAACAATAAATATAATTTTAAAGAATGTATCAGATAAAAAAGTAGTCATACAGGCAAATGCAAATTTGGGTAGAATTACTACACAATTCGATCCAAAGTCGGGAAAGGAGTTAGACGATGTGGAACAGGGTTCGTTATACCAGGTAAACAACCTGACCATCGAGGAAGTACGCAGTCTTAGAGAGGCAGAACTTTGTAAAGAGGATTTTGATTTAGCTCATTTATCCGAGGAGATAAAATTACAGATGGAAACCGTACTAATAGAACACGCCCAGGCTTTCTCAAAATCGTATAAAACTTTGGGTAGTTCTTCTCTGGTCGTCCCAAAGATAAAATTACATCACGACTACCCTATACAGTGTAAGCCCTATAAGACTCCTCATACGGTGCGAGAATATGCACAAGAGGAAATAAAAAAATTGCTGGAAGCGAATATTATCGAAAAAAGTAATTCTCATTATGCTTTCCCGGTATTGTTTGTAAAAAAGAAGTCTTTAGATAAACAGAAACCTAAATATAGGATGGCGGTGGATTATCGTTTGCTAAACGAAATCTTAGAGGCATACCCATATGCTATACCGGATATCAAAGAACTTTTACAAAAAATAAGCGGAAAAAAGTTTTACACTGTGTTAGACTTGCATAGTGCTTTTTTTCAAATAAATTTACGCCCGGAAGATAGAGATAAATTGGCTTTCATTACAGAAGACGGAAAATACGCCCCAGTAAGGCTAAATTTCGGTTTAAAATTAAGTCCCACAATTTTCGCCGAATTAATGGATAAAGTATTGGGACATTTTAACAAGGAGGAAGTCGGATATTTTATTGACGATGTCATTGTTTCCGCGAATTCCGTTGAACGTATGACTCAGCTATTAAAAGAAGTTTTACAGGCACTCATAGAGAATAATTTAACGATAGAACCCAGCAAAATGCAGGTTTGTAAAGAAGAAATTGAATTCTTGGGGTTTAAGGTTAATCAGAATGGGTACTCCCCATCAACCAAAAATGTGGAGAAAATACAGAAATTAGCTAGACCGAAGAACAAAAAAGGAGTTAAGTCACTTTTGGGTCTTTCTAATTATTTCAGAACGCTAATTCATCACTACTCTGACATTGTTGACCCCTTGATCGAGCTTACGAAAGACAAAGTTAAGTTTAGATGGACGGACAAAACAGAAGCAGCATTCTGTGCCATTCAAAAAGCAATTATTGACAATCCTACATTAAAACCCCCAAATTTCGAAAAGGAATTTTTTCTTATCACGGACGCTTCAAAAGTCGCCTTGTCTGCGGTCTTAACACAGAAGGAAGGCGAGGAACATATTCCAATAGAGTTTTATGGGAGAAAGCTAAAAGAGTCTGAGAAGAGATACCCTAGCATTAAATATGAACTTTTGGCAATCCACGATGCTGTTCAATATTTTAAAAATATCCTGCTAGGAAGGAAGTTTACAGTACTCACTGATTCAAAAGCTCTCACGCACCCTTTAAAATTGGAACATCAAAGTGACATTGTCACTAGATGGCTGATGAGGCTTAGTGATTTTGATTACTCAATTGAATTTATTGAGGGTGTGAAAAATCCGGCAGATTACATCTCTCGCAACATAAATAATATTTCGGCTCAAACCAAAATTCATAATAATTTGTTCAAAGTAAATGTTAATCTCTCAGAAGAGAATGTGAAAGTCGAGCAACGTAAAGACGCAAAACTTAGCATAATCATTAAGAAGATAGAAAATAATAAACAAAACAAAAATACTCGAAAATTTGAATTAAATGAGAATAATGCACTAATTTTAAAACAGAAATATAAGGACAAACAACTCCTCATTGCTCCTAATAGTCTGGTTTTTGAAATTATACAAGAGGCGCATAAAAGTCATTTCGGGTTCCCGAAAACATACGAAACTGTAAAGTCTCGGTTTTTCTGGTATAGAATGTACAAGGATATAAGGAGCTATTGTACAAGTTGTATCCCATGCAATAAAAATAAGCAACACCAAGCTATTAAAGTACCTATTCAAAAGGTTATTAAGGATGCCCCAATAGGGACAGCCCTACATTGCGATATAGTAGGCAAACTGCATACGACATTTAAAAAAACTCCTTCATTCTAACTATAATTGATTCGACGTCGAGGTACCTAGAGGCCATACCTCTACGTGGAGTAGAAGCGCAGACAATTTTGAATGCTCTAAATAACTATTTTAGCTCTTTCGGGATACCTAAATCAGTTACGACGGACAACGGGCCCTATTTTAGGAGTGACGTTTATTGCCAGTATTTAAAAGCACTGAACATAGAGAGACATTTTACAAGCTGTTATAAACCTTCGGGAAATGGGATTTTGGAATGTAGTCACAAATTGTTAAAGTCATCTTTAAAAAGTATGTGTGACAAAACGGCTGAGTGAGATATTCGTTTACCGTTTTATAAATTGGCTTACAATACCTCAATAAATCGTGCCACAGGTTACACGCCTGCAATGCTTTTTTTTGCACGGGAGGTATCGAATCATTTTACAACACTGAATACTTCCGATGAAAAATGCACCCAAGCTTATGTGAAACAGCGTATCAAACACATGAAAGATATACAAAAACTGTCCTTGGCCAACCAGGAACGCGTTATGAGTGAATACGTCAACAAAGATTTTGAAAAAGTCAAAACATTACAGCATAGCGATCAGGTTTATCTAAAAAAAGTTATAAAACCGGGGGCCTTGGAATCAACATGGGAAGGGCCTTATGAAGTTGTAAGGATTTTTAGAAACAATAATTATTTGGTTCAACATATGATTGAACCCCATGCTAAGAAAATTAAGCGCCACATAAGCCATTTCTGGCAACCAAAAGTTAAAATTAATTTGCCTCAAACTAGCACAGAGAATACTCAAGAAGAATAATTTATACAAAGAATTAACATTCAGTCGTTGTTTTTCTTTTTTATTCTCTATTAAGTAGGTATTTATAAATTTATATTCTAGAAATTCGGAGTTTTGTATACTATTGGTTTTTTCCACCTCACCTATTTTAACAGTATTGTAAGAAAATTAAAAAATATATGTATATAATAATAATAATAAGTGTATATATAGACAAAATTTTACAAATAGTTGGGGGCCTTTCAAAAAAAAAATTGTAATAATGAATGCACTATTAATAATATACAGGGAAAATATGTATAGATGACATATATATATATATATATACAGCATATAAAATAATAATAAAGAAAAATTTCTTGTACATTCTTAGACGTATAGACAGACATCTGCTTCTGAGTGCTGTGAGGAAAAAACTACATTTTATTAGATTAAAAACAATTATCATTTATTATTACGGTGAGGAATGAGTATGGTTGGCGTTTACAGAACTGTATTTCGGATAGAGCGAGCTCAGTATTCAAAATTGCGATGAAGTTTTGTTTTCGGTTCTCTGGGCTTTGAAAAAAAAAATCGCACCGGAGAGGCAGGCGAATTTGGGGCCATCCTCTTTCTTCCCTCTAGGTTCGCGAAGCAGTAAAAGGAGAGAAAAGTAGTTTGTTTTTTTATGCAAATGCACAGACTGGTTTTCGTGCGCCGTTCTTCTCCGACCTCCATTGTTCGGGGAGAACCCTCTTTTTTTTTGCAAATGTGTTAGCAAGGGTTTGCAGCCAGCGGAGGGGGGGACAGAGATTGAAGAGGGAAGCCAAGAGCGAATCCTCTTTCTGGTTTCCGTGGCTTATAGAACAACTATAACTTATTATTTATGTGGACATATCCTTTACATAATGTTTTCTCCAGTGTACAAAGATTGTACTTAATAATAATAATAATAGGTAGTTGGATATTGCTTACGCAGGTACTTCGGTTAGTATATAAACAATAGTAAGCATATGTACATATGTAAAATAGTTTTTACTTCTTTTATGGCATAATGAATAAGTGTCAGGTACTTCTTTCGTGTATAGAATATTTACATAAAAAGAAAGCAATGTTATTTTTCTTGGATTTGCAAAATTGGGTACGATGTGTGAAGATATTGATACATATTATTGTTGACAGGAGGAGATTAGATAATAGAGGGAATTCACAATAAATGATTTATATAAATTGACATATGACATAAAACATATGAAGACACGTAAGTAAAATTGGTGTACACAAGTTTTAACTTATCAAAATTAAACCATTTAAAAAAAAAAAAAAAAAAAAAAAAAAAATGTTTTTCTTAGGTCGATTTGTTCTTTTCTTTTCTTTTCTTTTCTTTTTTGTTTCCTACGGTTACAGCAGGTTTCTACAACCTTTTTCATCCATTTTCTTGCGAGTCGGTATCGAGAGATAATATTTTTTTTCCCTTTCTCTTTCTTCTTGGCCATATTTATGGGACCTTTCCGTTTCCAATACTTTTTTTTTCCTTGTTCGCAGTATTTCTTCTCTAGGCAGGGGAAGCATACGTTTTAAATTTCGGGAAGGAGTATTTTGGGAATGGCAGCAAAATGCGTTCCGTACATTCAGACAGAAGTATTAAATTTTACAGCTGTAAATAAAATTTTACCATTAGCTATAGTTACCAACGACCACGCCAAAATGTGATTTCTTCTTCTTCTGTAACGAGTCAAGGAGATTTCACGGTAGCCGGTGAGTCCCCTGTAACGAAAGAAAGGAATTTGGATAGCATTTCACATAAATTCTATTCGTAAAGTCGGTTATTTTTGCAGTAATTGTCTCAAAATTTAGGTACGGTTAGAGTTAAGTTTAGGGCTCTTTCTAGACAAGAGTTTGGGAAAAATTATTCAAATGTTTTACGACTAAAGGATAATTTATAAAGGCAAAATGGTAACGTACCTTTTATTTTGCGGCGATCCGACGTCTTTCACAGGATGAGATGACAAAATTTTCAGACGGAAACTGGCGCCAAGTGGTCATTTCCTCTTCTAGCATGGGTTGGAGCAACTCATTATCGATGGGATAGAGGGGGTGTTGAGTCGATTAGCGATTTCACACGACCCCCGGTCAAGCGGTTGCTAGGCAAGAAGGGAGGCGCAGAGTCTCCGATGTGTTTCTTCTTTTTCCTCGTTAGCGAAGATAGAGCGAGATTTTTTTCTCTTTTTTCTCCACGGATCCTTCCTCCACTTGGGAGAGGATCGAGAGCATGACTTCAGGTGGTCGATTTCGTTGTCATGTGTAGACTATTCCCGCTGGATTTTGAAGTCGTTACTCTTGATTGCGGTCATATAATTAAGTGAACTAGAGTTCACATGTATTTCTCTTGTGTTTTTCACTTAGGTGATAATTTAAAAAGAAAATTTTTAAGTAATATTAAAGTGGGAGAGAAGGGAACATTCTCTCGGTAGGACATGTATATATTTCATAAATGTAATTTCTATCATACAATACATTTTTTTTCCTCTAATATATGAACGAAATTTTGTTGTAATGTGTTCTACGTGTTCATATACTTAGCGTTAATGTATTATGTGGATTTTCACTTTTCTTTTAAATGTTACAATGTATAGAAGGTTATGCAGTACAAACTCTTTCTGGGTATCACGTCCTTGTATATATATATAATTTTTAGTGTATTTGGTGTATATTAAGTCATGACTGGTATGATTCCAATGTAAAAGTATGTGCCAGCCGTATATTGTTCTATGTGTTGAGGCTTTTAGACTTTAAAAGTTTAGTTCAAAATTGCGTTTGCTTTGTATGGATTTTGGCTAATTTTTAAAAGTGATTATTTCAAAATTGGTTATACACAGAGGGGAATAGGGTACGTGAATGTGTTCACCTGTCTTCGACTCCACAAGCGACTGTAAATCTGGTCGACAGACAAACCGTTCTGTGGTCCCACCTACAGATTCTTAAAAAAAAAACTTTTCTGTATGCTCGTCTCTGCTCAGTTTATAGAGACAACTCTTGAAAAAAACTTTTCTGTGTGCTCGTCTCTGCCCAGTGTTACAGAGACATTTCTTACAAACTTTTTAGGATCTCTTCCGGTCTTTCGGAGGATGGAGATGGTCCTATGGGTCTACACAATGGACTGAATTTCATAATGTGTTCCTGACAGCTGACGTGAGCCGTTCAGCTCTCTGTTTGGGGGGGAGGATGGTGGTCAGATATGAGCCACCTCCCAATTTCTGACTAAATTAGTTTACTTTTATTGTTTTAATAGGTATTTTTCATGTATATATATTGTATAACCAGGAATTTCTGTGGAGTATTTATTTTATTAGTGTACATAGTTTCTTTTTCGTATGGGAAAATAGAAACGACCACCCAGAGTAGTTTTATTACCTTCGGAGACACTGGTCTGCGATCTAACTAGGACATCTTTTACGGAGAAAAAAATTTACGAGCTGAAAAATTTATAGCTGTTTGGAAGTGCATAGCAAATTTACAATTTAGGTCCCCATCTAGGTGGTCCTGAATAACATTTAGCAAAACCAATAAGAGATGAGGGCGGAGACGTCTTTACAAAACACTGGAGCCAATAGACGGCCCAGTAACGAGGGAAAAGGAAAAAGTGAGCCCCAAGAGAAAATCTGGAAGAGGACCAGTACCTGACGTCCTGTCCGAGGAAGTAACATCTCAAAAGAAAGAGTAGAGTGCTGATAGTGTGTAAAAACGAAGGTAGTTCCAAAAATGGTGTAGTGGCGACAAAAGTCAAAAGGATGACCTAACAGGTGATCTTTGCCTATCCCGTGGAGGTAGACTATTGCTAACAATGCAGACCAGAAGTACTCTGAAGGTACAGGTATCTGTAGTTTACTATTCCCTCATATTGAATGTGTATAATAATAAATAAATACTGGTAGAGGTACTTTGGTAAATGTAGAGAAATTGTTCCTTCTCTGAAATATAATTAATGCACGTAAGTGCGGTAGTGCGAGTCGGAAAAAGACTCACTAACTCTTTTAATGAGTATTCAATTGTTTCATCTTATTTTTTATACTTAAAATTTAACATTCTGTTAGGGATGTTTGTTTTCTATTTTTTATGTCTTTGTAAATAGATATGTAAATAAATGTTTTTCGTTTACTTTTAACTCTTTGTATTTAATTTATATGGGTTAACACTCATATGTCATCGAGTAGTGTTTTTCTTCTTTTTCTTTAATTTAATTGTTTATTAATTTTAGTTGGTTTATCAGGAGGACTAGTTTATAATTTATGAGAGGTTAGGGATTTATATACTTTATCTAGTCCGGCTTCATAAGACGTAGGGCGGCGTAAATAATCACAACGTAATAATCTGATCTTTTTTTTTATTAGAGTAGTTAATTTAATTCAATAATATGAGTAACTTTTATGGGATCATTATAAATTTTCACCGACGTCCAGAAGCCACGATCACACCTTTAACCTGATAATCCAACACCCAGCGTTTCCGGAAGAAGCATTAACCCGTGCTTCCTTTAACTAATGTAGGGAGTTTATGTAATTGGGCATTAGTAACCATCTCCAATTAGGAGGCCCAGAACTTACCAGCAGTGGTTATGCAAATTTTATCTTAAAACGGCTCTAACGATTTTGACGAAATTTTATATCCTACCGTTTTGGGCACCAGAAAACCATTGGGCTAGGTCACATGTTCGAGAAAATTCGATTCGTGGGTCATTTTGGGTCACCATGTGTCAGGGTCAAACTAATTGTATCTAAAAAACGGTTCAAACGATTTTGACTAAATTTTGTATCCTACCATTTTCGGGCATGAGAAGACTATTGGGCTGAGATACATGTTCGAGAACTTTCGATTAGTGGGTAATTTTTGGGTCAACGTGGGTCAAGTTAATTTTATCTAAAAAGCGGCTCTAACGATTTTGATTAAATTTTGTATTTCACGAGTTTCGGGCACGAGAAAAACATTGGGCTAGGTCACATGTCCGAGAAAATTCGATTAGTGCGTCATTTTTGGGTCACTGTGGACATACTGCTGATTTTATCAAACTAATTTTATCTAAAAAACGACTCAGACTATTTAGACTAAATTTTGCATTCTATAGTTTTCGGGCACGAGAAGACTGTTGGGCTAGGTAACATGTTCGAGAAAATTCGACTAGTGGGTTATTTTGGTCATGGGTCATTATGGGTCAAGCTATTTTTATCTTAAAAAAGTCTCAGACTGTTTAGACTAAATTTTGCATGCTATGGTTTTCGGGCACGAGAAAATCATTGGGCTAGGTTACATGCTCGAGAAAATCCGATTTGTGGGACATTTTTGGGTCACTGTGGGTCAAGCTAATTTTATCTAAAAAACGGCTTTGACTATTTTGACTAAATTTTATATCCCATGAGTTTCGGGCACGAGAAGAGAATTGGGCTTGGTCACATGTTCGAGAAAAAATTGATTAGGGGGCATTTTAGTCATGGGTCATTGTGGGTCTAGCTATTTTTATCTTAAAAACATCTCAGACTACTTAGACTAAATTTTGCATCGTATGGTTTTCGGGCACGAGGAGACTGTTGGGCTAGGACACATGTTCGAGAAAATTTGATTAGTGGGTCATTTTGGTCATGGGTCACTGTGGGTTAAGTTAATTTTACCTAAAAAACGGCTCAGACTATTTAGACTAAATTTTGCATGCTATGGTTTTCGGGCACGAGAAAATCATTGGGCTAGGTCACATGCTCGAGAAAATCCGATTAGTGGGTCTTTTTTTGGGTCACTGTGGGTCAAGCTAATTTTATCTAAAAAACGGCTCAGACTATTTTGACTAAATTTTATATCCCGTGAGTTTCGGTCACGAAAAGACAACTGGGCTTGGTTACATGTTCGAGAAAATTTTATTAAAGGGTCATTTTGGTCATGGGTTATGAAATTTGAGCTCAAAACTAATTTTGACCGAGCATAGCTCGGTCTTTCCTGCTCGTTTGTTTTAACGGAAGATATCAAACTTATTAATCCCTAAATTTCACGGTATTTTTTTTAAAGTTCCTTTGCCTTTTTACAAAAATGAAAAATGCTTTTCGATTTATTTGTACCTGAATAAGAAAATCTGAAAATTGAACGCATTTACGAATGAAAGTTACCTTGTAAATGTATCAGTGTAGCGATTGTGGTTTTCAGATCAACAATTGGGATCAACAATTTGATTTTCATAACAAATCATTAAAATATTAAAAATATTTTAGTATTTTGTGATGTAGTATTTTGTGTTTAAACCTTTTCTTTTCAAAACTTTTGAATCTTATATTTCAATTAAATTTTCTACAAAAAACTTGTTTTTCACATTTGAAAAAAATTCTGAAATGCTAAATTTTCGCAGTTTCACTATAATCTATACAGATATTTATGGCTTATAACAAAGGAAGTTTTTTTTTTATTTGCAATTTTATTATTCAAAATATTTTTTATATGATTGAATTTTTCGAAAGTTCAGCACTAAAAGAAACAAAAAAATCTCTATTTTCTACACAATTTCTTTTTATTTTGCTGCTGACCCCGCCAATTTTATCGTTTAAGTAAAGTATTTTCAATCCATTAAAAACTATATCGAAATTCCGGACTAAATGGCATTTTTAAACGAGTTTTATTTAACTTACACTTTCTAAAGTTAATAGGGTTTTTTTTCCATGTAACAAAATGCTCCTATGATAAGACTGTACCTGACTAGCGCAGTCTTGTTTCTATCATTAAGATATTCATTTTTTTTTCTTAAAACTTTTAAAGTTTAATAATTAATGTTGATTGTCACTTTTTAAATTTATGCTCTGGTTGTGAAAGAGGTAGTTTAAAGCAATTTCTTTTAAAAATTCCTTTATTTTCAGTTGAGATACGAATCACACTTCATTTCGTCAAAAATAAGCTGCTTAAAAAATATCATGATAAAGCAGGGAAGAAGTAGTTAAGAATTTTCTGGGATTATCTTTACCTTTCACTCTTGTTACCAGTAAGTTTGGAGGAAATTCTCATCTATCTGTACTTGTCAATGCTCAATAGAGAACATATTTAGCTGTCAAATGGGCGGAGTCAGGCGCCCTAACATCATGCCTACCCATCAGCTACGTTACAGGTTGTTTTAGAAATTTATTATACTTTTGCCTGGGAATAACGTATGAAACATTTACCATTTCCATTTTTCCAACGAATTTTCCGATTGGATTGGATTATGAGGAGTCAGAGATGAAAATTTATATTTTCTCGATCCCGGAGGTTCAACCTTGTGCTATAAAAAGTGCTGAATAGACGATAACTTTCTCGCAATTTTTAAAACGAACTTTTTTCTTTGCAAAATTATGTATACATATATATATGTTTGTGTTTTAAATGAGTTATCCATTTTAAATGAAAGGAATGGAATGAGAATGACAGCGGATGAAACAATATTTGGCGATTTATCACCTGCGCCGGCCTAACAGAAAAATACCAACAATCCCCAAAATAGCACCTAACTAACAGTGAGAATCCCATAAAAATGCATTCAGCAGAACTCAAGTTATAAATGAAATAAAATACGAATTTGCATTTTATATATGTAGTAAATATCATATATCTTTCATTATTGTGTTCCCTTGATTAAAGAACTTTCCCACATACCTCTATAATTAAGCAACGTAAACTGATAAGTTATATAGTAAAACCACCCCTGAAAGAATATGGCACAGAAAGTGAAACTCCTGTCAAAATAGGTGCAGTGGAACTTTTTTAAAAGGCTAATCTTTCATAATATTCTATAATAATCTGATTAAAGAACTTTTCGCCGTAGCTCCATAACTAACAATCGTAGAACGATTTGTTATACACTAAATCTTTCCCAAAACAATTATTTAACTAACAGTGTAAGTCTCATAAAAACCTGTTCAGTAGAACCTGAATTATACAAGCCGTCAGAATAAAATACGAATTTGCATTTTATATAGGTAGATAGTAGATATACCTTTCATATTTGGGTTTACCTTAATATAGAACTTTCTCTCATAGCTCTATAACTAAGCAACATAGAAGTATGCATTACACACCAACAATATACTAATAAAAATCACCTAACTGACAGTGCCCTGTCAGAAATGAATACTCAAATTTCACGGAATTTTCTTCGTTTTTGACTAAACCGTTTCCTAGGGAATGCTTCGAGCGAATATTTCGTCAAATCGAGTAAATTAATTTCCGCACTTTTTTGAGGATACAAATTTCGTCAAATTATTTGTTTGAAAGTGTAAAAAAAAAGGCCGGTGGTGCCATCTATTGACAATTTTAGAAGCATCTGTACTTGACAGGGTAATAAATTACGTCGCTTTTCTCAAGTCTTCAAGGGGATTCGAACGCGCGAGCTTGGGTGTGGGAGGCCAATGCGTTGCCTACCTCGCCAGCGGGACCTTGCGTAAATTTGATTTTAAATGTATCTACCGGATGTTGTTGTGTGTTTATGTTTTTAGAATGTACATTGTATTTTGATCGGTGCTGTTATAATTTCTGCATGTTTTAATTAATAAGGCTAGATTATTATGTTTTTTCTATGGTTAATAAATAATTAGAATATGGCTTGATTAATATAATTTTTTAGAGAAATTTATTTTGTTCAATGAACGATTAGAATATGGTCTAGTTAATTTGTTGGTCAGAAATAATAAATTTTGAAGTGCATATTGGAGAAGAGTTTATCAATTTTAGATGATGGTTAAGATTTTAACACGTTATTGTTTGTAGAGGAGAAAGGGATCAGTTATGCATATTTTAAATTTGATTGTTATATGAATATATTTCTGAAATTAAAAAAAGCTCCTAAAATTTTGACTTTTTTTTTTTTGAAAGATTTTGTAACAACAAAAATAATAATAAATATTCCTAAAAAATTTAACAGCTAAAAAAATAATTAATGCAGAAAAAATATATTCAGTATTAACTGAAAGCGCTTTTCTAAAAATAAGTTGTGACAAGAATAACATAAACGTATATCTGCTTACCAAAATAACGGGATTTGAGGAGGTACAGTGAGTCCCTCTGTAAACTGCTTAAAATGACTTTCCTTAATATGCATTGAGTCTGGCCGTGAATGGAGAAACAGTTTCCTCAAATATTTGAGTTTCCATTTCATTAAAAATCACGTGATTTTGAGACGAAATTACTGTCAAAAATGATGAAATACAGCTCAAGACTTGCTGAATCGTCAAAACTGAGAGTTTATTTTTGACAGTGAGGAAGCAGTTTCGTCAGATATTTGAGGTTTCGCGTTTCGTTGACAACCACGTCACTTTGTGACGAAATGATTGTCAAAAATAACGAAATAAAGCTCAAGGATTGCCGAATCTTCAAAATTGAGTGTTTGATTTCGGAGAGTGTATAAGTCACAGCAAAATCCTATCAGCAGAAGCTGAGTTATAAGCGATCAGAATGAAATACGAATTTGAATTTTATATGTATAGTAGAATATATTACAAGGTGTTTTCGAAGAAAGAAAAAGTTTTAATTAGCGCGTTGGCAACACATATTGTAACATTGAACATTTCACCTTTCCCTTCGCAATCATTCGTTATTTGTACGATTAGTCTTATTCGTGAAGAACGTGTTTATAATTACAGCGTCATTTCAGAATCCCGCGAAATGTGAAGTACGTTCCGTCATACGTTTTCTTCATTCAAAAGGTAAGCATCCGGGGGATATTCCCAAAGAAATTGTTTCCGTCTATGGGAACATTAGGAATCGACAAAATGTAACGAAAGAAAGTATTGAAGAAGATATTGGTACAGGATATTAGTCGGTGTTTTTCGGGCCTCGAAATCGCGGCGAGTGCAAATATATATTATTGTTATTGATTGGGATATATCAGCATAATAAGAGTTTAGATATCGTCATTGCGATATTTAATAAATATCAAATTTCACAGCTATATTGATAAATAATCCAGTCCTGCTGGCCAGTATCTTTTTAAATAAAGGTTTAAAAATATATATTAATGCTAGCCTCTTTAGAGTGTAGATGAAAAATGTAAAAAATTCATTTTTTTCTATTCTTATGCATGCATTTAAATCTGATTATGATGTTCTATTTCTTTATTTATATATATATTTTTTGTAGGTGTCGACTTTTATTATCCTGTGGGATTTCTTTCGATCAGTACAACTAACAGCTCTTACTCAAAAATGATCATGCAAGTTGCTGATACTGCAAATCTTCCTGTTGTGGATTTATCCTATAATGACATATTTGAACGAAGGTAAAGGAATAATCAAATTTCTATCCTTATAAATATATAGAAATGTATACCGTATTTGGTCGTGTATAACTAGATCGTCGTGTTTTGATGGGATAAAACAAAACAATGTGTATGAAATTATGGGGAAATTATCCTCACTTATTTTTTTAATATATTCTTTTCATTTCTAATATTTTAATTCTAGTTTTTAATGTATGATAGCCCAAGTTTTATACAATTTTAACTTAATAGTTCATACAAAGATGAAATCATACATTTTTTTGCCTGCTAGTTATTTACATATTCATTTTAAATTACATAACTGTAGTAAATATATGACATATGAGTTTAAATTTATGTAATTTTAAGAGAGCTGTTACAAGAACTCTACTGTCAGATAAAACAGGTACACTTATGAAATTCAGTTAAGTCACATATGTATACTTTAATTTTAATGCATATCTCAATTTAATGTAATTTGTTTCCTTTAGATTTCCTTACATAAAATTGAGAAGTGATGACCATCCTCTCCTCGATGATTTTGGAGCTGGTTACATAAATCCAAGAAACATGGTTGCAGCTCAGAAGATAGTCGCAAGAAACCAGGGATGTGATATAATAGATGACGTAGTGCATGAAGTCAAACCACTTATAAATGGAATTCACGAGGTATTTGCTATTTAAAGAAATATTAAGTATCTAAGAATTATTCATTTGTTGGCAGTATATCTTAGTAAGAACTATTTTATTGCATAAAATTTTAAGTAGCTCAAAAATGTGTGTAGAGTAATATTTTAATTAATCCGATTCTCTTCTGTATGCAGTCATACTTTTTAGTTGTTTATTTTGACTTTAATTGATGATATACGTAAAGTGTGTGCTAAAGTTCTACCCTTTCGTTAGGTGAAAGAGAAAAACAAACGAAATAAAAAAGTGTACCTATGCAGTCATGTAATTGACATAATTTAGTATGACCTCTTGAGTATTAACATATACCTTACAGTAGATTAATTGTCAATAAACATTCCCTAAATTAGAGATAAAAAATTTTGTATTTTTTTCAAATTTTCCACCTTATAAAAAGTTTCAAGGGCGAAGGAAACCTTGAAATGATTGAAAATAATAGCAGTTTGATGAAGCAAGTCTGATGATGCATATGCTGGATGAGATAAAACTTCCCATTCGTAATATAGTTGTTTCTCCCAAATAAATAAAACAGCGTGAAGTCGGTCTTTATCATGCTTTATAGAAGCCAGTGACAGATACTGGTCGCTTACGTAACATATTTTTTTCTATATCTGTCCATCTTTAAACATTACAATTAATGAAATCCTTTTAATAACGATTATTTAAGTATTGTCTCAAGTATGTTTTATTTTTTTTATGCATGCGTTTGAAAAATTAAGAATTTTTTGTTGCATATCATTTATTAGGTTGATTTATAAGTTTCCGGTTTTACTTTGAAGTAGAAAGGTTGAACACAAATTAATTGTCAAAGTATTCGCTTTTGGCTCTAAGACTTTCTTCTTACCAGGTGCCATATGTATCCCATATTTAAAAAATAAAAGTTTCTATGCTATAAATGATTTAGGTAATGCCCTCGTCCAATACTGTATGTCGCAAATAACTCTCTCAAAATCCGGGCGCTGCGATAGAATCCTCACCTGAAGCATCAATGTATGATTGCAATTGTGGAAGGAAGAATTTACCAGCGAAGGTATAAAACTATCCTGCGCCGCCAGGCGCCCTCGGGGGTAGCCCGCGGCACGCTTTCGACCATCGCGCCCAAGTCTCTGAAGGACTTTTAATGCACCAGGACTTTGTCTCGTCCGGCGCTGCGACCGGTCTTGGGCCGCCCCTCTGCGAACCCTAGACCATTTTACCAGGTATCGACCCCATAGGTCGTTGCGGCAGTAACCCTGCTCTGGGGAAACTTCCGCGTGGAACATACACCTGATGAACCGCCGAAGAACCCCCGACGGCCTCGTTCACGAAACCCCACAGGGGGAAACGGTCCCTCGGTCATATGTCGAGTTACTCCGACGGCTCTTGCTTTCCCACGGCTTCCGATCATAGACATGCATGGATGGGCAAGCTACTGGGCTCGTTAGCCGTGAGGTTCACATGTCATGCACTTTAAAAAAGGAGCAGAAGAGGCCTCTCTCCGACCCAGAACCACGAGGAAATTCGGTTCTTTCCCATAGACGGGATTCGGATAGGTTGTCCCTACGCAGTCTGGCGCGAGGTTGAACCCGACTAGGCAAAACTAGCCGGTAACCCAGCGACAACTCCAGAACTACGAGATCATCCACATATAATATCACTCAAAAAACGGAAGAATCCTAAGACACCGCTATCGGACTCTAGAGGTTGCGGAAACTTCCTCTAAGCGCGCCAAAGAGACGGGCCCGATCGAGATTAGTAGCGAGAAAATTAGTAGGCGTGCCACTAGTCCGCCCGCCAGGTGTGGAAATTCCTGGCTGCACGAGAGACGTGCTCGGACTGGGTTTCGGACCTAGGTCTCGAGTTTCAGCTGATCGATGCCGCGTTAGTCGGCAGCCTCCGGCCCGGTTCCTCGTAGTCACATGGCAGGAAGAGGGTGGTCCTTTCCTACGTTCGCGTCCCTGGCGCCTCTGGCCGGTCGCCTTCGGATGGTGACCGTCTCCTCGATTCAGGCACTCCTGCGGTGACCATTGAGGGCGGCTCACAACTCTCCAGCTGCAGTGGATTTCGTGAGGTCCTCTTCCACGAGTATGGGGGTTCGTGTTGGGACTATTTCACCTCTGCCTCCGTCTCGTCGCAGATAGTTGCTGCATGCCGTATCTCCCGACGATCGGTGCACAACAGAGTCATCACGATTTCGTGCTCTACAGAGATCGATCGTGCTTCCGTCAATTCCTTAGTCAAGTTTTGGAGGGATCCGGCTGGCATTTGCTAGCCTTTGCCCAAGATCCACGTGAACCTTGGGATTGGCCTACGGAGTCGTCTGCCTGCCACCTACGGAAAATTCCGATCACAGGCTGTGCTCGCGTCGCAGAGAACCTGCGCTTGCGAGGAGGAGACCCACGAGCCCACAACCCAAAATGGGCGAACCACAATGGGCCATAGCGTGGCGTCTCCGGCCCTGCGGAGACTCCTTTCCCACTGGCGGACCACGATGAGGAACCCAGACCAGTCACCTCCTGTCCCCGTCGTGTCGACGAACACTCCGTATGAAACGGTGTGTCCGCGCAATGCTCCGCTCCCGGTCACCTCCTCCACCAAAGGAGTCGGGTCGGGACCACGGAGAGGGACCCGCCAGTACCAGCGAAGGTATGTTGAATGGAACGGAAGAAGGATGTAGTCTATGGGAGCCTTGTCTGATGAATAGCCTGATTGTATAAAACATCAAATTCCAATACATAAAAACATACAAACCCCTCAAATTCCAAAATAGAGTTATTCGTGGTTTCTGCAAAATGCAGCCCGACTTTGTCGTGGAAGAGGATGATTTCGTGTTCACTATGTCCTGCATAGTCTACTTCACATAACAGGGTATTCACCGTCTGCAATTATTCACTTAGTATTCAAAGTTTTACTGACTTAGTAGCTCGCAAAACATTACACTTTGTATGTAGCATTACACACAAAACAGAGTTTTTTCACCATCAATGTTGATCATCTTCGGCGTGGATGTGGCAAGTTAACCAGGGTGTACCCATGCTCGTTTTCGGTTGGCGTTCAAATAGTACACCCCTTTTTCTTCGCCTGTCACTTACTCCAACGAAAATACTTCCATCATTAACGAGATAGCAATGCGAGGCAAGCGTTGAACCGCTACGCTTTGTAGTACTGTTGTTGCTGGGTTGATGAGAAACTAAGTGATGAGCTATTTGGATCTATGGATTTTAATCGTCGTTGCACTCAGAATATGTGAATGATACTAGCCAAATAACGAGTAGAAATCTAGCGAGTGGCTTACTCGCTGACAAACTCTAAAAATACCCGATATTTGTGAGACAAGAATACTTGCTTACATTTGAATGTTTTTTTCTAGCAGTGAGTATAAATTCTGGAACAAACTCTTACTGGCTTTTATTTTCCCTGTAAAATTCTGTAAATAGGGTGGAAGGGTATGGGGAGAGGACACAGTCTAATTTAAATTAAAATGTGAATAGCATTATGGAGTGCTTGAGAAAACGATTTTCTTTTAAATCATTACTTCTCATTAGAGATGCACCGAATATTCGGAATCTATTCGGTTTTCTACCATACAACCGAATATTCGGTTAGGCCGAATAGTAAACTATTCGGTCTACCGAATATTCGGCTTAGCCGAATATCAAACTATTCGGCCTGCCGAATATTCGGTTTGGCCGAATATCAAACTATTCGGCCTGCTGAATACTTTAAAAAAATCTTATTATTATTATTATTTAAACGTTACACAATTTCTACTTTTAACTGTCAAATAATAAAGATATTCGGAGTAATTATATATAGAATTATATTTAAATAACAGGGAATGCTTTTACATTATTTATTTGCTCTTTGAAAAGTATCACTTTAGAAAATTAACCAGTAATGACAACCTATTATGTACTTAATGATGTACAAATGCAAGTTCCGAAACATTGTGTATTAAATAATCTGATTCTTGCTTTTTCGCAAACAGAGTGTTTATAAACAAAATGGAAAAAAACTTTCATGAGTGATAATAGACATCAAGACACAAATTTTGTCCAGAAAACCAGGTTCACAATCCATTTATTCAATCAAAATTTCAATGTATCTCACTCCAGGTCAAACTTGTATTTTCATTTGTTATTTTAACAATAATGAAGATTTTGTAACTATATTTTCAACAGAGTTATTCTGATATCTGTGAAATATGATAACATGACAGGAAGTGCAAGAAATTGCAATCATTCATATCTAAATAACAATGAGCTTGACATTCCTTTATTCAAAATGCAGCTGACAGTACTAATACCGTGTCAATGGCCAAAATTCAGTCACTCTCAATGATATCATCACATTTTATACAAGCAAAACTAATGATGCAAATCTCGCTAAAATAGCTTCATTATCATTAAAGTTGTGAACGAAAATTCAGTTTCGACTTCTAGTGACACGACACAACCTGTATTTTTGATGGTGGAATAAGTGGATTGAGATGTTTTTTGTTCAAAATTTTTTTGTCTTGACCACATTATCTCCCCTGAAAGTTTGTTACAAGATTTTAGGAACAACCTGTATGTTTGCAACCTCTAAAAATTAACACCCACTCCAGACACTGCTCTTAGGTGCATTTCTTTTGGTGCAAAACTTTCCTCCTAAATAAAAAGGAACAGGAACGTTATTCTTGCTGAGTTGCCGCCATTTGAATAGATTGATTGTATTTATTTATTTATTTCAATCCTTGCCTGTCAAATAAACAGTATATGACTCTAAAATTTTTCTTCATTTGTTTTAATTCTCAGAAGAAGCCATAAAATTAAAAATTTTATTAATTAAAAAAAGTTTTTAAACTATCCTTTTTTTAAATGATAACTCAAAACATTTTTTTTTTGTGTGTGTGTGTGTAAAATTTACTTGTAAAAAGGTTTTGTTTATCAAAATGGAAGTATCTGAGTTAAATATTATGTAAAATTGTTCTAAAATTTTATTTTTTATTACCTTTAAACTCTGAAATATAAAAGTATTCGGAAGTCGAATATTCGATATTTCGCCGAATAGTTACTGTTTGGCTGGTCGAATATTTAGTATTCGGCCTAACAGGTAGTATTCGGCTAGCCGAATATTCGGTATTCGGCTTACCTTTAAGCTGAATATTCGGTGCATCCCTACTTCTCATGACTATCCTTGAACAACTGCTAAATAATCAGAAAGCTTCACAAAAATTATAAAACTGGTAGAATTATTATTTGTAATCAAATAAATTTGTAATCAACGCAGCTACAAGTGATCATTCATTTTCATCCATGAGTCAACATTTCATACTCAGTTACAGGGAGGATCTTATGATGATCAACAGCAAAGAGGTTCTACTTACTAGTTTGAATCAGGAAATGCTATGAAATTATGGCGAGAAAAACTAATGCTGTTAAAATCGAGCACTCTACGTATAAAAGACGATTTCAGTGGAAAATACTGAACAATTTTGTATTATATAATAAGTACAGGCCGAAGCAGTTCTCTGATAAAAACATTTTAAATTATGAAAATTATTTTCTAAACGTATGCTTCTCCCCTTTTATTTATAATTGGTGGAATTTTGTGTCTTGCTAATAAGAAATTAAGACTTGCCAGCCACATTACCTAGTAAACTATTTGATTTCTACAAATCCCGCGTTGATTGAGGAACATTCAGACATTTTGCAAGGTCCCACGTCGATTGGGAAGCGTCCCTATCGAACAAATCTCGCAATTGCATACCGTCAGTTTCTTTTGAATCTACCTTTTCTGGGCTGGTTCTTCCAACTTGAATTGATATTTGTGATAATTTCTAAACTGACCCTGCAATAGCGACCATTCCATATGCTTCCCAGATTTACACCCTCACCTCTGCTGCAGTTTTGCCTGATTTACACATGAATATCATGCAATGTGTCACATGTGTGTTACTGCAATCCATTCGTCCTGCAAAAGGAACAAAAAACCCATTAGATTGTATTGTTTAAAACTGTGGACCTCAATTGGCCGGAAATTTATGCATCACCTAATATATATTTTTTAATCAACCATAATTTATTTCAAACTTTTACTTTCTTTCTTAACCCTAATTTCATAGTGATGTAAATTTCCATCACTTTTTATTTAACTTTTAATAAGTAAATCAACTTCTTCGCCACCACTATATTTATATAGAAATATTAATCCACTAAATTTTCCGTGAACTATGTAGCTGAACACAGTTAAAAATCTATCTTAAAATTTCTGGTGTCTAATATTTAATATATGTATAAAAAAAACACAATTGTAAAAGAAAAACTCATGCAAAGAAGGGTTAATATACCACTTATGCGAACTGCTATATTAAAGAAAGAAAAATATTGATGTTATCCCCATATTTATATTTAAATCTACTTTTTAGGTTTATTTAAAGGCTGAATATCAGTATAATAATTAATAACATTTAGGCAACTTTTGTGAAGTGAACAGAGGTCGAGGCAGGTTTTTTTTTACTTGGAGTCCATTTTGTCAAAAGTAAAAGTTATTTTTGTGAAATGTATTATAATTTTGTGAAAAATAACATTTTGTAACGAAATATGAAATCCAGTGACTCAAATTCGAACCAAGCATTTATTAATAACTAGCAAGCTACGCCCGCTACGCTGGTCAATTTCTCTTAACGAACTTTTAATCAAACAAAATATTGACATTTCATAACTCACTCTTATATTTTAACAGAATAATAAGGTTACTATAATTTGTGACTCGTGCGTCAGGACACGTCAGGACACGTCGTCCTTATCATTATCTTTTTACGCATGAAGGTTTCGCTATGGTACTCCATTGTGAAATTTGGTAATTTTTGAAATTCAATATTTGAAAAACGGCATAATCATTAGATTTGAAATTTATATCAAGAAAAATACAATTTTTTACCTTTGAAACGCAGTTTGTCTAACAATTTTCTGACAAATACTTTTTGAGCTATTATATTTTTCAGTAACTTCAAATGTTTCATTTTCCGAGATTAATCTGTGGCAACAATTACCGAAAAACCCAGTCGTCAGCAACGCATAGCTTTTTATTAGAGAGGCTGTTGGAGCAAGGATTGTCATCATCAATTTGCCACCATCACTTTTGAAATGAGGTTCTGTAGTTCCAGAGATTCCATAGAAATTGTAATTTAGAATGATTTTAGAACGCTTTTCGCTCATTTCACCCTTTTAAATTTCGATTTTTTTTTATAAATTAATCTTAGAGAGCATTTACATCTTATAAGTAACTACAATGCCAAATTTCAAATTTCTAGCTCCTTCAGTATACAAAATATCGCAATTTTAGAACTTTTTCGCTCCTGCACCCCCCTGGGGTTAGTGGCACCGACATAAAATATAGCGTATGTTGGAGCAGAGTTGTCACCATCAATTTGCCACCATCACTTTTGAAATCGGTTCTGTATTTCCAGAGATTCCATAGAAATTGTAATTTAGAATGTTTTTAGAACGCTTTTCGCTTATTTCACCCTTTTAAATTTCGAATTTTTTAAAAATTTGTTCTTAGAGAGCATTTACATCTTATAAGTAGCTACAATGTCAAATTTCAAATTTCTAGCTCCTTCAGTATACAAAAAATCGCAATTTTAGAACGTTTTTCGCTCCTGCACCCCCCTGGAGTTAGTGGCACCGACATTAAATAAGCCTATGTTGGAGCAGGGATTGTCACCATCAATTTGCCACCATCACTTTTGAAATCGGTTTGGTAGTTCCAGAGATTACCCCCTACAAACAAACAAACAAACAATCTTTACTCCTTTATAATATTAGTATAGATAACTTCTTCAAGTTCTGCTAAAGTTTTCCTTTTGGGTGAACTTGTTTTGTTTTCAAATTACTCATTTATAAACCTAAAAACAAAATAAAAATAATTAATGAAAAGAATGCTTTTATGGAATGGAATTTTGTGAAAGGGTCTTTTATTAAGAGGAATATTGTGAAGGGTCCTTATTTATTAAATTGATTTTTGTGAAAGGACCTTAAATAGGCCCCAAATTTTACCTGGATCGACCCTTGATGAATAATAGAGTTTATTTATAAATCATTTTAATTTATGGTGTGTCTTTTAGGAATTTAGAGACAAAAGTGTATATTATAGAAAAAAACATTTTTTGATTTTGACTTTTTTATTTATTTACTATTTTATATTCCAGATCATAACTGAAAATCACGGAGTGATAAAAACCAAGAGAGTCTTGATATGCACCGGAGCTTTTACAAATTTTAAGACTTTCCCTATGCCAAAGCTACAAATAAATATATCGAAGGAAACTGCAGCTCTTCTGAAAGTTAATTTTAAAGAAGCAAGAAGATTGAGGTATGTCTAGATTTTAGATATAAGTAAAGGTATGTTCATATAATTCAGGGGCAGATTTAGTGTAAGACTAAACCAGATTGAATTACGGGGATTAAAAAAATCGGTGTTTTTTATCAAATTATGGGCAAATTTTGCCAATTTTCATAAACCCGCGTAAGGTCGTTCTGCTCAGCCTCTTACTTAAACCTCTCCTGGCTACAGTGTTGCTAATTCGCTACTTATTTGTAATTCGAACTGATTGGTGGCTGTCAGGTTTTTGGAAAATAAGTATTGTTCTCATTTAATGACAGATTAAATAAGTCGAAAATTATTCTTTCAAATATATGGTGGTAATCTGATTTTTTTTTTTTTTTTTTTTTTTTTTTTTTTTTTTTTAAGTAGAGGATAGGCAACACTGGATACGCCCTTGATACTGCCTGGATACGCCCGTGATATAACCTATGCGGTACCACGATCAAAAGTAAAATATTTTATGGCTTAATACAACAAATGCTGTAAACCAAGCTTACGCAGCCCATATTTTATGTGTAAATAAAAGCTTTTTTAAAATTTTTACGACTGAAAATTTGTTTATGTAGTATTTTAAAAATAATATACAATACATACAATATATATTTTTTAAATGTTGAAGAATAATTTAAATCGTTAATTTAAGTATATTAAATTATTGTTATTTCCATTGTTTTGTTTTGTTAATTAAGATTAAAATTCATCTGATTTTAGTGTAAATTGCTAAAACTGAAGTTTTGTTTCTGAATGCATTAAAATCGCATTTTAACTTATTATTTGTTTACTTAAAGGATATTAGGGTCATTCAAATTTTTAAAATAATTTTAGCTATATCTATTTCAGTAATATTAATATACTGTATATTTAGTTATGTTTTCTTTCCCAGTGCTATGCCATCTATTGCTTACTGCCGTCCAGAAGAAAAATTTGGAGCTTACATTCTTCCACCAATATTGTATCCAGATGGTATGTACACATTTTATAATTATACAATTATATACAAAAAGCACAAAAAAATTATCTCTTACATTTTTAGTAGATTACGTTTAATTTGTCGTTACGTTACGGACAAATACATTTTTATTCCTCAAGCACTAAAGCAGAGGGGTCCAACTGCGATTCGCTTTGAACCCCTATTTTCTTACGGAAATGTTCGCTTTAAATGGAAATTTCTGGTAAAAAACACTAAAAATGTTATGAAATCCTCGTCAATTCGCTTGAATGGTATTAAAAAATATATTGTTACCATCCATATAGGCCTTTAGCAATTTTGTGGGGAGGGGTACTCGTCCCTTTTGCTTCAACTTCTAGGCAACCCTGTTGAATTGTTCTGATTTTAACATGTTTTTAAAATCTTTATCTTGGAGCAATTTTTACTTGGTAACTCATAAGTGCTTTGAGCATAAAAATTTGGTTTTGCTAAAATGTTCTTGCTTGGTCAATTACATATGATTAATCCTTGTAGTTTATACTTATGTTTGATAGTTTATGTGCCGTTATCTTTATCAATTCTTAAAAAGTGGAAAATCGGTAATATAAATTCCAAATAAGTTCAGTCCGCTGCTAAAAATATATTAATTCCAAATTTATTTCATTTTTCGCAGTCTGCATCATGTGTCATTAAATTCTATACAACCATCCAGTGTTTTCGCATTAGAAACCTGCCCCACTTCCTTAAAAAAAAAAATTGGAGAGGGGAGTTAGTTAATAAATAGTTTCACTTTGCATACCCGTTTTTGATACCTATCTGGATCTGGTTACCTTAGCCTACAGTTAAATTTTCACACTTAAGTTATAAAGATTTTTAAAAAAGAAGAAGAAAGTTCGTATTACTTCATTAGTTCATTTATTAATACATAAAAGGTTTACCGTTATGACCAAATATTTAAACAAGAAAAATAATTACATTTATTAGTTATTATAATTAGTTTTAATAAGTAATAAAGAAGTTATTATAAAGGAATTTTTTTTAAATAATTTCAGATTAAATTATATTAATAACCTTTAAGCACCAAAAATTTATGACGTCATTACTTCCGTGTTACTTCCGTTTATTATAAAACTATAAATCGTTAATTGTGTTTAAAATTTTATTTCTACACCAATATAAAATTAGAATGGGGCGGGCCCAGGCAACGCTGGCCGGGTCATAATAAGAAATTCGAAAAAATTTTGGTCTTCCACATTTTAATGAATTTACAGGTTTTGGTATGTCCTCGTTATGATTTGGATATTTTTAGACCGATGTCTGTCTAGAACAAATTTTGTGGGTTCCATAACGGAAAACTTCATACACAGAATTTCACGAAATTTCCTATTTATTTGGAATTTGAAAAAAAATTGGTGTGGATTAAGTCTTGGTGTATATTGCTTAAAAGATGACACTGCTATGTCATGTTTTGACGATATGCCCTATAATTATATCTCAGCTTTTATAGTTTTAGGATTATACTTATAGGTGAAATTGGACAAAAATTAATATATAAGATGCATGCTATGAAAAACTACGTTAAACAGTGCCGGTTTTGGTTACTCAACAGGAGAGGGCTGCTGTGCTATGCTTTTTGAGATGAACGTTATTGCTGTATCTTATTTCTATTGGGTAGAAATGCACCAAAATTTATATTTTAAATGATTACTATATATATATTGGTTCAATTTTGTGTTTGAATATCCGACAGGAAGTGTTGTTGCGCTATGCTTTTGCTGCATACTAAAATAGATCATTGCAACTCCATGTTAAATTCACAGAACCCCGTTAGTCAATGGACTATCGCTATGACGGATAAGAAAATAAACGGATTACTGAGACTTCACCACTCCATAACAAATTCCGGGGATCAACGACGAAGATAAAATTTTAGCATAAGACTGTATTGTAAAGATAGAAATCAAGATTAGAATTAAAAATTGACTGTTCACTATTATAGCTCCTAAACTCTCCTACTAGTACATTATCTATAGAAAAAAAAATAAAAGCCTGAATGTTATAAATATACAATGAATTTGTTTTCATATTTTTTTTTTTCAACATTCATTCAAAGTACAGGGTGTTTCACAAAGGACCCCTAACTTTAACTAGACGTTGGGGGCCACCGTAATACTTACCCATCATGGATATGTATGCATAATGTAAATTATTAAAATAAAAATGTGTAAACTACTTATAAAATGCATTGCAATTCAAATAAAATCGTGGCTTGATGACGTCACAAACTTTAAAGGCTCGATTACTGAATTGCTTGAAAGAAACATCCTTATAACTCCAAAAATAATAATCCTATTAACTAGCGGTTTATTGCATCTGATTAAGCGTCAAATTTCCAATTAAAATATATCTTTGAAGTGAAATTTGTATGAAATACAGGGTCATGAAAAATCGAAGAGTGTGGAAAAATAGGATTCCAAATATATCGGCAACTAATTATCTGATCGACTTCATGCTGTATGCAAAATTTATGTTTTTTTATTGTCTTTTATATACATTTCTTAAAATAACCAATTTCGAAATTTTTTATATACCTTTTATCAGAACGATTATTTCGAGAGTCCGAAAAAAATAGTTCTGGTTAATCGAGGTTATTGAAATGAAATAGACTTCTTCCCATTATTACATACTAAGTACATACCAAATTGCAAGTCTATATCTCAATTTTTTCGGGAGATAGAGCGTATACAGACACACAGACGGACGGCAAAAATTTTTTTCTAAAAATATGTTTTTCGGAATCTCCAGTGTCTGAAACGTGTAAATCCGTCAAAAAATTTTTTTCGATTTTCAAAACGATTACAAGACTTGCCCTATACTACGTATGATGGGTAAGTAAAAATCAATAACCCGAAAACGGTGATAGATAGAAACATGAAACCAGTGGTATGTTTATTAAAAAAATCGTAAGAATTTTATACGTAAATCTCTAAATTTAGTTAAAAATAGCACCGACAGATGGCGCCGAGAGCGTTAAAAATCCTTCTAAAGAGAGTTCAGAAGCATATAAAGACTAGTCGTCGGAGATTTCGTCATTGAAATCTAACCGCTATTAGCGTATAGTGAAAATAATTCCGAATGTGGTGTATACCGTGGAGGAACGTGTGTTCATTGTGTTGGAGTACCACCGATTAAATCAGAGTCCTACTGCCACAAGGAGAAGTTTTCAAATGCGATTTCAAGTCGCAAAAGGCCCAGATGGAAAAACAATTCGTGAGCTTTTCAAAAAAATTTAACAGGCAGGCAACGTGGCCAATGCGAATTATCTACCCTATATATATAAAATCCTAATGAAACGAATTTGTGAAACGATTTTATGAAACGAATTTATGAAACGATTTTATGAAACGACTGATTATGTTTCAGGGCTATTTTTAATAAAATATTAAACGCTTGATGGTGAAATTAATACCAATTGTCCATAAAAATCCGCGGACGTCAAAACTGGTAATAGAATTTTGAAATTGGATTTAGTTTTCGAGATATTAATTTTTTTCTAATTTTAATAACATTTCTGTAATGATGGCAACTAATTACTCAGTTTTTTTGTGACAAAAAAGGGAAAAAAATTGAAAAGGATCCCGATAGGGATTATTGATTTCTTTTTATTCGTTATTTTCAAATTGAAATTGAATTTATCTTTTATTTCAATCGATAATGAAGACAAGATTGTGATTAAATTATGTTTTTCAAGAAAATTTGAAAAAAAAAATCCCATTTCTATCGTTGGGATTCAATCGTCTGTCAGCATTTAATTTAATTTATAAACTGAAAATATTTTGAATAAATTCGTCCAAATGACGTCATTTATGCAAACGCAAAAGAAAGTGGGAAAAGGAATTAATAATAATTATTATTTATTTGTATCATATTGTTATTTTTTTGTAAAATTTAATTAAACGAATTTATAAAATCACTAATTCGGATATTTCAAACGAATATATAAAATAATAATTGCCAACTGAACGGAAGGAGAATAAAATATCCTGCTTGGTTTTCTATCCTGCTTGGTTTTTTCCGCCAAGCTTTTTAAAAAAGCGTAAAGTCCCCTATAATAGAAAAGCACCAAAAGTTCATTGGATTTGTTTTCATAACTTTCGGCAACAAATCTATGTATATTAACGAATCTATCCCTTTTTGAAGCTCTAATTACGCCAAACCTAAAAGCAAAGGATCCTATACTGGAAAAGTTACCCGATTTTCTTATGGACACTATTCAAGTGACATAACATGGTGTAAAATTATCGCGGATAGCAAATTTGTTTAAATATCTCATCAATTGATGCCGAGCACAAAATATTTAATTGATTTTGTATGATAAATAATTATTAGAAAATTCGTATATACATATTAATAAAAATAAATAATTTACATATTTAAAATAACATGGAAATATGCATGATGGTGCACTAAAATAGAGAGAAAATTAAAACCTGTTACTGAAAATGTCTATAACATTAGTACTTTTCAATACCGTGGTTCTTAATGTTATTCACAAGAAGATGAAATTTTTCTCATCCTTAAACGCAAAGGAAGAATAGAATACAGATCGTTGTTATAAAAGTCCGAGAGGTAGCCACAATTTAAACCTGATTTTCAAGTTGTATAATTTTACTTATGAATCCCGAAAACAGTCGTCAGTTGTCGCAACAGCTGTGTATGAGGCCATGATAATCAAAAAAGGCCCCATTAAAACGTTAAAAGCATGGCAACCCAATTACAGATTTACCAATATTTTTAAAATAAAGAACGCTGTCATGTTTTTAGAGGCCTCGAAGTCTGAGCGGGGGTTGGCGAGCGTAGCTTGCAGGGGGTAGGCCCCCTAGTTTTCACTATACGAAAATAGCGGTCAGATTTCAATGGCGAAATCTTCGACGGCTAAACTTTCCATCCTTCTAAACTCTTTTTAGAAGGATTCTTAACGCTCTCAGCGCCATCTGTCGGGGCTATTTTTAACTAAATTTTGAGATTTGCGTATAAGATTCTTACGATTTTTTTAATAAACATACCACTGGTTTCATGTTTCTATCTATCACCGTTTCCGGGTTATTGATTTTTAAAGTTAGGGGTCATTTGTGAAACACCCTGTATAAAGGTAATATATATATATATATATATATGAAATAATACACTACATTAGTCTATGAAAAAGTGTGCCATTTTTCTTTCTTTTAATTGTCCACAGGCACACTTTTCACTTACTCATCATACGTAGTATAGGGTAAGTCTTGTAATCGTTTTGAAAATCGAAAAAAAAATGACGGATTTACACGTTTCAGACACTGGAGATTCCGAAAAACCCATTTTTAGAAAAAAAAATGAATTGTCGGCCGTTTGTCTGTGTGCGTGTCTGTAAACGCTTTACTCCCAAACAAATTAAGATAGAGACTTGAAATTTGGTATGTACTTAGTATGTAATAATAGGAAGAAGCTTATTGAATTTCAGTAACCTCGATTATCCGGAACTATTTTTGTCGGACTCTCGAAATATTCGTTCTGATAAAAGGTATATAAAATTTTTCGAAATTGTTTATTTTAAGGAGGGAATATAAAAGACAATAAAAAAACATAAATTTTGCATAAAGAATGAAGTCGATCGGATAATTAGTTGCTGAGATATTTGTAATTATATTTTCCACACTCTTCGATTTTTCATGACCCTGTATTTCAGTCAAATTTCAATTCAAAGATATATTTTAATTGGAAATGAGACGCTTAATCCGACGCAGTAAACCGTTAGTTAATAGGATAATCAATTTTGGAGTTATAAGGATGTTTCTTTTACGCAATTCAGTAATAGAGCATTTAAAGTTTATGACCACATCAAGCCACGATTTTATTCGAATTGCAATGCATTTTATAAATAGCTTACACATGTTTTATTTTCATATTTTACATTATGCATATCCATGATGGGTAAGTATTACGGTGGCCCCCAACGAGTATGTATATGTACTCTTTTTAGTGACTAACGGATTGTAGAAATTGGCGGTTAAAAGAGTGATGGGTAATACAATTTTTACTGCATATTCGAATTATATGGATGGGAGTTTGCTGATGACCATTGCTTGTTAGCTAATTACGGCAAAGATCTAGTTATGAGTATTTCTTCTTTATAATGGTTAATATCAAAGTTGAATTTAGCTGAAATTTCCTTAAAATATGATAATTAATATAAGTAATTCATATAATGATATGTAAAATATTTCTGGACTATTTTACTTTTTTGAGAATAACAAACTTACGTATATTACAGGATATCACTATCTTAAAATTGGCCACTATGATTTAGAAAAAACTGACGTTCAAGTAACATTGGAAGAAATCAAGAATTGGTATCTATCTAATGGCGATCCTCAGAAAATAGATAGCCTGTCAAAGTTTTTGATTAATATGTTACCAGGTAATGGATTTTCTTATTACTTTTTTGTATTATTACTAATATCAACATACATAAGTGTCAGTAATACTACTGTAGCTTATTAAATATATTTTTCTAAAAGTGACGCTTTGTATGAATTTATATGAAAGTTATTTGTTTTATGTTAAACTCACTTAATGTAATATTGATTAGAGTACTATACTGCATAATATGATATATTATAATGTCTCAAATCACAAAAATTACCACACATGCAGACTTTGCATAAAATTATATGAAAAGCATTTAACATGTCACAGTTACACTCATTTATTGATAATAATAAAACACTGCTTAATGTTATATTGTATTATAGTGTCCCAAAGCTCACGCATATGACCTTTTGTATGAAAATTATTTGTGTCATGTGACAGTTAAATTCAATGTAATATCGAATACAATAAAATTCTGCTTAATATGTGATTGTGTTAATACTCCAAAACATACATATATGAACCTTTGTATGTAGATTGTTTGTGTCCTGTTACAGTTAAGTTCGCTTAATGTAATATCGATTTAAATAAAATCGTACTTAATGTGATAAATTATAATTTCCCAAAATTTACAGATGCGTTTTGGTATGAAAATATATGAAAGTTATTTGCATCATGTTACAGTTAAACTCACTTAATGTTAGGTATTATTATGTCCCAAAGTACACACATGACTTATGACTCTTTATATGAAAGTTATTTGCATCATGTTACAGTTAAACTCACTTAATGTTAGGTATTATTATGTCCCAAAGTACACACATGACTTATGACTCTTTGTATGAAAATTATTTGCATCATGTTACAGTTAAACTCACTTAATGTTAGGTATTATTATGTCCCAAAGTACACACATGACTTATGACTCTTTGTATGAAAGTTATTTGCATCATGTTACAGTTAAACTCACTTAATGTTAGGTATTATCATGTCCCAAAGTACACACATGACCTATGACTCTTTGTATGAAAGTTATTTGCATCATGTTACAGTTAAACTCACTTAATGTTAGGTATTATTATGTCCCAAAGTACACACATGACTTATGACTCTTTGTATGAAAATTATTTGTATCATGTTACAGTACAGTTAAACTCACTTAATGTTACATAGATTAATATAAAACGTTGTGATATTGCATTATAATAATATCCAGAGTACACGCATATGACCTTTTTTTAAATATTATTCTATATTTTTGCGTTATAACGCACAAGTACGACTTGAGACTGTATTTTACTACTTTTAGACTTTTTTTTCTTCTGAGTTTTTTGTATAGCAAATAAAAAAGTGGATGTGCATTTTTTATTTATTTTTTAACAAAGTGATCTTAAGTAATAAAATGGAAAAAGGAAGAAACATTTTTAAAATTGAAAAGCATGGAACATATAATTTTTTTAAATACTAATTAACAGATTTTTTTTTTAATTTTTTAGTAAATTGACATTTAAAAAAAATATTTATTGAATTTATGGTACGAACAACACTTCTTTAAAGAATTTTTTTATTGAAATAATCATCCACCGTTTCTTTAAATTAAAAAGTAGTTTTCACTGAATTATATCATCTTCCTAATTGATGTAATTAATTACCTAAACAAACTTTTTCTTTTAAGGTTTAAATTATGAAGAAATTACTGAAATGACGTGCGTAACATGTTACAATAGATCAGGACTACCATACATTGATAGAGTGTCACCTTCTGTTACTGTTGCTGTTGTGGGGAACGGCAAAGGAGCCCAGTATTCGGATGAAATTGGAAGAATAGCTGCGGCCCTCAGTCTGACAGGGAAATGGGAATCAGAATTACCTAAATCTCATTTCCAGGCCACGTATCAGAGTTAATATGAGTTTTCTAAATACAGGATCACCTAAAAGTTCCTAAGTGAATTCGAAAGCTACTAATTTTTGCCTTGGTTGAATTTTTCTTTTCGTTTTACATTTAGAGGAAGAGAGAATAAATTAAGTCAGAAGTTAGTAGCTTTTAAAATAGCCTAGTAACTTTTGGCCAGCTTGTATATTGTTGTAACTATTCAAAGTTCATTGTGTGTTTATATAATACTGTATATTTTTTGTAAATAAAAATAATTATTGAAAATACATAGTGCTTATCTTCAATTCAAAATGATCGATATGAAAATATACCGATAAAAACTTTTTTTTAATTTTACAGTTTAATTTTATTTTGCATACATTAGTAAATTAGACTGTTTTTCTTGTATTAAAAATATATGAATCTGTTAGTTAATTTTAAGAATAAATATTATTAATTTTCCGAACATAACTAACTTAAAATGCTACGTTAATTAAATATTTTGAAATAAATGTAATTAACATATTTTTTTCAACCGATTAAAATTTACTACTAAAATTTGAAAAGTTTCTTTTAATTTCGATTATGTCATGATAGCGCTTATTTATTTGTTTTGCTTCCATTAGAAATCTGGATTTACTTTCTGATGTTTTGTGAATCTAATAAAGTTACTTACAATGAAAATTATTTAAAAAATAATAACTTAAAAATATTCATAACCAATGTCAAATTATTCATCACCAATATCAAATTTTTTTGTATATTTTTATTTTCTGCATCTTTAAGTATTTTCCTTACTAGGACTTCCCTCAAAGGGATTAGTCTGAGTGATATTGCTGAGAACATAAAGTTAACAATTACGATATAAAGAAGATATCAACAAGAATCTAAGTAAATATACAGCATATGATAGACAAGAGATAGATAAAGATACAACATATGAAAAATAGCAAATTAAATGATATAATTACAAAATATCATATGTAAATTCATATACTGTTATGTTTTCTTATGCATTTTTTTATAACATTTGGCAAATAATCTCATTTTCTTAAGCGGGAATTGCTCAAAACTTAAAAAAAAAAAAAAAACCGCCGGATCTTTTAAAACGATATTTTTAAAGTCACATAATCACATTTGCAGCCAATAGCGTATTTTAGCAAGCGTAGTTTAACGCAAATTTAATTTAATTTTTGCAACATTTTCTTTGTGACAAATATCTAAATAAAATATTAAAAAATAAAATATTAAATATTGAAATATTAAATCAAATATTTAATATTTGAATTAAAAAAAAAATTGCTTTGTTTATTTGTATAACTATTTATAGAAACTCGTATACTTCAAACCACATTAATAACATGCTTTGCTACAAACGTGTCTACCAGTCTAACTACTCGTATGTCTTAGCTGTGTCTCTCTCCGAACTCATCTGTCTACTGTCTCTCTACTCTTCTGTATACCCGTCTCAGTATCCGTCTGTCTTTCTACCCGACTCTTTAATCGTGTCTCTACCTGTCTCGCTTCCCGTTACACTACTCGTCTATCAACACGTCTGTCTGTCTATATACCCCTCTCTCTACCCGTCTGTCAAGTCGTCTCTGTACTCGTCTCTCTATCCACCACGCTACCCGTCTCCCTACCCATCTCACTACCCCTCTGTCAACCCTTTTTTGCACCTGCCTTGCTACCCGTCTGTCTATTCGTTTCGCTACCCGTTAGCTTATCTCTGTCGCTATCCGTCTCTCTACCCGTCTGTTTACACGTCTATCTATCTCTCGCCAACTCTTCCCAATATTTAAACAATTTAGTAAACGGAAGCCGTTTATCTGTTATTAAATGCAAACAGGAGTAATTTATCTAAAGAGTGTAATCAGATGCAATTTTTTTAAATACATACATAAACCAGCATAATAATTCACCAGTTTTATTTTCATAGTAGTTTATGTCATTTGACAGTAAATCTCAACTTCTTCAACCCGAACTGCGTCAAGCTTTTTAAAAAAGCCCCAAGGTCCGTATAACTGGTAAGGAGAATTGTCCTCAGGGCTATTAGATACATGTTATTAAGTTAAGTGAAAGTTTCGTAATCGGGTTCGCAGCCAATTTCTTATGTCAGAAAGGGTGGCTTCACGCCATTTTAAATTCATTTCTGTAACTTTCTTTTTCTTTTTTTGGTGGGTGGTTGGGGGGGCGGGAGGGTTCCAAATATATACACTTAAATTCAAACTTTTGCCCCCATGTTAATATTAGTGTTGTTTGTATTATCAATTAATACTTTGTTGATCGAGCTTCATTCGAAACAAATGTAAAAGACTTCTACAGTTTTTTTTTCTAGGAGAAAGTTCCGTAATCGGGCCCTAAGCTAATCGGGGAATTTAATATCATTATTGTTTCTAACTCTTATAGAGTTAAAACAATATTGTTGCTAGCATTACTCTTGTTTGTGACCAACCTCTTCTGTGTATCTGAATAGGGAAAAGTTCCGTATCATGTACTGGTTGGTGCCAAAGGCAGTTGTAGCATCTTACAAATTTTTCTAGAGAGCGGAAAAACATGTTTTTTAAAATATTTACAATTAAACCATGTTTTTGAGCCATTTTAAAAAATTAAGTACGGTGCTAAAATAACATTTTATTGCCATTTTTGATATTTTAATAAGAAATGAAAATACATAACAAACAAATTTAACAAAACTAAGCCATTTTTGGGTACTTCTCTATTATCCCGTCGACCACTTTTCATAACAAAAAACTATCGCCAAACTAAGATTAAACGCCAAAAATACAGTCCCATTTACTTGATGCCAGAAGCATTATTGTCTGAGTGCAACGAAGACTCATACACAGCGCAATATTACTTTGCCCCATATATAGCTACGATGGATATTAAAACCTTTCGTCAAGCATAACTCAAAAAATATTTAACGGATTTCGTTCAAATTTTTACAGCAGGTACCTATAAAGGTGACAACGACGTCTATTTATTACCAAGAATAAATGCTAAACCGTTTGGAAATTATATTAAAAAAATTGATAAAAAAGCACATTTAAAGTACATACGTCACGAAATTTTGTGGTACGTCATTTTCACCGGCGCGAGATTTTCGTAGACAATCGGAATTGAAAAGTTCATGGAGTACAACGAGCAAAAAAAATATGCACGCACTAATATTCAGCACAATAAAATATATTTCAATTGAGTAGAAATCGAAAATTAATCTGGATTTTTTTCTCTTTGAAAGAAAAACCCCGCAATAACTTAGTAGACTTGGTATTAGAGATTTGGCGCAAATCTCAACAATAGCAGCTTTTTTTATTTCTCATGTGTAAATAATAAAAAAAAATTATTTGGTGTTTAAATAAAAGGTTTCGATTTATGGCATTATTTCTTTTTTTTTCTCTTTTTAGCATTTTAAATGGGATTAATGAAAGGCATGTATTTTAAATTAAATGAGTGAAAGGTTTATATTTAAATGAAATGAATTCAATATGAAAATGTTATAGGAACAATATTTGGCGATTTATCAACTGCGCCAGGATAACATAAAAGTACCAATATATCAAACGGTATGTAGTATGTGAAATGAAACAGTTATAATCACTCATCGTACAAGAAAAAAACTAATATTCTGCATTCAGAGGGAAATATCCATCTCCTGTGCCGTAAGATTTGGCGAGTTCTTTTTTGGTGATAAGTTTTTCGATGTGATTGTTGGGATCTGAAGGATTTGGCTTACTTTTTCTAAATCTTATTTTTTTGCAGATGTAGTATTATGTAAATATATTTTTTAGCAGATATTTTTCTATTTTGTATATTTTCTATTTGGCATTTGGAAAAGAGATTTTTACCTTTTTATCTGTGCATTCGGAAATATTAAAAAATAAAAAAAGATTTACATATATCAAGCGCTTAATTTTTATACGGACCACTTCTCCATTTTTAGATTTGGTACTTTTCGGTTAGCCGGGCGCCAGTGAAATTTATATATCTACGTATACATATATATACATATATCTATACATACACACATTTATATATGCATGTATGTATATATACATATATATATACACATACATATATGTGTGTATGTATACATATATATATATATGTATATATACATGTCATGCAACCAATATCCTTCCAACCCTTTTTTGTTTAAAAAAGTAAACGGAAGTGAAGAGAAGAGTAGAAGGAATGGTGGTTCGTTCGGAGTAAGTAGGATGTTGGAAGGCATCCGAGTATATTTTGGTTGTTTAAGAAGTAATGTGGTTTAGGTGGAATTTTTATGAATATTAGTGAAAGTGTACATAATGTAAATAATCATCTTGTAAATATCAGCTCTCATTTAATAAACTGTGCATTTAAATTTTAAAAAGAAGAATCGTTGTGTCATTCGGCTGTCATGATATTACAGCCCGCTCTCATAACGAGAACAAGAGTTATTTCTACGATTTAAAATAATAAAAGTTGTGCTTTGGATCACAGTGTTTGGATTACAAAATAGAGGTGAGCTATTTATTTATCTGATTGTGTAGTAAGATACTGTTAACTTTATTCGAAAATGTTTAAAAACGTAACTAAAGCAGATTTACTTATTGTTCTGGAAGAAATAGGTGAAGAAGCTGATGCTAGTAAGAGAGTACCCGAATTAAAAGATTTGTTATTGAAATCTAAAGAATACTTAAAAGATAAAGATTTCGTAACTGAATTTTTATCGACTACAGTGTCAGAAAGAAAAAATGGCGAGGAAGTAAATAGATTGCGTTTACAACAACAAATGAGAAGCGAGAATTTAACCCATAACGAAGGGGAAAATAATACGTCATTATCATTAGATAAATTAATTAAAGCAGTTCAAGTTTTGGTAATCCCAGTGCCCAAGAAAAATGAAACATGGAATCTTTTTTTTGATTCTTTAGAAAGAGCGTTTAAGCACAAAAATGTTCCTAAGGAATATAAATCGGAAATTTTGCTAAAATTAGTAGGTGAAAAAGCAGGAAATGTTCTTGTTTATATTGATGATGAAGAATTAGCTGATTATGATAAAATTAAATCTTTAATTTTGAAAGAATATGAACCGTCCCCATTTACTTGTTTACAAAATTTTAGAAACGCTAAAAGATTACCTGGTGAAACCCATCAACAGTTCGGTTCGCGATTAAGATCCTGTTGGTTAAATTATTGTAGAATTCGAAACGTTAAAGATTTCGATTCACTTATTAATTTAATAATATCAGATAAAATTTTTGAAACTTTGGATAATGAGCTAGCTACTCACATTGCAGTCAAGCAAGGAGAAAGTTGGCTTTTGCCCGATCAGTTATCGAAAGACTGTGACATTTATTTTACTGCAAAAGGCAGGTCTTTTGAGGAAACAAAATTTGAGAAACGACCTATTTATCGTGAAGTGAATAATGATAATAATACTAAATATGTTCCCCCACAACTAAGGAAAAATCAAGCTACGTATGAGAACAGACACTTCTCAAAATCACATGATTGTTACATTTGTAATTCCCCATTACACCTCAAAATTTTGCCCAAACAGAAGAAATAAGTATGATAAATCTTATACTCAAAATGATGATCAGGGTCAGAGAAAACCGAAAATGCAACAAGATACAAATAAATTGAATCCAAATAAAAATAATAATGCAGTAGTCACTAATGTTAGTTCCAGGCATTTACACATGAATGATCAATTAAACGAAGTTACTCTTTTTCCTTTAAAAAAAATCACTATTTATGTAGAAGGTAAAGAAATAGAAGCTATTAATGATTCCGGTACTCAAATTAGTATTTTAAATACGTCATTAATTCCCGATCTGAAAATCGAAGCTAAAGGTAGTATTTTGTTACAATCCGCTTTCAAAGAAAAAGTACAAGCAAATTTGGCTACTATACCCATCCATTATAAATTACCTAACAGCGGAATTTATGTTACCTTAAATACGCTTTTTGCTTTCACTGAAAACTTAAATGTGCCTTGTTTATTAACTCCAGACGTGTATAATGCTTTGATTGAACTTCAAAATGAAGAGTTGTGTAATAATAGTCAACTGCAGGAGTTCGAAGGTCACGAAGCTAAAAATAGCTCAGACGCCCCACTGGCGAAAGAGGAATTAAATGTTTGTTTTATTTCTTCAGAGAATAAACAAAATGATCGAAATGATGAATTTTCAGAGTTTAACAAGTTTTGTAAAGAACAAAAAGATTGCGCAACCTTAAAGAATTCATTCAAGGACGCTAAATTAGGGAAAAATAATTTTTTGATACGGGATAATTTATTGTATCATAAAGAAACTATTTGCGGTGATAAAATATATCAGCTCGTGTTACCGGAAAGTTACAGAAGTAAAGTATTAGATTTAGCTCATGATTCAATTTTTGGAAACCACTTAGGGATGCGAAAAACTAAAGAAAGAATTAAATTATCTTTTTATTGGCCGAATATTTCAAGAGATGTTGAAAATTATTGTAGAACATGTAAGAACTGTCAGTTAAAAAGCCCTGAGAGACAAACAGATAAAATTCCGATTACACCTGTTGTCCGCGCACCATATCCATTTCATACTGTAAATATCGATTGTATAGGTGAAATTATTCCGCCGTCAGGAAGGAAGCATAAATATTGTCTTACCTTAATTGATCAAAACTCTAAATGGCCGGAAGTAGTACCATTACGGAGTCTCTCTGCGAAAACAGCATGTGATGCTTTATTAGATATTTTTATGCGCACCGGAATTCCTGAAGTTATCTGTTCAGACCAGGCCACTAATTTTAAATCTGAACTGACTAAAGAATTTGAGAACCGGTTAGGGGCATGTCCTCGCTTTTCAACTCCATCATATCCCGCTTCGAATGGATTAATTGAAAAATTTAATCGTGTGTTTAAACAAATGCTACATCATGTAATTCGTACGGATCCTGTTAATTGGGATAAACATATTCCTTTTCTACTTTTTGCCTACCGTGAAGTGCCAAATTGCACAACTGGAGTATCACCGTTTAAGCTCATGTATGGTCGGGAAGCTAGAGGTCCCTTGGCAGTACTAAAGTCATCATGGTCAGGTGAAATCCCCTTACCATTGAATCTTAGTAATTCAGCAGTAGACTATTTACAAGAATTAAAAATAAATTTGGAAAGAGCCGCTGACATTGCTTCTCTAACTGCTGCAGAAAAACAAGAAAATTACACTCGCTATTTCAATCGTCGAAGTAGAATGAAAGAATTTGAAAAAGGTGATTTAGTATATTTACTTATCCCTGATTCTACCAATAAATTATATGCTAGATGGACAGGACCCGGAGAAATACTTGAAAGAATAAAACCACATTCGTATAAAGTGAAATTACCTGATGGGGGTGTCAGACATGTTCATGCGAATAAAATAAGGAAATTTAACGTAAGAGTACAGACTGTTGGAGTCATTTTTGAAGACGATGTAGAATTTGGTGAAATTCACCCAACACCAATTAAAGCTAATGCTTTGAATGAAAATAACATAGAAGTAGACCTTAGTCATCTGGAGGTTGATAAACAATTAGAGTTAAGTAAACTTCTACAAAAACATACACCATTATTCTCAGGTAAAATTCAAGTTGCCAACGTTGGAGCACACAAAATTCGTTTATTACCAGGTGCGGAAAGAAAGAAACCATATATTTATAAAATTCCGGAATCACTAAAAAATGAAGTGGACAAACAAATAGAAGAGTTAGAGCATCTAGGACTTATAGAAAAAAGTGAAGCTGAAATAGCTTATCCGGTCGTATGTGTCGCAAAGAAGGACGGTAGCATGCGCTTATGTATAGATTTTCGTCAATTGAACACAGTGACAAAACCTTTTGATTACCCTATGGAAAATGCAACTGAATTAATTAATCAAATAGGAAGTGCTAACATAATTACATGTTTAGATGTATTAAAAGGGTATTGGAAAATTCCTCTAGAAGAACAGAGTCGAGATCTTACTTCTTTTAAAACCCATCGTGCTCAATACCGATTGGAAAGTCATGCCTTTTGGATTGCGCAATGCGGCTGCCACATTCCAGAAATCGATCAACAATGCTCTGGATGAACATCGTGAGTACAGTCGAGCATATCTGGATGATATTGCTATTTTTTCAAATGACTGGGAAAATCATCTGAAACATCTTGACGCTGTTTTATCTAAATTAACTGATCTGAAATTCACAGTTAATGTTAAAAAATGTGCTTTTGCAAAGGCACAAAACAAGTATCTAGGTCATGTCATAGGAGGAGGTAGACATGAGCCCGATCCGGAGAAGTTACGTGCCATTGAGACCATAGAATCGCCTAAAACCAAAACAGCCCTCAGAAGTGCATTGGGTTTATTTAATTATTATCGTGACTACATAAGAAATTATGCTGAAATCGCCAAGCCTTTAACCGACTTGACAAAAAAGAAAATCCTAGAAATCATTCCGTGGTCTGAGGTTGAAGAAGAGGCTTTCCAAACTTTAAAACGTTCATTTTGTGAAACTCCTAAGCTGTATACACCAGATCCTAAAAAGCCTTACACTATTCAAAGTGATGCCAGTTCTTATGGAGTTGGTGCTTGTCTATCGCAAAGAGATGAGAAAGAAAATTTGTGTCCTATTAGTTTTGCTAGCCAAAAGCTCACTAAGGTGCAACAAAACTGGTCGACTATTGAGCGTGAAGCTTATGCGGTAGTGTGGGCATTAAAAAAATTTGAAGTTTATGTGTTTGGTGCTGAAATTGAACTAATAACTGATCACAATCCCTTAATATATCTTCAGAAATCTGCACCTCAGTCTGCAAAATTACAAAGATGGGCCTTATCTCTACAAAGATATAATATAAATATTTCTCATTGCCCAGGTGCAAAATTAAAAAATGCAGATAGTCTGTCACGACTAGTTACTGTATAAGGATTATTTAAATGATACTTTATTTTGTGTTTAATTTTGGTATGCAGTATTATATCAAGTCGTCTTTCCGTCTGTTGTGAATTGTTAGTGTTTTTTATATGTTTATTATATATTCATTATAACTATTATAACAAGGCTTCTATACATCTGTTTTGAATTGTGTTTTTATATATATTTTATGCTGTATAGTTGTATGGTTGCTATTTGTCAGATTTTGCTTCGCTTTGCGTAGCACAATCTTATCGGAGGGGTGTCATGCAACCAATATCCTTCCAACCCTTTTTTGACTAAAAAAGTAAACGGAAGTGAAGAGAAGAGTAGAAGGAATGGTGGTTCGTTCGGAGTAAGTAGGATGTTGGAAGGCATCCGAGTATATTTTGGTTGTTTAAGAAGTAATGTGGTTTAGGTGGAATTTTTATGAATATTAGTGAAAGTGTACATAATGTAAATAATCATCTTGTAAATATCAGCTCTCATTTAATAAACTGTGCATTTAAATTTTAAAAAGAAGAATCGTTGTGTCATTCGGCTGTCATGATATTACAATACATATATACATTTCACTGGCGCTCGGCTAACCGAAAAGTACCTTAGATTTTAAATGCTATTTATTATTTACTAGCCGTTTATTAATTGTTTACAATTTAACCCCCTGACAATAACAATTATTTATCACAAAAATGCCTCTTAGGTTTGTTATATAAGTTTGTTTATGTGTTTTCATTACTTATTAAAATATCGAATATGGCGATAAAATTTCATTTTATCATCGTGCTTAAATTTTTAAGATGGCGCAAAAACATGCTTTAATAAACGTATGTTTGTAAATATTTGAAAAACATGTTTTACCGCTCTCTTGAAAAAATTTTTAAGTTGCTAAAACTACCTTTTGGCACCATTTAAAATTTTTTTCGCCAACCAACATAGGATACGAAACTTTTTCCCATTCAGATACACATGCAAGGTTGGTCTCAAACAAGAGTAAAGCTAGCAACAATATTGTTTTAACTCTATAAGAGTTACAATAATGATATTAAATACTCCGATTGGCTTTGGGCCCAATTACGAAAGTTTCTCCTACAAAAAAACTGTAGTAGAAGAATTCTTTTACATTTGTTTCAAATGAAGCTCGGTCTACAAGGTATTAGTTAATAATACAAACAACACTAATGGCATGGAGGCAAAAGTTTTAATTTAAATGTATATATTTGAAACACTTCCCCCCTACCCCCCCCCCCAAAAAAAAAGAAAAGAAAAGAAAAGAAAGTTACAGTAATGAATTTAAAATGGCGTTAAGCCACGCTTTCTGACATAAGCAATTGGCTGCAAACGCAATAACGAAACTTAATAACATGTAGCTAATATAGCCCTCAGGGTACTTTGCAGTTATACAGACCTTGTGGTTTTTTTAAAAAGCTTGAGACAATTCAGGTTTAAGAAGTTGAGATTTACTGTCAAATGATATAAACAACTATGAACACAAAATTGATGAATTATTATTCAGGTTTATGTATGTATTTTAAAAAAATGCATCTGATTACACTTATTAGATAAATTACTTCTGTTTGCATTTAATAACTGATAAACGGCTTCTGTATAATAAATGAACTGTTTAAATATTGGGAAGAGGTGGCGAGAGGTAGAAAGACGAGTAAACAGACGGGTAGTGAGATGGGTAGAGAGACGAGTAGCGACATAGGTAGACTGACGGGTAGCGAAACGAATAGACAGACGGCTAGAGAGAAAGGTAAAAAGAGGGTTGACAGAGGGGTAGCGAGATGGGTCTCGAGACGGGTAGCGACACCGGTAGACTGGAATGTAGCGAGAAAGGTTGTGAGACTCGTAGTGTGGTAGATAAAGAGACGAATAGAGAGATGAGTACAGAGACGAGTTGACTGACGGGTAATGAGATTAATAGCGAGACGGGTGAAGAGTCGGGTACAAAAACAGACGGATAGTGAGACGGGTATACAGACGAGTAGAGAGACAGTAGATGGGTACGGAGATGGGTAAGAAGATGGGTAGAGAGGCGTATAGCCAGACGGGTAGAGAGACATATAGACAAATGGGTAGCGAAGTGGATAGAGACACGGCTAGACATACAAGTAGTTAGACGGATAGACAGACGGTTAGAGAAATAGATTGGCGGGTAGCGAGACTGGTAGAGGAATATAGAGACGTGTAGAGAGACCGGTAGAGAAATATAGAGACGGGTAGCGAGACGTGTAGAGAGATAGACAATCAGTTAGAGAGACGGGCAGAAAAACGGATAGGGAAACAGACAGATTGTGGAGAGACAGACAGACAGGCAAAAGAAAAGTCTACGGATTGGCGCTGTAAAGGCGCAGGGGGCAGAGCCTCCTATAGAATAATCAAGAAGTATCTGTTAAGCTTAACTTTGTAATATATATAATTTTCAATTTTGCCGATATGGAGATTTAATGTAAAAGTTATTTTACAGAAGTCATCGAAAGATTTTTTCTATACTTTAATAGTAATTTAGACTATAGTTTTGCAATCTGGTTTGTAGCAAAACATGCTATCAATGTGGTTTGAAGTGTAAGAGTTTTTATAAACAGTTATACAAATAATAGATATATAATCAAGGAAGAAAAATTTTAAATTCACACACAAAAAAGGTGCAACAATGAAATTAAATTTGCGTTAAGCCACGCTTGATAGAATAATCTATTGGCTGCAAATCCAATTACGTAACTTTAAAAAGCTTGGCGTTTTAAAAGATCCGGCGTTTTTTTTTTTTTTTTTTCAAGTTTTGCGCAATACGCGCTTAAGAAAATGATATCCTTTGCCACATGTTAAAAAAAATTATGACAACACATCTGATGAACGGTACTTCTTTTCTATTTTTTTAACAGTGTATATGAATTTATATATGATATTTTGTAATTCTATCATTTAATTTGCTCTTTTTCTTTATATTGTAATTGTTAACCCTATGTTCTCAGCAATATCACTCAGACTAATCCCTTTGAGGGAAGTCCTAGTACGTATTTGTTATGCCATCAAGTGGTTTTTAATTCGACATTTGCGTGTATTTTTCATTATGTTTTACTGATTTATTAGTTATTTCATTCATTAAAGTAACAATTGTGTCCTTAAATTCTTCTATTTTATTTATTTTGATATTTCAATGGCAACGTTCTCCCGTTTATTTAGCGTTACAGTTTGGCGATAGTTTTTTGTTATGAAAAGTGGTCGACGGGATAATAGAGAAGTACCCATTTTTTGTGATAAATAATTGTTATTGCTAGGGGGGCAAATTGTAAACAATTAATAAGCGAACTAAAAAAATTACCGGAAAAAACTTGTGGGAATCTCAAGAAAGAAATATCTGATATAAATAGCATTTAAAATCTTAAAATGGAGAAGTGGTCCGTATAAAAATGCAAAACATTATACACCTGATATAAGAATTTTTTAATTTTTTTATATTTCCGAAAGCACAGATTAAAGGGTAAAAATACCGGCACAGATGCCATATACTCACCACGTTGGCGCGATTTTTCCCCCGCTCCTTTGGCGAAAACTGTTTGTTGTGTTTGTTTACTTTTATTTTTTATTTTAATTCTATAGATTATTTTTATATGTATATCAATATTAATTAAGGCACAGATGTCATATACGCACCAGATTGGCGCGATTTTTCCCCCGCCAATTTGGCGAAAACTTTGTTTTTGAATATTAGTTACAAATACCATACAATAATAGCATGTAATTTTTTATTTCAATATAAAAATAAAATAACGTAATAAATGAAATAGCTCCTATTATTCAAAAATGGGAAATAAAAATAAATAAATGATAGTTTGATATAAATAAATATTGATATATATAATAAAAACAATTTATAGAATTAAAATAAAAAATAAAAGTTAATAAACAATAATTGAAACAAAATAACCGGGTTACCATGTGAGGCATAAAATTGCCATTTTGTTGCAATCGCGCCAATGTGGTGCGTATATGACATCCGCGCCTTTATTTATATCAAACTATTATTTATTTATTTTTATTTCCTCTTTTAAAATAATAGAAGCTGTTTCATTTATTACGTTATTTTATTTTTATATTGAAATAAAAAAATCACGTGTACTATTTGTCACACTATTTGTAACTAATATTCAAAAACAAAGTTTTCCCCAAGCTGGTGGAGGGAAAAATCGCGCCAACGTGGTGTGTATATGACATCTGTGCCTTGTTTCATTTCACATAGAGGTACTGCTCTATTATCCCGTCGACCACTTTTCATAACAAAAAACTATCGCCAAACTGTTAGATTAAACGCCAAAAATGCAGTCCCATTTACTTGATATCAGAAGCATTATACGTGTTTGTTACGTCATCAAGTGGTTTTTAACGCGACATTTGCGTGTATTTTTCATTATGTTTTACTGATTTATTAGTTATTTCATTCGTTAAAATAACAATTGTGTCCTTAAATTCTTATATTTTATTTATTTGTGTATTTTGATATTTCAATGACAACGTTCTCCCGTTTATTTGGCGATAGTTTTTTGTTATGAAAAGTGGTCGCCGGGATAATAGAGAAGTACCCACATATGTATTGGTACTTTTATGTTAACTTGGCGCAGTTGATAAATCGCCAAATATTTTTCTCATAACATCTTCATATTGCATTCATTTCATTTAAATATAAATCTTTCACTGATTTCATTTGAAATACATACATTAAAAATACACGTCTTTCACTCATTTAATTTAAAATACACGCCTTTCACTAATTCCATTTAAAATACTAAAAAGGAAAAGAAAATAAGAAATAATGCCACAAATCGAAACCTTTTATTTAAACATCAAAGAATTGTTCCTAACATACACACGCGAAATAAAAAAGCTGCTAATGGTGTGATTTACGCCAAATCTCTAATACTAATACTACTCTTACTAATCTCTAATACTTTTCAAACAGAAAAAATTCCAGATTAACTTTCCATTTTTATTAAATTGAAATATATTTTATTGTGCTGAATATTAGTGCTTGCATATTTTTTTGCTCCATGTATTCCATGAACTTTTCAATTCCGATTGTCTACGAAAATCTCCCGCCGGTGAAAATGACGTACGCACAAAATTTAGTGACGTATGTACTTTAATTGTGCTTTGTTATCTATTTTTTTAATATAACTTCTAAACGGTTTGACACTTATTCTTGGTAATAAATAGACGACGTTGTCACCTTTATAGGTACCTGCTGTAAAAATTTGAACGAAATCCGTTAAATATTTTTTGAGTTATGCTTGACGAAAGGTTTTAATATCCATCGTAGCTATATATGGGGCAAAGTAATACTGCGCTGTGCATGAGTCTTCGTTGCACTCAGACAACTATTTTAGTTTTAATCAATAAAATATTTTATCATTATTATTATCAATATTATTAAGAATTATCAATATTATTAAGAAATTTGATCGATTTAGTCTTATAAATCTAGGCCTCAATTCATGTATATACTTTTCTTTAAACCATAGATAGGCTTTCCGGGTTATTAGGTAAATTTTAAACTGCATTTTGTGTTACTTGTCCTTTTAAAGTTCTCAAATCTTTTTCTTTACTTTTTCACTTTAATAGCTTCATACAAGTCCTCAATTTTTTATTTGCAGCATTACAGAAACTACTTATTATTTTAGAAATTGGGTATAGTTTTCCAATGATATTTCAATTAAAAAATGTTTAAAAAATATTGAATGTTTTAATTAATTTTACTGTTAAATATTTAACTGTTTTCAAAGAAAGTACTTAATAAAAAACATAATATACTATAGGACAACCATAATCACATTTTTTTGTTTCACATAGACATATAAAATTCTGATTTTTTTTTTAAGTTAAATTGAATTATATTGAATTATATTTTAATAAAGTAATTGTCCAAAATTATAAAAATGGCTCGCGAAATCTACCAGACTTTTTTGAGTAGAACAATCACCAAAATAATTTATATGCAGTGCAATTTCGAGACTATGTCCTTAAATTAACATTTCAGAGTTGATCATAAAATTATTATAAGATTTTCGGCACATTTTACAATGTAGTAGTTAAAAAATTGAACGTAATTTTAAGAATATTTACTCAGAAATTACCCACTCAGAAATAGCCAGACCGAAGTATAAAAACTAAACACCATGAGAGAAACCCTTCTCCATCAAAGCCCCGTGTCTCTTTCAGGCGAAGGAAACCTCGTTGGGGAAGGAGACTCTGCGCCTGTATCTGATATATTAAAATCTGCCTAGGTTTGCCAGTTGGTGAGTTGTTTTCCCGTAATTTGTACGTTTTTTAGTCTTATTGTAGGTTGCATGTTTAAACATGTACCGTACGACGATTTCTGCCGTTTTAAACACTTTTCAACATAGTTGAAAAGTCTATGAATTCGATTTGTCTGTCCGTGTTCTAACTCTCATAAATATACTCGAATTGTCCGTGGGTGCAAGACCTTCAGTTCTTGAAGAAAGCGCACCTACATCAGAAAAAAAGTTTCACTGTGTATATATATATATATATATATAAGCACACAGGTTATGATTGAGGAGAATCTCGAGATTCCTGATTTTTCGAATGCACGAAACTCATTCAATCAGCGTTTAGTAACTTATATACGTACGCTTCGCGTACATTAACCGAACCCCTCCCTCCTGAATGCATGAAACTCGCCAACTTATATATGTACACTTCGCGTACATTAACCGAAAAAAAAACCCCTGGATGCATGAAACTCGCTGTGCAACAATCTCTCTCTCTCTATATATATATATATATATTGTAATAACTTTGCAATTTTAGGTGGTCGTTTTATCGGTGCGCTTTCTTCAAGGTGCGCTTTTTTCTGGGTGCACTTTTTTCCGCCTACCAAATCCGATTTGCCGAGATTTTCTAAAAAGACTATGTAGAAATACCGACATTTATTCACTTTTAATAGTAAATTTCGCTACAATTTTTAGTACTATTGCATTTGAAAATGCATTTTTTTTTCGCTATTTGAGGATGTAAAAATTTAAGCTAAGCGATATTTAGAAGTGAATGTATGAATGAAAGCGATGCCGCAGGCCGTAATCACCATCGTTATGATATCGTGCAACTTTTTAGGATACATTTCTAATATTAAGTGGACAACACATTTCTAACGGAAAAGTGAGTAAAAAAAAAAAAAAGTAGCAATTGCCGCTAATAGAACAAATGCATAGATAAAGAGTATGATAATAAATTCTAATGACAATGGTGACAGATAAATTTTATCTTCTCTTTTTCTTGCGTAATTGATTAAAATTACTTACTTCTAGTACCTACTTCAGACATTGTCGTGCTTTGGAACTGATTCACGAACATTTTTTAGAATCTGATTTCCACATGTTATGCAGCTAACCGCTCAAGTACTGTGTGAGAGCTTCTGGGATCTACTTGCCAAATTTTTGAAGGTATTTATTAAATTATATTTCAAGAAAATCTGGTAAGAAATGTAGTATAAGAACTTTAAACTGACTACATGAGTATACCATTGCACAATGGTACAATTTCAATATTTAACGCGAAAAATAAATAGTTTAATTTTTATTTCTGTTTAATATTTGGATTTTTCATCAAAACATCAAATTATCATTATATGTATGCGTATACATTATCTTCTAAAATAAAAGAGTAAGTCATGTGACTGTCATCAACAGTTCCGGGATGGCCGTTTCTCTTTTTCATATGCCAGGCGGCCATTTTTATTCAAAATTATTTTTTCGAATAAAACTGCATAAATGTTACATTTTAAGAAAGATCGTTCAAAATAAATTAATATTTGAGAGATGACTTACGTTCAATTATGTATATATTCTGCAATAACTTCAGTCGAAATTAGGTTCACAGTTCAAATTCTCTATTCATGAAAGTAAACAAAAAAAAGATTGATTCGTCGTGAACATTTAAAATATTAAATCATGGAGGTAATCATTCGCAAAGCAAGCTCTCCGCGAATGAATTTTTTAACCGCTGCCTCGCGTCAAAAAAAATAATTCGCACCAGTGAGACAATCAAAGTTTACCATAATTATGTGCTATATAACTCAACTTCCTTCCGGACCTTTTCTTGACGTAAATTGAACTCATGTAATAATATTTAATGAATCAAATTTTTAGCATTTTTAAAATCGCTAATTCAGCTTTTATTTATCGCGTGTACAAATTAGAAACGATACTTTGATTTTGAAATCAAATGTTTTGATTTATGATATTATTTCTTATTTATTTATTTATTTTCTATTTAAATGAAAAGTGTGAAGTATTTTAAATTTATGTAATATAAGCATTTTAGATTAAAGTTAAGTATTTTAAATGAAATGAGTGACAGGTTTGTAATTTAAAATTAAATTAATGTAGTATGAATGATGGTGATGGGAATAATATTTGGCGATTTATCATCTGCTCCCTGCTAACAAAAATACTCATAATTAAAAAAGAAAATAAAAATAAATGAATGATAGTTTGATGTAAATAAATATTGATATATATATAAAAAATAATTTATGGAACTAAAAAAAAAAAAAAAAGTAAATAAACAACAATTTGCATAAATTTTTTTCACCAAATTGACAAAGGGGGGGGGGGGTAAATCGCACCAACGTGCGTATATGACACCTGTGCCCAAAAAATATGCGAAATGCTACCATGATCGCAAAAGTTCATGATTTGTCTATTAGAATCTTCCAATTTGGCGAAGGATTAAGGGAAAATTAAATAAATGTAACGTGTTGCAATGTTTAACATACATTTAAGGGAGACCAAACTGGTCGCCAGTGGCGGCTAGTTTCAAAATAATATATTGTACGCAAACAAACTTTGCCTAATTTTATCAGACGTGGTTATTTAGTTAGTAATTTACTGTTGTTCATTGTGTTTATTTTCCGCTATTAATATTAAATAATAAATACTATTAAAATATCAGCGTTTATCGTGAAAATCACGCTTAATTTCATGACTGCAATTCATGATTTTTCAAAAAAAAAAAAAAAAAAAAAAATCATTACATTACATTATTTGGCGTGGTTTACCGAACCCGATTATGGAAAATTCACTTCTTTTTTTTACTCTTGGTAGAAAGCACGAGCTACTGAATTTATTTAAAATATTATAATTGAAAAAAGGGGATCTTTTAAACTGCCTTTTTATGATTTCTAAATTGATTTCTCAACGTATGTTAAATGATTAAAGCGTATTTTAAAATATATATGACGTAGGCTAATTGGCCTCTTTGCAAAGAGCCGGTCTAATTGGAGAATCATCTCCCTTTTCTCAATCAGCCTGCTATTTTTCAGGCCTATTGCAAAGAGCCTAGACAGTGTTAGGCTAATTGGAGTATGGCCATTTATTTCTCAATCAGCCTAATAATTTTTAGGCTTGTTGCAAAGAGCCTAGATAGCGTTAGGTTTATTGAAAAATGGCCATGCTTATTTAGAAAATGACCAGTTCTTTGTCAATATATAATATTGTACCAAACTCGAACTTGAAAATTCCTTTCGAAGTCTACCCGAACCAGACTGAAAAATTCCATCGAACCTTAACCCGATCTTAAAAGGACAAAATAAATTTTTTCGAGTCGCAACCCGACCCGCACCAGAAAACTGAAGTTAACCCGAAACCCGAGCAGAACCCGACAAAATAAATTTCTTCATGTCGCATCCCGACCCGAACCTAAAAAATCGAAGTTAACCAGTAAACCAACCCGAACAGGACATAAAAATTCCATCAAAGCGTAACCCGATCTGAACCCGAAAAAATAAATTGCTTCGTGTCGCAACCCAACCTGAACTTGAAAATCTAAGTTAACCCGAAACCCAACCCGAACCAGGAAAAAATTTCCATAAAACCGTAACCTGATCCGAATACGACAAAATAGTTTCCGTCGGCAAGTAAACCAGCAAGAACCTGAAAATTGAAGTTTACTCAAAATCCGACTAGAACCCGACAAAAAAAATTCCATCGAACCGTAACCACATCCGAACGCGATAGAATAAAATCCATCGCAACGCAACCCGATCCAAAGCTGAAATTTCAAGTTAACCCGAAACCCAACCCGAATCTGAAAATTTAAGTTAACACGAAACCCGACAGAAAATTACCATCGCCCCGTAACCCGAGCCGAACCAGATAAAAAAAATCCATTGGACAGTAACCCGATCCTAACCCGACAAAATAAATTTCTTCATCTCGCTACCAGACCCGAACCAGAAAATTGAAATTAACCCGAAAGCGGACCAAAACCAGACAAATAAAAATCCATCGATACGTAACCTGATCTGAAACCGAAAAAATTAATTCCTTTGTGTCACAACCCGATAAAAACCAGAAAATTCAAGTTAACCCGAACCCCACCGCAAACCTGAAAATTTAAGTTAACCCGAAACCCGACGCAAATCCTACAAAAAATTACAATTGCCCCAAAACCGACTTGAACCAGACAAAAAAAATCCATTGAACAGTAACCCGATCCGAACCCGACAAAATAAATTTCTGCGTCTCGCAACACGATTCGAACCTGAAAATTGAAGTTAACCCGAAAGCCGACCCGAACCAGACAAATAAAAATCTATCGATACGTAACCCGATTCGATCTCGACAAAATCATTTTTTTCGTCACGCAACCCGATCCAAACCAGAAAATTGAAGATAACCCAAAACCCGACCCAAACCCGACAAAAAAATCCATCGAAGCGTAACCCGGTCCGAATCCGACAAAATAAATTCCTTCGTGTCACAACCCGATCCAAAACAGAAAATTAAAGTTAACCCGAAAACGACACGAACCAGACAAAGAAATCCAACGAACCGTAGCCCAATACAAACAGGAAAAATTAAATTCCTTCGTCTCGCATCCCGACTCGAACCTGAAAATTGAAGCTAACCCGAAACGCGACCGAACCTGAAAATTTATGCTAACACGAAAACCGACCCAAATCTGAAAATTTCTTTTAACCCGAAACCGACAAAATTAATCCATCAGAGCGTAACCCGATCCGAACCCGACAAAATAAATTCCTTCGTCTCGCAACCCGACCCGAACTGAAAATTAATGTTAACCCGAAAGCCGACCTGAACCAAACAAATAAAAATCCATCGATACGTAATAAAATCCGAACCCGACAAAATAATTTTCGTTGTCACGGAACCCGATTCGAACCAGAAAATTGAAGTTAACCCGAAACCCGACAGGAACCAGACTAAAAAATCCAGTGATCCTTAACCCGATCCGAACATGATAAAATAATTTCCGACGTCTTCCAACCCGACCCGAACCTGAAAATTGAAGTTAACTCAAAACTCGACCCGAACCCGACAAAAAATCCATCGAACCGTATCCTAATCCGATCCCGAAAAAATAAATTCCTTCGTCTCGCAACCTGAGATGAACCTGAAAATTTAAGTTAACCCAAAAACTGACCCGAACCTGAAAATTTAATTTAACCTGAAACCTAAAATTGGAAATTATTTTGTCAGGTTCGGATCGGATTACGTATCGAAGGATTTTTATTTTTTTGGTTCGGGTCGCCTTCGAGTTAACTTCAATTTTCAGGTTCGGGTCGGGTTGCGAGACGAAGGAATTTATTTTGTCGGGTTTTGATCGGGTTACGGTCCGATAGATTAATTTTATTGGGTTCGGTTCGGGTTTTGGGCTAACTTAAATTTTCAGAATTGGGTCGGGTTTCTGTTTAGCATAAATTTTCAGGTTCTGTCGGGAATCGGGGTAACCTCAATTTTTATGTTCGAGTCGTGTTGCGAGACGAAGGAATTTATTTTTTCGGGTTCGGATTAGGCTACGTTTCGTTGGATTTTTTTGTCTGGTTCGGGTTGGGTTTCGGGATAACTTGAATTTTCTGGTTTGTATCGCGATGTGACACGAAGGAATTTATTTTGTCGGTTTCGGATCGGGTTACGGTTCAGTGAATTTTTTTGCCAGTTTCGGGTCGGGTTTTGGGTTAACTTTAATTTTCTGGTTCGGATCGGCTTGCGTGACGAAGAAAATTATTTTGTCGAGTGCGGGTCGGGTTACGTATCGATGGATTTTTATTAGTCTGGTTCGGGTCGGCTTTCGGGTTAACTTCAATTTTCAGGTTCGGGTCGGGTGCGAGACGAAGAAATTTATTTTGTCGTGTTCGGATCGGGTTACTTTTGAATGGATTTTTTTTTGTCTGGTTCGGGTCGGTTTCAGGGCGGCGGTAATTCTTTGTCGGTTTTGCGTCGGGTTTCGGGATAACTTAAAGTTTCAGGTTTGCTGTGGGTTTCGGGTTAACTTGAATTTTCTTGTTTGGATCGGGTTGTGACACGAAGGAATTTATTTTTTCGGGATCGGATCGGGTTACGTATCGATGGATTTTTATATGTCTGCTTCAGATCGTCTTTCGGGTTAACTTCAATTTTCCGGTGTGGGTTGGGTTGCGAGATGAAGAAATTTATTTTGTCGGGTTCGGATAGGGTTACTGTTGAATGGATTTTTTTATCTGGTTTGGGTCGGGTAACGGAGCGGCGATGGTAATTTTCTGTCGGGTTTGGGTCGGGTTTCTGGTTAATTTAGACTTTCAGATTCGGGTTGGGTTTCGGGTTAACTTGAAATTCCAGCTTCGGATCGGGTTGCGTTGCGACGGATTTTATTCTGTCGGGTTTGGATCGGGTTATGGTTCGATGGGGTTTTTTTGTCGGGTTTTGGAAGGATTTCGAGTTAACTTCAATTTTCAGGTTCTGATCGGGTTGCATGACGACGGAAATTATTTTGTCATGTTCGGATCGGGTTACGGTTCGTTTAATTTTTTTCCTGGTTTGGGTCGGGTTTCGAGTTAACTTAAATTTTCAGGTTCTGGTTGGGTTTCAGGTTCTGGTTGGGTTTCAGGTTAACTTGAAATTTCAGCTTCGGATCTGGTTGCGTTGCGAAGGATTTTATTCTCTTGGTTTCGGATCTGGTTACTGTTCGATGGATTTTTTTTGTCGGGTTCTGCTCGGATTTCGGGTTAACTTCCATTTTCAGGTTCTTAAAAGGGTTGCATGACGGCTGAAATTATTTTGTCGTGTTCGGATCGGGTTACGGTTCAATGGAAATTTTTCTGGTTCGGGTCAACTATGATTTTCATTTTCGAGTCGGGTTGCGATACAAAGAATTTATTTTTTCGGTTTCGGATCGGGTTACGCTTCGATGGAATTTTTATGTCTTGTTCGGATTGGGTTACTGGTTAACTTCGAATGTTTAGGTTCGGGTCGGTTTGCGACATGAAGGAATTTATTTTGTCGGGTTTGGATCGGGTTACAGTTCGAAGGATTTTTTTGTCAGGTTCTGCTCGGTTTTGGGATTAACTTCAGTTTTCTGGTTCGGGTCGGGTTGCGACACGAAAGATTTTATTTTGTAGACTTCGAAAGGATTTTACTGTTTCGAGTTTGGTACAACACCATATATTGACAAAGAACTGGCCATTTTCTAAATAGGCATGGCCATTTTTCAATAAACCTAACGCTATCTAGGCTCTTTGCAATAAGCCTAAAAATTATCAGGCTGATTGAGAAATAAATGACCATATTCCAATTAGCCTAACGCTGTCTAGGCTTTTTGCAATAGGCCTGAAAAATAGCAGGCTGATTGGGAAAAGGGAGATGATTCTGCAATTAAACCGGCTCTTTGCAAACAGCCTAGGCTCTTTCCAAAGAGGCGGATTTCCCATTTAGCCTACGACATATATATTGCACCATTTTTTATTTATATTTTCTACTTTACAGTGTTAAATATATTTTGTTGTTGCAGCTTCATAGCCAGTTACCTTTTTGTGGTGTGCGTGGTTTGGCGCATAATCAAATCCACTGTTGTTGTAACTCGTATATAATTGTAACCATAAAGAATATTTGGCGAATTATTACCTGTGGCGGGATAACGTGAAAACAGTGAAAAATTGATTAAAAATTCCATCTTTACATACAAAAACCAAGTTCAGTTAAGCATAGAAAAATATTTGGTACTTTCGTGTTATAGCAGCCCCCACAATTACGATTATGCCAAGATTACAGATCTGATTTCGCCGAGATCATCGCAAAACTTATATATGCATCATATATACATACACACATATATATATATATATTCATATATATATATATATATATATATATATATATATATATATATATATATATATATATATACACTCTAAACACTCATATATGTGTCATATACATCATAATATACATATTATTTACATCTTATATGTCATATGTACATCATATATGTGTTATACACATGCCATATATATATACATAATATATGACTATAACTTGGCCATATACGTCACGAAATGTTTAATTCATCATATATTATTACAATGTAATATATGCTTTATAATTTGTTGATAAATCTTAGTTGCTTGGCGATTCATTCTTGGGGGCCGCTATAACATGAAAGCACCAAATATTTCGTTCCGGTCAATAAGTTTTAAAAATAACTGAGGAATAAATAAATTAGTACTTTGAAAAATATACAAAGTGAGTTCTGTCTAATTTCGGAGTTTTTCCCCTAGGTTTCAAAAAGGCAAGGTCGTAAGATTTTAGAAAGTTTTAGATTCTTAAAGGCATCTTTTGTAAAGCAAAATCATGCGCTGAAGTTTTACTGAACAATTTTTAACTTCCAACCATTGAACAATTTCAATCTTTACATCAATTTATAGGGAAAATGTGTACTTTCAAATGCAATTTGTCAAAATAATTTTCAAGCGTGAATTGTTTTTTTTAATTCATCTCTATCGGATGCATCCCGGTTACAAAAGATTAACCCGCTTGCACATAAAACAATATAGTAAATAATTCAGCATTTATCTCCAGCTAATATTGTTAGATTTTATCTTCTTTTACCTTTCACCAATTATTTATATAAACATTTAGAAACAATTGTATAAATATATATTATTATTATCTGAGGTATTTGTATTATTGTAAGGTAAGTTTGTCAGGATTCCTTCCTTTTAAAATTCTTTAATATTAAGATTACAATAACTGTAAATCAGAATTATTATGACTATCTACTAATTATTTACTTTTATCATTCAATCACTAATTATTGCTTTACGAAAATTATATACTCCTTAACCTCTATTACTCTACAAGCTCATCTTATGCTAAAACAATTAATTTAAATTAAAATTGCGTTGTGTTCCATCTGGTGCTCATAATTCAGTCACATTAAATTTAATCTTTTTTTTTCTATATCGGTAAGCATTCCCGCACACATGTTAAAAGTAATCACTGTTGTTTTACTTTCTTTAAAATGACAAAAGAAGGAAATACTTAAAAGTTTAAATACACTTCAACACACTACTCACAGTTAAAACTCATTTTAACATTATCATGATTTATTTTACAAAAATGTTACAAATTAAATTTTTAGATTAGTAATTAAAATTCTTCGGTATTCAACATTTAATTCATCTACATATCAATCAATAAATAAACTGTTAACATGAATATGATTTACATAAATAACCATTAACTCATCACCGTTCCTGTAATTTTTAGTTAGAACGTTTCTTATTCAAATTTAATTTATTTTACTACTTTTATTAATTAAATAAAAAATGCTTAAGAGAATTTGAACTTATCAGGGGATGATCAGAACAACTTGCTTCTGTTGGTAACAAAATATCCAAAGTTCTATTTTAAAAGTGTTCACTGAGTCACACATTAGATGCTTACAAATACACATAAACTTCAACAAACAAATACACACATTTCATAAAACCTGATAGTTGATATGGCTCTATTGGGTCTATTTTCTTACAAACTACGCTTTTTAATTTTATGGATGGTTTTGCGATAAGACATACATTAAATTTGCTAAGTTTATATTTCAATCTTTCAAAGAACCCAGGGAAATATTGTAAAGCAGATAACTTTAAATTTTATTTATTGAAGTTTTTCTTCTCCTTCTTCTCCATGCTCGTAATTACTTTATTAATAGTGCTTTCTTTATATCCGTTGTCTCTTGCTATGTCATGTATTTTATTTATTTCGCTGGTTAACTGATCTGAAGTACAAACTGTAAAGGCTCTCATAATAAAATGCCTAAATGCCGAAACTTTGTATGAAAAAGGTGCTTGAAAATTATGTGGGGTAATGGATTGATTAGCTATTGGTTTTTTCTATCCAGTACGTTCTATGCCATGGCGGGTTTTGATTAATAGCACGTCTAAGTAAGGAAGTGTGCCAGTATGTTCCACTTAATTGAATTTAATCTTACAAGGACAGTGCCAAGTTTGGTAATCACAGATTTTGATAATTTTTATATATGTTGTAGGGTAGAAGCCCCTTAGTCTCAGGTTCAATGGATTATATACAATGCTCCTTAATTCTCGAGAAATGGGGGGTCTAATATTATAACACACCTTAAATACTTACTTTGTAACACAATAACTATGTTGGTTGTAGCTCAGTTGGTATGGCGCCTGCTCGTTGTTCAGAGGGCCCGGGTTCGATGCCGGAACGCGCTACGTTTGTTTTTCTCATTTTTTTTTTTTTTTATAAATATACTTGTAATTATAGTTTAATAATCTAAAAAAAAATGTTAACATAATTAAATTTTAATTTAGCATTTTTGACTTTTAAACCATTATTAAACATTTCTCATCATTTAAAGAGCTTTTTAAAATTTGGATCTATTATTCACTAGTAAAACTTCAAAAATCGTTACAAAATCAGCATATCAAATATCGAATTATAGAATTCTTCTTCCATCGCAATAGAAAACGAGGATATTTCATATGCTGGATTGTTTGTTAAAAATTCATTGTTTTACAATAAAATTTTACAGTACTTCAACGCATTTGTGACATCACTTTTCTGATTTTCATTGAATCCCGACACTTCAGATTGATCTTGTGAACTACAGCTTGCTTCTTCCATTTTTATACGATTATGAACTGTTATGGAATGATACGCACTTGTGCGATAAAGATTAAAAACAAAAACCACTTAAAAGCATCAAACTAAAAAAAAGAAATAACCAAAGTCTGTTGTGACGCCCTCTAGTTAAAATAAAATAAAACATAAATATATTGTAATTTAATTCTTATGCTAATGTTTAATATAATTATGCTTCTTACTTTAAAAACGGAGTAGTATTATCATCGCATTAACTTCCCTTGTTAAGGGAATTTATAAATGATGTTTCTTTACAATCACGAATTGACACAATTGTTCAATATCGTTGCATTGATAAAGCATATATGGAATATATTTTAAAAGTGATTTAAAAAAATCAAAAATGCTCAATTAAAATGTAATTATGTTAACAAAAATTTTATTGAGATTATTAAATTATAATTACAAGTATATATATTAAAAAAATGAGAAAAACAAATGTAGCGCGTGCAGGCATCGAACCCGGGCCCTCCGAACAACGAGCAGACGCCATACCAACTGAGCTACGACCGACACAGTTATTTCGTTACAAAGTAAGTATTTAAGTTGTAGTATAATATTAGACCCCCCATTTCTCGAAAATTAAGGAGCGTTGTATAAAATCCATTGAACCTGAAACTAAGGGGCTTCTACCCTACAACATACATAAAAATAATCAAAATCTGTGATTACCAAACTTGGCACTCTCCTTGTTAGAATCCAGGTTATTGATTTGAGAAAGGAAGTTATCAAGTAAGGTACACGCATAATGCCATATGATGTTTTCATCATATGGTAACATGCGGATACCTTTCTCAAGCGTTTAAAATAGGACTTTTTTATTCGAAAAAAAAAATTAAGCTTTTTCTTTATTTGAAATAGAAAACAAATTTCTTAAATTTTATTTGTATTCTAATTTAAAAACGTATAAAATACTATTTTTTCATCTTATTTTTTTTTTAATACTTTGTAGATAACGCATTTTAAATTTAACAGGTACTTTCCGTTAATCTGTTACCAAATAACAAACTATAAAACAATAACATTGTTATTTATCCTTATACGTCCAATACTGCCCTTAGTCTACTTTTTAGTTATTTAAGGGCTTTGTCTTGGCCGGCAACTAGCGTAAATAAAAATAAGCTGAAGTGGGAATTTTATTTTAATTGCAATCTACATCAAATCATCTTGTTTATAGAAAAGAGGTAAGTTATTCAATTTTATGTTGTAATTTTCTATAATAAACATTGTAAGCATTGTAAATGAACGTTGATTTGAACAAAGCCACCCTAATTGTAGTTATTATACGTTAGGCTTATTATACTCCGTCTATTGGAAGAAAAAAAAAACAGGTAGTTTGTTTCCTCTTACCGTTTCAATTCTGCTATTTTTTATGAATAAAGAATACCTTTTTATAAAAAAGATAATCATCACTTTTAAGTATTTTTAGCCGTCAGTCATATAAATATGTAGCGTGCTCAAAAAATACCTAAATTTAACCCCCTTAACTGCTCATAGCGGTTTCGCAGACCACTGCTTTTTTAAATTTTCACAGTAACTTGTGATTTTCAGTTTAACTATAGTAGGGTTCATACAGACTCCTAGACTACTTAGAAACTCCTTAGAAATTTGAAAGTTTCCAAGCAGTACTTAGAACTTCTTAAATAAATAAAACAAAATACTCCTTAAAAACTCCTTAAATTATTACAAAATATAATTTAGCGTTGAACGATGATTAAAGGAAGTAAAAAAAAGGTGTCCTAATGTTTATGAAAGTAAAGTTCAAGTAATTACTGCCATTCTAAAAAAATAAAAATGTGTTTTTTTTGTTTTGTTTTGTTTGTACACTGCCACTCAAAAGTTTGAGACGATACTAAGGAAAACGAGAAAATACAATAAAACTCAAACACTTGCTGGTATTTTCAGAAAAAAGTTTAATCATCACAAAATATACAACCTGAGAAATAAAACTAATCTAAATGTAGACAAATTATCAATTATTGCTCTTAATGTACAATTTTTAATGACAAAAACAGCTTAAACAGATTTCTCATCGAAAAATCTTCCTTTGAATTTTATAACTTTTTTCACCAGTCTCGGCATACGAGCAATTAATTTATCGATTTTGTCTTGTGGGTATATTGTTACAGCTTTCATTTAAAGCCTTCCACTTGTCTTCATGTGATGAGGGGCGAACGTTTCTATCGAGTTCTTACCATGAAAGTTCGAAAGAGGAAATCGGATTGAGAGCGAGGCTCTGAGGAGTCCACATCATGTTTTTTAATACACCTTCTGCATCTTTAAGTTCTAAATAGTCTCTGCATAATTTCGAACTATGTTTAAGGTCGTTATCATGTTGGAAAATGAACCAATTGGCAATGAATTTCAGCCCGGACGGAATGGTATTTGTTTCGAGAATCGTTTTGCATTGTTCTTTTTTCATAATTCCTTGGATACGTACCAAATCCCCCGCTCCATGGCCAGAGAAACATACCCAGACCATAACAGAACAACCCCCGTGCTTCACAGATGTCACCACACAATCTGGCAGCATCTTTTCTCCGACACAACGTCGAACAAAAATTCTCCTTTTTGTTCAAAATATTTCGAATTTGGATTCGTCACTCCAAAGAGCATTTAAAAAAATCTTCTTTTGTACAGTATAGATGGGCAAGTGCCTACTGCATTCGTTTCTTCTTGTTCTGCGGCTTTAATTGCGTTTTTTTGGGCGGCAACGCGGCCAAACAAATTATCGTCTCCTTACAGTAGTAAGTGACACGGGTTTGTATCAAGATTCGTTTACTTCTGCGCGAATTTCTGGCACTGTTAGGCATTTATTCCGCTTTCTGGTAACAACAATGAAATTATCTATGCTAGAAGTGGTTGCTTTCGGCCTTCTTGAGCGTGGACGATCCTGATTACTGCTGGTTTCCTTGTATCGAACGATTGTGCGATAAACACATGTCTTCGATAATTTTAATTGAGTAGCAATCACACGTTAAGATTTGCCTTCATTATGTAGAGCAATGATGGCGGACCATGTTTCGATGCGGATTTCCTGTCTTTTCCACATTTTTTAATATGTCTTGACAGAAGTAACCACAAAATCAGACTAAATAAGAAAGCGCGTAAAGAACTTCGACAAAATAATGTATCTTAATATGAAGCACTTAAAAAAAAGTAAAACAATAGTTAAAAAAGTGACCAGTAAAAGTAAAACAATACTTAAATAAGTGACCACCTGGGAATCATAAAAAATTATTCTACCTGACATGCTCATACCGGAGCCTCCGAGATGGCGTTGTTTGCTTTTTCTACCGGGCCTGCCACAAAGAGCAAATTCACTTGCATGACGACACAAGCGAGATCTATTCTACGTAAAATTTTTCACGTACTTTGTTCGTTTGTACGGATTGTTTACGATAGTATTTTGATATTATTTATTGTTTTATTTTGTAATTAATAATATTCTTCAGTATTTAGATTATAACGCTATCAATAATTATAGATTATAACTATTAAAGAAAGTGTAGATTATATCTATAAAATAATGAGAAGAAAGTGTTGTGCTCCTGGTTTCAAATCTAAATCTTCAAATTCCCAACTGATAATGAAAAGAAGAAATTTTAGCTACGAAAATTACATTGTGATAATTTTACTCAACAGCAGTGGTTTGCATTAAACGTTTCGATATACGTTGTATAATTCGTGAAGTTAGAATTAATATGATGGTATTGAACTTGTACCGAGAAAAAAATTAACCCTAACAACTAATGTCTATCCTACTGTAATGAAAATATTCCGGCATATTTGAATGAATGTGTATTTCCAGAACGAAAAGGGCCAAATGATCTTTGGAAAAAAAATAAAAGAAGCATACGATAAACAGCTTAAAAAATGGTGCAATGATGACAACACATCTTTCGAAGATTTTTAAATAAATACGGTAATAAATTGAATGAAATCTAGATACACTTAGAAGTGAGTGTGCTTTGTTTATAAAATTAAAAGTAACTGATTTTCCCAAATTAGTACTTTCATTTAAAATTTTAGCTAATTTAAGTGTACAAATATATATTATGAAAATAAATCTGTTGATAAGTTCATTGGAGTGGTTATTAATTCCTGGACACAAGTAGAATGAATAGACAATTTTTGAAACTATTGTAAATAAGTTATCAAGTTAAGATAAAACAGAAAAACAAATACATGCGATTTAGAGAAAATGGCTTACGACGAGAGAAGGAAATTTTGCAAAATATTTTCTGGCAACCTATTCATTGTATCATAAATAAGTATTTTTTTTTTCAATATTTATACAATTTATTTAATATAAAGAAGCCATTTATCTATTTTTATATACAGATAGAACTGAATTGTATATATAAATAATTTTATATAAAAACAACCATAAAAGTTCATTAGGATTGGTTTCATAGTTGTGTATATATAATTTGGAAACATATCTAACTTTCTGAAGCCCGAATTGCGCAAGCTTTAAAAAAAGTGCCAAGGTCTCTATAGTTGATTTCTCTATTTAATTTGACATTTATTGTGTTTTAGTGGTTAAATTATGGTATGTAGTGGTAAAAGGGGGGGGGGGGATTGAATCTGCAAAGTTTTTGTCAAATTTATTATGCTTTTTGTACGTATATTTATTGTAAAATAATGTTTTTAGGAAAAGGTAAGTTAATGTGTTCAATCCGATCTATTAATCTTAGCATTTTTTAACACTTTCCAACCTAGTTGAAAAGTGTTTATGACTTCGGTTTGTCTGGCCGTGCTCTAACTCCCGTAAATATGCTCGGATTGCTCTGAAATTTTTATATGTTATTGTCGTTATCTATAGAATGTACCCTATTTCAACGGAAGTGTGTAGTACTTATAGTTTTTTTACAGGGACACTCAAAAGAATTCCGTTACATTACGGTCAATGGGGTAAAATCATTTGTGGTTTATTTTAATGATGTTACACAATTTCATACACATTTTAATTGATATATATCACTAAGGGGCATTACAAGAAGCTTAATATGGAATAGGGTGTGTATAGCACTTACAGTTACTTTACAGGGGCAGTCAAAAGAATTCCGTTACATTACGTCTATGGAGAAAAATCGGCTGCGGTTTATTTAAATAATGTTTCATTATTTTAAACGCATTGAAATTTATATATATCACTAAGGTGCATTACAAGAGGCTTACTACAGAATAGTGTGTGTATAGCAGTCATCGTTCATTTACAGGGACACACAAAAGAATTCTCTACTGTCTGTTAACAATAATTCCTGGAAGTGCGTTTTAAGTTACTGAACGCGATTTTAAATTTAACTCACTTTTTATCTATTACGTGGTGTGTATAAATTTTGTAGATCATATATAGGGAAGCACAAAAGTTCGCGAACACATTTCCTTTTATTGACAGAAACTCCAGAAGTAGAATTTTAAACTGTGCTACGCGTTTCCTAACTGAACTAAAATTTAGCATCCTATGTAGTATATATACAAATCTATAGATCCTATACAGGGCTGAATAAAAGTATTCGGATATTTTTCCGAATATTGTATATGTTGGAAATTCCTGAAATTATGTTTTTAAATATGTTATGCGTTTTCCAAATTGTTTACTTAGATGTTATCTTTCAGCTTATTAAACGGTATGATGTGTACAATTATTTTGGAAGCGTTGGAAAGTGTTACATCATCTATGCTTGACGCATGCTTTTCGTTCTTGTTTTATTTAAAACTTTCAATTTCCTTTTATAAAACAAGTTTATTAACTCCCTTTTATTTCACGATTGGAAATTTAGTATTATTATTTATATAATGACAAATTTTAAGACAGGAAATTCAAATCATCTCTCTTTATTAAATCTTTTTGCTACATTGACCGAACTGGATCTTGCTTGTGACGACGTCACTAATAGTTGTAGCAGATCCGGTAAAAAAAAAAGTAAAGTCATAAGTTGTTGTTGATTGCGTTTTGGTCTAAATCTCCCAACACGTGGCGCTGCTATGCTACATTTGGTAGAATTTACACGATTTTACCAATAGTCATATCTCAAGAACTAAGGAACGGAATTTAATAAAAACATTAACACAGCGTCATCTCGGAGGCCCCGTTCATACTCAGCATTCCCTGATGTTTGGAAACTCAGGGATGCACTCAATGCGTGTTTTGTTCCCTTTCTTGATAATTAAACAAAAGAATTTGCTTTTTGTATATTCCACAAGGACAATAGAAGAGGTATAGGAGCAGTTTGCAATTTATTTTCAAATAATTTTTGAGTATTTATAGATAAAAGGTTTTCCGAAGTGGGCTCAAGCTTTTGGCGACAGTGTACATACTGCATGTGTTTTTCTTCAAAATTTACTTTTAAAATCCAGGTGCATGTGATATATGATGAGTATTTGAGATTTGACCGTCCTCTGTATATATATTGCCATTGGCCACTGCATAAAATAGTTCGCTGGCACTTTTGTATTCAAATTTACAAAATCAATAAGCAATGCATTATGAATACTTTGTAATTTTAGCACTAGCTATTAGATTTCATTTGAATAAAATCCATTTTCTCCCTAAATGAGGTATTCAAAATAAGGGTGGGTTTGCAAGTTGTACGGCTGTATGGCATGCATGAAAAAATATGCTAAGTTCTTTTAAAATTCTTGAACTCCTTAGAATTTTCCTTGACTCCTTGGATTATTTCTTCTCCAGTCTGTATGAACCCTGCTATAGGTACTAGTGAAATTTTGGGAACAGCTTTGGTATTCGCCCGATGTTTTGTTTGAAGCCTTAGTATTATCGCTAAAGACTTCTGAATAGGTGAATTTTAATTATAATAGTCATGTACATAAAGTTTAGAACAGAAGCAGTATCCTATGAGTTAATCGAGCCTTTTAATCATCTTTCAATCAAACATTCTCGGAAACCGCTCACACTAGGAGAAACATGGGAGGTTTGACCCACCCACCCTATCTTTTTCATATTTAAACACTTATTTAGCTGATGAGTATCAGGTGGCAGCATGACATCAAGCAGAATAACATATTGTTTCTGTCTGTTTGCCATTTGCAGGCAGAATCAAGAAGAAATCACATGCGATATCATTTTCAGCCAGAAATTATTTTTTTGCTGTTGCAAGCTCTTCTCTCCTGTGTCATCTGTCATTAACATATATAAAAGTTAGTTGAATTGTTTGTGTACTTACATTAACAAACTAAAAAACAGTATACTTATTTTTTACTTTTACTTTTTATGTTAATGTGTTTTTTACATTTTTTACCAAAATGGTTATTAAGGTATTTTTGACCCATATCAATTCTGTTAATTAGTTAATTAGTTTTTAATAGAAATGTTTCACCTAACTCAAATTGAAGAAATCTTGTTCTTACGTCCAAAGATACTGAACGTAATATAAATATATTCATTTGAAACATTTCTTGTTTATGCATTATTCTGATCATCCTAAATATAACTGAAATCTGTTTTTACTTTCTTCTATCTTTACAAGAAGAAAGTATTGGATTCATGAAAATTTTTGACTTCCGGTTTTCGACGGTTTTGTACATTTTAGAAGGTTTTGAACACGATTTGACTGCTTTTAGAAAATGTCTGTCTGTTACTCTGTCTGTATGTGACAAAAATTTTGTGGGCGCTCTATCTCAAGAACTAATGCACGAAATTTAATAAAACCTTATATTCAGTTAGTCCCTGATACAAATTGGCTCTGATTAGTTTTTGGGTGAAAATCGCACAATAGGTGGCGCTGCTTGCTATGCTGCATTTTTCGTAATTTTCCCAATAGCTCTATCTCAAGAACTAATGCACTTATTTTCATCAAATTTCAGATTCTGTTAGACCTTGACATAAATAAACGCTGATTACGTTTTGGTGTAGATATCCTAACAGGTGGCGCTGCTATACCACTTTTTTCATGATTTTTACGATAGCTATATCTCAAGAACTAATGCACGGAATTTCAAACTTCAGATTCTGTTAGACGTTGACATAAGTTGTTGTTGATTGCGTTTTGGTCTAAATCTCCCAACACGTGGCGCTGCTATGCTACATTTGGTAGAATTTACACGATTTTACCAATAGTCATATCTCAAGAACTAAGGAACGGAATTTAATAAAAACTTTAGTTTCAGTTAGACCTTGATATAAATTGGTGCTGATTCTTTTTAGTGTATGCGAAACCTGTGTGAGATAGAAGAAAGTTTTGGGATTGGCACATCCGACTAGTTTTACTTTGTTAGGACTTTTTAAGAACAACCCACCTTTAAATTCCTCACTCACTAGCTAGTATTTCTTCTTTTGTAACCTTTGTTTTATATTTATAATATGAAAAGTCAATAAAATTAAACTAGAAATAACCATTTTTCTCCTAAATTAGTAAAATGAACATTGCATAATAATTTTCGTATGGTTATTAAAATATGAGTTAACTAAAGAAATACAACTTGAAAAAGATAAAGAAAACTGCTAATAGAAAGGTGAAGAAACAAATGAAAAAGTGAATAACAGATTTATCTTCAGACAGTGAAACTGAACCAGAAATTTTTCATGTTTCAAGTGATGAGGATGATGATTTTGAAGACTCCCGAACTAGAATTAAAATTGGAGATTGTTATAGTAAAATTTACAACCAAATCTAGTTTACTACATTATAATATTTTTGCTATGAAAGTAAATGGAGATGATTTTTCAATAAATTTTCCAAAAAATCTGATGCATGTAGTTTTATTTACCTTGAAAAAGAAGATGTTGCAACAGTGTCCAAAAAAAGCTACTTCACTCACACAAAAAACACCCGGTCACTAATGTTCAGTCTATGGGAGATCTTTTTTTAAATATCTAGTTGGTATTTAAATATTTTCAAATGATTTTACTAACCCATCATACGTAGTATAGGGTAAGTCTTGTAATCGTTTTGAAAATCGAAAAAAAAAAATTGACGGATTTACACGCTTCAGACACTGGAGATTCCGAAAAACATATTTTTAGAAAAAATAATTGCCGTCCGTCTGTGTGTGTGTCTGTAAGCGCTCTATTTCCCGGACAAATTTAGATAAAGACTTGAAATGTGGTATGTACTTAGTGTGTAATAATGGAAAGAAGCTTATTGAATTTCAGTAACCTCGATTATACGGAACTATTTTTTTCGGACTCTCGAAATATTCGTTCTGATAAAAGGTATATAAAAATTTTCGAAATTGTTTATTTTAAGGAGTGAATATAAAAGACAATAAAAAAACATAATTTTGTTTATAAAGAATGAAGTCGATCGGATAAATAGTTGCCGAGATATTTGTAATCCTATTTTACACTCTCTTCGATTTTTCATGACCCTGTATTTCATTCAAATTTCAATTCAAAGATATATTTTGATTGGAAATGAGACGCTTAATATGGCGCAGTAAACCGTTAGCTAATATGATTATCAATTTTGGAGTTAAAAGGATGTTTCTTTTACGCAATTCAGTAATAGAACATTTAAAGTTTATGACGTCATCAAGCCTCGATTTTATTCGAATTGCAATGCATTTTATAAATAGGTTACACATGCTTTATTTTCATATTTTATATTATGCATAATCCATGATGGGTAGGTATTACGGTGGCCCCCAACAACTAATTTCTTTTGCATCGGATAGTTGAGGTCGATCTCTTATGCATGCTGTTTTTTACTTTGTAGATTTTGGTTGCAGGTTTTTTTTATGAGGATACTTTTACTTTTGGAACCGGTTCTGAAAGTGAAAGTATCCGAATAGAAAAAAAAAACCTGTAAACAAAATCGAAAAAGTAAAAAACAGCATGCATAGAGATAATATATTCACTTCATACTTTCTATAAATGTCCCGATGATGGATACATTCATCGTTTTTGAGTTAGAAAGGCAGGAGACTAACTCCCAGTTTTCCACTTAGGGGAATTGCCAACTACCTCTGCGTCTGTATACCCGTTTTACTATGTCTAGACACCACATTTATGACTCTAGTTCACGAGTTATTTGAGTGAAAACGGATTTAAGGAATCACCCTGTCCCATGAACATAGATTAGTAAGATATCTTACGAAATTGGCTTTGTGAGAAGAAAATCTATCTCGAAATTTTTTTTTTAATGTAGCATGATTTAGATCGCCTACTTCTTTATTTATATTACAACACTAAACTGTGTTGATGACGGATTCGGCTTGCTGTTTGTAGGTGGCACTTACTTAGTACAGTTCTTCTGCCACTATATTTGTTCAAAGTTGTGGACCGATCTTAACACTATTATGATTGATGTCCTACTGCTCTATGTTCATGCCCTGTACAAAACTTGTTCTTATGACATTTTCCTGTGTTATCGTCAGAATAATGAAGATATTGGCATTATTTTATTATATATATATATATATATATTTACAGAAAGTTCTGATGTAAAAATAGAACCATTCGAACACCAGCCCTCTACTAGTTTACCTTTTATAGAAAGACCTGCAGTATCAATGGATTTCACCTCCTCTTTGCCACTTCATCCCACTGCAGCTGTCACATCACATCATCCAACCACAGTTGTTGCATCAACGACATCTCCCCGCAACAATGTTTATGATCTATGTATAGTGGGAGCTGGCATGTATGGATCTGCTGCTGCCAGACATGCTTCTGCTAATGTTGGTGTCAAAATATGTCTTGTGGGACCAGAAGAACCATCTGTAAGTTTATTGGCTTAGTTTTATTTATGTAATAATAAGCATTGTTAGTGGTTATTATTAACATACTAATGTAAATACCCGTACTAGGCGGGGTTAGTTAAAATTTCCTGATTCTTTGGTTAACAAAACTTAGCAAATTATTTGATCTAAAATTTACTAATGATTTTAATTTCTAGCCATAACCCCTATTAAATTGGGATTAGAAATTTGAAAACGTTTTAGACTTGTATTAATAATTTTATAAGATTATTTTCATAACATCCAGTATTACAAATAAAAACTTTAATACTCATCTGTAATAATAGAGGCAGAGTCACTGACGTTTTGCTGTTCAATGCCATCTGTCGGCCTTTTTTTTAAACCTTTTTTTTTGTATGGTTACAATAAAACCCCATGTCATTCCAAGCATGTGTGTCAATTTTTACCTCTCTACCTACATTATTCCGTGAATTATTAATTTTTCAAATGTATACTCATTTTCTGATCACCCTGTATATATATTATACTATAATTATATTCAATCATATTCAAAACTATAATAATATTTTTTACACTCAAAATTAACTGTATTTAACGTCGTTTATTTATCATTTATTAAAAAAAATCTGTTTAAATGGTGCAAGGGCAGAAACATCGAGTCAATCCAATACACGTCAAAGGGAGTGGATATAAATAAAGGCAGACAGACTAATTTTTGGTGTTTTGATGGACTTCCAACAAGGAGATTATACAATTCGTTTGCATTATTTACAAAATCATCAAAAACTCAATAAAGTAAAATACAGTTTTAAATCAAACTGCATAAAATTGCGTTACTTGTTCTATTTCGATAGGGTCTAGATTAAAACGGTGCCATATTTAGAATCAAATGTGTGTAATTACAAACAATAGCACTGGTCACAACATTTAGTGTTAATTTTAAGAACATTTTTGTCCTTTCTAATATAGATATGCTTACTATAAATTATTTCTATTCCTGCTTATTATTATATTGTTTCTATTCTAGCCTCAAGAAATGTCAAGTAGAGAAATATTTGGGTCATATTATGATGAAGGTAGAATTACACGTACCTTACATAATGATGTATCTAATCAAATTCTATGTAAAAACTCCATGAAAAGGCATAGAGAATTGGAAAAATTATCGGGTAAGTCACTCATGACATACATTAATTAAGTTAAAACTAAGTTTATGATGAAAATAACATCTTAAATTAAATAATTGAAAAGTATATGAAGTTATTTTTACCGTTTCAACATTAGAAGTAATATCGAACTGTTAATAAAAGTTGATAACATTTATCCTTGTTGTTTCTTTTTATTATACAGGGTGCTTTAAAATCCAATTTAAAAACGGAATTGATTGAAGAATGTATAGGTAGGAAAAGGGAAATCTCGAGTTTCACGCTATGTTACGAAATCGAAAAAGTTTCTCTTTTTACTTTCTTCTATCTATAATAGAAGAAAGTATTGTAATCGATATTTTTTTCGACTTCCGGTTTTCAACAGATTTACACGTTTTAGGGATCAGAGATTCCGAAAAACATGTTTTTACAAAATGTCTGTCTGTCCGTCTGTGCGTTCTCATTGTATCATCGAAAAGTGTATGAAGTTATGCTTCAAATTGAACACATTTTTTTTTCTATGTTTTTGCCTATGGTCAGCAGGTACTACTTGAATTTGGAGATATTTCGACGAAAGGGGGCGCTGCGATCGCATTTTTTGTTCGATTTTCACTTTTGTATCATCGAAAAGTGTATGAAGTTATGCAGATAATTGAACCACATTTTTTTTCTATGTTTTTGACTATAGCCTGCAGGTCCTACTTGAATTTGGGGATATTCGGCCGGAAGGGGGCGCTGTGATAGCCCTTTATAAATTTCAAATTCAAAAAGATGTTAAAAAAAATTAGGAATCCTAAAAGTTTTTTCCGTTAAATGTTTGGCCTTGATCCGGAGAATCCGGAGCAATTTTTGTTTTGTCTCTATTTAAAAAAATAGCTGAGATATAGCGGTTTGAAATTTTAGGGTAGCTGACATTTTCAAACAAGACAGCTTCATAACTTCTTTTTTTCAATTGACAGAGTAACTATAATTTTCTTTAATCTAAAAAAAGTAATAAAAAAAGAAACATTGCCACAAAAAATTATAGAAACTCCGAATATTGTCAAAAAATATTGAAAGTATTATCAATTAAACATATAGAAAAACTGCTCTATGTATAAAGTTTACGCACAACAATTTAATATTGATATTGCTGATATATCAGGATACTTTTTGGTATTTTCGAAAGACAGATGGTATAGTAGCAAAAATTTTAACACAAAATAGATTAGAAATCGATCAAAGTTTTTATATCTATTTGCTCAATCTAAATTGTACCCATAAAAGTTTATAAAATATAATTTTCATATAATTTTAATTGTAAGTTCAGGTTTGTTAAAAGGTTTGTTATTTGGTTCAAATGTCAAATTCAGTGTGGCCGAACTCAGCCTGATTTAATTTATTTGTACACGGGATGGGCCCACAAGCAGAACCACCACCGGTGCATCTCGATCCCTTTGGCATATGCTCTTCGTTTAAGTTGGTCATAAAGAAATCACCCCATTCTGAAAAATTTCATATCAAGGAGCATTATCGTTCCTTATTTTTAATTTAGCAAAGTGTTTAACCTTGGATTAATTTATCCTTGGATGGCTAAAAATATGAATTTATACTTTGAGTGGCTTATGATTTTCCACAAACATTATTCACGGAAATCTTGTAATTTAAATTTTTGTTCAGTTCTTTGAGTTAGTTATTATCTAACGTTGTTTAAATTCTATAATGTAGCTCTTAATGAATACTCTCTCGTATCTCTTGTTTACTGAATAACTGATAGACATTTCCAGGTACAGAAATTTAATTTTGTAATTTAAGTCAGTAGAATAAATAATAGTTGAATCTCGATAATCCATTGAAATTCGGTGTAATGTACCTTTTTTATGACCGGGGCACCAAAAGATACCGAATCTACTCGATTCCGGATACTCATTTTAAGCACAGATATAAATTCATTTTCAGAAACCACGAGTAAGTAAACAATACCAATACTTACGGCAATAACTAGCACTTATTCAAGCTCGTGTTATTGGCCATGATATATCAATTTCTTGATATATCCAATATCTATGGACCAATAACAGATACGGAAGAAGAAACGGGAGGTAAGTGTTATTCAATATTCATCTCTAACAAACACTGGAATTTCCGGTTTTCAGGTATAGGGTCTGAACGTAACAAGTGTATGTATTGGGATATATTGGGCTATTCCTTGCACATGTCAATCTTAACGAAAGAGAGATAATCAGCGAAGGTAGATTTTCTGTTTTGGATGAAGCAAGCCAATGAATAAATACAGGGATCAGACGAAAGAATGTATTGAAGAAGATGTTGATTTGTACAGGATATTCTGCGCTGTTTTTCGTGCCTCGAAATCGCTGCGAATGCAAATATAATATTGTTATTAATTGGGATATGTCAGCATAATACGAGTTTAAATATCGTTATTGTGATATTTGATAAATATAAAATTTGACCGGTATATTTATAAATAATCCAGCCCTACTGGTCAGTATCTTTTAAAATAAGTTTAAAAATATATATTAATGTTAGCCCCTTAGAGTGTAGATAAAAATTGTCAAAAATTCAATTAGTTTTTTTTCTATTCTTATCCATGCATTTAAATTTGATTATGATGTTCTATTTCTTTATTTATAATTTTTTTTTTTTTTTTTTTTTTTTGTAGGTATCGACTTTTATTATCCTGTGGGGTTCCTTTCGATCAGTACAACTAACAGCTCTCGCTTAAAAAAGATCATGCAAGTTGCGGATACGGCAAATTTTCCCGTAGTGGATTTATCCTATAATGATATATTTGAACGAAGGTAAAGGAGTAATCCAATTTCTATCCTTATAAACACGACTTTATAAATTTAATAAAATCTGGTAGCCAGCAAAAAATTTTAGTTGCCAGTAAAAAATATGTATCCCTCCTCTCCCATTGATTTTCAAAAGGTACAAAAGTTTTTTTTTTCTGAATTAATTGAGAAAAAATAATAAGAAGCATATTTTAGAACTATTAGTTACACAATTTAGAATAGAATAGTACCATTTTCTTTTCTTTTTTTTTTTTTTTTTTTTAGATTTTTAAATTTAATATTTTTATGCGATTTTTAGTGTTTTTTCGTGGTTTGAGGCGATTTTTTGATATTCTTTATCGGAAAACATCTTGAAAACATCTTGTGATATGAAATCGCCAAAGATGGAATTTGCTAATATTCATTAATTTGCAAATATTAAGAGAAGTATTTGAGATATCGATTTAAAACTCACCACACATATGTAAAAAATAATTCTGCTTTCAAAAATCCAATTTATGCAAAAATTGGCCGGTATTTTTTATTAATTTTTTCTTAAGAAAAAATTACTGGCCAGATAAGGGGTCCGCTTCGTCTTTCATTAGATTCTATTTTCAGGGCCCATCCTTCTAGCTACTTTTTGAAAAGGAAGGAAAATAAAGTGCCAAGTCAAACAAACAAACAAACAAACAAACAAAAAAAACGCACCGTTTTGTTTCTGTTTCAAAAGTTACCGATATTTGTTAATGTTAAAAGTCACTGGTTAAATTTTGAAGGTTGGGGAAGGGAGTTCGGTCGTAATTTAAATATCATGTTAAAGTTAAAGGTATATAGATTTGGTGCCCCCTGGCTATAAAAGGGAAAACTAATTTATTTTTTCAACGCGTGCGCAGCACGCCTTTTATTTGGTACCGTATGTAGCCGGGACCCGTACCGGAGATTCTTTCAGAATAGAATGGTTCTTTCAGAATAGCCCCTGGCGATGAAAGAGGGTCTAAAAGATTTCGCGGCGCGTGCACAACACGCCTTCTGTTCGATGCCTTAGGCAGCTGGGGCCCGTTCCGGAGGTTCGTTCATAAAGAGGTTTGTTTAGAATATAATTAGCTCCCTGACTGTGGAAGATGGAACTAAAAGATGTTTTAATCATTCGAGGTTCGTTTGAAAGAATCCACCAGCGAAACGGGCGTAGCCTGCTAGTTATTAACATATTCATTTTAAATTACATAACTAGTAAATGTATGACGTATTAGTTTAAATTTACATGATTTTAAGAGAGCCGTTACAAGAACTCTACTGTCAGAAAAAATATATAAATTTATGTTAGTTTAAGTTAGCAGTTAAGTGTCATATATGTATACTTTAATTGTAATGCATATCTTAATTTAATGTAACTTGTTTCCATTAGATTTCCTTACATAAAATTGAGAAGTGATGACCATCCTCTCCTCGATGATTTTGGAGCTGGTTACATAAATCCAAGAAACATGGTTGCAGCTCAAAAGATAGTCGCAAGAAACCAGGGATGTGATATAATAAATGATTTAGTGCATGAAGTCAAACCACTTATAAATGGAATTCACGAGGTATTTGTTATTAAAAGAAATGTTATGTATCTAAGAATTATTCATTTGTTGGTAATATGTCTTTAAGAAATATTTTATTGCATAAAATTTTAGCTAACTCAAAAATGTGTGTAGAATAATATTTTAATTAATCTGGATTCTCTTCTGTATGCTGTCATACTTTGCAATTATTGATTTTGAATTTAATTGATGATATAAATTGTGTGCTAAATTTCTACCCCTTTTTTTTAGGTGAAAGAGAAAAACAAACGAAATAAAATAAGTGCACCTATGCATTCATGTAATTAACATAATTTAGTATGACCTCTTGAGTATTAACATGCACCTTACAGTAAATTAATTGTCAATAAACATCCCCTAAATTAGAGCTAAAAAATGTTTTGCACATTATCAAAAGTTTCAAGGGCGAAGGAAACCTTGTAATGATAGAAAATAATAGCAGTCTGATGAAGCAAGGTACACTGCATATGCTGGATGAGATAAAACTTCCCATTCGTAATCGAGTTGTTTCTCCCAAATAAATAAAACAGCGTGAAGTCGGTCTTTATCATGCTTTATAGATGCCAGTGACAGATACTGGGCGCTTACGTAACAGTTTTTGTCTCCAATCTGCCCTTCTTTAAATAATGCAATTAATGAAATCCATTTAATAACGATCATTTACTTTTTATCTCAAGTATGTTTTATTTTTAGGGTTTCGTTCATCTCACGAAACCCTATTACTCCCGCTTCATTCTCTATCCGTCAAGAGCCGGTTCTCAGAAACTATGTAACTTACAGTCATGAAATTTTATGTAAATATTGCTAAATACCTATTATGAAGCTCAAAATCATAAAAATTGAAAAAATCGTATTATTTTAATATATAGAGATAAAAAACCAAAAATCTAAAAGGCTTTTCTTATTAAATTTAAACATTTTTCGTTAAAGCAGTTGCCAACAATTAAAAATCCACAATAAAATTCTTTCTACAATAATTCATTTTCTATTGAAAGATTTCCACGTGAAAAATGAAAAATAAATAAAAAGTTTCACCAATTGAAAAAAAAAGATTAATATGACGTCATATTGGTAATAAAACGTAAATTTTCAAACATTTTTCAATAATACCAGGAGTATGGAGTATGTGTAAATACAGAAAGCAGCTTAATATGACGTCATTAGAGAATTAAAAAGAAAATTAATCTGACGTCTAACATTTTGAAGGTCTCTATACAACATGTTTAATTTTGAAATTGATTTTTTTTTTTTAATATCGCATTTAGTCCACAAGACAGATAATATTATGACAGAGTATAATATCGAGCTTCGCCCGCTATCGGACCGGTTCAGATTTCCGAGAAAACGAGAAAAATAGATCGGTATTTTTTACTTTATAAAAAAACATGACTGTTTTTTTTTTTTTTTTTTTTTTTTTTTTTTTGAAAATGAAATTTATTTGGATTTATTAAAGAAAGGATAAAGTGTTTTGAAAGGAATATTAAACGAAATCCTTCGTGCGATCTTCGATCACATTTACCCACTTGTTTAATGTGTGCGTTTGAAAAATTATGATTTTTTTATTTTATAAAATTAAGTTGTTTATCGATTAGGTTTATTTATAGGTTCCGGTATTACTTTGAAGTAAAAAAGTTGAACATAAATTAACTGTCAAAGTATTCGCTTTTGACTCTAAGACTTTCTGCTTACCAGGTGGCATAGGTATCCCACATTTTAAAAGGAAAGAAAGTTTGTATGCTATAAAGACTTTATGTAATGCCCTCGTCCAATATCACGACCGATCTTTATAACCGGCCTGGGTGCTACAACCCGTTCTGAAAGTCATTTGACTCTAGCGGTCTATGGGAATACGAGCTTTCATTCATCGCGATATTAAAATTGCATTAGAAGTTAAAGTAATCATAGTTTGTAAATTATCTTTTTTCGTGAATGAGTTTAAATATTATTATATTATTCAGATTTTTTTTTCAATGGTAGTTTTTTGTTAATATAACAAATGAACAAATAAAACATAAGTTTATTCAGGAATTTCATGGGAATCGTTCTGAACTATTTCTGTATGATACCGTATAAAGCATTGGGTTACCATATAAGATACTGGATTATTTGGAATCGAAAAGCGTTTTTATTTTTCGATAAATATATTACTATCCTAAATATACTTAATTACAATCGAATAGTGTCTAATGACGATTTTTACCGGCTTTCACTGGCATAAAATCGGCATGAAATGTCAAAAAATTATTTTTTTAAATCGAAAATAAAGGAAAAACTATTCTATTTCTATGTTTCTTAATAAGAATATAAATTCCCTTATAGATTTTGGGCTTTTAAGAATAAAAAAGGACTTTGTGACTGTCTATCTGAAAAAGTAGCCTGTTTGGATTTATGAACAGCTTTAATGCAAAATTGTGAATTCAGTTTATTTGAAATCGAAGAGCACTTTTCATTTATTGATAAATTTATTACACCTTAAGTTATAATCCAATGCCGTCTTGTGACTACGTTATTTCGCCTTTTGCATGCCGAAAATCGCCTCAAAATGTCAAAAATTATTTGCATTTAAAAAATAAATAAATAAATAAATAAATAAATTTAAAAAACTGTATTTGATTTCTTTGTTTCTAAATACGAACACTTGTAGATTTCGTGCATTTAAGAATAAACAGCAGCTACGGCTGTTTTTTGCACACCTGCCAATTGTTACCTTAAAATAGTTACTTTTCAGCATTTATTAAATAAAAATCAAATCTGAAAATTTCAAATATGTATTGAGTCGTCTTTTATTTGTTTATTTACTTTCAAAATTTAAAATGCTTTGTTAAAACACAAAAAGTAGTTTTTTCCCCCTTGATAAAATATGGAAAAATAGAAGAAACATTTACACCTGAACTTAATCTGTATCATCAGAGGTCAAAGCAGTTTTTTTTTTTTTTTTTTTTTTTTTTTTTTAATCTTAGGTTTCCATTTTGTGAATAAAAAGTTATTTCAGTGAAATATATTACATTTTTATGAAAAGTTAAATTTAAAATTTAGTAATGAATTACCAAACCTAGTAAACAAATTTAATCCACATCCAGCATTTAATATATATTTTTAACTCTTCCTGTTAATGTGTTTCTTTCTGGTGAACTTATTTTTTTGCAAATTACACAATTCATCCTAGAAAAATATAATTAATGAAGATTGTGTTTTTTATGGAATAGAATTTTGCGAAGATGTCTTTTTTATTACATGGAATTTTATGATGGAGTTTGTTTTATTAAATGAAATTTTGTGAAAGGAGCCGGTTAAATTAAGATGAATTTTAAGGAGATGTCTGTTGTATTAAATTTAATATTATAATGGAGCTTTTATTAAGTGAAATTTTGTGAAGGGATCCCTAGATTAGGTCCCAATTTCTGCATGGATCGGGCATGCTTCATTTTATATAACCACTTTTATCTGTTTTTCTGTCTTTTTTATTTGTTGGATTTTATTATTTTCTTAAATCAATATTATAATAATTGTATAAATAAAAATTTCTGTGTTTTAACATCATACAAAGGTATATTTTTAACCATGCGAATTAACAGTGGACATTAAAATTCCGGTAATGTATTATTATTGAAGATGGAATGATAAATTATCTCGATAAGTGTTCTTTTGATAAAATTTATAGTATTATTTTTACTTATTTTCTTTATTAGTCTTCCTTTGTTACACAGACATTTTAATTTTAATATATTATATATATATATATATATTTCCATTTCATAGTGAATTATATCAACATATTAATTCTGGCATGCGAGGAATTCGTAGAATAACATATGTTTTGCAGTTGCAGGCTCCAGATTGAAGATGATGTTTATGAAATACACCACTAGGAATTTCCCATACAAATAACAGGAAGCTGCATTATTATCAATACATTTATTGACAATTCACAAAGCATAGACAATTCCACTAATTACCAAGTTAAGAATTCATAACTGAACTATGCTACGCCGTAGAAAAAAAGCATGAAGATGTTACATGTTATTAGAGATATACACCAATTTAAAGACACTTCTCCTCCAAGTGACGGTTTTGTTTAGAAATTTAAAAAACGTAATAATTCTGAGCTCTAAGGTTGTGTAACGTGTTATATACTCCGCGAAGCGTGGGAATCTTTCGCCAATGCAGGGGTAATTTAACCAATGAGTGGGTTGCAAGACTGTGGTTCTCTTTATTATACTCGGCATAAATTTGAAGTGAAAAAGTTAAACGCGAGAGTTGAAATGAATCATAGGATATCGAATGATAAATTTAATAAAAATAAAAATAATATTATGAGACGTTCAAAGAAATAAAAATTTAATGTCTCAAAAGAAGAAATAAATTAGGGTTTTTTTACAAATAAGTGTAGCTTTTCAGTGCAAAGTCAAAAAAAGAGAAAAAAATGTAAAAATAAAAAGACTTTTTAGAAATTGATAACGATATCAGTAAGGGGAGGGGATGTTGGTTCGAGGAATGATAACGTGTGATATCGTAAGGGGGGAGGGGATCCAAAATTACCAAAATGTTGATAACATTATATATGTACAGTCCCTAATTTGTAACAACAGTTACTCAATACTGTATTCACTGAATACTGGTCTCAATACTGTATTTTTTAACAATAATTTTTCCATAACAACAGTAATCAGTGGTAAATAAAAACACTATTCAACCTCGAGTTTGTTTGATTAAAATATAGCATTTAAAATTAATTTTTGTAAGTTGTAAGGCATTTAATAATTTATTAAGAATACACTGTGAAAAGGAGTATATGATGAGTCTGTAATAACATCAATTTTAAGAATGTTTTCTTATTTACATGTACACGTAATTTAAAAACTAACAAGATGTATTATAATAAAATATAAATAGATTCTTTCTTTCTTGATACAAAGGAAAACTAATAAAGAACTAATATGGTAAGTAAAAATAATACTGTAAATGATATAAAAAGAACACTTACCCACACTGTAAAAAAAATTGCAGTAAAATTACGGGCAGAGGCCGGCAGCAGAGATTCCAGTCATACCCCGTAAAAAAAAAGTCCATGCCCATTATTTTGTGCAATCCGTAATTTTACGGGGCAAAGTAATATAGCATTATAATGCACAGGATATAATGCACTTTAAAACACAATAACACTTTGCTTACTGTTCCGTAGCACGTAGCACGTTATATAATCATCACAGAATCGCTGTTTTGACGGGTTAAAATTTTCGAAACACGAGTAAAATGAAGGGTTACACCCTAGCGGAGGACAATGTATGGGGTCGTACCGTATTTTTGCTAACATATGGGTTAGAACTGTAAGAATATGTGGATTGCTCTTAATTTTCTAAGTATCTAAGGAATAAGGCCGCTTATTTAGTGGATCAGACCATTTTTCATCAAATAAGGCTGTTGCCCGTGAAAATTGAAGGACAAACGCTCATAAATTTACAGTTTTTTCTGAGAGTGCAAGGAATTCATCGTTCTGTCTTCAATGGTAGCACGTGTACGAAGAAGCCCACTGTAAACTCCAGCTTATATCCATGGTGAAAAATGTATTCTGATTTTATAGCATACAATTTAACCCCGTGATTATAATGGAAAAAGTGTTATAATATTAATTAAAAAAATAAATAAACTGAAGCAGAAATACACTTGCGACAGCAAGCACGCCCCACAACGGTACTGATTTCAATGCAAGCGTACAGGCTGACATTGGATTCCCAGGGTCTACTAAGGTCACATGATTTTTTAGTGCCCAGGCCGGTTATGAAGATCGGCCGTAATCCAATATTGTATGTTGCAAATAACTATCTAAAATCCGGGCGCTGCGAGAGAACCCTCACCTAAAGCATCAATGTATGATCGCAAATGTGCGAAGGAAGGATTTACCAGCGAGGGTATGTTAAAGGGAGTGGAAGAAGATGGTAGTCTGTGGGATCCTTGTCGGATGAATGAGTTGGATAGTATAAAACACCAAATTCTAATACATTAAAATATACAAACCCCTCAAATTCCAAAATTACGTTCTTCGTGATTTCTGCGAAATGCAGCCAGGATTTGTCGTCCAAGAGGTTGATTTCACGTTCACTATGTCTGGCGTAGAGTCTACTTCACATAACAGGGTATTCACCTTCTGCAATTGTTCACTTAGTAGTCAAAGTTTTTCTGACTTAGTAGCTCGCAAAACATTATATATAGTGTCTAGCATTACACACAAAACAGAATTTTTTCGCCATCAGTGTTGATGATCTTCGGCGTGGATGTGGTAAGTTAACCAGCGTGTACCCATGCTCGTTTTCGATTGGCGTTCTTATAGTGCACTCATTTTCCGTCGCCTGTTACTTACTCCAACAAATACTTCCATCGTTTACGTGATAGAATTGCGAGGCAAGTATTGAACCGTTGTGCAGTACTGTGGTTGCTGGGTTGATGAGAAATTAAGTGATGAACTTTCTGAATCTATGGATTTTAATCGTCGTTGCACGCAGGCTTCGTAAATAACACTAGCCAAATAACGAGTAGAAATCTAGGAATGGCTGGTAAAATTTTACTCATAACCAGCCAGTGTGGCAAGTGGCTTACTCTCTGCCAAATTCTTTCTTCCAAATTTGTGAGTCAAAAATTCTTGCTTACATTTGAATGGTTTTTCTAGCAGTGAATATGAAGTCTCGAAGAAAGTCTTACCAGATTTTATTTTCCCAGTAAATTTCTGTAAATGGGGTGAAAGAGTAGGGGGAGAGACATAGTTCAATTTAAATTAAAATGTGAATACCATTATGGAGTGCTTGAGAAAGCGATTTTCTTTTAAATCATTAGTCCCCATGACTACCCTTGAACAACTGCTGAATAATCAGAATGCTTCACAAAAATTATAAAACTGGTAGAATTATTATTTGTAATCAAATAAATTTATAATCAACGCAGCTATAAGTGATCATTCGTTTTCATCCCTGAGTAGATATTTCGTACTCAGTTACAGGGAGGATCTTATGATGATCAATAGCAAAGAGGTTCTATTTACTAGTTTGAATCAGGGAATACTATGAAATGATGGTGAGAAAAACTACGGCTGTTAAAATCGGGCACTCTACGTATAAAGATTATTTCATTGCAAAATACTGTAAAACAATTTTGTATTATATAATAAGTACATGCTGAAAGCAGTTCTCTTATAACAACATTTTAAATTATGAAAATTATTTTTCTAAACGTATGCTTCTCCCCTTTTATGTACGACTGGTAGAGTCTTGTGTCTTGCTGATATAAAATTAACACTTACCAGCCACATTGGCAAGTAAACTATTTGATTTCTACAAATGCCGTGTTGATTGGGGAACATTGAGACATTTTGCAAGGTCCTGCGACGATTGGGCAGAGTCCCAATCAAACAGATCTCACAATTGCATACCGTGAGTTTCTTTTAAATCTACCTTTTCTGGGGTGATTCTTCCAACTTGAATCGACATTTCTGGAAATTTCTAAACTATTACAAATATTAATGACGACCTTTCCATATGCTTCCCATATTTATGCCCTCATCTCTGCATCAGTTTTGCCTAATTTACACAAGAATAACATGCAATGTGTCATATGTGTGTTACTGAAATCCATTCTTCTTCCAAAGGAAAAAAACTCATTAGATTGTATTGTCACGCCGTTTAAAACTGTGGAATGCTCTCACCTCTGCTTCAGTTTTGCCTAATTTACACAATAATAACATGCAATGTGTCATATGTGTGTTACTAAAATCCATTCATCTTCCAAAGGAAAAAAAAAACTCATTAGATTGCATTGTTACGCCGTTTAAAACTGTGCATCTCAATTGGCCGTAATTTTATGCATTACCTAATATATATATTTTTCAAATAATATAATACAATCACTTGTTAACTTTAAATTAAAGTCTAATAATGCTTAAAGTGATAAAAACATAACACGAAATATTTAAAAATACCTTTTTAATGTAGATTACATATGTTTCGTTCGCTCTATCGACGACATCTTCAGATCTAAATGATAAATACAATATTCTCGCATATTTTTGAAAATGGTAAACATAAACCACGAGATCGCATGTCTAAGGCAAAGCAGGTGCTTAAATTGGTCAAACTGGGAAACGTGAAAATTATTATTTGTTTTTATTTGGCACGCGATGATCGACAGATTGAAAAAGGAACAAAAATAAAAACAAATAATAATTTTCACGTTTCCCAGTTTGACCAATTTAAGCATTTGCTTGTCTTGGACATGCGATCTCGTGGTTTATGTTTACCATTTTCAAAAATATGCGAGAATATTGTATTTATCATTTTAGATCTGAAGATGTCGCCGATAGAGCGAACGAAACATATGTAATCTACATTAAAAGGGTATTTTTAAATATTCCGTGTTATGTTTTTATCACTTTAAGCATTATTAGACTAATATATTTTTTGATCAACCATAATTTATTTTAAACTTTTACTTTCTTTCTTAATATACCACTTATGCGAACTGCTACATTAAAGAAAGAGCAATATATTGATATTTTTCCCATATTTATATTTATATCTATATTAATAACATTTAGGCAACTTTTGTGAAGTGAACAGAGGTCGAGGCAGGCTTTTTTACTTGGAGCCCATTTTGTGAAAAGTTAAAGTTATTTTTTTGAAAGGTATTATATTTTTGTGAAAAATAACATTTTGTAACGAAATATGAAATACAATAACTCAAATTCGAACCAAGCTTTTATTAACAATAACTTTTGGTAAAGTTTTCATTTTGGGTGAACTTTACTTGCTTTAAATTACTCATTTAAAAACCTAACAAAATAAAAATAATTAATGAAAAAAAATTATTTTATGCAATGGAATTTTGTGAAAAGGTTTCTTTTAGTAAGAGGAATATTGTGAAGGGTCCTGATTTATTAAATTGATTTTTGTGGAAGGACTCTAAATAGGCCCCAACACTTTCCTGAATCGACCCCTGGTGAATAATAGAGTGTATTTATAGATCCTTTTAATTTATGGTACGTCTTTTAAGAATTTATAGATAAAAGTTTATATTATGGAATAAAAAATTTTGATTTTGATTTTTTATTTTTTTACTATTGCATATTCCAGATTATAACTGAAAATCACGGAGTGATAAAAACCAAGAGAGTCTTGATATGCACTGGAGCTTTTACAAATTTTAAGACTTTCCCTATGCCAAAGCTACAAATAAATATATCGAAGGAAACTGCAGCTCTTCTGAAAGTTAATTTTAAAGAAGCAAGAAGATTGAGGTATGTCTAGAATTTAGATATAAGTAAAAGTAAGTTCATATAATCCAGGGGCAGATTTAGTGTAAGACTACACGAGATTGAATTAGGGGGATTAAAAAAAATCAGTGTTTTTTTTTTTAATTATGGGCACATTTTGCCACTTTTCATAACCCCGCGTAAAGTCGTTCTGCTCAGCCCCTTACTTAAGCCTCTCCTGACTACAGTATTGCCAATCCGTTACTTAGTTTTAATTCGAATTGATTTATGGGTTTTTGAAAAAAAAGTATTGTTCTCATTTAATGACAGATTAAATAAGTCGAAAACAAGGCGAATATTACTCTTTCAAATATGTGGTGCCAATCTGAATTTTTTCAAAAGTAGAGGATAGGTAATACTGCCTAGATACGCCTGTGATATAACCTATGGTGTACCATTATTAAAAGTAAAATATTTTATGGTTTAATACAACAAATGCTGTAAACCAAGCTTACGCAGCTCATATTTTATGTGTAAATAACAGCTTTTTTGAAAATTTTATGACTGAAATTTTTTTTATGTAATATTTTAAAAAAAAATATTGAAGAATAATTTAAATCGTTAATTTAAGTGTATTAAACTAATTTTATTTCCATAGTTTTTTAAATGTATTAAAATCTCATTTTAACTTATAATTTGTTTATTTAAAGCATATTAGGGGTCATTCAATACTATTTAGTAATAATATGCTGTATATTTATTTATGTTTTTATCCCCAGTGCCATGCCATCTATTGTTTACTGCCGTCCAGAAGAAAACTTTGGAGCTTACATTCTTCCACCAATATTGTATCCAGATGGTCAGTACACGATTTATAATTTTACAATTACATACAAAAAAATTTAATAAAATAAACGTTGCACCAAAATAAAATTTAATCGCCAAATTGTCGCAGAGAAAAACAAAAATAGCCACTCGAATAGGAATTATGTCTTCTCTAAATTTGTTAAAAATATAAATTTCTGATGCTTCATGCTCAAATTGTATTTTCAAAACGAACATCAAACTTTGACAGCATTTTTCTTTTTTCGGTAAAGTTTACCTTAAGAGCTTACACTAGTCACGGGAAGAATCACTCAATCTAATATTAAGTCTATGGGGATGTTATTTTAAATTTCTCGCTCGCATTTTAATATTTTTAAATGATTTTTGTTTTGCATAGGATAGCTGGGATCTAACGTTGCTAGTTTTTACTTGTTTGAGTTTGGTTAAAAAAATTTTATAAGCTGACATTTGCAATTTTGGAGCCGGTTGGAACCGGTTGTGAAAGAAAGTACACTTATATTTTATTATATATATATATATATATATATATTTATATTTTATTATATATATATATATATATATGTGTGTGTGTGTGTGTGTGTGTGTGTGTGTGTGTATAACTGGAAGTAAAATCGAAAAAGTAAAAACTAACAAAGTTAGAGATTAATCTCAAATATCTTATACAAAAAAAAAAGAAAAAAAAAGAAAAAAAATCATTTAAAAATATGAAAATTCAAGCGAGAAATTTGAAAATAACCTTCCCATAGACGTAACATTAGCTTGCGCGTTTTTTCGCATGGCTAGTGGTAGCCTCTTAAGATACCAAGCGGTGTCTGTAGATCGAACAGATCAGAAATTATGAAAGTTTACAGTTTGGAACTCATAATGTTAAATTCCTTTTTGATTGTTGCACAACAGACTGCAATACTGATAATTTTTAAAAGATAACTCAAATACTACTTGTCGGAATAAGCTGTAATAATTTTGCATTCCCATATTTAAAGCTTTTAGAAATGGATTCTATTAAAAAATTCATAGGTTACAATTAATTATTTTTTCGAAAATTGATTTCAAAAATATATAGATTTTGAAAATTATTTTCGAAAGATAAATGAATTGTAACCTATGATTTGTTTTATAGGTCGACATATTTCTCTAGATATTAAAAACTTAAGAGATGTTTCTTTATTTTATTTTGTTTTCAGGGTTGACTGTACATTTTCTGCAACTAATGTTACTTAAGTTGGGTTAAGTTTGCGATATTAGTCGAAATTAAGTAATCGGGTTTAAGATCTTTCCAGCTTTCGCATTGACCAAAAATTGACTGTTTTTATATAATGCAACATTCTAATTAACAGAGCACTCTGAATTTAAAGCATTTTTAATTCGTGGGGGAGGGGGGGCTTAAGAGACAGGGATATTATTTGTCGGGTTTTTCATTTTTTCCCCTTGCTTTTTTCGTTTACATTAAAACTAATATTGAAGCCTGACCTTATTTTCAAAAATATATATTAAAATACATTTAAAAAAAAATTCTAAACGCTACCAGTTTGCGGGAATAGAAAATTTAATCAACTGCAAAATATCATTCAATTTTCAAATTTCTTATTTTTTTTGAAAAATTGTTTATTTACTTACAAATAGCTTTGATGAAACATTTTTTTTTTCATTTTCACGTTAATAAGTAATGAGGAAGTTATTGCAATGGATTTTTTTTTTTTTTTTTTTTTTTTTTTGTAATTTTAGATTAAATTTCATTAGCAACCTTTAATCACCAAACATTTATGACGTCAGTATTTCCATATTACGTCCGTTTATTATAAAACTATAAATCGTTAAGAGTGTTTATAATTTTATTTCTACACCGAAATAACATGAGACTGGGGATGGGCTCAGGCAACGCTGGCCGGGTCACAATAAGAAAGTGCTAGATTTATCAAAATTTTGGTCTTCAGCATTTTAATGAATTCACAGGTTTTGGTATGTACTCGATATGATTTGGCTATTTTTGGACCAATGTCTGTCTACACAAACTTTGTGTGTTGTATAACTCAAAACCGCATACACGAAACTTCATGAAACTTCCTATTTATTTATTACTTGAAAAAAAAATGGTGCAGATTAAGTTTTGGTGTATATTGCCTAATGACTCTGCTATGCCATGTTTTTCACGTTATGCCCGTTAATTATATCTCAGCTTCTATAGTTTTAGGGTGGAATTGCACAAAAATGAATATATAAGATGCATGCGATGAAAAACTATGTTGAACAGTGTTGGTTTTGATTACTTAACAGGAGAGGGCTGCTATGCTATGCTTTTTTAGATGAACGTTATTGCTGTATCTTATTTTCTATTGGGTAGAAATGCACCAAAATATATATTTTAAATTATTACTGTATGTATTGATCCAATTTTGGATTTGAATATCCAACAGGGAGTGTTGTTGAGCTATGTGTTTGTTTTATACTAAAAGAGATCATTGAAACTCCATGTTAAATTCACAGAATTCCGTTAGTCAATGAATGAACTATCGCCATGACGGATAAGAAAATAGTACTGAAACTTCACCACTCCATAAAAAATTCCGGGGACAACGACGGAGATAAAATTTTAGCACAGGACTTCGTATTGTAAAGATAGAAATCAAGATTAGAATTAAAAATTCACTTTACTATTATAGCTCCTGAGCTCTCCGACTAGTACATTATCTATAGAAATATAAATAAATAAAAGCCAGAATGTTATAAATACACAATGTATTTGTTTTCACATTCTTATAATTTTCAACATTCATTAAAAAGATAAAGGTAAAAGAAATATTTGAAATAATACACTACATTAGTATTTGAAAAGATCTGTTATTTTTCTTTCTTTTAGTTGTCCATAGGTTAATTTTTTGTATATGTACTTTTTTAGCGGCTAACGGATAGTAGAAATTGGCAGTTAAAAGAGTGATGGGTAATAGAATTTTTACAGTATATTAGAATTATATAGATGGAAGTTTGCTGATGACCATTGCTTGTTAGCTATTTCTGGCAAAGATCTATTTATGAGTATTTCTTTTTTATGACTGTTAATATCAAAGTTGAATTTAGCTGAAATTTCCTTAAAATATGATAATTAATATAAATAATTCATGTAATGATATAAAATATTTCAGAAATAGTAAAGGACGTAACTTCCATTTTTTAAGTATAGCAAACCTACTTATATTACAGGATATCACTATCTTAAAATCGGCCACTGTAATTTAGAAAAAACTGACGTTCAAGTGACATTGGAAGAAATCAAGAATTGGTATCTATCTAATGGCGATCCTCAGAAAATAGATAGCCTGTCAAAGTTTTTGATTAATATATTACCAGGTAATGGATTTTCTTATTACTTTTTTGTATTATTACTAATATTAACATACATAAGTGTCGGTAATACTACTGTTGCTTATTAAATATATTTTTCTAAAAGTGACGCTTTGTATGAATTTATATGAAAGTTATTTGTTTTATGTTAAACTCACTTAATGTAATATTGATTTATATCCTACTTAATATAATATCATTTCTCAAATCACAAAAATTACCACACAGTCTTTACATAATATATGAAAAATATTTAACATGTTACAGTTACACTCATTTAGTGATAATAATAAAATACTGCTTAATGTAATATTGTATTATAGTATCCCAAAGCTCACACGTATGACCATTTGTATGAAAATTATTTGTGTCATGTGACAGTTAACTTCAATGTAATGTCAATTTAAATAAAATTCTGCTTAATATGTGATTGTGTTAATACTCCAAAGCATAAATACATGTATGAACCTTTGTATGTAGATTATTTGTGTCCTGTTACAGTTAAGTTCGCTTAATGTAATATCGATTTAAATAAAATCGTACTTAATGTGATAAATCATAATTTCCCAAACTTTACAGATACATTTTGTATGAAATTATATGAAAGTTATTTGCATCATGTTACAGTTAAACTCACTTAATGTTATACATTATTATATCCCAAAATACACACATGACTTATCACCCTTTGTATGAAAATTATTTGCATCATGTTAAAGTACAGTTAAACTCACTTAATGTTAAATAGATTAAAATAAAACGTTGATTAATGTGATATTGCATTATAATAATATCCAAATTACACGCATATAACCGTTTGTATGAATATTATTGTATAGTTTGGCGTTATAACGCACAAGTACGATTTGAGACTGTATTTTTCTACTTTTAAATATATTTACCATATTACGCAAACCCCTCTTTTTTTAGCACAAAAACCTTTCATGATATATGTAAATTAAATTACAATAAAGAACAATTAAAAGTATAATTATACAAACATAAAGAAAATAAGCAAATGCGAAGTGAAAATATTATGCTACTTCAAGTCCTATTGGCTCGGCTTTAATCCCCCCAAAGCGTTTGTAAACGTACTCTCGTTCATTCAAATAATCACGTCTTCTTCTCTTGTTCATTAATATAGAAATCCCGATTCTTATGCTTAATTTTTAAGTTTTCATTCTTATACTCAGCGTATAACGCGCACCTTCAACTTTTGATCAAATTTCTTGATTTTAAAAACGCACGTTGTATACGCCGGAATGTACGGTATATTTATTGCATGAGAGAGACTGCTCAGACGACGAAACTAGGTCTGTAGAGCATGGATGTCCCTCCCGGTCACCTTTATTAAGGTCTTAAAACAAAAAGGTTACAAACTGGAGCCTGTGGACACGAGCCACCGATAATGAGACAAAGGGAGGCATAAATATAAAAGTATTATTACATACAAAAATAATAGGGAATAATAAAATAGTCACGTTGCTAAAAACGCGACAATGAGCAGCTGATAAGAAATGTAAGATGTACATCAATTATGAATGTAAGGCTTGCCAAAGTGCGACAACGGGCAGATATATTGAAGATTAGGAATCCCTTGACTCAGAGGGAGGAAAATAAAAGTGTTAATAACATTTTTTAGGTTGTAATTATTTCTATATAGGACTATTAAGAAGTTACAGAATAGCACTTTTGCAATTATTACGATCTATTAAGATCTATTAAAATGTTAAAGATCGATATTAATTTGGTACGTAGGGCGTGACGAGAAAAAACATTTTCCAGCACAAATCCTCGGGAAAAGAACAGGCCTACGAAGGTGCCAGCACTGTGTGAAAGGATAATTATAATACTAGTGAAAAACAGTTGCCTGGGCACCATATTCACAATCGGGGGATTCAGAACAGGGAAATTTATAGAGATATGCACAAAAAAAACCATGACCTGTGAGAAAAGCAGTAACAGCAGGACAAAAAGGGGGGGGGGTGTTCTAGAGAAACCACTGAGATAGATTCATGGTCTAGCCATATTATCCGAATATTCCTAATAGTCCTGCCACTGCTTCAACAGACAAAAACAAAGCAAGCTCTTGACGCAAGAGTACGGTATCGGTAAGGAGTAAGGGAGATAGGGGTTGAATTGGAATGGATGGGACGTTGTCAATATTTCAGGCAATAAACTTTTTTTTTTACTTCCTTCCTATCCTCATAGATTTCACTACCACAGTGTGCTTCAGAACCAAAAGCAAGAGCACATAGCTGTTTTCAGATTTCTTCAAATTTGCATTTCCTGAAAACTCTGCTTAAAAGTAATTCTTTTTACATTGGAAGTTACTTAAATATCTTATGCAATATAAACAATTAAAATATGTTGTAGTTTTTTATTTCAAGGCTTAATATTGGTAATTAAAATGAATTCATATTAACCATTGTGACAAAATAATTTTTGAGAGAAATGGCTGACAATTGAATATATGCATCATGGGGATGATTGGGACATTTCAAATGGGATGAATGGAACTGTCTCATTCATTCCTAGAGGATGCTGAAAAATATATTTATTAACTAAATAATATTATATAAGTTGATAAATTAATACTTTATGGTAATTATTCTTTTAACATTTCATCCTCATTGTAGCCATCGTCTTCAGCCATTGAATACTTCCGTTTATGGGCCTTTTAAGGCAAAGCTGAGATGAGTCCAAGATGATTGGCTAACAAATAATCCTGGAGATCATATTACAATTTATAATATCTCAGCTTTTGCCAAGGAGGCATTCTTGTCAGCTTTTTGTCCTTAACATTGAATACGGGGAGGAAAATGTTTGTGCCCCATTCATCCCTGCTGTGGGGATGATTGGGACATAGAAGAACTTTTTTAAATTTCATTTATATTTCTGTATAATAATAATCTTGAACAAATATTGTGCATACGAGGTAGTCAAACACTTAATGTATGACATGTGATATATATAATATTTATAATAACTTAAATAAAATATTGAAAATAAATATTTTTTGTGAAAATGTCCCATTTATCCCCCATCTCCCCTACTATACGGTATTTATGTCATATGTTAGAGTTGAATTCACTTAATGTAATGTCGATTAAAATCGTATCATGCTTTATATGTCATATTATTGTGACGTTCGCGCATTTCTTTTTTCTGCTCTAGAAGGGCCCCCTTAAGGAAAAAAGTCCTTCCGGCCTGTACTGGGAGGAAAAGGTAGCTTTCCTATATCTTCGTTTTAAAATTTTAGCTAATGTTACTCGAAAACAGCAAGCTAAAATGCAAAGAAACCGTATACAAAAGATTCGTTAATACTGAATTTGAATAAGAAATTCGCCAAATTATTGAACTATAGCCAAATTGGCTTCATTTATAAAGACTTATTTTGGTCGCCAAATTTAGCAATATTTCGCCAATTGTCGCGAAGTTTGGCGAGAAATTGGATATGAATATATAGTTTTATGCGTATGATTAGGAAAATGATTACAACAATGAAAGAAAATAATTTGTGAGAAATCGCGTTCACTAAAACTCATAAATTAATCGTTGGTTTTTTGTAATGTGCTGTCTTGTTTCAAAATGTCAGCCACCCTAGAATTTCAAACTGCTCTATCTCAGCCATTTTTTAAGATAGAGGTAAAACAAAAAATGCTCCGGAATCCTTGTATCAAGGCCTAACACGTAAGTATAAAATAAATTTGAATTTTTAACTTTTTGTATATTTATTTTAGTTTTAAATCTTTCAGCGGCCGCCATCTTGAAACAAGATGGCGGACCAACCTGGCCAACGAACTCGGTCGAGACATTAGTGACCTTAATACACACAATTAGTTTCATCAAAATCGATTTATAAATACGGGCGTTATCGTATGACATAGATCAGATCTATATCTATATATATAAATCAACATTTGAACTGAGGGTGGTTTTGGGGTCTGGGGGTCATGATCGGTGAAAATATATCGAAATTTTCCGGAATTGCTTTCCTCCGAACGGCTGCAATAGGTAGCTTTATACTTTTTTGTATTGAAAGCTACCTAAAACAGAGAGAACTGGTTAGAAAGTGGTATGGCTGCGCCTAAGAAGGTCATCGGCTATTAAGAATAAGAATGACCTGACTGGTCATAATAGAATTAATTACAATAATTGTTCATGTTAATTAGTGTAATTTGTGTTGCTCCTGTGTTTTGTCAATTGTTGTAAGTTATGTGTGATATTAAACTTTATTTCATGAGAAGAATGACCTATTAAAAGTCTACCCATAAAAACCACATAAATGTGATTCTTTGTATGAAATTGCGCGAAAACTATTTGTATAATTTTAAACTCCTTTTATCTAATATCGATTAAAATCATATCCTGCTTAAATGACTGACTGCCTGAAGTATTTTTAAAGAGACGGTGAACTTTGAAAGGAACAAAAATACGATTTTTTGTTTTGTGCATGTGTGTAAACTTGTTACAATTAAAAAAATAAAAATATAGTGTTATACATTTGGGAGAAAGTTTGTTTGGTTTCATGCTTCTTAAACGTAAGCAATGAAAATAACATTTTGTGATATATTTTAAATGCATTTTTTTTCAAAACAATTCTTTTGCAGTCTATATTACATCTTTGAAATTCTCCATGCGTTTTAATTTCAATTCAAAAATTTCAATATGTCTGAGGAAGAATCTTGAAAAATGCTACAACAAATCTGTACATTCGTTTTAGAATGTCTATTTATTAAGTTTCTAACATTAGTAGTAAAATGTATTAACATTTGAATTTTTAATTAAAATTCAGTTTCGTGTCATTTTTTTCCTTCTGAGTATTTGTGTAGCAAATTAAAAAATAGATGCGCATTTTTTATTTATTTTTTAATAAAATGATCTTAAGTAATAAAATAGAAAATAGAAGAAATATTTTTTTAATTGAAAAGCATGGAACATTTAAATTTTTTTAAACTACTAATTAACAGATTTTTTTAAAAATTTTTTAGTAAATTGACATTTAAAAAAATATTTAATGAATTTATTTATGGTACAAACACTTCTTTAAAGAATTTCTTGTTGAAATAATAATCCACTAACCCTTTAAATTAAAAAGAAGTTTTTACTGAATTATATCATCTTTCTAATTTATGCAATTATTTACTTTAACAAACTTTTTCTTTTAAGGTTTAAATTATGAAGAAATTACTGAAATGACGTGCGTAACATGTTACAATAGATCAGGACTACCATACATTGATAGAGTTTCACCTTCTGTTACTGTTGCTGTTGTGGGGAATGACAGTGGAGCCCAGACTTCGGATGAAATTGGAAGAATAGCTGCGGCCCTGAGCCTGACAGGGAAATGGGAATCAGAATTACCTAAATCTCATTTCCAGGTCATGTATCAGAGTTAATATGAGTTTTCTAAATACAGGATCACCTAAAAGTTTCTAAGTGAATTCGAAAGCTACTAATTTTTGCCTTGGTTGAATTTTTCTTTTCGTTTTACATTTAGAGGAAAAGAGAATAAATTAAGTCAGAAGTTAGTAGCTTTTAAAATAGCCTTAGTAACTTTTGTCCAGCTTGTATATTATTGTTGGTATTTATTGTTTGTTTCACTGTTTGAGGTTACTGAGTTCATTGTGTGTTGATAATAATACTGTATATTTCTTGTAAATAAAATAATTATTGAAAATACATAGTGCTTATCTTTAATTTAAAATGATTGATATGAAAATATACCAATAAAAACCTTCTTTAATTTCACTGTTTGTTTTTATTTTGTATACATTAGTAAATTAGACTGGTTTTCTTGTATTAAAAATATATGGATCTGTCAGTTAATTTTAAGAACAAAGATCATTAATTTTCCGAATATAACTAACTTAAAATGATACGTTAATTAAATATTTTTAAATACATGTAAGTATTTTATTTTATTTTAACCAAATAAAAATTTACTACTAAAATTTTAAAAGTTTCTTTTAATTTCGATTATGTCATGATAGCGCTTACTTCTTTGTTTCGCTTGCATTAGAAATCTATAGTCACTTTCTGGTGTAATTTTTTTGTGAATCTAATAAAGTTACTTAAAACGAAAATTATTAAAAAAAATAATAACTTGGCTTAATTCAACTTAATATTCATCACAAATGTCAAATTATTCAAAGTCTTCAAATCTCTTTCTTTACTTTTAGAAATTGAGTGTGGTTTTTCAATGATATTTGAATTTAAAATGTTTTAAAAAATATTGACTGTTTTAATTAATTTTACTATTAAATATTTCACTATGTTCAAACCGTACTTAAGGAAAACATAATGCAAATAATAGGAACTGAATGTGGGCTTAGTGAAAACCAGTGGATGATGTCCAAAAACAGCTCAAAGTAAAAAAAGTCCTTCCGGCCTGTACCGGGAGGAAAAGGTAGCTTTCCTATATCTTCGTTTTAAAATTTTAGCTAATGTTACACGAAAACAGCAACTTAAAATGCAAATAAAACGTTTACAAAAGATTCGTTAATACTGAATTTGAATAAGAAATTCGCCAAATTATTGAGCAATAGCCAAATTGGCTTCATTTATGAAGACTTATTTTGATCGCCAAATTTGGCGATATTTCGCCAAATGTCGCCAAATTTGGCGAGAATTTGGCGCTAACGAATATGAATATATAGTTTTATGCGTTTGATTGGGAAAATTATTACAACAATGAAAATTTTTGTAATGTGCTGTCTTGTTTCAAAATGTCAGCCACCCTAGAATTTCAAACTGCTCTATCTCAGCCGTTTTTTAAGATAGAGGTAAAACAAAAAATGCTCTGGAATCCTCGTTTCAAGGCCTAACACTGAATTAAAAAATAAATTTGAATTTTTAACTTTTCTGTACATTTATTTTAGTTTTAAATTTTTAATTGGCCGCCATCTTGAAACAAAATGGCGGACCAAGCTGGCCAACGAACTCGGTCGAGACATTGGTGAGCTTAATACACACAATTAGTTTCATCAAAATTGATTTATAAATACGAGCGTTATCGTATGACATAATTCAGATATATATATATATATATATATATATATATATATATGGAGATATATAAATATATATATATATATATATAAATCAACATTTGAACGGAGGGTGGTTTTGGGGTCTGGGGGTCATGATCGGTGAAAATATATCGAAATTTTCCGGAACTGCTTTCCTCCGAACGGCTGCAATAGGTAGCTTTATACTTTTTTGTATTGAAAGCTACCTAACAAGTGGGTAAGTGTGATCGAAGATCGCTCAAAGGGTTTCGTTTAATATTCCTTTCAAAACACTTTATCCTTTTTTATAAATTCAAACAAATTTCATTTAGAAAAAAAAAAAAAAAAAAAGTCATGTTTTTTATAAAGTAAAAATTTACCGGTCTATTTTTTCGTTTTTTCGAATATCTAAACCTGCCGGATATTATATTCTGTCATACTAATATCCGTCATACCGACTAAATGCAATATTAAAAAAAAATAATTTCAAAATTAAACAAATTGTACACTTTCAAAATGTTAAAATATGCGAATATTTCCATAATCGGATTTTTATCACGATTCAATATGTTTCTCAAATGCAAAAAATTACTATTCTCTATTATTTATATTGATACTCGCTTTGTATTATTCTCAAATTTGAAAAATCCGTTAAACTTCCGAAATGACGTCAGATTTTCTTTTAGGTAGCTTTCAATACAAAAAAGTATAAAGCTACCTATTGCAGCCGTTCGGAGGAAAGCAGTTCCGGAAAATTTCGATATATTTTCACCGATCATGACCCCCAGACCCCAAAACCACCCTCCGTTCAAATGTTGATTTATATATATAGATATATCCATATATATATATATATATATATATATATATATATATATATATATATATATATATCTGACCTATGTCATACGATAACGCTCGTATTTATAAATCGATTTTGATGAAACTAATTGTGTGTATTAAGGTCGCCAATGTCTCGACCGAGTTCGTTGGCCAGCTTTGTCCGCCATTTTGTTTCAAGATGGCGGCCATTTAAAAATTTAAAACTAAAATAAATATACACAAAAGTTAAAAATTCAAATTTATTTTTTAATTACGTGTTAGGCCTTGATACAAGGATTCTAGAGCATTTTTTGGTTTACCTCTATCTTAAAAAATGGCTGAGATAGAGCATTTTGAAATTCTAGGGTGGCTGACATTTTGAAACAAAACAGCACATTAACGCGATTACTCGCAAATTATTTTCTTTCATTGTTGTAATAATTTTCCCAATCATACGCATAAAACTATATATTCATATCCGTTAGTGCCAAAATTGGCGACAAAATTGGCAAAATTGGCGACAAAATTGGCAAAATTGGCGACATTTGGCGACCAAAATAAGTCTTCATAAATGAAGCCAATTTGGCTATTGCTCAATAATTTGGCGAATTTCTTATTCAAATTCAGTATTAACGAATCTTTTGTAAACGTTTCTTTGCATTTTAACTTGCTGTTTTCGTGTAACATTAGCTAAAATTTTAAAAAGAAGATGAAGGAAAGCTACCTTTTCCTCCCGGTACAGGCCGGAAGGACTTTTTAATTCTCTAATGACGTGATATTAATCTGTTTTGTGCACATACACATACTCATACTCCTTGTATTATTGAGAAATCTTTCCGTTTTATGTTTTATTACCACTATGACGTCAATCAATTTTATTTCATACTAGCTGACCCGCCCGGCGTTGCCCGAACCCTTGTAATAAACTTAAATCTCTTAAAAACGGAACTCTGGCCACGGTCTACGATAGCTTCGGAACCGTATACCCGGCATGCTCGTACGCTCTAGAAAATCTTTTATTTCCCCCTACCACCGCCAGGGGAGCATTCTGTTCTAAACAAACCTCTTTCCGAACGAACTTCTGAGACAGGTCCCCGCTGCCTACGTTATGTATAGTAGGCGCACTACAAAATTGAGCTGGTTTCGAGAAGATTGGAACATTATTAGCCCAGTTATTGCAATAAGGTACAGTTAGAGAAAATAACCTTGAGTGAGGTGCCGAAGGGAGGAGATGTTCGAGTATCCTTCAGAAAATGACTAATTAGGAGGCCCACTATGCATGCATAAATATTCGTTCGTTTTGTTAAGCTAGGAACTTAATTACAAAGTTGGCTTAAACTCTTATTTGTAAATAGTGGTAACCGCTACTCATAAATTTAATTTAATGTTATAAAAGGTGACTATTAAGTTAAATATAATGTTTGGAATCACTTACGTTGCAATCGGAAAGATAGTTGCTGATATATAGAAACGGAGCATAGTTAGAGAAAAAACTATGAAGGACGGGCCGGGAGGGGTGGGGGGGGGGTTGTTCAAGTGTCCTTCTGCAAATAACTAATTAGGAGGACCACTATGCATCTTTCAAAACTCGTTCGTTTCCTTAAGCTTTGAATTTAATTACAAATTTCGCTTAAACTGTTATTCGTAAATAGTGGTAACCGCTACTCATAAATTTAGTTTAATGTTATAAAGGGTGACTATTAAGTTAATTATAATGTTTGTAATCACTTGCGTTGAAATCGGAAAGGATGGAAACGGAGCATAGTTAGAGAAAAAACCTTGAAAGACGGGCCGGGAGGGGTGGAGGGGTGGGGGGTTGTTCAAGTGGCCTTCAGCAAATAACTAATTAGGAGGATCACAATACATCTTTAATGATTGATTCATTTGGTTAAGCTAGGAATTTAATTTGAAATTTGGCTGACTCTATTATTCGGAAATTCTGGTAACTGCTTTCTAGAAATACACCTTGAAGCTTAAATGTAATTAGACCCTTGCCCCTCCGCATTTCCGCAAATATAAAAAACAATCTGTTAAATAAAGTTTTAATCTCCATCATAATAATAAATGTCATGTAAAAAAGAAAAAAAACTTAAACCCGACTAATTGTCATGAAGAAAAATATGCCTGCAAAATATTTCAATCAGTGGGACGTATGTGTAATTTGTCATGCACAGGTGGCGCGACAATCACATGGTTCCTCTACGTTGAAAACTTCAATCCATGTTCACACTATTTAGTTAGAAATCCTTATTTATGCATCGCTACTCTGGTTCATATAATTACTTCTGTGAAGAATCGATGCAACCAACCAGTGAACCAACCAACCCAAGAGAATAAAAGCGTATTTTTAATGAGAGTTCTTTGTGCATTTTAATTAATATTTCAGAAAGTAATTAAAATATTAAAATTCTGAAGTAATGTTGCAACAGGAGAGGGTTTGGACTACCTAAATCTAAATTTCCAGCCTTCTAGGTGGGCCAGATTTTCCTAGCCATCGCCAACAGCACACAGACACACAGAGCGAAACTTTCTTTTATTAGTTTACATTGATCTTTATTTCAATGGGTGAAACTTTTTATTTCATTTTTCACGTGGAAATCGTCTGATAGAAAATTAATTATTGTAGAAAGAATTTCATCGTGGATTTTTAATTTTTGGCATCGGCTATAACGAAAAATGTTTAAAATTAATAGGAAAAGGCTGTTAGAATTTTGGTTTTTTATCTCTATTTATTAAAATAATACGAATTTTTCAAATTTTAATATTTTCTTCTCTTCACAGCTGATATTCTGATTTATGCACGAAGTTTCAACTCTGTAAGTTACATAGTTTTCGAGAATGGTTCTGTGACAGACAGACAACGGAGCGGGAGCAATAGGGTTTTGTGAGATGAACGAAACCCTAAAAAGGAGCATTACTTACAAAAAGGAGTGGTAAAAATCCTATCAAAAACGTCATATGTAAAAAATGCAGCCAAGTCTAGTGACTCTTTTACCTTAAAACTTTTTGAGATCGTGTAAAGCCAAGTTTAGCTATCTTATTAACTGTGAAATTTCCATTCACAAATCACTCCCCGTCTCTACATATTTAGTTAATGATTATTTTGTGACTTGGCAATTACGCAGCACGAGAATGTGGCAGCCTTAATCAAATAATACCATCCCATTCTATAACATTGCAAAGTGTAACAACGTAACTCCTGATTTCTTCTTTTTAACACTTTCCAACCTAGTTGAAAAGTGTTTATGACTTCGGTTTGTCTGGCCGTCTGCCGTATTGCCGTCTGGCCGTCTGGCCGTGCTCTAACTCCCGTAAATATGCTCGGATTGCTCTGCAATTTTTATATGTTATTGTCGTTATCAATAGCATGTTCCCTATTTCTTCGGAAGTGTGTAGCACGTATAGTTTTTTTACAGGGACACTCAAAAGAATTCCATTACATTGCGGTCTATGGGAAAAAATCATTTGCGGTTTATTTAAATAATGTTTCACTATTTTAAACGCATTGAAATTTATATATATCACTAAGGTGCATTAGAAGAAGATTAATATGGAATAGGGTGTGCATAGCACTTATAGTTACTTTACAGGGACAGTCAAAAGAATTCCGTTACATTACGTCTATGGAGAAAAATCGTCTGCGGTTTATTTAAATAATGTTTCACTATTTTAAACGCATTGAAATTTATATATATCACTAAGGTGCATTACAAGAGGCTTACTACAGAATTGTGTACTAGTGTGTGTATAGCAGTCATCGTTCATTTACAGGGACACACAAAAGAATTCTCTACTGTCTGTTAACAATAATTCTTGGAAGTGCGTTTTAAGTTACTGAACGCGATTTTAATTTTAACTCGCTTTTTGTCTGTTACGTGGTGTGTATAAATTCTGTAGATCCTATACAGGGAAGCACAAAAGTTCCCGAACACATTTCCGTTTATTGACAGAAACTCCAGACGGAGAATTTTAAACTGTGCTACGCGTTTCCTAACTGAACTAAAATTTAGCATCCTATGTAGTATATATACAAATCTATAGATCCTATACAGGGCTGATTAAAAGTATTCGGATATTTTTCCGAATATTGTATATGTTGGAAGTTCCTGAAATTATGTTTTTAAATATGTTATGCGTTTTTCAAATTGTTTACTTAGATGTTATCTTTTAGCTTATTAAACGGTATGATTTGTAAAATTATTTTGGAAGCGTTGGAAAGTGTTACATAATCTATGCTTGACGCATGATTTTTCGTTCTTGTTTTTCTATGGAAAAGAAATAAATATCTATTTGACAATGGACGAAATTAATACAGACAAATTTTACTAAACATAATTTTAGGTAAATTTCATAAGAAATACTGCCGATTACATTTTCCCCTATGTTGGAATTTCTGGAAAATGTTTGCAGATCTGTGCCGATCATGACTCCGAAAACCCAAAACAACCCCCAGTTCAAGACTTCATCTATCTATCTATCTATCTATATCCCTTTTTTATGGACACGATAACTTCAATAATTCTACGCAAATCTCTTCCAAACTGATACATAAAATCAAGAGGCATAAAATGTCGGTCAAGTTCGTTAATGGGTAAAATCGAACCAGGGGGGGGTGGGCTTTTTGTGTCCGTTTAAATTTATTTTTGCTTATAGGAAAAGGGCCAAAAATTTATGTATGACAGACTTTTGATATCATTAAAAATGGCCTCAAGGGAGAGGGGAATAGGGGTTTAAGAAGAAAAAAATTCATAACTTTGTCAATTCACAAGATATCGAATCCGCTTAAATTTATTATAAATCCTCTTAATATTATCTACAACTTTTATATTGGCAATTTTTTATAGTACCAACCCTTACTGCAGAACTATATATATATATATATATATATATATATTAACAAAACATCCCTTCCGGCTCAGCTACAGACACAGGTAGTTTTCGAAGTGGGTGGTGGTCCCAACCCCCGCATCATGGCAAAAAGGTAATTTCTTCTGTAATTCCCAATAAACAGGCGCCTCACGGTCAGCGTCTTCGAAATCTAATATACCTGTGCCTGTAGGCCGAGCTGTCAGGGATTTTTTTTATATTTGCGGTGATGGGAAGAGGACGGAGAGGGAGAATGACTTTTTATTAAATATCGCATTTACTGTACAGCGTGTATTTGTGCAGTGATATTGAGAGCGTTTTCGCGTTTCGTACTATTTTTTGACGGGACCGGACAACCCCAGGCGGATCAGCTATTTTAATATAAAACACACGCAATCTGCTCTACTGGATTGCCAGAGGAAGCAAAATCTCGTGAAAATCGCTGTGTTGCCCATGGATAAAATCGCCATTTATCGTCAAAAAGTATCGTGCGTATGCGACATCTGTACCATTAATTGATATTAAACTGTTAGTTGATTTAATGCGTTGCTTTTTAAATGTCACATTCTTAATTTTCTTTTTATAAAGAATTTTCTATTTTTTAGCTGTTAAAATATTTTATTGTTGCAGTTTATGGCAGCTCTTTGGGCGATCGATTGTTGACGCATAATCAAATCCATTGTTCCCATAACATAGTAAGGTGTAATAACTTCCCTGTGCTGAGTAATTGCCAAGTCACAAAATAATCATTAACTAAAGATGTAGAGACTAGGAGTGATTTGTGAATGAAAATTTCATAGATAATAAGATAGCTAAACTGTGCTTTACACGATCTCAGAACTTTTTACGGTAAAAGAGTCACTAGACTTAGCTGCATTTTTTACATGTGACGTTTTTGATGAGATTTCACTTCTTTTTGTAAGTAATCGTCCTTTTCTTGACTTTGGGCTCTTTTTGGACATCATTCACTGGTTTTCGCTAAGCCCCACCCTCTATCCCTATTATTTAGAGGTACCAAAAATTTGGAGCTTTAGTTCCGTTTAAGAAGAACCCAGTGACGGTATCTTTTAGGTAGATTTCGTAAGAAATACCTATTACATTCTCCCCTAAATTGGAATTTTTGAAAAATATTTGCAGATCCACGCCGATTATGACTCCCAGAACCTACCCCACTCCCCCCCAGTTCAAAACTTTATATATCTACCTACCTATCTATCTATCTATCTGTCAATCTATCTATGTATGTCACTTTTTATGGACACGATAACTTCAATAATTCTGCACTAATCTCTTCCAAACTGATACATAAAATCAAGGGGCCGAAAATCTCGGCCAAATTCGTTAATGGTCAAAATTGAACCAAGGGGGGGAGGGGGCTTTTTGTGAAAACAGAAAAACCCCATAACCTCTTAATTATTATACGTATCGAATCCGTTTAAAGTTATTATTACTTCTAGGAAAAGGGCCGAAAATTTATGTATAACATATTTTTGATATCATTAAAAATGGCCCCAAGGGGGGGTGGAGGGGAAGGTGGATTTTAGAAGAAAAAAATGCATAACTTCGTCAATTCACAAGATATCATATCAGCTTAAGTTTATTATAAATCCTCTTAATACTATCTAAAACTTTTATATTGACAAGTGTTTTATAGGACCAACCTTTATAGCAAAAAAAAATTAAAAACAAAAAAATCCCTGCCGGCTTCGCCTGCAAACAAGTTAGATTTCGAAGTGGGCAGTCCCAACTGCGGCATCATGGCAAAAAGGTCATTTCTTCCGCAATTCCCAACAAACAGGCGCCCCACGGTCTTCTTCTTCGATATCTGTCTGTGCCTGTAGGCCGAGCCGTTAGGGATTTTTAACTTTAAAGCTACATAATAGCAATATTATCTGCATATTAAAGAGTTTAAACACAATGTGCTTACTTGTAAAGAATTCCAACAAAAAAGGAATTGTTATGGATACTAATTCCTAGTATGAATTTCAGTATAAAATTTTTACAATTAATTTAAGATAGCTCATCATTTATTGCCAATAACATAATTTTAGTTTTGAATGATAATAATTCTATTGTGAACATTAAAAAGTTTAAGAATCATTCACATATTGAATTAAGCTATTATCAGTTACAAAATTTAAAAGAAAAAGTCTATGATCTGAATAAGTAAATCATTCATCATATGTATTCAAAGCATTTATCTTACTTAATTAAACAAAAATGTAAGCGTGGTAGTATATTTCAAGAAAATGAGTTGTGTTATGGTCTAAACTAATCTCCTCTATTGAGGATAATGTATTGTCTATTAAAACGAATTTGTGAAAGTATCCGTTGTGTTTTTAGTGTGCAGAGTCTAAGTCTTCACTCTTGCTTCACATTTAATAACCGTAAAAAATTTCGACAGTTGGGCAACATTATAATAATGCTCGTAAGCTTCTATGATGTTCAATGTACGTTTGAAACGGAGATGAATGTATCAGTGAGCAGTTTTCATGTAATATTAATGTAGAAACTATTCGAAATATATTGTTAATATATATATATATATATATTTTCATAACTGTGTTTTTATTTCTACAAAATGGGTATGTGTTTTTTTTTTCTACAAAATGCATGCTTATTAATTTTTATCTAGTAGAACTTTTAAGGGAAGAGGTATAATTCATGTTTTAAGGGACTTATATTTATACCGCTCAATTAAAAAAAGGAATTTCAATTATTATATAAAAAAATAATTTATAATAATTAAAGGGTAATATTTTTATTAATTTAAGGTAAACAAACTTAAATGATCAAATCTTGTTTCAACATTTGGGTACTTTTGTGGCACCAGACACTGGTAAAGTATTGAACCATGAAATGGTAAAATATTATCCTTTTTTAAACAAAGATTATCAGACCATCTGATTCCAAGTTTAAAGTCAAATGTGATACAATATGAACATCCAAACCTAATTATACGGATTCGAACTTCTAACCTTCTCTTAACACATTCGCTGCCAACCACGCGTATGCGCGTGGTTGGCAGCGAATCTCTAAATCTAAAATTACGAATTCGTACCAGAAATTACGAAAGAAGAATTTTTATTTTATGTATCGCAAAATGTGTGTAATTAAATAAAGTAAATATTGCTGTTAGTATTTTCTTGTATGAATTCGAATTTTCTAAATAAAATAAAAATCGGTAATTTTAACCCGGCAGTGAATGTGTTAACTTGTATCCAGCGTTGCGTTCTATCTTTGAACAAGTAGGTGGATACCAAAAAAGCACTTTGGTGGATACCTTCATATTCTGTCTAAGCGTATTGAGACTGCATAGACCTACTTGTTCAGATTGGCTCTTGAATAACTCTAACTCTACTTTTTTGGTGGGATTTTTTGAAAATTAAGAAGAACCACATTCTAGTTCTTCTCACAAGGAAGGTCTCCATAAGCACATACTCAGAAAACTTGAAAAAATTACGCAACATTCTCCTTATGAGGTTATATACGAGGTATATCCACAAAGTAAGTTCCGTTTCTATTTTTATCCGCAGCAGCGCTGCGATCGCAGTTCCGAGCATGCGCGGCAGTTACTCTGACTGAAGGAGAAAAAATGTACGCCATTTTCAGATCGCTGCTGCCGACGTGTTATTTGTAGTGCTTCTTTAGAATGTCAGCCTTAATTGAAAATGCCGCCGCTTGTGAAATCAGATCTGTGATTCGTTTTCTCAATGCTAAGAAAGTTAAACCAAGTGAAATTTATCGGCAAATCTGCGAGGTTTACGGACAAAATGCTATGAGTGATTCAATGGTTAGAAGATGGGTCAGACAGTTTAATGAAGGACGTGATCAAGTGCACCATGAAGAACGAAGTGGACGCCCGTCTTTGGTTACTGATGAACTGGTTCACGCAATTGAAGAGAAGGTTAAGCAAAACCATAAGTTTACAATTAGTGCTCTTGCTATGGAATTTCCGCAAATCTCACGATCACGATGGATGAAAACACAGGCGGCAACCTTCTATGAAGAAGGCATACAAAACCTTGTGGCACGCTACGACAAGTGCCTACAAAATTTCGGAAGCTATGTAGAAAAGTAGTTTCACAGTTGTAGATTTTTGTACAATACATATTTTTTTTTGTATCTGTACACTTTTTTTTATATTACCAAACGGAACTTACTTTGTGGATATACTTCGTATGTTTAACAAAAATTCCTGCGGAATTTCTATACACCGTCTGTAAAAAAGAATGAAAATTTCGTTTTTTGAGGATTTGTCGCCAGTTGGCAGCACAATGAAATTTTAAAATATACGCTTTTATGCTAAATACTCTTGAAGATAACTTTTTTTTCTACTCTTTGTACTAAACTAATTAATTTAAACTTAAATAAATACATTTATATAACTACAGATTTTACATACGCATTTGTATGTATATTTACGTAATTTAGCGATCGTATTATACGGTTTAGAAGAAAATTTATTTATAAAAATTCTTTCAAACTCAAAATTAAGATGTGATTCTGAGCACTGGCAATTCGACTACGATTTTGTTAGCGTCGAACACAGCAAGAGAAAAGTATTGTTACCATGGAAACGACTACTTCGATATCGAAATATAAAGCGGCAGCGTTCTTAATAGGGTCTTTACTTATAAAATACACTTAACAGTTATCCAACCGGCGACACCGTGTAAATTTAAATAAATTATTTCATCATTTAAATTTAAATTCATTAAGTATTGCGCATTTAACCGTTTGAGTGCTATGAAGCGCGATAGTGCCGCAATGTATCTGCGGATCAAACAAATTTTGTTTCAACCCAGAAATTTTATTCAATAATTGAAATCATTTAATTTTTATACAACAGTTGAAGTATTTGCAGCGATCTAGTGAGTTACATTTTATAAGATAAAATTTCTGGGTTGAAACACAATTGTTTTTTCCGCGGATTATGGGCCGAATTTTCAGCACTCAAACGGTTAAACGATCATTCAACAAGTAGTTTCCAAATGCATTAAAATCACTTGGATTTGGTGCAGAAACGTACTGCTTGCCAAATCATGTGGCGCGTTCTCCTTTTCGCGTCAAATAATCGAAAGTATTTTATTTTTAACGGACTTAAAAAAAAGGAGGGGTTATCAATTCGACCCGTATGTATGTATTATGTTGTTCATGCATAACTCTCGTAAATGTGCATCGATTTTGATAATTTTTATTTTGTTTCAAAGAGTAAGGCTCCAAGGTGGTCCCATTTCAATTTCGTCAAAATCTGATCATTAGAACAAATTATTTCAATTTTTTTATTCAAATTTCCATTATTTTACAAGTTTTTTACTGGGATTTCGCAGCTAAATTTGACTGAAATTTTAATACGTAGTACATAAGTAGTGTCATTAGCATTTTTTTTTCAAAAGGTTTTGAGTATGCACTTTAAAGAGGCCTTCGTTCTAAATACTTTACAATTTACACCATAGCAGTGCTTCAAACTTTTACATTAAAAATTTCAAAAAACCTCTTGTAGCCCTTATCATTCGTTTAGGTTTAGAGAGTCAAGTCAAATTTGGATGCATAAGAGCGATATTTGTGCTTTTTAAAGATGTTATACTGTTTCAATAAAGTCGAAATTAATTTTGTATTATTGTTGTTCAGTACAAAATGCTCTATAAAAAATAGTATGCGAAATAATTATAACGCTTTTATTAGACAACACAAAAGTAGTTAGACAAATTTCTGTTTAAAGTAGGTTCAGCAATTGATGAAATTGTGTTTAGAATTAAGTTAAGATTTCCAGTTGAAATAAATTTTAGTATATTATGTGGTGTGTAAAAAAAACTTATCTATATATTTAAAACAGAAGTCTTCTTTTTTAATCATCTGCACTGAGCTTCCGACTGAACTGATTTTGGTATTATTTTTTTTTTAATGTAAGCTGTTCATTTGTAGATGTTCCCGCACTAGCTATTCTTTAAAATATTCCCATTTTTATATTTTTATTTTATTTTTAAAGATTTTTTTATGAAATTTCTTGAAAATGGTGACAATCGAGTTAAGATTTTCTTTCTATATCATAAAATTAATTTGCCTTGTCACATTCCACCAATCAGAAGCGAGATTCCATCAGTGTAAATGTCGTCATATTTAAAAGAAAAATCTCAATGGTTTTTATAAAATTTAAGGATATTACAATGGTTGCGTTTAATAATTCAGTAATCACGGCTGAGCATAATACAGATTATTTATTGATAAATAATATTAAGTAATTTGTGTAAATAAAATAACAGTAAGCAATCTATCATAAGAGGTAATATGTAAAACAAACTGTTTCAGATGAGCAAAATGTCGCCATTTGGAAAACAAAAGATGAATTTCCCTCCACGAATATAAAGTATTTTACTAACCATGTGTCAATATGACGTCATATTCACTGACCCTTATTCCTGCATCTAAATAGACAAAACTTCTGCTACTTATTTAAAGATGTTTTGTATGCACAAAATAACATATTTCTGAAAATCATTTCCATTTAATTATAATAAATATTTAATGAAACTCAGAATTTTTTTTAAAATGGCTTAACTGACTCTTACGGTAATACTTTCTAATATATTTTCGTAAAAATGATTTTATTTTCGAAGTTTTTTATTCCACCAACTCTGAAATTAATAGCTAAATCGTCTGCTTATGAAAATGATATCATTTTTAAAACGTGCATTTTCAAACACAAAATTTCAACTGTTACAAAGCTAAATGACGTACATTGTCCAGATTTTTACTCAGATCAGGACTTTAATCGAATGTGGTATTCATGTGCAAAGTTTTGAGTATGCTTGTGTGAATATCAGACGTTATATTTGCAGTGTCCCTTTATTTTCATTGCATCATTCTTTTATTCATAAGCTTAAAATGTAACATACTTATTTAATATATTCTCTTTAATATATTCTCTTCTAATTTTGACGGGTGCAACTAGTTATTTTTTATAAGGCGTCTCACGAAAGAATTTGATATAGTCCGTCTATGAATGGAAGATTTTCTTAACATAATGACTAGATGGAACCCGTCAAAATTTGACGGCAAAAAACTTGATAGTACCATAAAAATAAAATTCATAGCTGCTTTAAAATGTTTGAAACTTTTGCAGAATAATTCAAATAAATAAAAAACACACTTTGAATTAAAGCTAGGTTGAAGAACAGCAATTGGCTAAGTTTCACTGGCACATGTACTCGCGGAATTTCTTTCATCTGACACATTTAGCGCTGTTGTGCAAGTAAATGGTAAGTGCCCCCTTGGGGAGGGGGAAATGGCGGGATGGACCAAGGAGATGCATAACATGAATAAGCAGTCAAAGACCTTTCAAACGATATGTAACATGAGGGGTGTGTGCAAAATTTTAAAAAGTACACCCTTGTGGGGTGGGGTTAAAGTAGGGGATGGACACGGAACATGCATAATATGATTAAGTGGTCACAGACCTTTCCAACGATATATAACATGAGGGTTGTGTGCAAAATTTAGAAAAGTACCTCTTTTGAGGGGGGGGGGGCAAAGCGGGGAGATGGACATCAGAGATATGCATATGATTAAGCAGTCACAGACCTTTCCAACGATATATGACATGAGGGTTGTCTGCAAAATTTAGAAAAGTACCCCCTTGGTGGAGGGGGGGGGCAAAGTGGGGAGATGGACATTGGAGATGCATAATATCATTAAGCGGTCACAGACCTTTCCAACAATATATGACATGAGGGGTGTCAACAAAATTTAGAAAATTGCCCCCCTTAAGGGGGGGGGGAAGTGGCGGGATGGACCCCGGAGATGCATAACATGAATAAGCAGTCAAAGACCTTTCCAACAATACGTAACATGAAGGGATTGTGCAAAATTTAGAAAAGTACCCCCTTGGTGGAGGGGGGGGCAAAGTGGGGAGATGGACATTGGAGATGCATAATATCATTAAGCGGTCACAGACCTTTCCAACAATATATGACATGAGGGGTGTCAACAAAATTTAGAAAATTGCCCCCCTTAAGGGGGGGGGAAGTGGCGGGATGGACCCCGGAGATGCATAACATGAATAAGCAGTCAAAGACCTTTCCAACAATACGTAACATGAAGGGATTGTGCAAAATTTAGAAAAGTACCCCCTTGGGGGGTGGGGCAAAGTGGGGAGATGGACATTGGAGATGCATAATATCATTAAGCGGTCACAGACCTTTCCAACAATATATGACATGAGGGGTGTCAACAAAATTTAGAAAATTGCCCCCCTTAAGGGGGGGTGAGTGGCGGGATGGACCCCGGAGATGCATAACATGAATAAGCAGTCAAAGACCTTTCCAACAATATGTAACATGAAGGGATTGTGCAAAATTTAGAAAAGTACCCCCTTGGGGGAGGGGGGGGGGGCAAAGTGGGGAGATGGACATTGGAGATGCATAATATCATTAAGCGGTCACAGACCTTTCCAACAATATATGACATGAGGGGTGTCAACAAAATTTAGAAAATTGCCCCCCTTAAGGGGGGGTGAGTGGCGGGATGGACCCCGGAGATGCATAACATGAATAAGCAGTCAAAGACCTTTCCAACAATATGTAACATGAAGGGATTGTGCAAAATTTAGAAAAGTACCCCCTTGGGGGAGGGGGGGGGCAAAGTGGGGAGATGGACATTGGAGATGCATAATATCATTAAGCGGTCACAGACCTTTCCAACAATATATGACATGAGGGGTGTCAACAAAATTTAGAAAATTGCCCCCCTTAAGGGGGGGGGGGAAGTGGCGGGATGAACCCCGGAGATGCATAACATGAATAAGCAGTCAAAGACCTTTCCAACAATATGTAACATGAAGGGATTGTGCAAAATTTACAAAAGTACCCCCTTGGAGGGGGGGGGAAAGTGGGGAGATGGACATTGGAGATGCATAATATCATTAAGCGGTCACAGACCTTTCCAACAATATATGACATGAGGGGTGTCAACAAAATTTAGAAAATTGCCCCCCTTAAGGGGGGGGGGAGTGGCGGGATGGACCCCGGAGATGCATAACATGAATAAGCAGTCAAAGACCTTTCCAACAATACGTAACATGAAGGGATTGTGCAAAATTTACAAAAGTACCCCCTTGGTGGGGGCAAAGTGGGGGGATGGACACCGGAGATGCATAATATGATTAAGCGGTCACAGACCTTTTTAACGATATATAACATGAGTGGTATGTGCAAAATTTAGAAAAGTGCCCCAATTGGCAGGGGGGGGGGGGATGGATCACACAGATGCATAACATGAAAAGGCAGTCACAGGCCTTTCGAACGATATATCATATGAGTGGTGTCAACAAAGAAAAGTCTCCGCCCCGTGTAGGCAAAACATACTCCCCCCCGCCGCCATAATTATTGATGCGGACTCATTTTTTAAATTCGTTTGCACCCCTCTTCTCCCGCAAAATGTTGTGAATTTTAAAAACTCCACTTACGAATTTTTTTATACCAAAAGCACTTATGTCCGTCGTCTGCATGCAGAGTTTTGTGCTTACAGACGCCAGACACAACAACACACACACAGACGTTTACCGACATTAATAGTATAGATGATACTCAGTGCCTACACATTTCACCCTTTATAATTCAGCCAATGAGTTGACGGTTGTTCATTTCCAGAAACGAAACAATAATTCTTTAGGATGAATTTTGTTTGTTTGATACACCATGGCAGAATGCGTGCAATGCAGCGACAGGCGTCACAAACTTTTTAGGGCACCTGCAGACTAAAAACATATAATCAATCTTCGCGGGAAAAAAATCCTAGATTTCGTCAAATGATCACGGGAAAAACACTAATTTCATCAAAGGATCATGTAAAACGTGAATTTTGTTAAAAGGCCACAGAAAAACGCGATTTACACAAAAGATGAGCAAATTTTGTCAAAGAATCGCAAAACAGGAAATTTCACCCAAAGATAGCGCTTTCTTGCCAAACTTCGTCTAAAAATTGCGGAATAAAATGTATTTTATCAAAAAATCGCTGGAAAACGCACATTTCCTTAAAGTATCGCGAGAAAAATGCGAATTTCTTCAAAGATTGCTGAAAAAACGCGAATTTCATCGAAGGATTGCTGAAAATTCATGAATCTTATCAAAAGGCAGCAGAGAAAATGTGATTATTATCAAAGCATTGCGAAAAAAGAAAATTTCGTCTAAGGATCACAGAAAAACGCAAATTTCATAAAAGAATCATGGAAAATAACGCAAATTTCGTGAAAAAAAAAATCGCAGAAAAAACACAAATTTCGTCAAATTATCGCTGAAAAAAAAAACACGAATTACATCATAGGATAGCTGAAAAAATTATGAATCTCGACAAAAAAAAGATACAGAAAAAAATGCGAATTTCATTAAAGAATCACGAAAAAAAATGCGAATTTTGTTAAAGGATTGCGCAAAGAATGTGAATTTTTTGAAAGGTTCGTGTGAAAAATGAAACTGTCTGTATTAAAAACAGCACACACACAAACATCTATACAAAACTCAATACACACAAACATATTATAGGCAGGGCTTGAAATTAAATTTTTTCCAAAGACGGGAGTTTCCCTACCAACATTTTTAAATGGAGGGGAGTTGTAATGTTTGGGAGGGAGAAAAAAATCTTTAAACCCCACTATTCTTTTACGTGCTATTTAAAGAATTACATTAATGCAGACATGACAAAATACCATTGAAAAAATTAAGTCAACTGAGAATGATTATGTAAAATGTTTATTTTTATTATAAAAAAGGGAAGAAAGTTAAGTTTTATATATACAGTGTATTTTTCAAGTTCCATTAAATGTGTTAGGGACCCTTAACAATTAGGTTGTTAAATAAATTTCTGACTTTAGATTTTACTTGATTGAGATTCACCGATCGATCGTGGAAAAGACGCAAAGTTCATCAATCTGTCGCGGAAAAAACGCTAAGTTCGTCGATCTGTCACCAAAAAACGCAAAGTTCGTTGATCAGTCGTGGGAAAAAAGCAAATTTCATCGATCGATTGCAGAATAAACACAAAGTTCGTCGATCTGTCCCCAAAAAACGCAAGGTTCGTCGATCAGTCGCTTAAAAAACGCAACGTTCGTCTATCTGTCGCAGAAAAAACGCAAAGTTCGTTGATCAGTCGCAGAAAAAAATGCAACGTTCGTTGATCTGTCGCGGAAAAAACGCAAAGTTCGTCGATCGATTGCGGAATAAATGCAAAGTTCGTCGATCAGTCAGGGAAGAAAGAAAAATTTCGTCGATCGATTGCAGAATAAACGCAAAGTTCGTCGATATGTCCCCAAAAAACGCAAGGTTCGTCGATCAGTCGCTTAAAAAACGCAATGTTCGTTGATCTGTCACGGAAAAAACCACAAAGTTCGTCGATCAGTTGCGGAAAAAAGCAAATTTCGTCGATCGATTGCGGAATAAATGCAAAGTTCGTCGATCAGTCAGGGAAGAAAGAAAAATTTCGTCGATCGATTGCGGAAAAAACACAAAGTCCGTCAATCGGTTGCGGGGGAAAAAAATCACGAAATTTATCGTTCGGTTGCAGGTAAATTAAATAATGCAAATTTCTCCAAAAATGCTGAAATTTTTTGGGCGGGAGGCTCCCGCTCATGATCTTTTTTGGGCGGGATTTCAAAATTTTCCGCGCGAATCCCGCCCTGAAATTCAAGCCCTGATAGGTATAGTTTTAATCTGAAATAGTATACTGAACTGGAACTAACTTTTGAAAAATCGGGTTAACCCAAATCCAACTTGCAGAAATCTACACTCAGTCTGAAATCGACTCGAACCATAAAAACAGTTAACCCAACTTGCAACAAAAATAATTATTTTCTGTGAATTTTCTGATTTTTTCTTTTCTCAGAAATGCTGTAGTCATTTTTTCCCCCAATTTTGCCCTTTACAGGGCTCCCACTCAACTTTTGCAGTTAAAAATGGAAAAAAGGGACCATTTTTTTCAAAAAAGGGGACCAAAAGGGACCATTTTTTATTTCAAAAAAGGGACCGAAAAGGACCACATATTTGTTAAGAAGGTAAAATAAACACACAACACCCTCCTCCCTCCCTTATTTGTTACTTATTTATAAATGTTCAAAGTATAATTTGTTATATTTGCTCCGATTCAAATTCACTTAATTCTGAAATTCATTATCTGAAAGATCAGAGATTACAGAGATTACAAACTTCTATTATTAATACAACTTTATTTGAATTACAATGGTCAGTCAGTAAGTTAGTTGCACTGTTTAAGAAAACATGATCGAAATTTTACAATAACTTTATTTGTATCCTAAAGTTTCATGTAAAATCTACTTTTCAACATCCATTATTTAAACATTTATCGAGACATGACACAAGTTTTTTAATGGCTTCTGCAAAGAAATCCTGTCCAATATCCAGCAATAATTTTATGCACACTTACATGAGAAATATTAATTTCATTTGAGATTTCGTCTATTGTTATGCGTCTGTTTGCAAAGATTCATTCACGAGAGCAGCGATTTCATAATTTTATGCAGGTGATGGTCTTCCGTTGCGCTCAGCGTCGTCAATATCTGTACGTCCATTCTAAAATGTGTTGCACTGCTTCGTGATAACTTTATGTGACAGCATTTTCACTATACACTTCATGAAACTGATGATAAATTTCAATGCAGTTACACCTTTTCGCCCACAAAAAATGAATCACTGTATTCATTTCCCATTTGGATGCCACTTGCAGCTGCCGAGATATGTTTACAACTGATTATCAGATAAACTGAAACTGCTGTGTGAAAGCCCAAAATCATATTTACACAAAATGAAAAACGGCAATTTTCATATCCTTATGATGGAACAAAAAATTTGAAAGTTTTGTAACCTACTGATGATGTCTGTGTGCTGATTTTAGCAGGACTGATTGAATTTCACGAATTTTCCCATGATCATTTGAAGAAATTCATGTTTCTTTTGCAATCCTTTGACGAAATTTGCATTTTTTTTTGTAATCCTTTGACGAAATTTGTGATGTTTTCGCGATCTTTTGACGTAATTCACGGTGCTTTCATGAACCTTTGACAAAATTCGCGGTTTCTTCACGATCTTTTGACGAAATTCACAATGTTTCCCGCAATCTTGTCACGAAATTCACAATCTTTTGACGAAATTAGTGTTCTTTTTTACGATTTTTTGAAGAAATTCGTGATATTTTCGACGTACTTCGCGTTATTTTCGCGACCTTTTAACGTAATTCGCATTATTTTCGCGATCTTTTGACGTAATGCGCGTTATTCTCGCGATCTTTTGACGTAATGCGCGTTATTCTCGCGATCTTTTGACGTAATGCGCGTTATTCTCGCGATCTTTTGACGTAATGCGCGTTATTCTCGCGATCTTTTGACGTAATTCGCGTTATTCTCGCGATCTTTTGACGTAATGCGCGTTATTCTCGCGATCTTTTGACGTAATGCGCGTTATTCTCGCGATCTTTTGACGTAATGCGCGTTATTCTCGCGATCTTTTGACGTAATTCGCGTTATTTTCGCGATCTTTTGACGTAATTCGCGTTATTTTCGCGATCTTTTGACGTAATTCGCGTTATTTTCGCGATCTTTTGACGTAATTCGCGTTATTTTCGCGATCTTTCAACGTAATTCGCGTTATTCTCGCGATCTTTCGACGTAATTCGCGTTATTTTCGCGATCTTTCGACGTAATTCGCGTTATTCTCGCGACCTTTCGACGTATTTCGCGATATTTTGACGTAATTCGCGTTATTCTCGCGATCTTTTGACGTAATTCGCGTTATTTTCGCGATCTTTTGACGTAATGCGCGTTATTCTCGCGATCTTTTGACGTAATTCGCGTTATTCTCGCGATCTTTTGACGTAATTCGCGTTATTCTCGCGATCTTTTGACGTAATTCGCGTTATTCTCGCGATCTTTTGACGTAATTTGCGTTATTTTCGCGATCTTTTGACGTAATTCGCGTTATTTTCGCGATCTTTTGACGTAATTCGCGTTATTTTCGCGATCTTTTGACGTAATTCGCGTTATTCTCGCGATCTTTTGACGTAATGCGCGTTATTCTCGCGATCTTTTGACGTAATTCGCGTTATTCTCGCGATCTTTTTACGTAATTCGCGTTATTCTCGCAATCTTTTGACGTAATTCGCGTTATTTTCGCGATATTTTGACGTAATTCGCGTTATTTTCGCGATCTTTTGACGTAATTCGCGTTATTTTCGCGATCCTTTGACGTAATTTGCGTTATTTTCGCGATCTTTTGACGAAATTTGTTTGTTTTTTCGCGATATTTTGACGAAATTCGCGATCCTTTGACGAAATTTGCATTTTTATCGTGATCTTTTGACGAAATCCGTGTTATTTTCTCAATCCTTTGACAAAATTCGCGTTATTTTCTCGATCTTTTGACGAAATTCGCGGGGGTTTTTTGCGATCTTTTGACAAAATTCATGGTTTTTTAGCGATCTTTTGACGAAATTAGTATTTTTCGCGATCTTTTGACGGAATTTGCGGTTTTCGCGATCTGTTGTTGACGAAAATCCCATTGTTTTCGCGATTCTTTGACGAAATTTGCGTTTTTTCGCGATCTTTTGACGTAATCAGTGTTATTTTCTGAATCCTTTGCCGAAATTCGCGGTTTTTTATCGATCTTTTGAAGAAATTAGTGTGTTTTTTTTTGCGATCTTTTGAGAAAATTTGTGTTTTTTTACTTTCTTTTGACGAAATTCGTGGTTTTTTCGCGATCCTTTGACGAAATTCGTGCTTTTTCGCGATTCTTTGACGAAATTAATGACGTTTTCCCGATCCTCGAAACACGCGATTTTTCCGCGAGGCATGGCTAAATACCGAATATCAATAAAATTTAAAATAAAGGTCGTTTAACAGTATCGAAAAACGGACTTAAGGGACCTAATGATGAAAAAACGGACCAAAACGGACTTGAAGCAAAAAAACGGACCAATTCCTTAAAAACGGACCTAGTGGGAGCACTGCCTTTACAATTCAGCCAATGAGTGGAGGGGGCCAAAGGAGCGTTCCTTATCACAAACGAAAGATGAGATACGTTCGTTTGATGTTGTTGTTGAAAATTTATGGATTTCTATTATTAAAGTAATTTTTTCATTTTACCGTATTTATTTTCTTTTTGTGTTGTATGTATTTTGCTACTTTGAATTTTTTTAAACTAACCCTTTTTTTTTTTTTTTTGGAGAGTGAGAGAGAGAGATTTAGTAATTTGGTGACACGAAGTTCAGCAAATTCTTAAAATCCACAAATCGTTTCCAATGTAAACAATGAAATTTACAATTAAGTTGCAAGTGCAAAATTTCAGTTTTTTAAAATTTTCATGTCATTCTGTACACATTTTAATATGTCATTCTGATCATTATACATATTTAGTTATGCATTATTAATTATTTACTTGACCTTTACTTTTAATATTTTAAATATTTCAAACTTACAGCTGAATGTAATTATTAAAACATTTGAAATACTGCATTCGAAAAATGAAATTTCAGCTTAGAAACTCGACAATTAAAAAATTTAAAGTAGAAAAGTACTTATGATATAAAAAGAAGAAAAAAAAATACACCAGAATTTATCTGTATTACGAAAGCGGGAGAAATGATTTTCTGTGCTATACGAAAAGATATCCAAATAACTCAATCATGAACATAGAAATAGGTATCGGTTTTTATGTTCAGGTGCACTCAATCCAAACTTGAAACTTTTAAAACGGTCATTGAATGAATGAAATTCATCTCCGCCTTTCACATCCAGAAAACTTGCTGTGTCGCCAATTATGTTTATATTTTATATATATATAAAAAAATAATAATTCAGGCACTTTTCCGTTATACGGGCACCATTGTCGCCAAACATACATACATACATACATTTTGGCATAGTATCCGTATAACAGAAAAGTACTAAAGTTCATGGTTTAAAATCACAATAAAATATCATGAAATTTATTGATTAGTTGTGGGAAAATATCGGGGAAATAATGTGTTTTTCGTGAATTTTTTGTTTTGTTAACAATGTGGTTAGAGAGACAGGGAGAAATCCAGAAAACTTGCTGTGTCGCCAATTATGTTTATATTTTATATATATATATATATATAAATAATAATTCAGGCACTTTTCCGTTATACGTACACCATTGTCGCCAAACATACATACATACATTTACATACATACATTTTGGCATAGTGTCCGTATAACAGAAAAGTACTAAAGTTCATGGTTTAAAATCGCAATAAAATATCATGAACTTTATTGATTAGTTGTGGGAAAATATCGGGGAAATAATGTGTTTTTGTGAAATTTTTTGTTTTGTGTTGTTGTGTTTAATTGTAAGCATTCATTATAATTTTCAGTGCATTATTAAATTGAAATTTTTGTTTAAAATATGTAAACAAAACAGTGACCAGAAACCTGCACAATTTCTAATATAGATAGATAGATGCATGCATGTAGTACTTTTAATTATTTGGTAAAAATACTGTGATTGTCACTGAGAAAACCTGAATTTAACCTAAAAGTAATTGTCGAGTGTTTAAGCTGAAATTTCATTTTACGAATACAGTATTTCAAATGTTTTAATAATTACATTTAGCTGTAAGTTTGAAATATTAAAAGTAAAGGCCAAGTAAATAATTAATAATGCATAAGTAAAAGTAATTGTCGAGTGTTTAAGCTGAAATTTCATTTTACGAATACAGTATTTCAAATGTTTTAATAGTTACATTCAACTGTAAGTTTGAAATATTAAAAGTAAAGGCCAAATAAATAATTAATAATGCATAACTAAAAGTAATTGTCGAGTGTTTAAGCTGAAATTTCATTTTACGAATACAGTATTTCAAATGTTTTAATAGTTACATTCAGCTGTAAGTTTGAAATATTAAAAGTAAAGGCCAAGTAAATAATTAATAATGCATAACTAAATATGTACAATGATGAGATTTTTTTTTTCTTGAATTATTCAGTGAAACTCGTCTTATAAATGTACGCAAATAATTCACATCAAAATCTTAAAATAACAAAGTTTTCTTTCGTGTTTAGCTATGCTTAATAACCAAAAAAGCTTGATTAATACAAAAATTATTTGGTAAAAATACTGTGATCGTCGCTGAGAAAACCTGAATTTAATCATATCACACAGAATTACATATTAAAAGTTTAAAATTAGTTTGTTTACATCGGAAACGATTCGCGGAATTTCGTGCCACGAAATCTCTCTCTCTCTCAAAAAAAGGGTTAGTTATAAAAAATTCAAAGTAATAAAATACATACGACTTAAAAAGAAAATAAATACGGTAAAATGAAAAAATACCTTAATAAAAGAAATCTATAAAGTTTCAACAACCGAACAACCAAATGGAACACATACGCTTCTAGAGAGAGGAAAAAGTCTCATTGGCTGGAACATCGCGTCTGAAGATAGTAAAAGCCTCTAGCTGATTAGCTGAATGCTCGCGCATGCGTATAAATAACATTTTTGCACGAAAAACTAAAAAGCAGGTTAGCTTTAAGTATATGGATATACTGTAAGACCATGTTAAATTGTCATTAGCTTAAAACATCACTCCTCAAATAATGTCAGTTTCTTACAGTCCCGTCCCAGACAAACAGACGACGAAATAGTGCTAAAAAATCCTAAGAACTCAAAAAACATTAGATCTTCTTAAACCGCCACTTTCTATTTCTATTTCCTTTTTTTTCCCCACAAAATTGATAAATGAAAAGGGATAGAAGAAATAGAAAATTTTGATAGGGAATTAAACTTAGACCGAAAACGAATTCATTGTAGAAAAAACAACAATATCCAATTTTCATAACTCTGTTTTTAACACTTTTCAACATAAAAAGTTTTTATGAATTCGATTTGTTTGTCTGTCTGCAATCGGTCCGCACTCTAACTTTTGTAAATATACTCGTACTACCATGTTATTGAGTTTTACTGTAGTATGTTCTCCATTGAAATTGAAGCGTATATGATTTATTATTCCGTTTACAGGAATACACAAAGAAAATCCTTTACATGGCCTTAGGAGAAAAATCGTTTATGGTGCATTTTAATAATGTTACGATACTTCAAATATAATAAATAAATTTGCTAGAGCAGACGAATTTTTAATTTATTTTTTGTTGCCTCTGTCACCCTGTCAGTAGAAAATTTAAAACAAAAATCGTCAACTCTCTTTTTCTATATCTTGGATGATCATAATTATTTATGCAATTTTTTTCTGTTTCTTATTTTTGACAGTAGTATATCATCAAAAACGTCACCTGTAAAAAATGCAGCCAAGTCCCGTGACTATTTCACCGTAAAAAGTTCTGAGATCGTGTAAAGCCAAGTTTAGCTATCTTATTAACTCTGAAATTTTCATTCACAAATCACTCCTAGTCTCTACATCTTTAATTAATTATTATTTTGTGACTTGGCAATAACGCAGCACAGGGAAGTTATTACACCTTACTATGTTAAGGGATGGGATGAGATAATATGATTAAGGCTAATTATATATGCACAGGGAAGTTATTACACCTTAATATGTTATGGAATGGCATGGTATTATTTGATTAAAACTAATTATATACATCATAATATCGTGATACGTAATTACCAAGTCACAAAATAATAATTAACTAAAGATATAGAGACTATGAGTGATTTGTGAATGAAAATTTCAGAGTTAATAAGATAGCTAAACTTGGCTTTAACACGATCTGAGAACTTTTTACGGTAAAATAGTCACGAGTCTTGGCTGCATTTTTTACAGGTGACGTTTTTGATAAGATCTCACCGTTTTTTGTAAGTAATCCGCCTTTTCTTGATTTTGGGCTCTTTTGGGAGATCATCCACTGATTTTCGCTAATCCCACACTCTGTCCCCATTATTTGCAGGTATAAAAAATTTGATGCTTTAATTTCGTTTGCAAAGTACTGTAGATAAAAAGAAATTTCATGTTACTAGGCAAGCACTAAGTTATGGGAGGGGGAGTCAAAAGTACTCTCAATTGCTTCTAGGAAAGGTGCTATCCATCTGAGATATTACTCGCAGCCCTAGATACTTGATATTTAGCATAAAAGTACTTTTTAGTATAAAAGAAAGCCAAAATAAAAATTTCCGGAAATTTCCAATAAATCAAACTATATTCATTTTTTCGATGTTTCTTTTTTTTTCTGTTTTTTTTATTATTTTTTTTTATTTATTTACGGATTTTTTATTTTTTACTTACTTTATATACTAAACCGTACCTTTCTGCCAAATGTCAAGCTTCTAGGACTACAAAATCGAATTATTTTCAAACTGTCAAATTGTTAAAAATTTATTGATTTTTCGATTTTAATTCTAAGTTTCCTGATTGTCATGCCAATGTAATAATTCTTTGATCCGTCTTCTTAGGATCATTTAGGTTCAATTTAGAGATAAATCAAGATAATCTTAGAGTCACCATGATTTTATTTAGAAAGGAATATCAAGCCATAACCAGCCAGTAATATCGGGAGGAGAGGGGGAGCTGTGAAAATTTTTGTGGGCTAACATCATTTAACAATCCATATTTCATATGCAAATTAAAAAGAATATAACCTGTGAAAGAAAACAAACTTGTCTATAAAGAAATCACCCATAACGTAGCCAGTCTATAGCGGAACTTTTCTATAACGAAATTCGTAAACGAAAGAAAAGAAAACCATAATCCGGGGGAAATAACAACATAAAACAATTAGGGGCGGTGTAATAGCTAATAGGACAATTACCTTAAAACTCATGTTTCTAGCACTACAAAATCAAATTGTTTTCGATTTTTCGATTTTTTACAGATATTTTGATTTTTCAATTTTATTTTCGAATTTAACGAATTTTTTAATTGTTCCTTTTATTGAATCGTAAGTAGTACCTTTACACCAGATTTTAAGTTTCTAAGACTACAAGATTAAATTATTTTTGATTTTTGATTTTTTCGAAATTTTTTTTCTATTTTTCCGGATTTTTTAATTTTTTCTTATTTTGTATCCTGTATTACAAATTTCAAGTTTCTAGCGCTACAAAATCGAATTGTTTTCAAATTTCCGATCTTTTTCGAGTTTTTTATTCTATTTTCAAATTTATTGTGTTTTAATTTTTCCTTTTTCCTAAACAATACCTTCACGCCGAATTTTAAGTTCTAAAGCTACAAAATCGAATTTTTTTTTAATTTTTCGAATTTTCGTATTTTTTTTTCGAATTTTACAGATTTTTTCTTTTTTCTTTTTTTGTATCTTAAATACTACCTTTATTCCAAATTTCAAGTTTCTAGCTCTACAAAATCGAATTATTTTCAAATTTTCGGTTTTTTCGATTTCTTTATTTTATTTTCGATTTTTGTTGTGTTTTTATTTTTTTATTTTTCTGAATCCTAAACACTACCTTTACACCAAATTTTCAGTTTCTAAGACTACGATTCAAAATTACTTCAACGATTTCAAATTATTTTCAATTTTTTTTTTTCAATTTTTTTTTTTCGAATTATCCATATTTTTTAACTTTTGCTTATTTAGTATCTTAAATATTGCCTTTATTCCAAATTTCAAGTTTCTAGCGCTATAAAAACAAATTATTTTTAAATTTTCCTTATTTTTTTTTATTTTTTTCGATTTTTTATTTTATTTTCGAATTTTATTGTGTTTCTTACTTTAACTTATTCTGAATCCCAAACACTATCTTTACGCAGAATTTTAAGTTACGCAGAATTTTTTTCGACTTCTTCGAATTTTTGAAATTTTTTTTCGAATTTTCAGGATTTTTTAATTTTTCCTTATTTTGTATCCTAAATACTAGCTTTATTCCGAATTCCAAGTTTCTAACGCAACAAAATCGAATTATTTTAAATTTTTCGATTTTTTCGATTTTTTGATTTTATTTTCAATTTTTATTGTGTTTTTGATGTTTTCTTTTTCTGAATTCTAAACACTACCTTCACACCAAATTTTAAGTTTCTAAGACTAAAAGATCGTGTTACTTTCAATTTTCAATTTTGTTCAAATTTGTTGAATTTTCGATTTTTTTTTTTTTTTTTTTTTTTTTCGGATTTTATAATTTTTCCTTTCTTTGTATCCGAAACACTACCTTTATTCCAAATTTCAAGTTTTTATGGCTACGGGATCTACCCAATCTTTTTGATGACGCGAGAGTGAGTGAGTGAGTGAATGACAAAAAATCGAAACTTTGAGTCCATATATCGTCTGCACTAGAAAACACAGAAAGCTGAAATTTCAAATTTTGGTCCTATTTGCCACATACTCTATATAAACGAAGTTTCCGATTTTTGGGATACTCCAGCGCAACGATATGTGGGGGGGGGGGGGTCAAAAGTGCCCTGAGTTGCTTCCAGAAAAGGATGCTTACGGCTGTGCTTTCTCGACTTGGCGGAGGCAAGATATTTGGTCAAAAGAAAAAAATTAAATGGATGAAATGGAAAAAAGAAATTAGGAAAATGTGAAACTGATGAAATATGAGATTTCATAATTCATCCATATTTAGTATGGTTTATTAAATTAAATTTAAAATTTTTATTTAAGTTTGACATTGTGAGATATAAAAACCTGAGTGAAAGTGTTTCACAAAGAAATATGCATATTCTTTACATGCTAAAATGAGGTCATATAAACATAAAGTACGTGCATTTTAATTTGTAAAACGTAAATTTTAAATTTGTCATATTATTACGTACGCCATGGTTTTATTTATTTAATTTTTAAACAAACTTTCGTTGAAAGAATGCGCGTGCTTCCACTTGTTTATTTTTTTTCCATTTTGATTTGTGTGTAATATATTCGGTGCGTGTAAAAATTCCTTTTAAGAGAGCTTTTTCCTTTTTTTCGCGTTTAGAGTTGTTTCTGAAGGTAAGTTTTTTTTACTTTTCCGTTATGCGGATACCATTGTCGACAAGCATACATTTACATATATTTAATACATACATTTACATACATTTACATGCATACATTTACATGCATACATTTACATGCATACATTTACATACATTTACATACATTATGCATTAGCATACTTTTTGGCATGGTGTCTGTATAACGAAAACGTACCGTTTTTTTTTTTTTTTTTTTTTAAGTAAGTTATGTGGGTGTTTTGGTATTTCTCTATTATCCCGTCGACCACTTTTCATAACAAAAAACTATCTCCAAATAAACGGGAGAACGTTGTCATTGGAATATCAAAATAAATAATTAAATAAAATATAAGAATTTAAGGACACAATTGTTATTTTAATTATTGAAATCTCAACTACAATAAAGAAGCAAGTTTGTGTGTTTGCGTGTTTGTGTGTGTTTCTCCGTCGTGTTTTGAAGAGACCGCTGCACGCAGAGCTACAAAATTTGGTGGGAAGGTACCTCTATGCATGTAGTTTTGCACCTCGAAGTCAGATTTTGGAATTTTTGAATAGATTTTTTAAATTAAATTTTGTATGCGATTTTTTGCGTTTTTTCACGTTTCGATGCAATTTTTCCACATTAAATAGGGGAATCCGGTTCCAATCTTTTAGCCCAATATAGTAAATTTTATCCTCTTTTCAATAAAGTTTATGCGAAATTCGTACAGCGATTTTTGAATTTTTGGCGCTTTTTTTCCTTCGACACTAACAAATTTTGCCAGAATGCTTGATTGGTTCGGTGGTTTCACTTCCATTTCAGCCTTCAGATACGATCAGAATCGTCATTTTTTTTTCTCTTTTTAGCTTGGACAAAGTTGATAATTCTTTACAGATAAAAATCTTAATTTTAAAAGGGAAGGGCGGATTATTTATTATCTCGATTTTTTTATTAGATTTTTTCCTTTTAATTTTAATTTTTATGCGTTTTTTAACATTTTTTTTTCATGTTTTGCAGCGTTTTTAGGTGCGTTCGTAATTATATAAATACGTAGCACCTATTGTCGTCGCTTGGTCCGTCCGTCTGTCTGTCCGTCCGTCCGCATATATAACAACGCAAAAACTACCCAACCGAATGGTTTGGAATTTAAAATATATTACCTTTGCAGAATTTTGTCGAGACATTTAAATTTTTTTAAAAATCGAATCAAAACTTTAGGAGATATTAATAAAAATATTTATTAAGAAATTTGAATTAAAAGAAAAAAAATCGGTGCTTTCTTGTTAGAGGAGCTTCCGAGGTTTAATCTTCAAGCGACCGAAATCATAGAAACTCGACAGAGTTTCTCGCCAAGCATAAGAAACAGCAATGCATTACACAGTAAATGAAAGGAATTTCCGCCAATGGATGCCAAACGGTTTTACAATTTATTTTTTTTTTTAACTCTGTCTAGTTTATATTTTGCGGACGGGACAAAACGGGTTTTTGACACATCTATATCTCGCGTTCTATTTATGATAGAAACAAAATTCTTGAGTCTATGGAATGGGGCGCGCCAAATGACTAAGAAATCAAAAGAAAAGCAAGATCTGTCGAATAGGTTTTCAGGAAATGCGATTTTAAAAGTGCTGTTTTTTGCCCTTTTTAAATCTTGTACAGACCAAAAACTGTTGACAGGGCTACAGCAATGTGTAATTATCGGATTTTTACGTGGTTTACGTCATTTAAATTGTTTTTATGAGTAGTTCAAACCTTTGTAAGTTTCATGAAAAAATATCAATTAGTTTTTGAGTTATATCAGTTTAAAGTTATTGATTCCTATACTTAACATGTAGCAAAAAACTGTTGACAGGGCTACAGCAATGTGTAATTATCGGATTTTTACGTGGTTTACGTCATTTGAATTGTTTTTATGAGTAATTCAAACCTTTGTAAGTTTCATGAAAAAATATTAATTAGTTTTTGATTTATATCAGTTTAAAGTTATTAATTCCTATACTTAACATAGAGCAAAAAAATAATTAATGACCCAACTCTTTTAGAAATGGTCGTATACACATAATATTAAGATATGTTATTACAGTCGACCCAAGTAAGCTCCCTATTATAAAAAAAATAGTAACATTTAACGTTCGTTTACAGGTTCTCACAAAAGATCATTTGATATAGGGCTAAAGAATTGTGTAATTATCCGATTTTTACGCGTTTTGCAACAATTGCATTGTTTTTATGAATAGTTCAAATGTTTAATATTTTGTGTAAAATATGAATTAGTTTTATATATATATATATCATTTTAAAGTGATTTATTCCTATGCTTAAGATGAAGCAAAGACACATTAAATGGTCTAACTCTTTTAAAAAAGAACGTATGCGCAGGATGTTAAAATATGTTACTACGAACGACCTAAGTTAGCTTCCTATTGTGAAACAGAACTGTAGAATTTAGTTTTTGTTTACAGGGTAACTCAAAAGATTTTTTAATAAGATTAATAATTGTGTAATTAGCGAATTTTTACGTTGAAGTACATGATTCCTCAACACACAGGAAAAACAATAGTAAATAGCGTAATATTTGTCAAAGTTGCTATATACACAAGATATTCAAATATGTTACTTACATCCGATTCATTTAAACTCTCTATTGTTTGCATTGTTGAACCATATACGTTTCGTTTACAGAGTCTCTTAAAAGATCTTGATTACATTACAACCAATGTGTGTATATTTACTCAGTGAGATGTATTTTAATGATTTTATACTGTTTCAATCTCTGTAAGGTTTTATTATCTTGCTTTAAAATTTAATACGGGTTCATTTTGTCTGTCTGAAAGCTCGTCGATCTTAAGCTCTAAATCTATTAAAATATAGTATTTTCATCGATTTAAAAAAACTGTGTTTATTAATAAATGTATCAGGAATTGATTGTAAAAAGCGATTAAAAAATTCCAACTTTACATTCATGCGCTGAGTAATAGAATGTAAAAATGTTGCTAGAAGTTTTGCGTTTAAATATTTGCCGTTCATCGAATCTCCGGCTATGTCGAACTTAAAATGCTCTAAAAACAGGCCTAAGAGCACAATGAAAAGGAAATAATTTCTTAAATTCCTCATAAAAATTAAAAATGCTATATTTCGTATACAATAGGTGATCGGTGACGAACTGTTCGGTTTACGAACAAATCGGTTAACGAACACTTTCGCGTGAGATTTTTATGTTCGGATAACGAACACATGTTCGGTTAACGAACACTTTCAAAATATTTTTTATGTTTGGAGAACGAACACCTCACGAAACAAAGTCATGATGAAGCAATGCCGTGTTTCATATTTGACCAGCTTTACTTATTGCTTCTATTGTCGACTTTGGGAACATTTTAACAGTTGCATTACATATGTCCTAATTAATTCATGGACTGCCGGGGATTGAGGACCTATATTTTAGGATCCCCGAATGGGAATGGACAGACTAGAAACATTAATTATGTATTTTGTGTCTGTGTATTTTGCGATTATAATATTTGTGATTAATGTATTTAGTAAATATAATCCTTTTTGTTTTAATCACGCTCCTTTTTAAAATCTAATTTAAAGCTTTATGATTTATCAGATCAAAAATTTTAATAAAATTTTACATTTTTTTTAAACGGTTTATTATGTAAACGCATTAGTCTTTGTGGTATATTTACAAAATCACACAAAATTTTGGAATACATGTCATCCTACGAACATTTTCTATTTTGAAATCACTTTAATAGTTTTTATACTTTTGCAAACGTTGCGAATCTTATATTTTTTCGATTCTCGAAACGTTGAGTTAAAAAACTTAACAAATAAAAAAACTTTTAAGGTGCTCAGTAATTTTCAAGAATAATATTTAATATATTAGTATAAAAATCCCTGTAAGTAACAATGGTTCGTAGAAAAACAAAATTGATTATTCTCGGTAAACTCATTGTTATAATTGACCAAAAAAAAAAAAGGTACTTCTTATTTATCCACATTTTTCTGAAACTGCAGTATTTTAATTACTTTGTAAACTACTGTAAAATTTTCTATTTTTTTGTTTTTTGAATGTATATAAACGGAAGAGTGATATTAACAAAAGAAAAAGGAAAATACACATGTCATAAATAATCTGATGAATACAATCTAAGGAAATGAATATAAAAGTTTCCCCTTTGCTATGGTAGAGACATGTACATTGGAATAAGTCACTCAATAAATTGTATAATTCTGATGTATAATTCTATTTATAGCATCACAATCATTTTTTTATTTTGCCCCTTTCATCTTTCTTTTATCTTTTCTTTTCTGAATAAAAATGGAATCTGTGTAATTGAAATTAAATACCTTACAAAAAGAAGTGATATCTCATCAAAAACAACTCGTTGTAAATGATCCCGCCAAGCCACAAACCTAAAACGTCAGCCATAAAAAGAAGTGATATCACATAAAAAGAAGCGATATAGAAGTGCATACTCCGAGTCCCGTGTAAAAATCTATCACCACTCATAATGTTTCCAAAGGACTCGGAGTGAGGTACAGTATGTGAAAACTGCTTGGCGCCCTAAAGGCTTTTATAATATATGCAGTATATCAATTTTGAAAATCGAAAAAATAAATTTTTAATTTTTGTTATATCACTTTTATAAATATTTTTTCATGCGAAAGAACTGACAGAACGGATTTTCCCCCCGACTTATGCGATTCCGCTTACGCTATAATTATTGCAATATATCTCAATTTAGTTAACGTTTATTATAAAGTGCATTGTTATTAATATGTGTATGATCATATATATATATATATATATATATATATATATATATATATATATTACAAACTCAAAATCTTTACATGTTTACTTAAGAAATCTTCTTCGTAAGAGTGGTGTTTCTAGTTTAAATAATGGTAAATAAAATCAACAAATTAATTTTTCAAGCTCATAAATAAGAAAAGACATGCAAATACAGAAGCTTCAACTTTTTACAATTTTATGGGAGCAAAATAATTAAATAAATAATAATAAATAAAAAATAAATAAAAATAATATAGTGATATGTAATTGCAGAAAACGCGAACATTGTAAAAGCCTGCAGGTCGACAAGCAGTTTTCACATACTGTACCTCACTCCGAGTCCTTTGGAAACATTATGAGTGGTGATAGATTTTTACACGGGACTCGGAGTATGCACTTTATATCGCTTCTTTTTATGTGATATCACTTCTTTTTATGGATGACGTTTTAGGTTTGTGGCTTGGCGGGATCATTTACAACGAGTTGTTTTTGATGAGATACTTATTTTATGACAGAAATTAATCTGCAGACGATAGAATTCATTTCACAGAATTAAAAATCATCAAGATCTGAATATTTATATAACTAGCTATAGTACGAACGGACCTCGTTTGTCACGTTTGACGTACAATTTCCAACTTGTTTTATTTCAAATGACGTCACAAATCGCCCACTACAAGTCAAACGCCATTGGAGGGCAGTTGGATTGGTAGTTGATAGAATTGTAGACACATGTGGAAGTCAACCTGGCATTTGTGATTGACAGATGAAAAGGTCGTCAGCTGCTTGCAATTCGAACAGCGAGTTGTGAATTTTTGCGATTTGTTTTATGCGATTTTTAGAGTTTTTTCATGTGTACGTCATTTATGTATTTGATTTCAGAAATTAACAACAATAACTTACTATTTTTGTATCCTCTTTAATTTAAAGCTATGCGTTGCTGACGACTGGGATTTTCGATAATCGTTGTCATAGATTAATCTCAGAAAATGAAACATTTGAAGTTGCTGACAAAATTAATAGCTCGAAAAGTATTTGTCAGAAAATTGTTAGACAAACTTCGTTAGAAAGGTAAAAAATTGTACTTTTCTTGATATAAATTTCAAACCTAATGCTTATGCCGTTTTCCAAATATTGAATTTCAAAAATTACCAAATTTCACTATGGAGTACCATAGCTACAGCGCCTAGAATACACTATTTATTCTAGGCGCTGTACCATAGCGAAATCTTCACGCGTAAAAAGATAATGATAACAGCCATGTGTCCTGACGTATACTGGCTATAGCACGAGTCACAAATTATAGTAGCCTTACTATTCTGTTAAAATATAAAAGTGAATTATGATACCACGAGTGCATGATTTTTATTTAATTTTAATATAATCGTCTTAGAAACAAGATTTAGGAATTTTTTTTCGAATAGGACTAATAAATTGGCCAATACTGTATATTATTTTGAGTTTAAAAGAGGAAAGGTGGGAGAGCGTTTTATATTATTTAGGTTTCCTCAGGAACTTTTGGTCAGAATTGAAAATTTAATATATCAAAACGTCAGAAATTAAATCGAGAATAACTATAACGACTGTCCTTCAGTTCGTTTCGGTAGATTTTCATTTAAAAATATAAAATCATTCAATATTGATTTCAGGTATTTTTAAGGTTATTATCACGGGCCCGCGCAACGTCGGGCATATCAGCAAGTGTATAATAAAAAGATAATTTTGATTCTGTTTCAAAAGTTAATGATAATTCCTAATTTTTTAACGTCATTGGTTTAATTCTGTGGGGAGGGGGAAGTGAGTATTTGGTTGTAGTTTAAATATCGCGTTAATGCTCTGATCGAAACTCCCTCCTCCCCCCCCCCCCCTGCCTCCAAAATCAGAACTAATGAATTATTAGTCCGATTCAAACGAAAATTTTTCTCAGGTTCCCAGGTTCTAGATATACTTCGGTATAATTTTTTCAGCCCTTGTTTACCACTATTTCTGAAAATTAATGACCAGGCAGGGGTATTTTCTCGGGTTCAATGCGCCCAATTTCAATGAGAATTAGTTCATTCAACTTAACACGAACTAATTAAGATAGAGATAACTAATTAAGATACAGATTTGGCGCAACCTGACGGTAGAAAATGGAACTAAAAGATTGTGCAGCGCGTGCGCAGCACGCCTGCTATACGGTGTCGTCGGCAGCAGGGACACGTGCCGGAGTTTCGATCAGAAAGAGTTTATTTTAGAACTGAGTGCACCCCCTAGCGGTGGGAAGTGAAACTAAACAATTATGCATTTAAAATTTGTCCGATTCAAACAAAGGGCCCGATTTCAACGACAATTGATTCATTCAACTTAACATGAACTAATTAAGATATAGATAACTAATTAAGACATAGATTTGGCGCCCCCTGGCGGTGGAAAACGGAACTAAAATATTTTCTGCGCGTGCACAGAACACTTTTAATACTTTGTCATAAGCAGCGGGGACACGTGTCGGAGTTTCGTTCGGAAAGAGGTTTCTTTAGATCAGAGTGCACCACCTGGAGGTGGAAAATGTAACTAAAATATTTTGCATTTAATCTTGGTCCGATTCAAACGAAATCTTTTCTGATATTCTTCCGAGGCCTCCCAGGTACTAAATGAACTTCGGTACCGTTTTTGGACTTTGGTTACCACCATTTTTTAATATTAATATCCAGGGGGGTGATTTATTTTCTCGAGTTCTATGAGTTCGATTTCAACGGGAATCGGTTCATACAATTAACATGAACTAATTAAGATATAGCTAATTATTTATGACATATATTAGGTACTCCCTGTCGGTGGAAAGTAGAACTAACAGATTTTTCGCGCGTGCACGGCACGCTTTCTACACGGTGCCGTAAGAAGTAGGAACGAGTGCCGGAGTTTCGTTCGTATATAGGTTTATTTAGAACAGAATGCTCCACCTGGTGGTAGAAACTGGAACTAAAAGATTTTGCAGCGCGCGCCTAGCACGTCTTCTATACATGGTATCGTAGGCAGCGGGGACACGTGTCGGATAATTTATTTAAAACAAAATGTATCCCCTGGCAGTGGAACAAAAAAAATTTCCTGCGCATGCGCCAAAAATGGCTATTTTTATTGAAACCGCAAAAGAAAGTTACCTATTTGATAATCCCAAACAACGAAAAAGTTTCATTTTCACTTATCCTCGAGTATTAAGAAAAGTATTGGATTATTTGAATCGAAACCCACAGTTTATTTTTCTGATTCCGAAAATACAAATTTTGTAAAAATCAGGCGGTGACTTTTTTTTAAATTTTGACCAAAAACTGACCAGTTTTAAATCAAATGATTTAGACATTTGAGGAGGTGGTATTACCCTTTCTGGCGCGGAATAAGTCTGTTTGCAAAATGATGAAATAATGGACTGACACCGGAATTTACAAACGAATTCATTAGAAAATAATAACTTGCTTATTTTCCGGTACCTTCGTCTGATTCGTAATGGATCCAGATATCTCCGTAACTCTACGATCCCTAGTGATCTTAAAACTATTTCACTCGTTAAACGCATCAAATTTCTCTCCCGTAAATTCTACGGTAATTTGTATAAAGTCCCCAACGAAATTATGTATGATCTACCTGATTATGACATTCGCAATCCTGGCAATAGCAAGAGACCCCGTTTCTCTACTATTCTTCCTGAATAGACATTATTTTGGTGCTAATACTTTTTTTCTTCACTTTTGTCTTTTTATTTTAAAAAAAAAAAACGTATTTTTTAAATACAACTATACTTCATATTTCTTTTTATTCTTTTAATGTATGGCAATGAAAGACGCCTTTTTTTATACAATTCACTTTACCATTCAAAATACACACGCAATCGAATGTTGCTCCATTTCAGTAAAACATATTTCTATTCATTATCTCTCTTCATTCACAATTTTAATTTTCGCTTTCCATCTTCCTAAATACATTTACACTAGCCTTTCCCTTCTCTCATTTTAAATGTTTAAAGCTTTTTCTCTTCTTATGGACACGTTGCGCCATCTATCGCATTTCATACGCTCTAATCACTTTCTAAGCATACCCTACGAAGCGCTAGGCAGTAGGTAAAGCACTAGACAGTAATTTTTCGCACTTTTTTTACATTCTTTTAAACTTTTTGTTACCTATTTTTATTATAATCTTTCTGTTATTGCTTTAGACTGTAATTTTATGCTCTCTATTACATTTTTTGTCACCTTAAAGTATTTTAAACTTAATGCATATGGCACTCTTAAGATATGATGATATACATCTCACTCATCGACTGGGAGTTGTAGTTGTCAACAATTGGGTATCCCATTGAAGCAATAAACTATTTCAACTGTTTCCGGTACTTGATAAAAAAAAAAATTTAATTAAATATTCTTGGTGCCTTTTGTCAATTTAGGAATTAAAATTAGGTGTCCTTTTTTGTGGACACCGCCCGTTAAAGGGTTAAATTTATTTCCACTTCGGGTCCATCTCTCTATTTAATTTCCGAAAGACAAAGAGTTACCAGAGGAAGGCTTTCGTGCAGCGATTTTTAGAGTGATTTCGCATTTCGTAGTATTTGTTGACGGGATCGGGCATCGCTGGGTAGATCTGCTAGTCTATCTATCTATACTAATATTATAAAGGAGTAAAGATTGTTTTTTTGTTTGTTTGTTTGTTTGTAGGGGGTAATCTCTGGAACTACTGAAGCGATTTTAAAAGTGATGGTGGCAAATTGATGGTGACAATCCCTGCTCCAACATAGGCTATATTTTATGTCGGTACCACTACCCCAGGAGGGTGCAGGAGCGAAGAGCGTTCTAAAATTTCGATTTTTTGTATACTGAAGGAGATAGAAACATCAAATTTGGTATGGTAGTTACTTAAAAGATGTAAATGCTCTCTAAGAACAAATTCTAAAAACATTCGAAATTTAAAAGGGTGAGATGGGGGAAAAGCGTTCTAAAAACATTCTAAATTACAATGTCTATGGAATCTCTGAAACTACAGAACCGATTTTAAAAGTGATGGTGACAAATTGATGGTGACAGTCCCTGCTCCAACATAGGCTATATTTTATGTCGGCGTCACTACCCCCAGGGAGGTGCAGGAGCGAAAAAGTTCTAAAATTTTGATTTTTTTTTATACTGAAGGTGTTAGAAACATGAAATTTTTCACGGTAGTTACCTATAAGATGTAAATGCTCTCCAAGAACAAATTCTAAAAATATTCGAAATTTAAAAGGGTGAAATGAGGGAAAAGCGTTCTAAAAACATTCTAAATTACAATTTCTATGGAATCTCTGGAACTACAGAACCGTTTTCAAAGGTGATGGTGGCAAATTGATGGTGACAGTCCCTGCTCCAATATAGGCTATATTTTATGTCGGTGCCACTACCCCCAGGGGGCTGCAGGATCAAAAACCATTCTAAAATTTCGATTTTGATTATACTGAAGGAGCTAGAAGCATAAAATTTGGCATAGTAGTTACTTATAAGATGTAAATGCTGTCTGAGAACAAATTTAAAAAAAATTCGAAATTTAAAAGGGTGAAATGAGCGAAAAGCGTTCTAAAAACATTCTAAATTACAATTTCTATGGAATCTCTGGAACTACAGAACCGATTTCAAAAGTAATGGTGGCAATCCCTACTCCAACACAGGCTGCCACTAACACCAATGGGGTACAGGAGCGAAAATTGCGACTTTTTGTATACTGAAGGAGCTAAAAATTTGAAATTTGGCATTGTAGTTACTTATAAGATATAAATACTCTCTAAGAATAAATAAGAAAAAATCGAAATTTAAAAGTGTAAAATGAGCGAAAAGCGTTCTAAAATCATTATAAATTACAATTTCTATGGACTCTCTGAAACTACAAAACCGATTTCAAAAGTGATAGCGGCAAATGGATGGTGACAATCCCTGCTCCAACATCCTCCTTAATAAAAAGCTATGCGTTGCTGACGACTGGGTTTTTCGCTAATCGCTGCCGCAGATTAATCTCGGAAAATGAAACATTTCGAGTTACTGAAAAAAGTAATAGCTCAAAAAGTATTTGTCAAAAATTGTTAGACAAACTGCGTTTGAAAGGTAAAAAATTTTATTCTTCTTGATATAAGTTTCAAATGTAATGATTATGCTGTTTTTCAAATATTGAATTTCAAAAATTACCAAATTTCCCAATGGAGTACCATAGCGAAACTTTCACGTGTAAAAAGATAATTACAAGGGCGACGTGTCCTGACGTGTATATTGGCTATGACACGAGTCACAAATTATAGTACCCTTATTATTCTCTTAAAATATAAAAGTGCATTATGAAATGTCAATATTTTGTTTGATTAAAGGTTCGTTAAGAGAAACTGACCAGCGTAGCGGGCGTAGCTTGCTAGTACTGTTATATAAAGAGGAAACGGTTGGGTTGGGTTGGGTTGATTGTTGACTGCCAATTATCTGCACTTGGGATATAGGCCCGGGGGGAGTGCCCTTCGTGGGGGTCTTTCTAAGGGAACCTAACCCGTATTTACGCATGGATAAATCCACGGCTCGAAGAAAACCACGAAAACTCCGAACGATTAGGCCGACGGGCGCGATTGGGATCGAACCCAGCACCTCCCGTCTACCAGCTTCGAGAGCACAACCTCTCAGCCACTGGTGGGGCGTTAAAAAAGAGGAAACGGTGACTGACTGACTGACTGACTCATCAACGCCCAGCCAAAACTACTAAAGTCAGGGTTACGAAATTTGAACTGTAGATTGCTGTTATGGCCCAGGCAAGCAATAAGAAGGGAATTTTGAAAATTCTCCCCCGAAGGGGTTAAAGGGGGGTTCGAATGTTTTATGTCATTTCGCCGTATCTCAGCAGCAGTTATAGGTAGGAGCGCGAAAATCAGGAAAACAAATCTACTAAAAAATGATTAAACATCAATTTCAGCGATTTTAGAAATCCCCCTCCCCCGATGGGTTAAAGGGGGGTGGTCGAATGTTTTAGTTCATTTCGCCATATCTCAGCAGCAGTTATAGGTAGAAGCGCGAAAATAAGGAAAACAAATCTATTAAAAACTGATTAAACATGTACTTAAGCGATTTTAGAAATTCCCCTTCCGGAGGGGGTTAAAGGGGGGTCGAATGTTTTAGGTCATTTTGCCATATCTCAGCAGCAATTTTAGTTAAAAGCGCAAAAATCAGGAAAACAAATCTACTAAAAAAATTATTAAACATGTATTTCAGCGATTTTAGAAATTCCCCTCCCGGAGGGGGATTAAAGGGGGGGTCGAATATGTCATTTAGCCATATCTCAGCAGCAGTTATAGGTAGAAGCGCGAAAATCAGGAAAACAAATCTACTAAAAAAAGATTAAACACCTATTTCAGTGATTTAAAAATTCCCCCCCAGAAGGTGGGTTAAAGGGGGGGGATCAAATGTTTTAGGTTATTTCGCCATATCTCAGCAGCAGTTATAGGTAGGAGCGCGAAAATCAGGAAAACAAATCTACTAAAAAATGAATAAAGCACGTATTTCAGCAATTTTGGAATTTCCCCCCAGAAGGTGGTTAAAGGGGGGGAGTCGAATTTTTTAGGCCAATTCGCCATATCTCAGCTTTTATGTAGGAGGGCGAAATTAATTAAAACAAATCTACTAAAAAATTGATTAAACACGTATTTCGGCGATTTTGGAAATTCCCCCCAGAAGGTGGTTAAAGGGGTATTCAAAAGTTTTGGGTCATTTCACCTTATCTCAGCAGCAGATTTAGGTAGGAGCGTGAAATTCAAGAAAACACATTCTACATGAACACATATAGTTGCTATGTCCTTCCATGGGCCGTGTATTATTTATTAGTTTCAATCTGTACATAAACAGAAAAATTTATTTATCACATTCTTACAAGCTTTTAATTTTCAAAATTTCTAAGTTTTGCAATTTTGTCTCACTCCCACTTTTAACCAATTTAGAACAACTTTTTTAAAGTACCTACAATTTTCTACCCTACATTGTAGTCAACACATTGTCTACCCGTGCAAAGCCGGAACGGGCCGCTAGTAACTAATAAATCAGTAAAACGTAATGAAAAATACACGCAAATGTCGAATTAAAAACCACTTGATGACATAACAAACACGTATAGTGCTTCTGACAGCAAGTAAATGGGACTGCATTTTTGGCGTTTAATTTTCCAGTTTGGCGATAGTTTTTTGTTATGAAAAGTGGTCGACGGAATAATAGAGAAGTACCGTTTTTTTTCACCCTGTAAGATCTAAAGCCCCTTTCTTTGAATAATCGGGTGTTTCAGACTAACTATTAATCCAAACAAGACAAACTATTTAGACTAACTGCTTAATCCAAATTATTGTGACAGTTGCTCTATTGGAGAATAATATGTAATATTTAGATTTAATTAAATAACTGTATTAAAAATGAATAACTTAAATTACATACTGAATCGCGGTCGAATTCAATATCAATTCATTTTTGGTTAAAGAGCAAAAAAGACGTCGAATTAACAAATTGACGCAAACTGAAAGATATACGGAAAAACAGAAACATCGAAAACGACAACAATAACGTGGCGTAAAGTCCAAAATCGCGGAATAAGCGCAGCCGTTTCTGGCATAATTCTCGATGTATCAGCTGATCACTGTTTACATTTTTACTTTGCCCAAATAGCAGCTCTCAATCACCTGTTTCTTGTCGTCCAAGTTTAAGAATTATTAACCGTATTTTCAAATTAACACTTTCTTATACACTTCAATTCGATACGATTTATAAGGATATTTGGTACACCCACAATTACGATTGCGCCAAGAGCTCGTGAAGCGTGAACATGGCACGCAATTAGAGATATAATTATGTAATAATTATATAATAGTATAATGTAATAGAGATATAATTATGTAATATGTATAATTATGTAATAATAGAGATATAAAAATAAATACCATTTCTCGATATAAAACGCCAAGATACGTATTGGCGAAAAAACGATTATATCTGTTTTGTCGATGGCAACGAGTGGTTTATTTTCACTAATTTGCGAATATTAAGAAAAGTATTTGAGGTAACGGTTTAAAACTCACCACACATATGTAAAAACTTTTTCTACATATATTTTATAAAAATCGGCTGGTAATTTTTCTTATTTTTTTGCAAAAAAGTACCTACTTTCTAAAAAGGAAAGAAAATAAAGTGCGAAATCTAATTGAAAAAAGTGCAATTTTGTTAGTAATTAAAACATTAGCTCCATTAAAGTCTAATTAATGCTTAAAGTGATAAAAACATAACACGAAATGTTTAAAAACACCTTTTAATGTAGATTACATATGTTTCGTTCGCTCTATCGGCGACATCTTCAGATCTAAATGATAAATAAGATATTCTCGCATATTTTTGAAAAATGGTAAACATAAAACCACGAAAACATGTCCAAGGCAAGCAGGTGATTAAATTGGTCAAACTGGAAAAACCCGAAAATTATTATTTAATTTTTATTGCTTTTTCAATCTGTAGATCATCGCGTGCCAAATATTAGGTAATTCAAAAGAAGCGGCTTCGTTGCAAATGTTATACTTATAATGCTGAAATTCGTGTATTCTAATATGCATATAATTAAAAGAGTAGACACCAGAATGCAGATGCTCTGCGCGGCATCGGCTAGTTTTTAGGGTTTCGTTCCTCTCACGAAACCCAATTACCCCCGCTCCGTTGTCTGTCCGTCACAGAGCCATTCTCAAAAAGTATGTAACTTACAGAGTTGAAACTTAGTGTATAAATCTGAATAGCAGCTGTAAAGAGCTCAAAATATTAAAATTTGAAAAATTCGTATTATTTTAATAAATAGAGATAAAAAACCAAAATTCTAACAGCCTTTTCCTATTAAATTTAAACATTTTTCGTTATAGCAGATGCCAAAGATTTAAAATCCACAATGAAATTCTTTCTACAATAATTAATTTTCTATCAGACGATTTTCACGTGAAAAATGAAAATGAAATAAAAAATTTCACCAATTGAAAAAAAAGATAAATATGAAATAAAATTGATTGACGTCATAGTCGTAATAAAATGGAAAATGTCTAAGATTTCTCAATAATACAAGGAGTATGAGTATGTGTAAGTGGACAAAGCAGATTAATATCACGTCATTAGAGAATTAAAAAGAAAATCTGATGTCATATAGGAAGTTTAACTAATTTTTCAAATGTTGAGAATAATACAAAGCGAGTATCAATATAAATAATAGAGAATAGTAAATATATGAGTTTGAGAAACATATTGAATCGTGATAAAAATCTGATCATGGAAATATTCGCATATTTTAACATTTTGAAGGTGTACAATTTGTTTAATTTTGAATTTTTTTTTTAAATATTGCATTTAGTCCGTATGACGGATATTATTATGATAGAATATAATACCGGGCTTGGACCGCTATCCGGCTGGTTTAGATATTCGAAAAAAGGAAAAAATAGACCAGTAAATTTTTACTTTATAAAAAACATGACTTTTTTTGTTGTTGTTGCTAAATGAAATTTGTTTGAATTTATTAAAGAAAGGATAAAGTGTTTTGAAAGGAATATTAAACGAAACCCTTTGAGCGATCTTCGATCACACTTACCCACTTGTATTATAAATAGTTTCGGTACTTTTTGGTTAGCCGGGCGCCAGCGAAATATATACATGTATATACACCACACACATATATATGTATACACATATATCTACATATACATATATATACATATATATATATACATATAAGTATATGTATATCTGTACATATGTGTATATACATACATATTTATATATATCTACCCTATATATATAAAATACTAATGAAACGAATTTGTGAAACGATTTTATGAAACAACTGATTAAACGACTGATTATGTTTCAGGGCTATTTTTAATAACATATTAAACGCTTGATGGGGAAATTAATACCAATTGTCCATAAAAATACGCGGATGTCAAAACTGGTGATAGAATTTTGAAATTGGAATTAGTTTTCGAGATATTAATTTTTTTCTAATTTTAATGACATTTCTGTAATGATGGCAACTAATTACTCAGTTTTTTTGTGACAAAAAAGGGAAAAAAATTGAAAAGGATCCCGATAGGGATTATTGATTTCTTTTTATTCGTCATTTTCAAATTGAAATTGAATTTATCCTTTATTTCAATCGATAATGAAGACAAGATTGTGATTAAATTATGTTTTTCAGGAAAATTTGAAAAAAAAAATCACATTTCTATCGACAGGAGTCAATCGTCTGTCAGCATTTAATTTAATTCATAAACTGAAAATATTTTGAATAAATTCGTCCAAATGACGTCATTTGTGTAAACGCAAAAGAAAGGAGCAAAAAAATATTTATACAATTTGTTTAGCGTAAAATGTCATTTATCCTATTTTATATATAATCAGAAGTAATTTGTATAGAAAAAACAATAATAATATACGTATAATTAAAATACGCATATAAACAAAAAAATCGTCGAATTTGTTTCCATGGCTGTTTATGTCATTTGGCACCAAATCTCACTTTCTGATGTCCGAATTGCGCCAAGCTTTTTAAAAAAGCGTCAAGACCCCTATAATAGAAAAGCACCAAAAGTTCATTGGGTTTGTTTTCATAACTTTTGGCAACAAATCTATGTATATTAACGAATCTATCCCTTTTCGAAACTCGAATTACGCCAAACCTAAATGCAAAGGATCCTATACTGGAAAAGTACCCGATTTTCTTATGGACAATATTCAAGTGACATAACATGGTGTAAAATTATCGCGGATACCAAATTTGTTTAAATATCTCATCAATTGATGCCAAATAAATGCAGACATGCATGCACAAAATATTTAATTAATTTTGTATGATAAATAATTATTAGAAAATTCGTATATACATATTAATTAAAATAAATAATTTACATATTTAAAATAACATGAAAATATGCATGATGGTGCACTAAAATAGAGAGAAAATTAAAACCTGTTACTGAAAATGTCTATACATAGTACTTTTCAATACCGTGGTTCTTAATGTTATTCACAAGAAGATGGAATTTTCTCATCCTTAAACGCAAAAGAAAGAATAGAATACAGATCGTTGTTATAAAAGTCCGAGAGGTAGCCACAATTTAAACCTAACCATTTTATACAAGCTGGTTTTCAAGTTGTAATTGATTTTACTTATCAATCCCAAAAACAGTCGTCAGTTATCGCAGCAGCTGTGTATGAGGCAATGATAATCAAAAAATGCCCCATTAAAACGTTAAAACAAAGCACGTTGTCATGTTTTTAGAGGCCTCGAAGTCTGAGCGGGGGTTGGCGAGCGTAGCTCGCAGGGGGTAGGCCCCCTAGTATATATATAAAATCCTAATGAAACGAATTTGTGAAACGATTTTATGAAACGAATTTATGAAATGATTTTATGAAACGACTGATTATGTTTCAGGGCTACTTTTAATAAAATATTAAACGCTTGATGGTGAAATTAATACCAATTGTCCATAAAAATCCGCGGATGTCAAAACTGGTAATAGAATTTTGAAATTGGAATTAGTTTTCGAGTTAATTTTTTTCTAATTTTAATGACATTTCTGTGATGATGGCAACTAATTACTCAGTTTTTTGTGACAAAAAAGGGAAAAAAATTGAAAAGGATTCCGATAGGGATTATTGATTTCTTTTTATTCGTCATTTTCAAATTGAAATTGAATTTATCTTTTATTTCAATCGATAATGAAAACAAAATTGTGATTAAATTATGTTTTTCAGGAAAATTTGAAAAAAAAAATCACATTTCTATCGTTAGGATTCAATTATATATATGATATAGAATCATATATATTTTGTGTTTTACTCTAAAATTTAATTTTCCTATCTTCAAGTTTCTCTATGTGAATTAATTTCTGTATTCAAAATCTTTTTATTCTTTAATCCGAAAAACAATCATTTCTTCCTAGCTTAAAATGTTCCCAGATATTTCTTCGTAACATTAAATGTACGTTTCTCTCATGCGGTTTCAATTCGAATATTAATGTACTGCAGATGACCGTAACATATGTTGTTTTGTCTTTCTTCGTATCTTGTGTTAAATGCAGGCACCGTTTTCATAATTTGACTGCTGCAAAAATATGCACTATAAACTCTTTTCGTTAGATTGTAATAACACATGCCTAATTTTCCCAAAACAACGCTCGGGTGTAAGTTAAAAAGTCACAAAAATTGATGTTCCGCCAAATTATGGTATCCTTTCATTTCTTATTCAAAAATGCTCAATATTGGTTTATTGCTAACTGTCAAAATTTGACGGTTCATGCCTGGCTAGAAATGTACGGATTGGCATATTACATCTAATATGTTGGCGATAATGTATCTGTAAAATTAGATCAGATCTTCTCTTGCTTTTGTCGGATAAACATGTAAAATTTTTGGTAGAATAAGCGAAGGCCACCCTCTCTGTTTTCTTGTGTCGATGTGTTGGTTTAATAAAAATAATTCCATGGATAACAAGACTTGATTTCATCTAATGCCTCTTGTATGGATTAATTATTTTAACAGGAAACGAACTTACGATTATTGCAGCACACGCATTGCACCATTATACCTCGGCAATTTTTAAGAAGAAATGTTCCTTACGATATATCGAGACTTTACACTATATAATCTGGTGCCGTGATATATAATCTGGTGCCTTTGGACGCAGGAATTTTTATAGTTCAATCGACACATGAGGGTGGCCTATTAAAAAAAAAAAAAAAAAAAAAAAACATTTTTGCATTTTTTTATCTGCATCCTGCCAACTTTTCTGAACTTAACTTACATTGGATTCTATTTGTGATTAGTACTCTCATATATGGGAACCGGACGATGTTATAGCATGACTGCAGAACTATATGCAAATTCAAGTGACTATTATCGATGACTGATTCGGATCAACTATTTTACCTGATGACAGAAGCCTACATACCGTAAAATTTTCAGCGGATGATCTGCTTGGTTCTAGCCTGGAATCAGAACAGAAATGCTTTCGGCGAAAAAAAAAAAATATTTCTCTCGTTCCCGATCTCGTACCTAGTACGCGAAAATGTATTCGACACTAGCCTGGATTTTTTTCAACCGCTGCTATATTTTCCCGAAGCTAAACTATGTGATTTCGTACATCAGCTTCGATAGATGATGAAGGATATCGCCGGACAAATTTTCTATCTAAGCCTAGCTGAGACTGTCTTTCCTATCTACCGCTACTTAGGCTGGAGATGATCTCTTTCGTTTTATGTGCCATGTTGCCGATAACGGAAATCTGCCAACACACTGCTAAGAGCGGAAGATTCGCTCGATCGTCCTTTATACGAACTATCGCGCTGTTGTTCATAAGTGAAAGTGCAACACTCGACACTTTCTCGCAACAATCGGTGTCAACTCCGCTCCCTAGATGCAAAAAGAAAAAAAAAAAAAAAAGAAATGATTACTTTTATTTCGCTCCTTGATTTGAACATTGCGTGGGCTGTTGATGCATAAATTACTCTTTATTTACCAAGCTTATGCAACGTAAGGATTGTGCCAATAGCCAGAAATCCGTGTCTGTATTCATTAATAGTGCGACTCTTTTTATTTGGATTATAAAAAAAAGAAAAATATATACGTAATTTTTTCATCTTCTCACAGATTCTAAAGTATGTACTTTTTTTTCTTTCCTTTTCGCAAAGGACAAAAAGCAAAGAACTATTTTTATAGTTTTGCAATAATGTTTTACTGTTTAGTAATTTTGAAATTTTTCATTTTTAAAAATAATTGATCCTTATAGATAACTCGTTTCAGTGCTTTTAGACTATTTGTTTTAAATAGTATAAAGATATTAATTTTAAATATTGAAAAATTCATATTTAACGTTTATCAAAGAGTTTTTAAACATTTTACAATATAAGTTTGAGATTGACCTTTCCAAATAAAATATTTACTAAGGCAGATCTTATGTACTAGAAATGTAGTATTTTATATATTTTTTTTATTATTATTTATTTATTGTGTATGCATGATACTATTTCATATGGCATTGGATAAAAAAAAGGGTGATGGAATATTTTAAGTATAATAATAATAATAATAATAATAATAATAATAAACAGTTAGGTACTTGTTCGCTAAATTTAATGTTCTTATTGTACTTTGCATATCTTGTTTTTAATCTGGTTAGGGCTAAAAGAATTTTTTTCAGGTAATTATAAGTATGTCATGCATGTATTATGTCTCTGCCTTTATACAAAAAAAAAAAAATTACAGATATTATTGCTTTTGGAATTTTGCAAAATATGTTCTCGTTTAGTAAGAACATTGTAAGTTGAAGTACAGGTAAGATTTTTATACTTATGATAAACAATCTCACGTTATAAAATGATATCTGACTTTTTTTAACACCAACACTTAATTTTCCTTGGTCATTTTTGCTAGCTGAGAATTTATTATTGCTATCAGAGTATTTCCTTATATGATATTAATAGAATTATGTTTGTTTGTTTCTAATTTAATGTTTATGCCATAAGGGGATATTTGCAGTCGCGAGGAAGATTATGTCCAAATATGCCAACTTGCTGCATTTTTTTTATATATTTATTGTAACTGGTTAAAACTACTAACACTTTATCATAAAACATTTTTATTACTTTGATGGTGATTAAACTTTATTTTGATTATCGTAATGGTAAAGTGTTGATTTTTTTTTCAGGTTATGACTGTTAAAATTTTTATGTATCAGGATCAGCTATTTAAAATTTTTAAGCCTTGTATTTATTCGTACAGTGACATTTTTCTTTAATAATAATAATAAAAAAATACATCTTTGATAAAGTTTTGTTTGAAATTGCCTGTGTAATTTAGGTGAAGCAAGGGTAAGATGAGATCAACTTCAATATCTTTCTGGACTTTCTGTTGATTTTTTTTAAAAAAAGGTAATAATATAGATATATAAAAATTTTTTGCATAGCACTTAACTTATGCAATATGTACCGTTGCTCCCACTTGATTTTATGTACATATTTTAAGACTCTTATGGAAATTCATGGGTAATATTTAAATGTGAACAAAAATATTTATGATTATAAATTTTGTTTTGCATTTTAATACTTTAATACAAAATAAAAGTTGGTTTCATTTGAATAAACGAACAAACAAACAAAAAATAGATATAAATATATATATTGTACAAATAACTGTGGTGAAACTTATTTTTATTAATATTATTAAAAAAGACGCACCAGTGCTTCCACAGTAAATTATTCTTTGTCAATGAGATATGTTATTTATAAAATTTTTGATTTTCCACAGAAATTCAGGTAAAGATATTTTCTGTATTATTGTAGATAGTTTTGCATTTTAATATTATGATGAAGTGTAGGATATGGATGCAGTTTTCACAGATAAAAATTAATATACCTATATTATCATATTATAATAATATTTAGTTTATGTTCTACTGCCATGCGTCAAATTTTATAATTAAATGCCAAATTTTTCTACTTTGATATTTTTAACAAAACAAATTTTCCTGTACACATATAAAAGCTTTTATACATTTATCTTAACTTCAGTTACATTTTACATTTGCATGTCGTGTCTTGCCGTTCTCTAAACTTTCAAATAGTTTGATATTTTTAAAGAATTTTAAAATACTTACTTTCTTATTACATTTACTTTTCATTAATTCGTATATTCTTGAGTCAATGGGATTATACTGTAGGTGAGTGGAATACAAGATTCCATTATTTTTATGATTTCTAGATTTAATTTTTCACTTTAAACGTTTTGATATACTCACACTTTCCTCTTAATAATATTTGTGGATATTGTACTTTTTATAATTGTGTTTCGGAATCTCTTTTCATTCATTGCATTGAGGTACCACAAGCAAGGAATGATTCAAAATTACCATTTTTGTTTCTCATTTGCTTTCTTATAGTGATTTAATCCCAAACATTTATAGGACTTCAGATGGGAATCTGAAATGTTTTGTTTTTGCCTTTCTCTTTCACTTTTAAATTTTTTAACTTAGATATTCTTTATCATTTAAGTGTGAGCCATTTTTACTATCTTCATTGCAGCTTATGCAAATGTTCTTTTTCTAGTTAATAGATCTTGAACAGTATTTTCATTTATTACAATATTGTTTTCTTTTTAAATGTTTTTACTTTGTTGAACTTTTCATCGTCATACTTCTTGCAAGGTATGTTTTGTGTGGATCCCCAGTTTTTCCCAGTTGATGACCGTGTACGGTAAAATATTTTTTTTTTACATAGCGGGTCTTGTGTGGAATTATGGTTTCCATGCTTCGGATTCTTGTGTCTTTCTAAATTTGTCAACGATTTCATTCAACAAGAAGTATTTTGGGAGTATTCGCCGTTATTCGAATTACATAGTTGTACAATGGATCTTTTCTTTTTTTCTTCCCCTTCGAGTACTGGTGGATATTTGCGCAATTCTTTTTGTCGTACATTCTTGCACGCAGACGTATGTTTCACAGTTTTACAAAAAATTTTCTCATACAAAGAGTTTACAAAAGTTTTTCACTTATATGTTCTACATGTGAGATTGTCATTTCAACATACATGTTTCTATGACTAAATTTTTCCAATTCACATTTCACACATATTTTTTTGTCTTTAAAAAAATCATTTAATTTTTTTTTGCATACAATTGTCTGGATAAAGTTTTCACCGTATTTTTCGGCTCATCGGTATTTCAATTCACTGTCTTCTTGTAGCTTTTGTATTTTTTCTCAGTTTGACGATACTTCTTGTGAATTATGCTATATATTTATAGTGTACAGTCCAGCGGTAACTCTTTATTCTCTTCTTTTGTTCTTTTTATTTCACGTCATGGAGTTCTGATTCCCTTGTTTTCAGAAACATAACTTATTGTGGGCTGATACCTCGTTATCAGATTATTATTTTGGTGAGTCTGATTCTTTGTTTTCAGATATATAACTTATGGAGGGCTGATACCTTTGTTATCAGATTATTATTTTGGCGTGTCTGATTCCTTGTTTTCAGATATATAACTTTTTGAGCGCTGGTACCTTGTTACCAGATTTTTTTTTCTCTCATCCTTTATTTTTTTATACATATACACTTTTGTTGTACTTAATATTGCTAGGCACAAATAGCTGTTTTGGGTACACTCTTCATACCGTTGGATTTTCTTTTAATGTCTCTTCTTTTTCACAGGTTAACAGTAAACATTTATGTTTATTTGATTTTTAATGGTTGGACAAATTTTATTTTAACTTATTTTCTATGTATCGCATTCAAGACACACATGTTATTCAAATATCTTTTCAAACATAAAATACTTATATTTCTATTATTTTTGTCACTTTTCAGGTTACATTTCTATTTACACTTCTATATTACATGTTACTACTGATAAATCTTTCAAAATGCAATACAATTCAATTTTAATGTTTCAGATTTATCATTTCACCTATCAATCTCATTGTGTTTAAATAAAGTATATGTACTGGTGTACTTTCTCTTTGAATATAACACGGTTACAGTATGTCGTATTTCAGGTATATTTTTTTTGCAATTTATTCTCATACTTTCTGATTATTTTATATTTACAAGTTATTTACATTTTGCTATTATTAATTTTTATATACATTTTATACATACTCATTTTCACTTTATATTTGTATTTCTTTCATCGTTGACACAAACAAGTACACACCATGGTTACGGCATGTACAAGAAAACATGTACAGTTTTAAACATGTCGAACATGATTTTTTCTTTTCTTTCTTTCCCCTTTTTACATTTCTAATTTAATTTTAGGTATCTGTTTGGTAAGTATCATTTGCTTATAGGTGATGTTGATCAGTGCTCCACACCACACACATTTTCCTTTTACAGATCTGTCATATGAAAATTTCAGGGCATCTTCATATGGTGGACGATAGGTCTGTACCTTCAAATTTCTAACACACGTACTAGTTGAATTCACTTTGAGGCTTAATATGCTTACCTTTCATTTCACTTTATATTTTTAGGTCACTTTAAACTTTAAAAAAAAAAAAAAAAATTATCATCAAGGTTTACATACCTCTTCCTTTTAATAAAATACTTCCACTGTATTTACATTTTTAATGCATTATTCTTGTGCTTTTGGAATTGTTATGTCAAAATTCTATTCTCATACACCAGTCATATATCTAGTTCTTGATAGGAATTTCCTAAAAGTTAATTATATTGCCTGGTAGACACAATAATGTTTGGCAATACTTTTTGGCTTCAGTCTATTTTAAGTCATGATTTTTTTTCAGATATTTTTATAGTTTAGATACATAAGCGTTTGGCATTTTAGGCAACACCTCTAATTGTTGCATTGTTTAAAAAGAAATTATTGCAAATTGGCAGTATCCATATATTTTTTCATGCCTAAATTAATTAAGATTTTCATGTCAATATCCGAATTGTACTTCCAATTTATAAATTAAAAATAAATAAATAAAATGAATAAAATTATAGATCCCAATTCAATATCCATATCTGCATCCATATTGTATATATTATTTTTGTATGCATATCAATTTTACAAGTATAAAGAGTATAAAGAGTTTATTTTTCTTGTAAGAACATTACAAGATGATTAAATGCATGCCATAAATATGCATAAAATTTTACTTTTATATATTCATATATATGTTATCTTACTTATCATTGTTTGTTTACTTACTGATTTTCAAGAGAACAATATAATTTTGCTATTTTTTATCAGTATGATTTTTATGTATTTGAAATATATGCTTCGAAGAAATACCACTTGACATCGGTTAACCAGCAGGTAAAGCATAAATTATTTTATGTTTTCTATTATTATTGCTAGCGTATATTATATTTGATTGTGTACACCATGAAAAGAATTTATAGGCCTTCCGTCTTTAATGACGTGAATTTTTAAAAGAAAAAGATATATCTTATTAATGTCTGATTACTATGTCTGATTTATATGCTGCAGCCTTTTTATAAAAAATTATCAGACTTGACATTTTGGAGACATTTTATGTCTATAGATGATAATGGTATACCTGGCACCATTGTTGTGTCTATTACATATTACAAGTACTTGCTATAATCTTATATTACTTTACATTATATGTTGTATTGTGTATGGTGGTCTTCGTCTTCATTTTATTTGAATATTTTGTGTTTATTTGTGTTTATGCCAATGCATTTCTTGCCAGCGCCATTTTTTTTCATTTTGCCAAAGGGGAGATATATATGATATAGAATCATATATATTTTGTGTTTTACTCTAAAATTTAATTTTCCTATCTTCAAGTTTCTCTATGTGAATTAATTTCTGTATTCAAAATCTTTTTATTCTTTAATCCGAAAAACAATCATTTCTTCCTAGCTTAAAATGTTCCCAGATATTTCTTCGTAACATTAAATGTACGTTTCTCTCATGCGGTTTCAATTCGAATATTAATGTACTGCAGATGACCGTAACATATGTTGTTTTGTCTTTCTTCGTATCTTGTGTTAAATGCAGGCACCGTTTTCATAATTTGACTGCTGCAAAAATATGCACTATAAACTCTTTTCGTTAGATTGTAATAACACATGCCTAATTTTCCCAAAACAACGCTCGGGTGTAAGTTAAAAAGTCACAAAAATTGATGTTCCGCCAAATTATGGTATCCTTTCATTTCTTATTCAAAAATGCTCAATATTGGTTTATTGCTAACTGTCAAAATTTGACGGTTCATGCCTGGCTAGAAATGTACGGATTGGCATATTACATCTAATATGTTGGCGATAATGTATCTGTAAAATTAGATCAGATCTTCTCTTGCTTTTGTCGGATAAACATGTAAAATTTTTGGTAGAATAAGCGAAGGCCACCCTCTCTGTTTTCTTGTGTCGATGTGTTGGTTTAATAAAAATAATTCCATGGATAACAAGACTTGATTTCATCTAATGCCTCTTGTATGGATTAATTATTTTAACAGGAAACGAACTTACGATTATTGCAGCACACGCATTGCACCATTATACCTCGGCAATTTTTAAGAAGAAATGTTCCTTACGATATATCGAGACTTTACACCATAGTCTGTCAGCATTTAATTTAATTTATAAACTGAAAATATTTTGAATAAATTCGTCCAAATGACGACATTTATGTAAAAGCAAAAGAAAGGGGGGAAAAGGAATTAATAGTAATTATTATTTATTGATATCATTTTGTTCTTTTTTTGTAAAATTTAATTAAACGAATTTATAAAATCACTAATTCGGATATTTGAAACGAATATATAAAATAATAATTGTCCAACTGTACGGAAGGAGAATAAAAAAAAAAAACGTCAAGACCCCTATAATAGAAAAGCACCAAAAGTTCATTGGGGTTTTTTTTTTTCATAACTTTTGGCAACAAATCTATGTATATTAACGAATCTATCCCTTTTTGAAACTCAAATTACGCCAAACCTAAAAGCAAAGAATCCTATAATGGAAAAGAACCCGATTTTCTTATGGACAATATTCAAGTGACATAACATGGTGTAAAATTATCGCGGATAGCAAATTTGTATTTATATATGCACATATATCCATGGCTAACCAAAAAATACCTTAGTTTCTTTTTACAGAAGTCCGGAAGTAAGACTGGACGGCACACCATTCCCACACCAGCCCTCTAGTTTACCTTTTAGAGAAAGTCCTGAAGTAACAATGGATTCCACTTCCTCTTTGACACATCATCCCATCCCAGTGGTCTCATCACATCATCCGACAACGGTTGTGTCATCAACGTCATCTCCCCACAACAATTATTATGATCTATGTATAGTGGGAGCTGGCATGTTTGGATCTGCTGCTGCCAGGCATGCTTCTGCAAATGTTGGTGTCAAAATATGTCTTGTGGGACCAGAAGAACCATCTGTAAGTTTATTGGCTTAATTTTATTTATGTGATAATAAGCATTGTTAGTGGTTATCATTTCTTAAAATCATGGTTATCATTTCTTAGGTACTTTTCCATTATACAAAAACCATTGTCGCCAAGCGTAATAGTTGGCGCAAAATAAAATTCCCGCGAATCAAAATATAAAAAATAAATAAATAATGTTGAAACGAACGTTTGAAAATTATTGACTTTTAAGCGCTATTTTATTAAAACACTAATATTCACTTAAAATAAGAAAACAAATAATTGTTATACAATAGAGGGGAAAAGTCCCATATCCTGTGTTGGTAGATTTGGCAAGCTCTTTTTGGCGATAAATGTGCGAATGAAAGACGAATTGAAGCCGTACCATTGCATTGAAAGCATAGACCTTCTAATTTATTTTTGCTCTGAGGTTGAAAGATAAAGCTTTTTTTCACTACTAAATATGCATATTTTTTCGCAAAATTTTAAAGGAAACTTGGATACAGTTATATTTATAACCGATTGAAATATCAGAGAATTTGGAAGAAGAGAACTATTTTTTTATTGCTATGTTAAAAAGCTGACGCGAAAAAAAAAATTAAAAAAGCGAGAAGAAAACATTTCGTTTACAACTAGATAACAATATTTTTTTACGAAATTTTTACACGGGTTGTAAAATCGTTTTATTTATCACCAATAAAGATTTCAAAAAGTTCGGACAGAAAGAACTTTTAGTTTTAAAACTATGAAACGACCATGGGTCAAAAAAACAAGAAAATGGGCGCTTTTATCACTAAATATCAATATTTTTTCGCGAATTTTTCATTAAAAAATATAATTTCATACAAAATCTGGTTAAAGGTATAAAATATTAAAAACTTTATTTTTTAATTTATTTATTTTCACGGGCGCGGGCAACGCCGAGCGGGGGTCAGCTAGTTTAGTGTTAATTTGAAGAAAATTTTTTTTGCTTTTAATATAGATGTGTTCACAATATAACATTTTTATATCTACTTTTTTATCTATATTAGTTTTATTCCAGCCTCATGAAATGTCAAATAGTGAAATATTTGGGTCTTACTACGATGAAGGCAGAATTGCAAGTACTTTAGATGATGATGTACCTACTCAAATTCTATCTAAAAACTCCATAAAAAGACATAGAGAACTAGAAAAATTATCGGGTAAGTCACTCATCACGTATATTAGTTAAGTTAAAACTAAATTTATGATTTTCATCTTGGATTGAATAATTGAAACTGCAAGTAATTTTGAACTTTTAATAAAAGCTGATAATATTTATCCATATTGTTTCTCTCTATATTATATGTAATATATTATATTATATATAATATATTACAGTGCATTGATTCATTTTCTGAAAATAAAGTATGCTTTAGGTAAAAGAATAATGGTTCGGTTTGTAAAAATTTAAAAGTATAAAATTCAATTGGGTTGTAAATGAGTTTGTATCTGGACGAGAGATGGTGGTACCGGCAATCACCGATTTTTTGACATTCTGAACAGCTTACAACAGACAGTCCCTTGCCGGATATGCAATGTTAGTAGATAAATAATGACAATCTGTTTAAATCATATTTGATTCTTGTTATTAATTGAGATTGAATACTTACAATCTCAACAGTGGCAACGATGATAGAATATTTACGTATATTTTTAACGATTTTAAGTTTTTTAGTGGAAATCATGAATTTGAATATGTTATATTGCATAGAAGCTGAAGTTAGGCCTAAATGCATGTGGAGCTTGCCACAAACGTTAAGTTACTACGACAGGTTCGTTCGGAAATATAATCAGAATTTAAACTTCTACAGAGTCCTGGAGTGGGGCCTCCAATATGGCACTGTTTGTTCTTTTTACCGCGCCTGCCACAAATATTAGTGACATCACAAACGAGATCCAGTACGGTCAAAGTATCCCAGCAGAAAGATATACTAAAGAGAGCATTTCCGCTGTTATGATTTGTGATTACATAAATAATTGCCGAAACGTCAGTTGAAGCTCACTGTGGAGAACCAAAAAGTTTTTGGTTTCTGTCTGTCTGTATGTCTGTCTGTCTGTCTGTCTGTCTGTTCCGCGATAACTGCCGTAAAAATGATCCGATTAGTTTGATTTTTGGTAGGTATGTTTGTGAGATACCCGGAATTAGCTGTATAGTTTTTAGTTACATTTGGTTCATTCGTTCGGAAAATATAGAACATTTCTTTTTTGATCATAATATGCTTTCCTATGGGAATTCAGGCGATTTTGAAATTTTTCAGGCGTTTAAAATAAAATGTCGCATTTGATTAATGTATTTAAACGGTAACTTATGAAGGCTAAAATTTATCAAGTCAGGTGTTAAATTATTTAAATTAATTTGAAATTTTGTTTATACATTCGTCAGATTTTTTAAATTAGGTGTATAATTTTTGGTGCAATTTTATACATCTGTTCTAATAATATAATACATTTATTTTATCATTTTTTGCAAATATTAAAATGCATTCATTTTTATTTTCCTTTTCAATTTAACCGTAACCTAGCAACCATATTTCAAAGAATATCAAAATGATAAAATTCAAGTAACTCAGACGATTTTGCTACAATATTTTATTCGCAAAATAAAATATTATTGGAGGATTTTAATATTTTATTGAAATAAATGAGAATTTATTTTGTACAAGTTACCTTTTAACTACTATAGAATGATAGCCGAAACATTTTTATATGAGATATTATTAATTTTCTGGAAGAGATGTAGATTTTTCATGGTTGAAAATTAGTATTATTTTTAAAATAGAATGTAATATCTCGTACAACGAGATAGTTAATCTAAGGAAATTAGCGTAGTAAAACGCATCCATACAGCCTGAAATAGCACAATTACTGGAAACTGAGATCATAAAATGTTATCACAAAAAATACATTATAGCGCCAAATCAAGGTTGCTATTTAGTGAATTGGCAGTGGGCACGATTATGAATGATTACACAATAGGTTTAAAAGTTTCCAAATAAGCCTATTTTGGGGAGATTTTAGTATGCTATTGCCATCGAATTAGATCAGGATGTACTTAGGTCAAATAAATATTGTACAATGACCATCAAAACTGTTTTTCCGAAACAAAAATTGTAATAATACTAGATTTCTGAAATAGATAAGTGAAATATATAGTAGATTCAGTTTACATTTCCATAAGTTACTTTTGTACACGAGATATTATTCAACGTATCAATCAGATTCGAGTGTTTCGTGATTGGTAAATATTGCTATTTAGGTATTAAGATAACATGAAATTATTTTCAAATTTTTTGCTTATCATAATAAAACCACTGTGCAGAACGAAATGGAAGATATACTAGAATCATTCACACAAATAATAGGAAATCACGAATATAAATTTAATAAGATTACGGAGGGTTCAGCGGGGCTGAGCCCCACCCCCTGAAGAAATGTATTTTTTTAATCTAAAAAATAGAATAAGAAATTCATAAGAATGTCAGAATATTATTGCATAAACCGTGTTTAATTTAACGTTTAAGTTCTGAAACCTTCGAATTATTTTATATGCATATAAATATATATGTAGTAATTTAAATAATTTAATTTGCGGATTGTAAGATATTAAATATTATGAAAAGTGAGTTTAAAAAACATTGACTTTCAGAGCTGACGTTGAGGCTCCTGATCTGTAGATTTACTAGTAGTAGTAAACTTCATAATCGTGAAATAAAAGGGCATTGATAAACTTATTTTATAAAAGAAAATTAAAAGTTTTAAATAAACAAAAATGCTAATATTAATAGATCTGATTGATCGCATTGACTTATCTTTTACTAGTCATGGTAACACTCTACCATGTTACCATGGTAGAGTATTTGTTTGCTAGGTTACATTAAACCGGCATTAAGTTTCACCCTGAAAAGTGTGAAGTTATGAAAGAATCGGTGGAATATTTTGGACATGGTATGGATAAACATGACTTGCACCCTGTTGAAACTAAAGTCAAAGCAATTGGTAATGCACCGGATCCTAAAAATGTGGATGAGCTTCGTTCATTCTTAGGTTTGATTACATACTATGCAAAATTATTTTCAAATATGGCTACATTCTTAGCTCCGCTATACAAGCACAAGCTACTTGAAAATAAACAAGCATGGTGATGGGAATTCTTATAAAAAGAAACTTTCACAAATGTTAAACAAATACTAAATAATTCATCATTACTGGTACATTTTGATAACAATAAAGAAGTTGTACCTGCCTGTGATTCCAGACCCTATGGTCTTGGAGCAGTCATGTCTCACGAAATTCCTGAACCTGAAGGTGATAGTTCTGTAGCAGCTTTCGCATCTCACTCGCTAAGTAAAGCTGAAATAAATTACAGTCACATTAAAAATGAAATATTGACAGTGGTATTTGGAGTGATAAAATTTCTCAATTATCTGCTAGGTCGCACTTTCACATTGCTCACAGACCATCCTCCTCTAGTCAGTTTGCTTTCAGAGGACAAACCTGTTCCTTCAGTGGCAGAAGCGTATATTCAGCGCTGGTCCTTGCCCTCACAGCTTACTCCTATAAAATAAAGTTTCGAAAAAGAAATCTTCACAGGAATGCTGATACATGCAGCCGGTTTCCTCCGGAAGTCAAGTGTACAGACTCAACTACTTCAACAAAATCTGTACTCCTGATAAAACAACTAGATGACACCTCAATAACAAGGCATTTATTTGCCACAGAGATTGTGAACTGCCCCAGATTAACCTTGCTTCAGTCCCACATTGTGAAATGGCACGAAAAGTGATGCAGAATTTGCGCCCCTTTTGGCAAGTTAGACATTAGCTGTCTGTTGATGGAAACAATTTTTAGAAGCTCACACGTTTTTATTCTCCCAAAAGTTAGAGAATTTCTTTTAGATGAGCTTTATTTTGGTCTACAAGGCATTTCCGCAATTAAGGCATTAGTACGGTCTTAAGTTTGGTGGCCAGAAATTGATAAAGATTTAAAAAATAAATTAAAGAGGTGTGCTATTTGCATCAGCATAATGCTTCAGTCCTTCCTGCCGAGAAAGTTTCATGGCCTGTTCGAGACCAAGTCTGGAACGCATTCATATCGATCATGCAGGACCAGTAGAGGGTAACATGTTACTCATGGTTGTGGATGCCAAAACGAATTGGCTGGAAACTATACCAGTCCCGAGTACCAATTCAGAGGCTACTATAACGTTTTAGGCATTTTTTCACCCACTTCGGCTTATGAAAAAGCCTTGTTAGCGATAATGCAACTGTCTTTTTTAGCTTAGCATTTTCTAACTTTCATCACCGTAATGGTATTACGCATAACATAAGAACAGCCTCATATCATCAAAATTCGAATGGTTTGGCTGAAAGAACGGTACGAACAGTAAAGTCAGCCTTTAGAAAATTCCAAGAAGGAACGTTTACCGAAAGGCTTGCTAAATTTATGCTTAGTTACAGAAACACTCCTACGGCAACGCCTGGATCGTCTCCAGAATCTCTTATGTTTGGTCGCTCTTTCTGGTATTGTTTAGACCTCAAATGTTACGATCTTTCAACAAGGGATAGTGAGATGTCAGACCGTAAAATTTTATTTAAGGTTAGAGAATCTGTCTGGGCTCGGAATTTTGGTCGTGATCCTAAGTGGGTTAAAGGAACAGTGTGCTATCCAATATAGGTAATGTTATGTTTAAAGTCCAAACTCCTTGGGGCACTTGGTTTCGACATAAAGATCAAGTTCGTCACCGGGATGTACTTGGTGAAATTTCTCCATCAATTGGTCCTCTCTCAGGATCTGTAGACATTCTATCGAATCCTTCAAATGACTTAGTGGAGCTGCCTGATTCCACTCCACCACACATGTATCCCCAATGTGATGCCGTTAGTTCAAGTGACTTGTCAGTACCGGTTTCTAGTCCTTCAGAGCTGCCTTCTCAAGTGGATGTACTAGTTACAAATAAGTGCCAATCTCCAACTGCTAAACACGATGTATCTCTCCGACGATCAACAAGAACTAAACATGAACCTAAAAGACTTAATTTGTTAGACAATTTTATTTTATTTTCCTGGGTGCTGTTTGTGTTGAAATCTAATGAGGACAGATAAGGCTGAAATGTAAGTAAAATTTTGTAATTTTATTGTATTTAATTTAATCTAGACAGGAAATGATGTAAATGAGTTTGTATCTCGCCTAGAGATGGCGCTACCCTGCAATCGCCGATTTGTTGACATTCTGACCAGTTCTGACCGGCCGCGATGTTAGTAGCATGAATAAAGCCAATCTGTTTAAATCATATTTGATTATTGTTATTAATTGAGATTGAATACTTGCAATATCAACAAATTGCATTTAAGAGACAGAGTAGATGTTATATTTCATCACTGAAAAAATAACGTTATATTCATAACGAAAGTACCCTAATCATGGTAATAGATCCAAAACTTTTTTTTCAAATGGCAGACTAGCTATTAAGCTCGTTTAATCTAAAAAAAATCATAGAAAAAAGAAACGCTGCTACCAAAAATTACAGAAACTCCAAATATAGAAGATTCACCAATGTAAATGAATATTTTTTAAGATTTAGTTGTATTGGGATTTTTTTAAATACAAACTAATTCTTTAATAAGGAATTAAGTTTTTAATGTGTGATTTAATTTAAGACATATTCTATTTTCTTATAATTACATAAGGGTAAAAGAGATATGGGTCCGATTATAAAAAAAGGACGAATGAAAATTTCAAAAAAGGTTTTTCAATTGAACAGAATGAAAATCTGCTTCATCTGCAGATATTATTTATGCACCAGTAGTAGTCAGTATCTTTTAAAAAAATTAAAAACATGTATTAATGTTATTCCTTTTAGAGCATAAATAAAAAACTGTCACAAATTCAACTAGTTATTTTTCTATACTTCCATGCATTTAAAAGTTGATTATGATATTCTAATTTTTTCATATTTATAAAATTTTTGTAGGTATCGACTTTTATTATCCTGTGGGGTTTCTTCGAATCAGTACAACTAACAGTTCTTATTCAAAGATGATCATGCAAGTTGCTGATACTGCAGATCTTCCTGTTGTGGATTTATCTTATAATGACATATTTGAAAGAAGGTAAAATAATAATAAGTTTTCTTTCTAAATAAATATATATATCGCATTTAGTCGTGTATATTTCACACCTTCTTTTGATAGAGTAAAGCGAAATATATATATATATCGTTGTTACGGCTTCCCTTTACCTTGGCTGTCGCGTGCCTTCACTGCGCATTCTGTGAAATTTGTGTTTTGCCGTTTGGGAACATTTTAATCTTGCTTTTAGTTTTAGTTTATGTTGTTTTGCCAAAAGTACACGCTACGTTTTGTTTATTATAGTGGAATAAATTAATTAAGTTATACAGTCCACCGTTTTGATTATTTATATAAATAATAAATACGTACGCATACAATTACCCATTCATCTTTGGTCCGTCGAGCCGGAGAAGAAGGAAAATATTTAGTTGTATTTCTTCGCAAATGTTGAAACTTAAATTTATTGTTTGAATGCGAACTTGTGTGTTGAGTTCTACAAATATAAACTGCTGACTGTCTCTTCCTATGTGATTATTTTTCTTTGCAAGCATTTTTTATCAAATATTGACTTTTTTTTCTCTTCCTAGCAGGAATAATGTTTATTGTGAATTATTGATTGCGCAATCATCTTTAACTGGAAAAAAAATACGCAAATGCTTAAAAAGCGAAAGCTGTCAATAGACGACATTTTTACTCTGTATTACGCAATCATTGAAGTTTGGCGATTACAAAATCTTTTAACTCATCGCATCTTTATTTCATTATGACTGACATAAGATCCGCTGAAACAAATAAAAAAATCTTAAGGGCGGTGGGATGTATATATCCATCTTAATTTTAATCCCCAAATGCCACAATCACACCGGAATTTTGGTATCAAATTTTGCTTTTATATTGTACTTGAAGAAAAACTTTTACTTATGTTTAAATAAACTTGTTCGTAAATCTTGGTGCATTCAATCATTTCAACAGTTTAGCAACAGACGTACTTTTCCCCTGAAAGGGTTAACGCATCTTAAGCGGGAAACGTGAAAAGACATCTTTTGGATAGATGTAATTCCGCCCACGGCCGGTACATTTACATTTTATGTGTTACATTATTTATCAAAAAACACATACATTCGTATTTTTACAATTAGACTATTATGCATATAAATACTTTGATTAAAAACAATACCATTATTATATACATCAGTATTCGATGCAATATTTGCGCATTTTCACGACAAAGACATAGATGATTTTATCAATGAAAAGGAAAGTACTATTGATAGCTTAGATGACATTAATTTAGCCATAAAACGAAAATTATTAGAAGTAAATTCTGCTAAAAACAGCAATTCAAAAGACAATTAATCATCTAAAAATATTTCGCTTTCTGAAATCAAACTTCCGAAAATTATGTATCCCACATTTAGCAGCAAGCTAGAAGAATGATTAGACTCATGTGGATGGACTCATATAAAACTACCAGTAAATATCGGGAAAATTCAGAAAGATACCAACAATACAGTGAGCTGATTGACAAATTCGCGGGGAAATCAGATTGGATTATATGGAATTTACTAAAAATACCAACGTTTGACACACAATAACATCGTATAATAAACAGACGCACGTTTCATGAGTATCTTGGACTCACTTCCTCAGTGTAAATAAAATTAAACCCTATTGTATCCCCCCAAAGAAATGAAAATGAATCTAAAAACCCAAATGAAAAACAACAACACACCGAGAAACTCCTCCAATCTGATTAAGCCGGTTGGTTGGTTGTAGAGGATTCACTACATGGGTTATATACATTATTCGGGTTTTTAGATTCATTTTCATGTCTTTGGGGGGATACAATAGGGTTTAATTTTATTTACACTGAGGAAGTGAGTCCAAGATACTCATGAAACGTGCGTCTGTTTATTATACGATGTTATTGTGTGTCAAACGTTGGTATTTTTAGTATATTTATCCACATAAGATTTTTTTCATTATATGGAATTTCCCTCCGAATTACCTCACTGTATTCCTGGTATCTTTCTGAATTTTTACAATATTTGACTTTTTATATGAGTCATTCTAACGAATTGAGTACTAAATCATAAAAAAATCTTTGGTAGAGTTCCCGCGTGCGCAGCTATAAATTAATTCATACAAATGTCCATATCTCATCAAACATTCAATATATTATTTTATTAATTGCAGTATACTGTTTCTACTGCTCTTGAAATCAAAAATGTGCTTTACATCCTCGAATTTCAAGAACAATTTGATGAAATTTCAGTAGATATTCGACCAACCGTGTAAAAAGCGAAAGCGTCTTGTCACTGTCCCTTAATTTATGGACAGCAATGTATATATATAATAATTCCAACATCAATACAAAACATGAACAAAAGCAATTAAAAAAAGAAGTAAACAAAAAGCACAAAGAAGAAGCGCAGTAAACTTCGCTACTTCGAATGAAGAACTGTGTCAGGATGTGATTTCTATAATGTAGTCCAGAAATGTAAAGTTTCTGTCATGGGACTTTAGCTTAATTTTAGTCTCATTTCACCCGAATTTCACACAAATTATAATTATAAAACAAGAATGAATTACTAGAACTTTTCAACAAATGGAATTAAGAAATAATACTTTTAACTGGAAGAAAAGAATACATATTCTAATATATTGACCCCTTGAAGGGCGGTGAGACATATATATCCCACTTAATTTTAATCCTCAAATGCCACAATCATACCGAAATTTTGAAATCAAATTTTGCTTTTATATTGTATTTGAAGATAAACTTAAGTTTAAATAAACTTGTTTGTAAATATTGGTTTCATCCAATCATTTCAACATTTTAGCAACAGAAGTATTTTGTCCCTGAAAGGGTTAACACATCTGAAGCGGGAAACGTAAAACACATCTTCTGGATAAATGTAATTCTGCCCATGGCCGGTACATTTGTATTTTATATGTTATATTATTTCTCAAAAAACACACACAATATTCGTAGTTTTACATTTGGACTACTATGCATATGAATACTTTGATTAAAAACAATACCATTATTATATACATTCATTTATAATATAAACACGAACAGAGAAAATAGTTTTGTTATAAAATGAAACATGAAAGAGTAACAACCACTGGCGAAGCTTCCTGTTTAAAAGAAGAATACTACACGCTAAAGATGTGTAATAATCTCAGACATATTAAGAAATGAAAGTAGCAATTGAAAAGCAGAATATTGCGTACAAGGTACCTAGTTTTATTTTTCGTTGTCGAAAGCCATGTAACACCATCCAAACACTTTCATCTACCATCTTCCTACTCTACCATCCATTTTTATGAATCCAAACAACACCACCTCAACCTCTCTAATCTATCATCCACCAGCTCTACCATCCATTTTTAATGCTGAACAACAACACCCAACCTCCTTAATCTAGAATCGACTCACCCTATTATTCATTATTTAGTAATATAAATACCAAACAGTGCTATTTATTATTTATCTATAATGAAACTGATATATTTTTTGAAGAAAATTGTGTCTGAGACTGGTTTTAACTAAACTTATTTTTTTATTAATAAATATTGAACTACATAAAGTGTAAATCCTGAATAAATGATTTATTAAGATGTTTCGAAAAACAGAAATATGCTTACAAGAGTCAAAGCATGTAAAAGAATTTACATGGAATATAAAATATGTTATTTTGTCGTATATAAGCAATGAACAATTATCTTTTAGATAAATATTGAGATCTAAGAAATTAAGTAGTTGTTGATCAAAGACGTCAGTTAATTCCACATTATAAGGATACGTGACAGGTAAACAATATGATTGAGTATCTCCAGTATAAATTAATATCATTTAAATATCTATATACGTATGATATACGTTTATTTATTAATTTTCTTTCGTGGTAACAGAGATAAGTAAGCTGGATGCAGCTCCATCTTGCGGAATATTAGAAATATCATTTTTTAAATATTAGAAAAATTCTCAATGCCAATTAGTTCAAATGAATATGTATTTAAAATGTGCACTTACCTCCAGTTAAATTATAGAACTGAGATTATGCTACGTATCACTTCATGAATGCTATTACTTTGTCTTCCCACACAAGGCTTATCATCTTTCATGGACGTAAAAACTAAACGCCTAATTAAGTTAAGACTTGAACGCAAACAAAGTATTATCTTTATAGGAACTTCGAGATTATTATTATATTCATTTTCAACTGCAAAACTTTAGTAAATGTATGACATATGCACATATGAGTTTAAATTTATATAATTTTAAGAGAATTGTTGCAAGAGCTCAGTTACTGTCAGATCATATGCGTACGCTTATGAAAGACAGTTAAGCGGGTTAGTGTAAAAAGACATTCTCAGTTGCGTGCACAGAAGAAAGGGTTGTATCATCAAATTCTCTGACATAAGGTATATATAGAATTAAAAAAACTGAATAATCTCCTTCTCTGACGTTCACAAGATCTTTCTAATATTCCCCCTTGAATTCTTAATGCTACATTCGAATAATTTTGAAACACGTTATATATATATGTATATTTTCATTTTAATACATATCTTAATTTAATGTAATTTGTTTCCTTTAGATTTCCTTACATAAAATTGAGAAGTGATGACCATCCTCTCCTCGATGATTTTGGAGCTGGTTACATAAATCCAAGAAACATGGTTGCAGCTCAGAAGATAGTTGCAAGAAACCAGCAATGTGATATAATAGATGATGTAGTGCATGAAGTCAAACCACTTACAAATGGAATTCATGAGGTATCTGTTATTAAAAGAAATATTAAGTATTTAATAATTCTTCATTTGTTCGCAATATATCTGTACGAACTATTTTATTGCATGAAATTTTAGCTAGCTCGAAAATGTGTGTAGAATAATATTTTAATTAATCTGATTGTCTTCTGTATGCAGTCATACTTTTTAATTGTTTATATTGAGTCTAACTGATGATATTAAGTGTGTGCTAAAGGTCTACCCTTTTTTTGTTGAATAAAAGAGGTGTACCTATGTAATCGTGTAATTGACAGCATTTACAAGGAGACCGCCAAACATGATGCGCACAGATTTTGATGATTTTAAAGTATGTTGTAGGGATCATACCCCTAACTATTCAGGTCAAAGGTTTCCTTCAAATGGGCTTTAGTTTTCCAGAAATTTCGGGTTAAAGTTCAGCATGCATTTCAAATACCATTACTTGGCGATTCTGGGCATGGTATCCGTGGTGCCGTGGTAGAGTTCGCGATTTGAGAGCCGCAGATGGGTGTTCTGTCCTCTCCTGTGACTTTTACCTATTTTATACATTTGTCGCGTTATAAGTTGTATGCAGAATTATGAATTCTGCATCTTTGAACTTTTTGATATTTTCCTAATAAATTCCATTTACATTTTCGAATATTGCGTGAAAATTTATAGTTTTTGCGCAATTTTTATTCGAATATTTCTGCTGACGAAAATCCAAACTAAATTATGTCTTGATATCTCGTCTTTTTAAAATGATTATTATTTACATTTATGTATATTTACTTATTTATTTATTGTATATATGAAATAATACATTTTTTTAATTTACATTTTCTATTTAAAAAAATTTAAATGATTAAGAAAAAATTAACAAAATAATATATCCTTTTAATATTTGATTTGTTCTAAATATATTGAAATATGTTAACTGCTGAAATACTAAAATATTTATCATCACCAACATCGGCATTTTTAGTTTATTAAATATGGAACTAATTGTGTTATACCTATCGCAAAAATATTCTAAACAAATTTCGCATTAAAAATCGCCTTTAAATAATTGTTTTAACAATATTGGAAGAATGTATAAATTAGCATATTATATATTCTTTAAATACTTAAATTGTGATAAATATATTTAAAAATGCATTAAATTTGAAAAAGAAATTATTTCAAACGTGGTATTTGTCTGCAAAGGAAGCGAAACGAAATTGATAACAAGAAAATTTTATTTATTCTGATATTACCGTAAAAGTCGTTGCAGACGATTTTTTTTTTCAGATATTTTTTATATATATAGTAATTTATAAATAATTTTTCATTTCTACTTGAATTTTTCTGTATGGCATCGACTTGTTAGACTGAAAAAAAAATTAATTGTAATACATTATTTTTTATTTGTGCAAATCAAAAATGACGGTGAGTTTGAACTTTACAATTAAATGTATTTAAATAACATAAAAAAAATATATATATAACTGGCTAAAACTTGGATATGATCGTTATTGCTTTAATATTTTATTACTCCTTTCAAGATATGTTTTTGGAATTAGTTAGTTTGGAATTTCGTCAATAGAAATATTAATTTCAAAACTGCACAAAGAAAAAAAAAAAAAAAAAAAAAAAAACGTAAATTTTTACGAAATATTCGAAAATGTAAATGGAATTTATTAGGAAAATATCAAAAAGTTCAAAGATGCAGAATTCATAATTCTGCATACAACTTATAACGCGGCAAATATATAAAATTTGTTAAAAAAAAGTAAAAGCCACAGGAGAGGACAGAACACCCATCTGCGGCTCACAAATCGCGAACGCTAACACGGAACCACTGAGACCTCGTCCAGGATCGCAAAGTAATGGCATTTGAAATGCATGCTTAACTTTAAAACGAAATTTCTCGAAAACTAAAGCCCATTTGAAGGAAACCTTTGACCTGAATAGTTAAGGGTATGATCTCTACAACATACTTTAAAATCATCAAAATCTGTGCGCATCATGTTTGGCGGTCTCCTTGTTAGTATGACCTCTTGAGTACTGACATATACCTTAAAGTAGATTAATTACCGACAAATATCCCTTAATTTAAACTTAAATTTATTTTAAGATTTTTTTTTTTTTTACATCTTGCACTTTACCAAAGGTTTTAAGGTTCCAAGGAACTCTGTAATAATTGAAAATGATAGCAGTCAGAAGGAGCAACCCCAAGTAGCAGAGTTTATTGACCATTCGTTGGCAGTTTGTGAAACGATTAGAAAATGGTGATATTGGGAATTGTACGGTTGGAAAATGGTTAGGAGATGGTAGGTGCAGTGGTCCCTCTAATTTGGGGCTTATCTGAGCAGGATTCGGAGAAGCAAACGATTGGACCACTGTTGGCCCTTTATTAGTAAATGGTTAGTTGGCTAATGGTACAGCAAGGCGGACATTTTTTACTGTGGGCTAACGTAAAACGACCATTGGTGAACGATTGGCCAACGTTCGCACAACTATTTTGTGCTACTTGGGAGGTGCAATGAATATGCTGGATGAAATAAAACTTCCGAAGACCGAAGTCGATTTGTTTTTCCCAGGTAGCTAAAACAGCATCAAGTCAGGCATTATCATATTTATAGATTCAAGTGACAAATGCTGGTCGCTTATGTAGTACTTTTGGTCTCAAAAACATTTCGATTAATGAACTCACTTTAATAACGGATATTGAATCAAGTATGTTTTTTTTTTTCAGTGCATAAATTTGAAAAATTATGAATTTTTATTTAGAAAATTAAGTTGCCTTTCATCTAATATGCTAATTCATGATTTTACGTAGAAGCAGTAAAGTTAAACAAAGTATTGACGGTTGGTTCTATGACTTTCTGCTGTTTATCAGGTACCATGTGTATCCCATATTTGAAAAGTAACTCAAGTTTAAATGCTATAAAATCATCAGTGCATGATCGTTTCCGGGCTTCTGTATGGAAAGATTTACCAGCTAGGGTGTGTTGGAAGTAACTGAAGAAATAGCAGTCTATGCGGGCCTTGGCTGATGAATATGCTGTATGGTATAAATCATCCCATTCAAATTCCAAAATTACGTTCTTCGTGGCCTCCGCGCGATGCGGCAAAACTCTGTCGTGCAAGAGGGTGATTTCTCGTTCATTATATCTAGCGTATGACTGTACTTCGCGTAACTGGGTGTTCACCTTCTGAAACTATTCAATTGGCATTCTGGGTTTTCCTGAGTTAGTACTTCATAAAAGATGACATTTTATGTATCCCTCCACACACACAATACAGCTTTTCAGCCTTGAATGTTGATATCCGACCTATATGGGGTAAGTGTACAAGGGTTACCCATGCCCAATTTCAGATGGGTGTCATTTTTCGTCGCCTGTTACTATACTTAACACAAAATACTTTCATCGTTGACGTGACAGCAGTGCGAGGTAATTGTTGAGCCGTTGTGCAGTACTACGGTCTGTAAGTTAATAGGAAACTCAGTGACTAACTTTCTAAATCTTATCCATTAATTTTAATCGTCGTTGCACGCAAGGTTCGTGAATGACACTCGAAATGGTGAGTAAAAATCTAGAGATGGCTGGTAAATTTTTACTCATACTAGACAGTGTGTCAAGTGACATATTCGTGACAAACGCCTAAAATATCCGGGATTCGAGAGACAAAAATGCTTAGTTACATTTAGATGTTTTTTTCTAGCAGTGAGTATGAAGGCTGAAGAAAGTCTTACCAGCTTTTATTTTACCTGTTAAATTCTGTAAGTGGGGTGCAGGGGAGTGGGAGAGGACATAGTCCAATTTAAATTAAAATGTGAATAGCATTATGGTGTGCATAAGAAAACGATTTTCTTTTAAATGACTACTTCCTAGAATAAAGGCTGAATAATCAGAAAAGTGGTGGAGTTAATATCTTTATCTTAATCAACGTAACTCCAAGTAAACATTCATTTCCATCCATAAATCATCATTTCATACTCAGTTACAGGGAGATGTACTAGATGATCTTATGATGATCAAACAGAAAAGCGTCATTAGAATAGATTGTCACACTGATTAAGGCATTGGAATTAATAGGCAGGAAATTTATGCATCACCTTAATCTATATTTTCCGATTAATTATAACTTATTTGGAAGTTTTGCTTCCTTTCTTGATATACCACTTTTGCAAGCTGAGATATTAAAATAAAAGAACAAATTTAAGGTTTACCCATATTTATTTTAAAATAAACCAAGTATTTAGGTTTATTAAATCCTCTTACACTGTTAAAATTTACTCAACCTTGATCAAAAACATTTCGCACCAGAATTTTTATTTAAAATTATTTAACATATTTATTTAACTTAGTATCTGTGACTTTTATTTAACTTACTTCATGGAGAAATTTCTGGTTTGAATCGAATGAATTAAATTATAGAAACGAGTCGATTAGATCAATTCAGGGTATATAAGAATATTAAAGGCTAAATATCAGTACAGTGAATTATAACATTTAGGCAATTTTTGTAAAGTGAACAATCGATTTTATTAATTAACGATTCTATTGCAATAACCAAGCACGGGCACTTTCATACATTCTAGTAAATTTAAACTAAAAATATTTGGGAGTCATTTAGAGACAGTGGTGTAATTTAAGGAGTGGAGAGGAATTAATGATTTTCATATTTTATTTATTTACATCCTATTTTATATTCCAGATTATAACTGGAAATGAGGGAGTGATAAAAACCAAGAGAGTCTTGATATGCACAGGAGCTTTTACAAATTTTAAGACTTTCCCTATGCCTAAGTTACAAATAAATATATCGAAGGAAACTGCAGCTCTTCTGAAAATTACTTTTAAAGAAGCAAGAAGATTGAGGTATGTTTAGATTTTAGATATCATTAAAGGTTATGTTCATATAATTCAGAAGCAGATTTTGAGGAGGACTTAACCGGGGAGAAAGTGGGGAATAAAAAAATGCGTTTTTTGTCTAATCATGAGTATATTTTGAACAATTTTCATAACCCCACGTGAGGTCCTCCCTTCTCAGCCCCCAACTAAGCTCCTCCTGGCTACGCTACTGATATAACCTGATGTTAAAAGAGATTAAAGGTAAAATGTGTTATGGCGTAATACAACAAATGCAGTGAACAGAGCTTATGCAACTCACATTTTATTGTAATAAAAAGACTTTAATGAAAGTTTTGCCACCGCAAGTTTGTTTATGTAGTATTTTAAAAATAGTATACAATACATATGCCTTGGTTTGAAAAAATTGAAAAAATATTTTGTCTAAAAATAATTTAAAACTTTAATTTATGTATATTAAACTAATGTTATCTCCATTGATTTTTTTTAATTTAAAATAAAATTGATCTCATTTTAGTTTTAATTGCTAAAACTAGGGGACTGTTTTAAAATACACTAAAATCTCATTTTAATTTATTTGTTGATTTAAAACATATTAGGTGCATTAATTTTTTTAATAGTGTTATCTATAATTATCTACTTATTAACAATATGTCTTAATATATATTTACTAGCCGCCACTCGCGACCAGTTTGGTCTCCCTTAAATGTATGTTAAAAGCACTATAACACGTTACTTTTATTCATAATTTATTTTTTTCCGTAATCCTTCGCCAAACCGGAATATTCTAATAGACAAATCAAAAACTTTTGCGATCATGGTAGCATTTCGCATATTTTTTGTTGTTATGTATTTCATCTTTCTTGACAAAAACCGCTTAACCAACTTAAGCGTTTATGCTTCATATCCGTTTGCTTATCAGTTGCAATATGTTTGCTAATGAGGAGATTCTTAAACATATTAAGTAGTTTTCCGTAATTGGATCCATTGCCAAATGGCGTATTTTAGTTAATACGATTTGGTGCATTGAAGTCTATTTTGTGAAAGTCTTTAATGATATCCACATTTACACTGAACCATATTGTTGCCAATATTTTTTTGTTTGTTTGTTTGTTTCTCGCTACCTTTGGCTGTAGACTTGATTACGGGAGATCAGAAAATCTATCATTCTCATTTAAAACGTCTTGAATAATGTGACATAATCGGGGTGCATATTATAACACGTAATTTTCGAGTATGGTTTGGTGAAACATTGAACTTTTGGAAGCCAGTTTTGATAATTTCTTTTAAAGCATATTTGCTGTCAGCACTTTTGACCCGTGGCGTAGAATCTCATTAAAATTCACGAACTTCCTTCTAGATGCCGATGTCTGTTCGACTCTGTTTTTCTCTGCTCTCCTATTTTGATATAGTTCAGGAGTTTTCATAACTGCATAATTCCCTTACTTTGGCATTTCTGCTTAATGTCTACTGACTATTAAGATCCGTAACTTGTAAATACGCCACGCCAACATTACCGCCTATAATTCTAATTACAGCAATCCGTTTTTCTCTCTATATTGCAACTCTATAGTTAATATAGTGCCCCGGTGCGTCTACGACAGCTGTTCCATCAGAACATTTGATTTCAAAATCAAAGTATCGTTTCTAATTTGCGCACGCGAAAAATAAAAGCTGGCATTGGCGATTTTAAATATGCTATTGGCGAGATTTGCGCCCAAATAACACAAAAGTACTTAATGATGTTATGTATTTTGTAAATGTATATTAAATTACTGTTTTGAAAGCGATTGGTCATTAATAATGGTAAATATGATTGGTGATTAACAATCATTTTCAGTGGTCTCTCTTCCTTGCACGTATAATACATAAATACCAAATTAACTGACAATTTGTTTCGAAATTTGATTCATTAAATATCATTACAGGAGTTGTATTTGTTTACATTCAGCTAAGAAAAGATAAAGAATGAAGGTGAGTTGTATAGCACATAATTATGGTAAACTTTGATTGTGTCACTGGTACGAATTATGTTTTTGACACCAGGCAGCGCTCCAAAAAATCTTTCACGGAAAACTTACTTTACGAACGATTATCTCCGTGGTTTAATGGTTTAATATTTTAAACCTTCACGACGAATGAATCTTTTTTTTTGTTTACTTTCATGGATAGAGAATTTGAATAGCGAGGCTAATTTCAACTGAAGTTATTGAAGAATATATACATAATTGAACGTAAGTCATCTCTCAAATATTAATTTATTTTGAACGATCTTTCTAAAAATGTAACATTTATTAAGTTTTATTCGAAAATATAATTTTGAATAAAAATGGCCGCCTGGCATATGAAAACGTGAAGCGGGCATTCCGGAATTGTTGATGACAGTCACATGACTTACGGTTTTATTATAGAGATGCTTCTTTTTCCAGTGCCATGCCATCTATTACTATCTGCCGTCTAGAAGATAAACTTGGAGCTTACATTCTTCCGCCAATATTGTATCCAGATGGTAAATATACACTTTTTAATTGTAAAGTCAGTATGAAAAAAGATACACCACATAAAATTTAATCGCCCAATTGTTGCAGACAAAAACGAAAATAGCCATTCTGCAAGGAATTATATCTTCTTTCCATTTCTGTGAAAACAAATAAGCTTAGGTTACCATCTTCACTCTGAAATTGGACCAAACTGTAATCTTTTCAATACGAACACCCAATTTTGATAGCATATATGTTTTTTCTTTCGGTAAATTTTACCTTTTGATACCAAACGGGAATTCAGTCGGTCGCATAATTTAGGAATTATGAAGGTTTAACATTTGGAACTCTTAATGTTATATTCTTTTTTAATCTTTACAAAACAGACTGCAATGCGGTTACTTGTTGAAACACAACTCAAAAACTACTTGTCGGAATATGCTAGAATTTCGGATATGCATATTTGAAGCTTCTAGAAATCTATTGCTGTTAAAAAATTCACAGGTTCAATTAATCAATTTTTCGAAAATTAATTATAAAATATACGTACTTTGAAAGTGATTTTCGGAAGAAATATGAATTGAAACCTATCGAATGTTTTAACATAAATCGATTTCTAGAAGCTTTAAATACGCGAATCCAAAATTACAGAGAAGTAGTCTCCGAGAAGAAGATTTTGAGTTAGGTTTTAAAAAGGACCTACATTGCAATCTACTTTGGAATGATTAAAAGGACTTTGAAGGACTCTCTTTCATATTCTTAAAATATTGGATCGAATGACTTCCCGTTTTGCATCTGAATGTGAAAAGTACTGAAAAATCTAAATATGCTGTTAAAACATAGTATTCGTCTTGAAAATTTCAGAGTTTGGCACAATTTCAGTATGCAGACGGTCCCTAAGCTTATTTCTTTTAACTTGAATTACACATTGAATTGAATTACATGTTACATGAATACACATTGAATTACACATTAAATTGAAATAACACAATTTTCAGTCGAAGGGCTATTTTCGTTTTTCTCCACGACAATATGGCGATTAAATTCTATGGTGTGTATTTTTTTTAGGATTCCGTACTTAAAAAGTAAAAACGGAACCATTATAAGATCACTCCTGTGCCTGTCCGTCTGTCAGAGCCCTTTTTCTCGTAAACTATGGAACTTGGAAAGTTCAAACTTTGGAAAGTTATAAAGCCTTTTTACCTACATATTTTCAGATTATTACCCATTCACAAATATATTTAGGAAAAATTTAGGGGGCTAATTACGTTACTTAAAAAAAAGTTTTGTATATCGTGTGGGGCATCGTGTGGAAGATCTCGTAATACCGAACTCAAAAATATATTTGTTTTAATTTTAGGTATTTTATTTTCAGAGATACCGTCGAAAATGCATTGTATATATCCCCTCCATTTATGAATCTACTGAAACTCAAATTATGAAAAAATTATGGGCAGTAGTAGTTTATTTAATCCTTGCAGGAAAACTATTAAGATTTTTCTAGGTAACATAGTTTTTGAGAAAAACTTATTTTTACGTTACACACAAACTTTACTTTTTGGGCGGTCAGCGGGGGAGTTGACGGGCGCTCGAGGTATCTATTGATGCAGAATCATCCAAGGATATTTGATAGTGATTTTCGAAAAAAAAAATGTTGGTAATAAGCCAAGATATTAAGTTACTTGAAAAAATTATTTTTATATATCATGTATAGGGTATCGTTCGAAAGATCTTGTAACACCGAATTCAAAAATATATTTGTTTTAATTCTAGGTATTATATTTTCAGAGATATAGTCGAAAGTACTGGAAAAATATGCTCTCCCCTCATATTTCCGAATCTAATTATGAAAATAATAGAGAGGTAGGGGTTTATTAATTAATAAATAGTAATTAATAAATTAAATGAACGGAACCCTTTGAGCGCAAGTTATACGCGCACTTGACGATTTATTTCATATACATACTGACTGTACCTTAAAAAAGTATCCTGTGGTAAAAAGAGGGACAAGAGTATATGAAAACTGAAAATGTTCACCATTACAATTATTTTTTATATTTAATTATATTAAATACTAGGGGGCCTACACCCTGCGAGCTACGCTCGCCAACCCCCGCTCAGACTTCGAGGCCTCTAAAAACATGACAACGTGCTTTATTTTAAAAATATTGGTAAATCTGTAATTGGGTTGCCATGCTTTTAACGTTTTAATGGGGCATTTTTTGATTATCATTGTCTCATACACAGCTGTTGAGACAGCTGACGACTGTTTTCGCTATTGATAAATAAAATCAATTACACCTTGAAAACCAGCTTGTATAAAATGGTTAGGCTTAAATTGTGGGTACCTCTCGGACTTTCATAACAACGATCTGTATTCTATTCTTCCTTTGCGCTTAAGGATGAGAAAAATTCCATCCGCTTGTGAATAACATTAAGAACCACGGTATTGAAAAGTACTATGTTATAGACTTTTTCAGTAACAGGTTTCAATTTTCTCTCTATTTTAGTGCACCATCATGCATATTTTCATGTTATTTTAAACATGTAAATTATTTATTTTAATTAATATGTATATACGAATTTTCTAATAATTATTTATCATACAAAATTAATTAAATATTTTGTGCATGCATGCCTGCATTTATTCGGCATCAATTGATAAGTTATTTAAACAAATTTGCTATCCGCGATAATTTTACACCACATGCCTGCATTTATTCGGCATCAATTGACGAGATATTTAAACAAATTTGCTATCCACGATAATTTTACACCATGTTATGTCACTTGAATACTGTCCATAAGAAAATTGGGTACTTTTCCAGTATAGGATACTTTGCTTTTAGGTTTGGCGTAATTCGAGCTTCAAAAAGGGATAGATTCGTTAATATACATAGATTTGTTGCCAAAAGTTATGAAAACAAACCCAATGAACTTTTGGTGCTTTTCTATTATAGGGGTCCTGACGCTTTTTTAAAAAGCTTGGCGGAAAAAACCAAGCAGGATAGAAAACCAAGCAAGATATTTTATTCTCCTTCCGTTCAGTTGGGCAATTATTATTTTATATATTCGTTTGAAATATCCGAATTAGTGATTTTATAAATTCGTTTAATAAAATTTTACAAAAAAATAACAAAATGATATCAATAAATAATAATTACTATTAATTCCTTTCCACCCCCCCCCCCCCCCCGCCGCCCACTTTCTTTTGCGTTTACATAAATGACGTCATTTGGACGAATTTATTCAACATATTTTCAGTTTATAAATTAAATTAAATGCTGACAGACGATTGAATCCTGACGATAGAAATGTGATTTTTTTTTTCAAATTTTCCTGAAAAACATAATTTAATCACAATCTTGTCTTCATTATCGATTGAAATAAAAGATAAATTCAATTTCAATTTGAAAATGACGAATAAAAAGAAATCAATAATCCCTATCGGGATCTTTTTCAATTTTTTTCCCTTTTTTGTCACAAAAAAAATGAGTAATTAGTTGCCATCAATATAGAAATGGCATTAAAATTAGAAAAAAATTAATATCTCGAAAACTAATTCCAATTTCAAAATTCTATTACCAGTTTTGACATCCGCGGATTTTTATGGACAATTGGTATTAATTTCACCCTCAAGCGTTTAATATTTTATTAAAAATAGCCCTGAAACATAATCAGTCGTTTAATCAGTCGTTTCATAAAATCGTTTCATTAATTCGTTTTATAAAATCGTTTCACAAATTCGTTTCATTAGGATTTTATATATATAGGGTAGATTTGAATTTTGTATCCCAGTTTTTTATCCCTATATTGTCATCTTAACTTACGGTTTAATTTTCTTACTTAAGTTAGAACGATAAAAAAAGAAAAGGAAAAAAGAGCATAACATTATTAGTTGATTTTGTTGAATTCATAAACACTTTCCAACATAGTTGAAAAGTGTTTATGAATTCGGTTTGTCTGTCTATCTGTCTACCCTCTGTCTGTCTGTTTATCCGTGATCTAACTCGCGTAAATATATCCGGATGGTCATGCAATTGATATATGTTATTGAGATTTACTATAGCATGTTCGGTATTGAAAATGAAGTGTGTAGCACTTATACTTTTTTTTACAGGGGCACTCAAAAGAATGCCGTTACATTATGTTCTACGGGGGAAAATCCTTTGCAGTGCATTTTAATGATGTGATGCTATTTAAAAAAATATTGAAATTGATATACATCACTGAAATACACTGCAAGATGCTTACTATTGAACATGGTACATCTAGCAATTATAATTAGTTTACAGGGAAACTGAAAAGAATTCCATTACATTATGGTTTAATGCGGAAAAGCGTTTGCGACGCATATAATCGTGACACCATTACAAACATAATGAAATTCATATCAATTTCTGAGATGCACTAAGACATGCCTTCTGTAGAATATGGACTGTAAAGTTTTTTACTTTCTTTTACAGTGCCACACAAAAGTATTCTTTTACATAATGGTCTACGGCGGAAAAGCTGTTTGCAGTGTATCTTAATTATGTTACGCCATTTCAAATATAATAAAATTGATATACTTTATTGAGGTTTACTACAAGAAACTTTTTTCGGCCTAGCATTTGTCGTTCATTTACAGGGAAACACAAAACATTTCGGGTGCAGTACTGTGTCCGAAGGATCGTTTATAAGCCATAACTGGAAGTGGGATTTTAGTAAGGTATGCGTTTAACTAAATTTTTGAATGCTATGAGGTATGTATAAATGCTGCAGATGATATACATGGCTACACAAAAAAATTCGTAAGCATTACTGTGCATCAGCGTAAATTGATTAAAATGGGTTTTTAATAGAGTTATGCATTTTGAACGTGAAATATATTTAGTATACCAAGAAAGGTTTGTAGTATATAAATAAAATAATATACGGGCCACGCAAAGAACTAAATACATGGCTGCCTATGCATGATAATTTCTGGAAGTTTGATTTCAGCGTGTACTTGCCTGAATTTAATTATAGCTTAATGCGTGGCGTGTATAAAAAGCTTAATGTAATATACAGGGCTGTACAAAATAATTCAAGTATGTTTCCGTCTATTGGGGCGCAGCTTGTCCCCAATGGGACCTTGCGCCATTAAACCTTATACAACCAGCCAACCAACCGTCTATTGGTAGAAACTGCTGAAGGTGAATTTTCAACTGTGCTATGTGTTTTATTACTAAAATAAGTTGTAGAGTATATTCAAATATATAAATTATATACAGGGCTGCAAAAAAAATTGGAGTGCTTTTCTGGCTGTGGACGGTAATTGCTGAAATCTGGTTTTCAAATGTGTTTTGTGTTTTTCTGAAATGTTTACTTAGATACCTTATTTACCTTATTAAAAAGCGGTGGTTTGTTAAAGTATTTTTTTAGAGCTGGAAAGTGTTTCATAATCTATGCTTGGTGCATGATTTCTGTTTCTTGTTTGTTTATTAACTGATTTTTTCTTAATACTGAGCCATTCAATGGTATATTTTATATGTCTGTACATTGGAAATCTTCGAAGATTCTTAAAAAAAATTTCATAATAAGAAATAGTTTATATTCATAACAGTAGTCATATAAGTACATAAATTCCTAATATAAATTTATAGATTAATTCCACATTGATTAAATTCATAATTTAAAAAAATCATAATAATTTGAATTTATACTAAATTTTAAAAACGTTAAGAAAAGAGAAATTTCCGACGACCAAAATGAAGCCCCGAAGATGTAAGTTTCTGGCGTTAGGTTCCTACAGTAACCTTTTATGGCCCAAAAGTCTGTTGTTACGACGACGATGTCCCTTCGTAAGTGAGAGATAAGTAATTTCGCTATGTGACCCTGAAATTTTCAGGTTAACTTTTTTTTTTTTTCAAAGATATTTTTAATTGTTTATTTTTATAAAGTTTTTTTTCCCTCATAGCCAGCAAAGAGTGAAAATGATTATATTTTATGTCAAGCTTTTATCACCAAAAATGTATAACATACTTTGGTAAACATTACTATTCTATTACTTACGTTTATTTAAAAAACTATAAATCGTTAACAGTTTTAAAATTTTATTCTTACAACAAAATAAAATTAGGCTTATTTTTAGTGACATGCTCGGCATTAAATTTTGACGGAAAAAAGAAGACAACAGAAAGACAACAGAAAGATAACAGAAACCTTTCCATAACAAATTCCGGTGATCGGCGACGAAGATAAAATTTTAACGGATGAAAGAATGAAAGATAACAGAAACTTCACCTTTCCATAACAAATTCCGGTGATCGGCGAAGAAGAAAAAATTTTAGCTTAGGACTCAGTATTGTAAAGATACAAATCAAGATTATAATTAACAAGTTGTAAATTGTACGTCAAATGTAACAATCCGTCATCCATTAAAATTTTATCTTCGTCGCCGATCACCGGAATTTGTTATGGAAAGGTTTCTGTTATCTTTCATTCTGTTTTCGTACTTTAATTAGTTTCAGTGAAACGAATTATATCGTCTGTTATTATGATATGATTATTTTCCGTAATAAAATAAGTATACATTATAAGTTGGAAACACTTTATCTTTTTTTGACGTTTACTGAAAATTCCAACGGGAAACTTAAGCCTAACTTTGAAACTTTCAGAACTTGAAATCCTTATTTAGACTCTTTTTCCTCCTTAATATCTATTTCTCCGAAAACATGTATCAAAAATCCTGTCGGTAGATAATATAATTGCCATAAATAAACAATTTTAGTATACAAATTCGGTTTTAAAATTCAGTATTACGGAAATGACTCCATCTTAAATATAACGTAATCATCATGGCAACCTAGAATCATTACCTATCATGGGATATCATTGAATTAGTTACGTATGATAAGATTTAATAGAATGAAGAATATGACTATAACTTTGTAATCTTACTTATAATAAAATCCGAAGGCAAGAAAGTGTCTGTAACGGCTCCGGGCCCGACCACTCTGATCTGCGAAACGACCATAATTAAACGCCATGATAGGCTTAAAGAAAAAGCTAATGCTACATCCGATTCTGCTGTTAAAATATTTGTAAAAGCATATTAGAGCTTTTAAATATTTTAATTTTGTTTAAAACCTTCAAAAACTATTTCATATAAAACACGTATATCTACATTTCTGTATAATTTTTTTTCTTTAAGCACTTTTCGTTTCAGAAATAGCAGTGAATTCTTTCGTACGGAGGATTTGAGTAACCAATCCAGTATATTGGCGCCATCTGCTGGTGGATTTTGAAATTTTGCTTCCATCATAAATACAGTACAGGACCTATTATGCGAAATCCTCGGGACCAAAGGCTTTTTCAGTTTTGGAATTTTCCGGATTTTGGGTCCTCTCGAAGTTCACGATTATTTGACAAAATTAATGGGTTTTTTTCGTGATTCTTTGACAAAATTTGCATTTTTTTTCTGATATTCTTTGACAAAATTTGCGTTTTTCTTCTACGATCCTTGACGAAATATCATTTTTTCGTGGTCCTTTGATAAAATTTGCGTTTTCTTTTTGCGATCCTTTGAAGAAATTTGCATTTTTCTGTGATTCTTTGCGGAAATTTGCGTTTTTTGCTATTCTTTGATAAATTTGCCTTTATTCACGATCCTTTGACAAAATTCGAGTTTTTTTTCTGAGATTCTTTGACGAAATTAGCGGGGTTTTTTTCGCGATCCTTTGACGGAATTCGCATTTTTTCTGTGATCTTTTGACAAAATTTGTGTTTTTTTTTCTTCGATCCTTTGACGAAATTCCACTTTTTTTTCGCGATCCCTTAACGAAATTAGAAATTTTTTTGCAGTGCTTTGAAGAAATTTACGTTTTTTTTCTCGATCCTTTGGAGAAATTCATGTTTTTCCGCGATTATTTGACGAAATTCGCGGTTTTTTTCCGATCCTTTAACCAAATTTGTGTTTTTTTTTTTTTGTGATCCCTTGATGAAATTTTATTTTTTTCGGAGTCCTTGGGAGAAATTTGCGTTTTCTTCGCAAGCCTTTGACGGAAATCGCGTATTTTCTGCGATTTGTTAACAAAATTAGCGTTTTTTCGCAATCCTGCGACGAAATTTGCGTTTTTTTTCAATCCTTTGACGAAATTCAAGTTGTTTCCGCAATTCTTTGAAGAAATTGTCTATTTTTTCTTCGAACGATAGACATAATTGTTTTTTTTTTCGGCGACGATCGTTCAAAATTTGAGATATTTTTTATGTTCGATTTTCTGGACTGAAGACTAAAATTTTCGAAACCGAATGCCTTAAATTTTTAGGAAAATTCGGAACAGAATCACCCTTGATGAAATAAATATATAACTATTTTTTGTTTCTAACGAATCGTAATATAAATTAATTTTAAACTAAAATTTGAGAGAAAAATGATTTGTTTCTAATTTCGGGGGAGGGGGGGGGGGTTTACCCGCCACCGAAGTAACAATATTTTAGTGATTACACACTGAAACACAATGGACTGAACAAATAAAATTAGGAATCAGTAAAATTTTCGAAAAATTTCAGAAATTCTAAAATTTTAGTAAAAATTTACAAATTTAGAAAATTTTCGAATTTTTTTTGCTGATATCAGTTTTTTCCAGATTTTGGAATTCCGGATAAGGGGTCATATACTGTAAAATGATTCTTTCTTATCAAATGTAATTAAAATATAAGGAATACATACAGCGTAATTTGCATTTAATTTTGCTTATGTAATCAAACAATGAGTTATGTGGTGAGTCAAACTGCTTAGAAACTCATTGATAACACTTTTTTACAAAAACTTTCGCACATGGATTATTTGTTAATATTTAATTTGAATGTTTTGTCCAATCGTTGAACTACTTCCGAAATTTAATACTGAGTAATATATATGTAATAATAAAAAATTTTCGCCCTATTTCTTTAGTTAAATTATTCCAAATTCTTCAATTCTTTTTCCCTCTCTTTTTAAAATATCTCTTAAATCTATTTTGTATTTTATTCCATAACTTAATCAAAATATTCTGTTACTTATCATTCTAAAAATCTTAATCTGTTAAAAGCTACACGTATTTATTAAAACCTTATTCTCTTAAATTGCAACACTGCCTCTAAACGCACCTGCCTAATTTCTTCTTTTGAGACATTTAATTTTTATTCTTTGGAACTTTTATAATACCATTTTTATTTCTATTTAATTCATTCGGCATCCCATGATTCCAAGCGGTTTTCGCGCCCAAAGGCCTTTTTACCTTTTTAATTTGCCGCTTCTGTTAAAGAGTTTTAATCATACGTCAGAGACACGTCTTCGTGGCCTCATTTTTTTCATCCATTAGCGAGAAAGCTCCGCCTTCTTTATCCCCCTAGCGCCCTCCGAACATGGATGCGAGTGGACCAGCTTGTTCGCGCGTTTTGTACCTTTCGGCCAAATTTTGAAGTATTTATACGGTTACACTGGCTTCGGAGACGGAATTTACACGAATTAGTGGTTGTCATCTAATTGCCGTCACTGGGGAGTCTACACTAATGCATCGGTAGTATGTTCTTCAAGCTCTGCTAATTCTTCAAGATCTTCAAATGTGTTCAGTTTTAATGAAGCGAAAGTTGGTGGAGTTGCTTTCATCTCTGTGATCACAATAAAGCCACTGCTCATCTATTAAGTTATTAAGTCTTCTTTTTAATGTTTTTGGGAAATTTCTTCTGGATTTCACTGCCTCTGCTCAATTTTTACGACTGCTAATACACTACGATTTCCGATGAGATATACTTCGAGATTTGTCTTCATGGTGAGCGACTCGAAGTGATGCCCTGTCCGGGTGTCATGACTACATTTCAACGATCTCGACTGCGGCTACCTCGATATGATTATCAGGTAATTTTAGTGGTTTCGGACTGAGATGTTCCGATTGTCTGGTGGAAAGAACGTTCAAGTCGACAGCAATAGCGATCGTCTATAATGTGCCAATTTTCGACAGGAATGTATCAAAAAAGCCGGTCAGGATAACTGATGACCTGTGTAATAAAAACATTTTGGAGACTTCCCAGTGATATTGGAGAACAACTACCGATTAGTTGTCAAATTATCACTCATAAGTGTTTATAAATTTATCCCAGAAGTGACGTCTGTAAGTTAAATTATTCTTTTATTTTTATTGATTTCTTATTTTATTGATTTGTTATTATTGGCTTATATAGAACAAAAATTGTTCTTAGAATACTTTAGAAGAATTTTGTTCCTTTTATCCTGAACATTTAGAACTTACGAAATTTAATATTTATTCTTATGTATTGTTAAAAAATTAATTTTATTTGGTTAAGCTCACAAATATTACTGAAAGTTTTGAACTGCTCTGATATTTATTCCTATATTACTTCATTTTACAAGAGTAACTTCATTTTATGTTCTTATTTTATCATTTAATTATAGTCCCTTTTCATTCGGTGATATTTATTCATAGGAAATAATTTCTATTTATTGAAAAAATATATGAGTAATCTCTTTTCAAGTAACATGTATTGGAACATATTCTATGCCATTCTAAAAATGCATAAAAATTTATTAGATTATCTGAAATTACAGCTTCACTGATTGCATAATAATCGCAAAAATAGCTTTTGAAGTTTATTAATGTGAAAAAAAAAAAAAAAAAAAAAATGTGTTATCTCAAAAGAAAGTTGAGTAACATTGAAAGGGTAAAATTATTGTGCAGTTAATTTATTTGTTTATTTTATTACTTTTGTTTTTTGATGCTATATTCTGAGAGTACAATTCAAGAGCCAAAAAAATTGTTCTTACGAAATAATGATACTTATTTTAAAAAAGTGTTTTATTTATTTCATTCTAAATTGTGATATTCATATATAGTGGATCTATTTATAGAAAGATTATAGTAGTAGTTTACATTTACTATTTAAGTGAAATGAATTTTAATATGAATTGGACTTTTTACTGTTGAATATTATTTAGTTTGTTATTTAAATTATTAAGAGTTAGATATTTACAGTTGTTGTTAAGTTAAAGAATTCTTTATACATTGTTATTTTTTTTACATGTTATTAAAGTCAGGGTTTGTTAAAGTTATTGTTGAAAGTAAGGGTACTCAAACCAAAATGGCTGAAAAAGAGCTTAATGTTATTATTTTTGACCCAGAAAGTGGGATGAATGTTGTGTCTTGGCTTAGACACTTTGAAGGATCAGCCCCTCCAGATAAAAAAGAGTGGAAAATCAACAATATTTCCAAATATTTGAAGGGCGAAGCATTAAAGGTGTATGTTAATGAATGTCTAGATCGTAAAGAGTATGAAAAAATTGCTGAGATCTTAACTGAAAAATTTCTGAAAGTAACAGTCCCCCGTTTTTCTGATTTCGCCTCGCTGAAATTGCATGACCTAAACAACTTAGAAAATTATTTCCGTCAGAAAATAGAGATAGGTCGACAACTTAAACTATGTGAAACTATTATTTTACAAGGATTGACAGATGGCTTAAAACCTGAATACCAGAACTATTTAATAGTAAATCCTCCTGAATCTACTACCGATTGGTATAGATTAGTTAAACAACTTGTCATTCCATCTCATTCTAGCAGTAACAATAATAGTAATGTTAGAAATATGTCTCAAAATTCCAGACCTTTTTCTCAACCAATTAATTCACCTAGACATTGGATTCGCCCTCAACCTAATTACAGGAATCCAAATTTCCAAGCAGCAACTAATTTTAACTCTTCAACGTCCAGGTTCGTTAGTCCCAGATTGCCTGTCAATCATTATCAAAGAAGGCTTCCTAGTCGACCATGTCGAATGTGTTTAAATAGAGGTATCCAAAATGCTTATCACTGGGAGAAGAATTATTTTATTACCGAGTTAGAGTGTCTTGCCATCATTGACACCTTAGACAAATTCTATCATTATTTTCATGGTGTAAAATTTACCATTCATACTGATCATGCATCTCTTGTATGGTTAAAAAATACTAAACATTTGAGAGGCAGGTTATTTAGATGGTCTTTGAAGTTGAGCATGTTTGAATATAATATAGTTTACGAAAAGGGATCCACAAATGTCGAAGCCGACATGTTGTCGAGAAACCCAGTTTCACATTTTATTCAACCACTTACTTTTCTTCTGGACGTTAAAGAAATTATAGAGAGGCAGGAAAAAGATAATGTGTGTGGTAAAAATTATCTAAAGGAAAATGGACTTATGATAGTAAAAAAGAAAGGTTTTAGAAAAATAGTAGTCCCCATGTCTTTAAGGAGAAAAATACTAAATGTTGCTCATGAAAAATTTGGTCATCCTGGTATCCAAAAAATGTTAAATTTAATCTCCCCTAATTATTATTGGCCTGACATGACGCAAGATATAACCAATTTTGTAAAACATTGTGATATTTGTCAAAAGAATAAAAAACCCAGACAGAAAAAATTTGGCTTATTACAAGCTATGCCCACCACAGATCAACCTTTTGAATGTCTTTCTATTGATACTGTGGGAGGATTCAATTATTATAACTCCACCAAAAAATATCTACACATCATCATCGACCATGCTACTAGATATGTTTGGGCTTTCCCCTCAAAAAGTGTTACCACAGAAACTTATACTAATTGTCTAAACCAAGTTTTTAATATTCAAACACCACAACAATTATTCTGTTTTAATAAAATTCTTAATGTCCAGACCCATCAAAAAGTGTTAAGTGATAGAAATGCAGCCTTTACTTCATCTAGATTTAAAAAATTTCTGCGAAACCACAATATTAAGCAACGTTTAACCACATCACATCATCCTCAAACGAATGGCAAATGTGAGAGAGCGAACCAGACAATAGTTACTAGATTGAAGTGTAAAGTCAATTCTACCAACTCCAAAATTCCTTGGACAAAAATTTTGACAGAAGTAGTTAATGAGTATAACAATACCCCTCATTCTATCACTAAATTCCCTCCTGCTTACTTACTTTTTGGCCAATTACCCTATGATTCTCCTCTTCAACAAAATTATTACCCTCCTGTTCAAGAAGCCCTTAAACTTGCTAAAAAACGCACTGATGAATTCTATTGGAGAAGTAAAAAATATTATGATCGAAATTATCTAGAACCAAAATTTGAGATTGGAGATCTTGTAATTTATGAAGAGTTCCAATATCCTAATACCAGAAAACTTTCACAAGTCTTTAGTGGTCCTTATCAAATCCTTAATAAGTTATCTGATGTCAATTTTGAAATTGATAGACAAATTCAAAATAAACCTACTGAAATAGTACATGTATCAAAATTACGCCCTTATTATCCTCCTGATCAATTAAAATTATCCCATGAGAACCAACAACAAACTAATGTTAAATTTATAGTTTCGTCTTGATTTTAATATAATCCAAAAATAAACGAAATAAAATAAATTAATAATTAACTAATCAATTCTCTTCTGTATAACCGTGGTGTTCTTGATTGTGCACACGAGAGTGTCACTGTTGAAGTTTCCACTTGAGTCAACTTTTTATGCTGGCGTAATTTAGTTGATTTAAGTTAGGAGTTTCTGATACTGAATTGGATTAGATTAGAATAATAAATTAAACAGTATTAACTAAACTAATAAAATAAACTGGATTAAATTATATCTTAAACTAATCAAATATGATATCTTAATACTAATTGAGAATTGTCCAACCTTTCTTAATATGCTACAAGGTCCCATTTTTTCATTTCACAAATTATGTTTTCTTGTTTGACTGAAAGCAAGATAGTTACATAACCATCATCTACACAATAATGATTGTTTTCACGAATTTTCCTTATTTATTCCTTTTTTTGTATTATGTATTTTATGGAGTATATTTCATACCTCATTCACTACTATATGGATGAGATATTAATTATATACTTAAGAAAGTAATTAAAGAAAGAGTGTGATATTTTTGAATTATAATGCTTGTTATTGCTGAACTTATTGTTGAATATTATTATTATTAGTTATACTATTTATAATTTGATATTGAGATTAAATATTACTTGAATTTGAATACTACTTGAATTTGAATATGTTGAGATATATAAATTTTACTTCTAGAAGTAAACAAGTAATAAAGTAGTAAAGGTAATGGAAGTTATAAAGGTAATAATGGTAATAGTAATTTTGATGTTGAGTAAAAAACTCTTATACTGCTTACATTACCTATTTGCCTTTTTAAGTAATTACCATTTGTCAGACAAACTATACCATAACAAAATACTCATTTCTCTTAAGTTTTTCTTAGCATTCCATTCAGGACTGAGTTTTTCAGACAAACATAAGTTTAATATTTGAAAATTAACTTATGATTATTGTTATTGTTAAGTATTATTATTTTAAAATTTTTATTGTTGATATTCTTCTTCTTCTTATTATTATTATTATTGTATTATTTGTGTTTTATTGTTGTTAATATTAATCTTAGTACTATTTTCGAGTTGTTGCTAGTAAATATAAAGCATTCAGATGAACTTTAATTCTGAAATAGACTTTCATAAGGAAGATCAGTAAGATCTAAAATTTTAAGGAATTTTCTCTTTCAATTTGTAAACTGTTCAGTTTGTGAGGTATGCAAATAACTTTTTTGGATGGACTATCACTCAGACGAGAACTGAACGACAAATTAAGCAACAATTCTACAAGCAATTTGCAACAAATTTTGTAAGATGATACTCTGGAAGTATGTTATCTATTATTTTAAATTGTTACAATTCTTTTCTTATTTTGTTTAATATTTTCTAAAGCTTTTTATGTCATTGTTAACAAGATTAATATCTTGTAATTGTATTTTTATTAACAACTCCACCAATTCGCGTTATAGTTATTAAATTTAATGTTATTGGGCATTAATGAATAAATTTTGGAAATGTACTTATTTTGACTTCCTCCAGTTGATAAATTGTAATCCAAGTCCGTGTAACATTTCCCTTCAATGAACTTGCAGGTCATATGACCTACCGGTTCATTCGTCTTTTTGGGTGGGGGGATATGTAATAATAAAAAATTTTCGCCCTATTTCTTTAGTTAAATTATTCCAAATTCTTCAATTCTTTTTTCCCTCTCTTTTTAAAATATCTCTTAAATCTATTTTGTATTTTATTCCATAACTTAATCAAAATATTCTGTTATTTATCATTCTAAAAATCTTAATCTGTTAAAAGCTACACGTATTTATTAAAACCTTATTCTCTTAAATTGCAACACTGCCTCTAAACGCACCTGCCTAATTTCTTCTTTTGAGACATTTAATTTTTATTCTTTGGAACTTTTATAATACCATTTTTATTTCTATTTAATTCATTCGGCATCCCATGATTCCAAGCGGTTTTCGCGCCCAAAGGCCTTTTTACCTTTTTAATTTGCCGCTTCTGTTAAAGAGTTTTAATCATACGTCAGAGACACGTCTTCGTGGCCTCATTTTTTTCATCCATTAGCGAGAAAGCTCCGCCTTCTTTATCCCCCTAGCGCCCTCCGAACATGGATGCGAGTGGACCAGCTTGATCGCGCGTTTTGTACCTTTGGGCCAAATTTTGAAGTATTTATACGGTTACACTGGCTTCGGAGACGGAATTTACACGAATTAGTGGTTGTCATCTAATTGCCGTCACTGGGGAGTCTACACTAATGCATCGGTAGTATGTTCTTCAAGCTCTGCTAATTCTTCAAGATCTTCAAATGTGTTCAGTTTTAATGAAGCGAAAGTTGGTGGAGTTGCTTTCATCTCTGTGATCACAATAAAGCCACTGCTCATCTATTAAGTTATTAAGTCTTCTTTTTAATGTTTTTGGGAAATTTCTTCTGGATTTCACTGCCTCTGCTCAATTTTTACGACTGCTAATACACTACGATTTCCGATGTGATATACTTCGAGATTTGTCTTCATGGTGAGCGACTCGAAGTGATGCCCTGTCCGGGTGTCATGACTACATTTCAACGATCTCGACTGCGGCTACCTCGATATGATTATCAGGTAATTTTAGTGGTTTCGGACTGAGATGTTCCGATTGTCTGGTGGAAAGAACGTTCAAGTCGACAGCAATAGCGATCGTCTATAATGTGCCAATTTTCGACAGGAATGTATCATATATATATATATATATATATTATATATATATATATCCTCATCATTTTTATTTGTAGAAATCATTTGTCAGTTTTAAAATGTACTTTTCTACAGTACAAACCTTTCAATAATAAAATTTTCATGCTGTTTGTTTGTATGAAGTCTTATGAAAAAGAAACGCAGATGAACAATCTGTCATTTTTGACGGGGTTATATACTAGTAGAGGTTATAAAACGTCATATACGTCATATATGACTATAACGTCATACATATTAAATAGCTGGGCGATACATCTCGGTCGTTTAACGGTTAATCCTCGGAATCTGCTATAACAAGGAAGTACCGATTTTTAAAGTATTCAAATTACTTAATAAGTATTTTTATTAATATCTTTTTAAGTTTCGGTTCGATTTTCATCAAATTTGAAATGACTCGACGAAATTCTGCAGTGATTATAAATATTAAATTTTAAACCATTCGCTTGGGTAGTTTTTGCGCTGTTATATGCGGACAGACGCACAGACAGACAGACGGACAGACAGACAGACAGACAGACGGACGGACCAGACGACGACTATAGGTGCTACGTATTTATATAATTACGAACGCACCTAAAAATTGACTGTAATTTTATATCTCCTTAGATCTCCAATTAGTACATAATATTATGAAAAAAGCCAGAATATTAAAAGTATGCAATATATTTGTTTTCAAATTGTCTTAATTTTCAACATTCATTACAGATTAAAAGTGTAAAAGTTAAAAAAAAAGATGATATAGTACACTACATAATATTTGAAAAAGTCTGTCATTTTTCCTTTTTTTAATTGTTCATACGTTCAATTTTTTTGTATATGTCATTTTTTAGTGATTGGCGAATAATAGGAACTGACGGTTAAAAGAGTGACGGATCATACAAGTTTTACTATATATTAAAATAATATATAATATTTTTTTCTGATGGCCATCGCTTGCTAAGTTATTATGACAAATAATTATTTATAAGTATTTCTTTTGTATGACATCTAATATTAAAGTTAAATTTAGTAAAATTAATTTCATGTAAAGATGTAAAATGTGTAAGAAATACTGTTCATTTTTTAAAAATAGCAAACCTACCTACATTACAGGCTATCACTATCTTAAAATTGGCCACAACAATTTTGAAAGAACTGACGTTCAAATAACATTGGAGGAAATCAAGAACTGGTATCTATCTGAGGGCGACCCTCAGCAAATAGATAGTCTGTCGAAGTTTTTGATTGAATTGTTACCAGGTAATGGATTTTGTAATTACTATTTATATTAATAATAATAATAACAAACACAGTTCGGTAACACCTTTGTTGCTTAGAGGAGGAGGTTCAAATACAGGCTTGTAGATGATCTGAGAACTGAGCGTCGCTCAGCCTGACGGTGATAGACACAGTTTGTACCTTTAATTGAGAGAATAAAGACAGCAGCAGCACGCCGCTAAAGTCTATCTCATTTACAAACAGTAAGAGCAAAAGTGTTTACGTGACGAAATCTGAGATATTAAAAGTTTTTCAGGTATCTGTTTCTTAGTTTAAAAAAAAAAAAAGAAAACATACTGATAGTATATTGAATTGACGATTAAATTGTTTTCTAGACATATTTAGCTTTGAAATGCCACGAGCACGTTATTGGTATTTTACTATATGAATGAGTAATATCAGTTTCAACCAAAACATAGCAGTGATCCAAATACCGGCCACCCAGAGTGGTCTAAATACCGGCTAGTCGGTACTTGTATCTCTCTGGCATTGCTCCGCGTGAAGGGGATGAAAATAATTGATGGGATCTCGAACGCCGTGTTGCTTTGTTGCGTCATTTGACTGTTAAAATGTATGGCTATGGTTACAATGTTGGCCAAAATCGTCTGCAGTAAATGGGAAGAGAAAGAAGAAAGTGACAGAGGAAAAACTAAGAAAATACAGGCAAAAGGGGTAGAAATTGGATTTTTAAAATGTAAAAATGGAAGATACTCGACTGAGGAAGATGATGTATTTTGTGTCTTCTGCGAGGGTTCTTTATCTGCGGACAAGAAGGGGGAACTCTGGGTTCGATGTATAGAATGCGATATGTGAGCCCATAGCGACTGCACCGACGCAGAGAATGATTACTATGTTATTTTTGTAGATAAAGTAATCTACTTTTCAAGCAGCGAGCTTTTTTTTGCTTAACACATTTAAAAAAATCTAGAAACAGAGTGGAAAGAAGGATGTCAGATATAATCTTTAAGATTTTTGTAAACTTGACAAAAATGCTTGTTATTAAAATTTCCAAGTTTTTTTCTGTACGTAGTTGAAATCATTGAGTCACACCAGGATTTAACAATAAATTAATTTAAAATAAGTAAAAATTTACCTTCACATATATTATAAAAGCAAAATTTGATTCCTAAATTCCAGTATCATTGTGGTGTTTGGGAATTAAAATTAAGTGGGATATATTATATCCCACCGCCCTTCAAGGGGTTAAATATTATTAATCACTCAAATTTATTAAAACAATGGTCTTTTCTCGCTTAATTAGCCTTATTTGTGTGATTCTTTTGGAAAATACTGAGGTATCCGGTATTTAGACCCAATTTTCTAAACTCAAAATTTGCAAACTTTCGGAACTTTATGTTTTTATAAACAGAAAACGCTTTTTAAACGGATTTTTTTTTCTAAGAGGATGTGAAACATATTAATGTAACATAAGAGGACTTTTGCCTCCACTAATTTTCAAAATTGTAGGATCTAGATTGAAAATAAAAGAGGTAGTCGGTATTCGGACCTTTTCCTTTATCACCCCCCCCCCTAAATGTGACCCTTTGTATGACATTATATGAAAAATATTTTTATTGTGTCAAACTCACTTCATGTGATATTGATTAAAGTACTATCCTGGTTAATGTGATTATATTATAAAATCCCAATCCTCTCATATTACCCCACAGCCTTTGTATACAATTACATGAATATTGTTTGTATCATATTACAGTTACAGTCCCTTTGTGTAATACTGATAATAATAATCCCATCAAAAACATACATGTGAAAAAAGGCCAAGTTCGTTAACGGTTTCGCTAATAAAAGAAGTGAGATCTAACTAGAAACCAAGTTCTTTCGAAGCTCCTTAAATCATAGCTCCTGTCATGCATAACGGTCTTCAATTGTTTAAAATGATTTGTTATATTATTTGCTACTCAATAGAGCGACTTGGCAAGATTTCTCTTATTCAAATTTCTCTACTTGATTGATCGGAACTTTAAGTTAATCACTTCCTTAACATATCAATACCTGAACTTCGACATACTTATTCGAATACTTGATTGACTACATCTTTGCCAATGACATACTAGACTAAACTGTACTCAGACTCAAAGATTAAAGTTGGTGGGTGAAAACTTGCCAAGTCACTCTATTGAGTAGCAAATAATATAACAAATCGTTTTAAGCAATTGAAGAACGGTATGCATGACAGGAGCTATGATTTAAGGAGCTTCGAAAGAACTTGGTTTCCAGTTAGATCTCACTTCTTTTATTAGCGAAACCGTTAACGAACTTGGCCTTTTTTCACATGTATGGTTTTGATGGGATATTACTTTTTGTCAAGTAAGTAGGTATGTGTTTCCTTTTTGAAATAAATAGTCTTAATATTGAATTGCCATTATTTAATATTAATTAATCTCACACGTTTTTCCTGCGTTTACGCCATGGTTTTTTTTCGCTATCATTTTCTATATTTTCTTGCACGTTTGAAATGTTATAGCGCACTGCCCATTCACTATCTGAGTTTTTTTTCACACGTTTCCTATTTATTAATAACCTTGTCAAATCAGGGCGATATAATGTTCGTAGGCGGTTATATTCTACGATGGAGCTTTCCTGGGCCTTTATTTGGCTAGGATCTAGATTTATAAGGTGAACACCCTCCAAGGTCTTGACTCGAGAGAGTGCTACATAGGCTTGTCCTTTATTGAATATTGAAGACCCGATGTCGAGCAGTGCGTTGTCAAGACTAAGGCCTTGTGATTTATGGATGGTAATAGCGTAGGCTAGACAAATAGGGAATTGTTCCCGGTGCACAAACTCATTACCCAATATTTGAAACTTAGTCTTAATGCGTTCTAATTCATAAGTTAAATTATGAAGAAATTTAATTTTAATTTTTCTGGCACTATTGTTGCAGTCGACGTCCCAAAGTATTTTTTCTATTGTCCCTATCGATCCGTTTACAAGTCCTTTGCTAACGTCTATATTCCTACGTAACATTACACGTGCCCCTATTTTGATGGTTATAACATTTTCTAATCCGGCAGATAATGAAGAATCATCCTCGTTTTTTTTTAACACTTCCCTTGCTCGTTTGTTCAAGTATCTTGGGCAATCTATTTCATCTATTGCATTCAATTTGATATCTGGTTGTTTTATACTTGTCAACATAGCATCATTGAACTGGTTACACATATTTTTAGTTGCAAACAAACATATGGTATTGTTTGGCATTTCTGAAAAATGGTTTATGATTTCCACCAGTCTTTCCTTTGGGTTATCGGATTTTAATTTAAGGAGTCGATCAGATAAGACATTCACATCTTGATTTGTGATTACACCCAATCTAAAACGGTTCAACATTTCGCCGAACAGTTGATCGTTTTTCTGTCTTATGTTAATTATCAATTCATCATATGAAAATAAGTTTTTCCATAAATTCGGTGCGCTAAGCGATCCTAAACAGTTTTGGACATCTGACGATTTGATGTTTTCGAACGGCGAAAGTTGTCTCACTGGAGGCAGCTGGAGAAGATCACCGAATAACACGATGTTAATTCTGCCGAACCAGCCATCTTCTATATCACGCGTGTCAAAAATTTCCGTTAAGCGGAGATGAATGTACATCAATGTTACATTTGATATCATAGAAACCTCATCAATAATCAAAAGAATAACCTCGTTTAAATCACTTCTTAAAACTTTGAGGACTTGATCTGCCAAAGAAGTGTACTTTGGACAATTTCCATGCTCCACTGGAAGCTGTAGAAGCCTGTGTATTGTCAAACCATTAACGTTAAAAGCAGCAATACCTGTTGGTGCAGCTACAGCAACCAATTTATTTAATTGTTTTTTAACCCAACTTTTGACAGTATTTATTAAATAGCTTTTCCCCGTACCCCCTGTTCCACTCACAAATAATCGCAAAATTTTCTTGTTGTGTTTCAATGTGTCACAAATTTGATCAAAAATACGTTTTTGGTCTACATTGAGGTTTTTGATCATTTTTTCAAGTTCATCTTCCGACACCAACTCTTCTGCATTCCGAAAATCTTCCATTGCATTTTGGGCTTCAACAGGTACAAAATCTAATGGGTTTTCTATACCGTCATCTTCATTATTATCTCTATCTCGGTTGCTTTCAATCTCTGCTACTTTTTCTTCAATCATTTCGAAGAAAGCTTTCTGTATATTATTAAGGAATTCTGTTTGTATTTCCCCGTAATTTAATCCATCTTTCATTTCATTTTTTAATAGGTTAAAGGCTTCTGTGTATGTACTTTGACCTGACTTAAGTACAGAAAGATCCCTCCACGGATAAAACATCAATAAGAGAGAGAAATAGTATTTTTCTGGATACTTATTTACATCATAATTGTAATGATTTAATAAGTATGGGCGCTGCCGTTTCTTTAAAAATTTATTTGATGATATTTTATGTATTTGCTCAGCTGTTGCCAGAGGGGGTGGGGTTGTAGTTATGTCATACCATCGAGCAAAGTCATATAAATTTACTTTTTCTAAGTCATGAGGGCGTTGGGGATAATAATTATCAACCCAAGATTCGAAAAATATATCGGTGGAATCCGATTCTAGCTGGTTAATATCTTTTTTATTTTTTACTCGACGGTTACGGTGCATATTTACATCGAGCCATCTTATTGTGGTCTTCGGGTCGGTGCCGTAAAGAGATATGCCCAAGAGTGTATCACTTGCTTCAAGCGCGCCGCATTCTCTGTTGTTAAGAGCTCGGAGACCTACATTATACAACCTACTAACTAAAGATTTTGATGAATTAATGTTGTCAAAAGTATCGCTTGTGTGACTTTTTTCGCCTTTAGTGGTATATTTTGTGATGTAATAATTTAATACAGCTGTCTTTTCCCCTACATATTGCAGGTCCATATTGCCGTTCCAAGCAAGAAGTATAGCTGGGTTATAATCGTTGATGTAGCGAGATTCTTCTTTACGGGGTATATTATACAGCCTGTTATTAGATGTTAACGTTTTCCTCGCTGCTATTGATTCGGTTACATTTCTGATTGTTAGGGATTCGGTAACCTGGCGAGGAAAACCAAATCTACAAACAGTTATGAATCCTGATTTGGTTTTTTTCTTCCGTAAGCAGTATGAGTTATGTTTATGAGTTTGGTATTTGATTACACGTTCGTACAATGTTGGTGAAATGTTTTTATCGGGGAGAGCACACGTAACATATTTACTGATAAAGCTTGCGACCTCATTAACTGTTGACTCTTGTAGTATTGGCGCATTTTTTACCCACAACATAAGATGAAAGTGCTGCAAACCCCTCGCTTGATATTCACGGCACCAGAAATAGTGTATTATCTCACCCAAAGGGGCTGCAGGTGATGTAAGAAACTCGATCATTGATTTAAATTTAATATCGATAAATCGTGATGCTGCAACAGGATCCATACAGACTAACTCGTTTACAGATTTCTTTTTTAAATCCGGTCCATTTATTTCTTTGATGTACTCCGCAAGGTCAGTCCACGTCCACTCTGAGGGACTGATCGTCAGGAACCACGTGGCTGGCCCGTAATGACGAGTCATACATACAACGTCGCTTCTGGGTTTTTTCCAGAACTGTTCCGTATTCCGTAATCGACCAAATATTGCCATTAAATCTCTTTCAAGCTCATCCTTCTCCAACTTCTCTAAATATTTTTGAGCTGTCAGTTTTTGATTTTGATTTGTTACATTTAATTTATAGTATATGCCTGCGTTCAGCTGTCTTAGATTTGCGTCATTTAACAAGTAAAATAAATACTGCTGATTGAGTCTGAATCTAGGATCTTGTGACATTAAACGGGACTTTATGTACTCTGCACTTGTAATATTTTTTTCTCGTTGATAAAACTGACCAAATTTGCCTTCATTGTATATGTCAGGAAAACATAAAGTATCTATCTCCTTGTTGCGGTTATCAAGTGGTGCTGCGTTAACTTTGATCATTTGATACAAAGCTGTAGCTGTACTGTTTTGTTTCTTTTCATGCAATGGATAGATGGTATAGGCTTCATAAATACTTTCTTTTTCTTCTGTTACTTGAGTGAGAATGGCGTGTGGACTTTCTAATTCTTCAATATCTTCAGCAGTTTCAATATTGTGGCAAAGATTCTGGTCCAGGTGGTCAAGCAAATTGGCAGGATTTTGCGGCAGATTAATATTTGAGTAGTGAATGTTATTTAGTTTTAGGTACTTTAAAGCGTCGTATATGTTGTTAATATTTACTATGTCTTGCCACATGATTTTGTTTTTAGTAGGAGTACTCCTGACAAGTATGAAAAGTTCTTGATTTGCGTTTAATGGGTCTTCGGGATTAGGTAACTTTTTTAGAGTAGTTTCTACAGGTAATGGCAAATGGAACGTCCTTCCTTTAATTTTTTTTATCATTTGCCTATTAGGTATGTTTTTGTTTCCCACAGGAATTAAGTTAGTTATAACCTGAAAAGCCTTAGCCCGTTGAATTAACATTTTTTCATAGTTGTTGAGATTACTAATTTGCTTAGGTATATCGCTGTAATAAAGATTGTTAAGAATAGAATTAAAAGGTACTTCATTAGCTCTTATTTTCTTTAAACATAAATGACAAACAAAAGAACTTGACTCAATGCGATGAGATTCATTGAAGAGCTGCAATCTCTGCCATACATCAGTTTGAATAGAATTTCTTAATTTATTAATAGTAGACATGTCACGAAAACATAGAAGTCTGTGACAGGATATACAGTGGTGTATCGGCACATCGGCACATCTTTTCTTCATGTTATTGTAAGCACTTTTATATTTTTCTATAATCAAATCTTCATTCTATAATATTTCGTTTGCATTTACTTCACAGTAGGCATTACTGATATTAAAGGGGACACCTAATTCGTTTAACTTTTTTACGTTTACGCTGTTTAGGTGTAAATCTATTGTATTTATATATTTGCAAAAAAATGCTAACTGGTAGAGTTCTCTAACAATAGTTCTTATTTTAGGAAAATGAGGTTTTATATTGTTGAGTATTCTAACTTGATAAAAATATTCATGGTCTTGGTTCGATATAAAAGTAAATAGATCTATGACTGATTTAGAAATAACATATTGGAAAGCATCTAACAGTTTTCGTAGAACTGTTTCATCTAATAAACATACTTTTGGATCACATGTCCAAGATACATTTTGTTTATTTTCCTGTAAATTAAATATATATGCTTGACCCTCATCATTTATTGCAATGGTTTTTTCTAAGCTTAATACTTTATATGAACTTTCATGGTAGTAAGGTTCTTGAGTACTCAGATGTTTAGATTCTCCTGCAAGTATTGTAAATTTGTCTTTTAGGTTTGTTTCGGATGATAGACTGCACATTTTTTCAACACTTATATTTATTTTCTTTTGGAGGCGCTCAAAGAGATTAAAGTAATTATCCAACATATTTTTACGACGTTGAAGAACCCACTTAACATTTTTTTTCTGCTTCCAACCGGTTTTTTATTTTACCAGTCAATTGATTAATTACGTTCTGTCCGTCTGTGTACGATAACTTTTTCTTTAACTGATAAATGTTAGTAGCCTTTTGGTCCACCTCAGGATTTTTCTCTTTATAACGTTTTGTGGCTTTTTGATGCACCTCAGGATTTTTGTCCGTATAACGTTTTACGGCTTTCTGATTCACTTCCGGATTTTTGACCGTGTAACGCTTAACAGATTTCTGATTAACCTCGGGATGATTTTGTCGGTAACGCTGACTAGCTTCACACACTTGTTCAGCACGGGATTTATCTGATGTTTTGGGCCGACCTAGTTTACGCTTTGGTGGACGCCCTTTTCTCAATACGTTTTCATTCCCAGAATGTTCTCTGGTCTCATCCTGCACTTCAGGAATATTTAGGTTAACTGCCAATGGTTGACAAACATCGTAATGTCCTACCGATAGATCTCCAGAGAAGAGAAAACGTTTTGTAGGACGGCCCTCTTCACCAAACAAACCACAAAGACTTCCATTCTGATACACTTCGATTCTTATGGAATACAAATCTGCTGCCGCTTTTACTTCCGAAACAGCTCCATAAGTTGTCGAATTAAGCATACTCACACGATATGCTTCAACAGAATCGTAAGGTTCACCGTGTTGATTGCATGTCCATACACTCAAATCTTGCCAGTTACGACAAACATAGTCAACGATTTCCGCTCGTAATCTACTTGTTTGTTGTAAATCAACAGAATTAAATAGTGAAAAGGCAAATGAATGGAAAAGACAACTTCCATCGGGAGGCATTGGAATCACTTTGTGTAAAATGACTGTGTCACCTACTTTCAATCCTATTGTACGACTCATGTTAACAGTCAGTATTTAATACAAATGCTGGACCATTACACCATAAAATATTACAACATTAAAGAAGTGAGTATAAAACATCACATATTTTTACTGAATGGTGTATACAAATTTAAAATTATGTACATACATTAATATTAAAAATGTCGACGTTTCGACCACCATCTATGGTCATCTTCAGGAAAATTTTCTTATATTGCTTTTAAAGTTTCAAATGCGAAAAACAATCCTCCCGTTGCCACAATATTATTACGATGCAGAATCTTCTGCATCGTTTCTACTTATGGTTGGTTGGTACGATGGTTGAGTGTTACCCTTGTTAATTTTTATTTTGTGGACGGCAATAATATTGTGGCAACGGGCGGATTGTTTTTTCGCATTTGAAACTTTAAAAGCAATATAAGAAAATTTTCCTGAAGATGACCATAGATGGTGGTCGAAACGTCGATATTTTTAATATTAATGCATGTACATAATTTTAAATTTGTATACACCATTCAGTAAAAATATGTGATGTTTTATACTCACTTCTTTAATGTTGTCAGTATTTAATATCTAAGTGCATGAGTGTATTATCCGGGCCAGGAGATAGATTGCCAAAAATTGTTGCCAAGTACCAATCTTGTTTATCGTTGCCAATCATGTTTTTAAACACTGTAATTTAACATTATCAAGTAACATTGTATAAATAAATAAAATGTAATACATGTTTATTAAATTCATAACACTTAAAAAAATAGTAAATAACATTATTTTAGTAAAAATAATAAATGGTAGCTAACATAATAAATAAGAAAGAATAATAAATAATGTATTATAATACATTTGGGAAAAAAAAAACTTTTTTTAATACAACTATACTTAATTTTATTCCTTATATTTTAAAATGTATGGCGTTGTAAAGACGCCTTTTTTTTTAAATAAAGAATAATCACTTCATCACTTTACCAACCAAAATTAGCCCACCATCCTATTTTGCGCTAGACTAAAAAACTGGCGCCATCTCTCGCAGTTCATGCGCATTACTTTTCCCGGATTCAACATTTGGCGCTTTTTTTGGCAAATTAAAGTTTCGCCTAATAGACGTAACGTTAAAGTAAAAATGGACACTGTCAAGTGGGTAATTAATCGATTTTCAGAATTTTTTTTCCATTTCTTATAGCGTAAACGAGCTTCTTACCAAATTTTAAGTCTGTAAGTGCAGTAGATATATGAAATCTTTTTGATGAGTGAGTGAGTCACTGATAAAATTATCGATTATCAGACATTTTCAAGTATCATTATCTCAGAAACTAATTATGCGTTATTAAAAAAATTTTGGATTCTGGATAATTAAGGGAGCCTTACTACACATTTAAAATTACAAGTACGTAGGTCAAATAGATTTTCAGTAGTAGAGTGTCGAAATTTGGCGAAAACAGCTCGAAATGGTTCGTGTAAATATACTCACGGCCGGTGTATCGACTTTTTTGCTTTGGGAACTTGGCTGACACACTGCCGTGTGTCTAGATCACAATAAATCGTAAATATTAACATAACTAGCACAAAAGAGATAAAGTGTGACATCTCCGCACGTGTTTATTTTATATTTTATGATTAAAAAGCAAATTTGAAATTGCATTGTTTAGGAGAGAAAGACTCCATGGATTGTCTCATGTTTTTTTTTCGATGCAATTAAAATACGGTTGTTATTTTTTTTTCTCTCGCGCGTGCCTTTTTGTAAGTTTGATGGAATAAATGAGCTAATATTTTGCATAGCTACACTGCCTAGACCCATGGTAGATCATCCATGATCAATATTTATTTGAATCATTTTTCATCATCATTTATTTGAGTCATTTGAATGACTCTCTTTTGTTTACATTTTTAATTCTGGAATTAGGCGAATTTCAACTGCGGATGTCTCAAAATATATGCGTATTTCGATATATGTATTCTCTCAAGATGTTTTTGTTTTTTCACAATGTGTCTCAAAAAGTAAATTTTATGCACCATTACTCAAAAAATTAATTCTCTGAAATTAACTCAAAATGGCTGATAGTCAAATATTTTGCTGCAAGGTCCGCCCGGATTCAACATTTGGCGCTTTTTTTGGCAAATTAAAATCTCGCCTAATAGACGTAACGTTAAAGTAAAAATGGGCACCCCCAAGTGGGTAATTAATCGATTTTCAGAATTTTTGGATTTTTTTTTCGATTTTTTGAGCAAACGAGCTTCTTACCAAATTTTAAGTCTGTAAGTGCAGTAGACATATGAAATCTTTTTGATGAGTGAGTGAGTCACTGGTAAAATTATCAATTATCAGACATTTTCAAATATCATTATCTCGGAAACTAATTATGCGTTATTAAAAAAATTTTGGATTCTGGATAATTAAGGGAGCCTTACTACACATTTAAAATTACAAGTACGTAGGTCAAATAGATTTTCAGTAGTAGAGTGTCGAAATTTGGTGAAAACAGCTCGAAATGGTTCGTGTAAATATACTCATGGCCGGTGTATCGACTTTTTTGCTTTAGGAACTTGGCTGACACACTGCCGTGTGTCTAGATATACTGTTTATGCTGAATGCATCTCAAAGCACACACGCATATGGCCCTTTATATGAAAATTATTTGTATCATGTTACAGTTAAACTCCCTTAATATAATATCAATTGAAATCAAAACCTGCTTAATGTAATAAATTATAATTTCCTAAGCCATTCAGATACCTTCTGTTTGGAATTATATAACAATTATTTGCATCATTTTATAGTTAAACTCATTTAATGTGATATAGTATAATGTTCCAAAGCACACCCATATGATACTTTGTATGAAAATTATTCGTATCATATTACAGTTAAACTCACTTAGTGTAACATCGATTAAACTAAAATCCCTATTAATGGGGTGTTGTATTATAATGTCGCAAGGGACACACATATGATACTTTGTATGAAAATTGTTTGTATCATGTTACAATTAAAAATTGTTAATGTAATTTCGATTAAAATAATATTCTGCTTAATGTGGTAAATTATAATGTCCCAAACCATGCAGATACCATTTTGGTTTGAAATTATATTAAAAGTATTTGCATCCTATTACAGTAAACTCGTTTAACCCGTCAGCACAGGCGCTGGTATAAAATCTACCCCAGCTCACAACTATTACTTAAAAATGTGCGAAAATCGTTCGTGATCATTCTGAGATTTACAGTACCTTTAAAGCTGAAAAATATTAAGATGTGGCCAAAAAGAATTTATCTCCGATTGTGGATGTTCCATTCTTTTGTTATAAAAATATCACGTGGGAGAAAATTTACCCCACGCGTGTTATAACGTAACCCATAATACGTAAAATATAAGTATTTAAGGACACAATTGTTACTTTAATGAATGAAATAACTAATAAATCAGTAAAACATAATGAAAAATACACGCAAATGTCGAATTAAAAACCACTTGATGGCGTAACAAATACGTATAATGCTTCTGGCATCAAGTAAATGGGACTGTATTTTTGGCGTTTAATCTTAGTTTGGCGATAATTTTTTGTTATGAAAAGTGGTCGACGGGATAATAGAGGAGTACCCAAAAATGGCTTAGTTTTGTTAAATTTGTTTGTTATGTATTTTCATTTCTTATTAAAATATCGAAAATGGCAATAAAATTTTATTTTAGCACCGTACTTAATTTTTTAAAATGGCTCAAAAACATGGTTTAATAAACGTATATTTGTAAATATTTTAAAAAACATGTTTTTCCGCTCTCTAGAAAAATTTGTAAGATTCTACAACTGCCTTTGGCACCAACCAGTACATGATACGGAACTTTTCCCTATTCAGATACACAGAAGAGGTTGGTCACAAACAAGAGTAATGCTAGCAACAATATTGTTTTAACTCTATAAGAGTTAGAAACAATAATGATATTAAATTCCCCGATTAGCTTAATACGGAACTTTCTCCTAGAAAAAAAAAACTGTAGAAGTCTTTTACATTTGTTTCGAATGAAGCTCGATCAACAAAGTATTAATTGATAATACAAACAACACTAATATTAACATGGGGGCAAAAGTTTGAATTTAAGTGTATATATTTGGAACCCTCCCGCCCCCCCAACCACCCACCAAAAAAAGAAAAAGAAAGTTACAGAAATGAATTTAAAATGGCGTGAAGCCACCCTTTCTGACATAAGAAATTGGCTGCGAACCCGATTACGAAACTTTCACTTAACTTAATAACATGTATCTAATAGCCCTGAGGACAATTCCCCTTACCAGTTATACGGACCTTGGGGCTTTTTTAAAAAGCTTGACGCAGTTCGGGTTGAAGAAGTTGAGATTTACTGTTAAATGACATAAACTACTATGAAAATAAAACTGGTGAATTATTATGCTGGTTTATGTATGTATTTAAAAAAACTGCATCTGATTACACTCTTTAGATAAATTACTCCTGTTTGCATTTAATAACAGATAAACGGCTTCCGTTTACTAAATTGTTTAAGTATTGGCAAGAGTTGGCGAGAGATAGATAGACGTGTAAACAAACGGGTAGAGAGACGGATAGCGACAGAGATAAGCTAACGGGTAGCGAAACAAATAGACAGACGGGTAGCGAGGCAGGTGCAAAAAAGGGTTGACAGAGGGGTAGTGAGATGGGTAGGGAGACGGGTAGCGTGGTGGATAGAGAGACGAGTACAGAGACGACTTGACAGACGGGTAGAGAGAGGGGTATATAGACAGACAGACGTGTTGATAGACGAGTAGTGTAACGGGAAGCGAGACAGGTAGAGACACGATTAAAGAGTCGGGTAGAAAGACAGACGGATACTGAGACGGGTATACAGAAGAGTAGAGAGACAGTAGACAGATGAGTTCGGAGAGAGACACAGCTAAGACATACGAGTAGTTAGACTGGTAGAAACGTTTGTAGCAAAGCATGTTATCAATGTGGTTTGAAGTATACGAGTTTCTATAAATAGTTATACAAATAAACAAAGGAAATTTTTTTAATTCAAATATTAAATATTTGATTTAATATTTCAATATTTAATATTTTATTTTTTAATATTTTATTTAGATATTTGTCACAAAGAAAATGTTGCAAAAATTAAATTAAATTTGCGTTAAACTACGCTTGCTAAAATACGCTATTGGCTGCAAATCTGATTATGTGACTTTAAAAATATCGTTTTAAAAGATCCGGCGGTTTTTTTTTTTTTTTTTTTTTTTTTTTTTTTTTTTAAGTTTTGAGCAATTCCCGCTTAAGAAAATGAGATTATTTGCCAAATGTTATAAAAAAATGCATATGAAAACATAACAGTATATGAATTTATATATGATATTTTGTAATTATATCATTTAATTTGCTATTTTTCATATGTTGTATCTTTATCTATCTCTTGTCTATCATATGCTGTATATTCACTTAGATTCTTGTTGATATCTTCTTTATATCGTAAATGTTAACTTTATGTTCTCAGCAATATCACTCAGACTAATCCCTTTGAGGGAAGTCCTAGTGATAGGAAAATGTTAATGCAAATGTTTATGCAGTGCAAATAATAATATAATTGTTCTTTTAAACGTTAACAACTCTTGCACATACAGTTTCTATATATCAGTTATATATATATTTTTTTTGTATTTTCATGGCTGAATTTGGATTGTAAAAGCTTTGTATGTAATGATATGCAGAAAAAAAAGTCTAAGTTTTAGATTTTTTTTTTTTTTTTTTTTTTTTTTTCTTCAACTTCTTATTTTAAGTTAAATTATGTTCTTTATTGATTTACAGTTTATTTCAAAACATAATTTTTTGTTTATAATCAAACCAGGGGGAAATTGACACAAGAAAACCTATTGGGGTAAAATTTATATCGCATGTAGTAACGTAATGGAAAGGGGCGCGTTTGCTGACGTTTTAATCTGAAATATTGCAATGTTCCATACCACGCACATACAGAGCTGCCACAGGCGAGCTTTTTTAATATTCCATTTGTACCACTATGTGCAAATTCTTTGTTGTAGATTTATCTTCATATTTTCGTGGAAGTGTATGACAAAGATTTTTTTTTTTTTTTTGAAAAAGGGTACAAATAGAATAAAAAAATACGCGACAGGGACAGACCGGCGCATATGACACTTTGTATGAATATTATTTGTATCATGTTACAGTTAAACTCAATGTAATATCTATTAAAATAATATACTGCTGTATATGTTATATTATAATGTTTCACACCACACAAATGTGATTCTTTATAGGAAATTGAGGGAAAAATATCTGAATCATGTTACAGTTCAAATAATTTAAGTGACTGCCTGAAGTAGTTTATAAAAAGGATAAACGTTGAAAAGAAAAAAAATCGCCCAAAAATACGATATTTTTTGTTTTGTGTGTATGTGTTAGTTTGTTAAAGTTTCAAAATAAAAATATATTGTCTTACATTCGGCAGAAAGTTTGTTTTCATACTTCTGAAAGATAAGAAATCGAAATAAAATAACTTATCATGATTTATTTTAATTGCCTTTTCTCAAAAGAAATTTGCCATAGTCAATAAGTCAATACATCTTTAAAATGCCCCATGCGTTAAAATTGTTATCTAAAATTTTCAAAATGTATAAGGGAGAATCTTGATAAATATTACAACAAACCTGTGTTTACATTTTTGAATGTCGGTTCATTAAGACCCTAAAATTAGAAATAAATCATGCTTGTTAACATATGAATTTTTATTTCAAAGTTAGTTTCGCGCCAGTTTTTGTTATTTTTTTAAGCATCTATCAGTCGTATTATAAAATGTTTGCACTGTTTTTTAATAAAGTAATTTTAAGTAATAAAATGAAATATTGGAGAAATATTTTGAAAATTAAAAAGTATGGAACATTTTTTTTTATTAATTAAAAGGTTAAAAAAATTTATTTTTCTGTAAATTAGCATTTTTTCAAATATTTATTGAATAAGAATCTCTTGTTGAAGTAACATAAATAAGGAAAATAAAAAATTATAGTACATCGTCCCTTTCAATAAAAAAGTAGTTTTATTGAATTCTATCATTTTTAGGTGCTTTCTTAATTATATAAATACGTAGCACCTATAGTCGTCGTCTGGTCCGTCTGTCTGTCCGTCCGTCTGCATATAACAACGCAAAAACTACCTAACCGAATGGTTTGAAATTTAATATATATAATCGTTGTAGAGTTTTGTCGAGTCATTTCAAATTTTATGAAAATAGAATCAAAATTCTAAAACACTTTAATAAAAATATTTATTAAGTAATTTGAATTTTTTTTAAATCGGTACTTCTTTGTTATAGAAGCTTCCGAGGATTAATCGTCATGCGACCGAGATGTATCGCCAAGTTATCTGACATGTATGACGTTACAGTCATATATGACGAATATGACATTTTATAACCACTATGACCAAGCTATAGTCCCATTCTTCCTTATATTAAATCCTATTATACGTAATTAATTCAATGCTATATCCAAGGGCGATGCCAAGATTTGCCCGATGGAGGGGGGGGGGGCTAAATTGGTAATATATATATATATATATATATATATGTATGTATGTGTGTGTGTATATATATATATGGATAAGAGTCCTGCTCGGGGCGCACTATACACGATAATTATAATTGAACCCGACCCGAACCCCACAAAAGCATTTTCATTGACCTGAACCTGAAATGATAGTTAATTAATCCATATTTTAATATAATTATGGAAAATTAGTCTACAATTATATCGCTAGTTTAAATTTTAGTTTTTAAGTACAAAAATAAGCATACATACACTCATTAATATTCAAATAAATAGTTATTCATCTAAAAAGATATTTTAAACTTTTTTTTTGAAAAATTTGGTCAACCAGAATCCGAGCCGTAAGTGCCAAAACTCAACCCGAAATATTCAAACCTGAACCCAAAGCGAAAGAGATTAATAAATATCTTAAAGCTGTTCTCAAATACAAAGGGGTTTCTTTCACACACATATTTTAATTCTTTTTTATTCAGAAACGCATGAAGTGGGCAGACGTTGTTATTCAAAAACTTTGTAATCAAAACACGTTTTCCATTTTCAGGTAAAGACAAAAGATCTTTCAGAAAACACTGTCAAAGTCGAAGTTTTGAACCGAATTGCTGATGGTTCAGCGCCAGAAAGGAGAAAAACGTGTTGTCACGTGACACGAATCGCTTATAACTCAATAAGTAACTTATTTATGAAAAATGGGAAGACTCATTTCCATTCCAAATCGCTTCAATAGTCAGGCCTGTCAATTTTATGCCTTTGCGTTTAAAAATGAGCCAGACATTGTGCTAGAAAGTTTTTCGTTGAACAGCAGATCATTTGATACAATTACTGAATTACAAATACTGAAATATGATTGCTGAAATGTAGTCTGCAATCATATCTCTAAAATCAATTCTTTTTTCTTGTATAAAAATTAACGCATTTACATTCATTCAAATATATATTTTTTTTTTCATTTGCAAAATATTCACGCCTTTCTTTTGAAAAATCGTGTCAACCATAACCCGATCTGAAAGAGGCAAAACCCAACCCAAAACGTTTAAAGTTGACTCGATCCGCAACGAATAAAACTAACTTCACCCCGACCCGATACGAACAGCCGGTTTGTCGGGTTTGGGTAAAATTAGGTTACACGAAGCAATGCAGGACTCTAATCTGAAACAATATTCTGGACACCTTTTGAAAAAATCAGGTAACTCAAACACGACGTGGAAGGAGGAATCGAAATTCAATTCGAAACCAAAACAATTGCAGTCAACTCGACATGCAATGGAAAAAAAAAAATCAGCGCCAACCTAACCACGGGTCGTTTATTTTAAAAACACTAACCTCGAGTCATTTTTTAAAAACTAACCACCACCTTACTGTCGGGTGGTGTGGGGGAAAATTGGGTTATCCGACTCGACTCTACTCCGAAATAAAAATAATTACAAATTTTTTTGTCTACCCAAAATTCGAAATAATTCTATCCTACAATACAAACTAATAGAAAAAATAACGACTGCTGTAGTTTCGCAACTTGTAGAGTGCTACTTCAGACCCCTGGTTACACCCAACTAGAGCCCTGCTCGTGTAATAAGTAAAATTTGCGGCCTGGAAATTTGATTTCAAAACAATCTGAACCCCGACACGAGCCTAACAAAAATATTTGGTTCACTCACTACCCGATCCGAAAACGAAATACTTCCACCTGAACCCGAAATACTTCAATTTGAACCTGAAATATATCAATTCAACCCGATCCGAAAGCCCCAATCGGAGAAAAGTGATCCAAAACGTAATGTAATTATGGAAAAAAGCCCTTAATCATATTTCTAATATCGATTTTGTCCTTTATGTTGAAAAATAAACATAATTATTCGTATTCAAAAATATATAGATTTTCATCTAAAATAGGTTGGGTTGTACCGACCCGAACCCGAAAACTCTGTTTAAAGCCAACCTAAAACCCAACCCAAACCCCATGAAAAAATTTCTTTTGACCCAAAATTGACAAAAAAATTTCGCCGACCTCAACCTGAAATATTTTTTAAATACATCCCGAAGCCCGACGCGAAACAAAAAATTCCAAACAATTAATATAAAAAAGTATATAGTTTTTCATTTTAAGCTATATTTTGAGGATTTCTTTGAGAAATCGGGTCAACCCGAACCATACCCGGAAGTGTCAAAACCCAACCCGAAACCGACCTGCAACCCGAAACAGTTAAAGTTAACTCGACTCGAACCGACCCACAATTAAAATATACAAGTAAGACCCGCAACAAAAAGACTAGTTGGTTGTTGGTTGATTTACGATGGCCGATTATCTACTCTTGGGATATAGGCCCTAGGGGAGAGTGCCCTCTGTGGGGGTCTTTCTAAGGGATCCTAACCCGTATTTACGGCAAGGTTCGAAGAAAACCAAGGAAAACTCCGAACGGTTAGGTCGACGAGCGCGGCAGGGGTTTGAATCCAGCACCTCCCGTCTACCAGCTTTTGAGAGCAGAACCTCTCAGCCACTGGTGGGGCACAAAAAGACTAAAGTCAGTCCGATACGATCCAAACCACGAGCCGGGTCGGGTTCAGTTTGCCCCACACGATTGAGGACTCTACCTCCAACTCCAGGCCGATAAAAAAAAAGTTTCGTTCTTCGCATTCCGACCCGACACGAAATACTTTAACCCAAGCTGACCAGAAATCAAATATTAAATTACAACTTCTAAACAGCAAAATTAAAGGCGTCGCGTCGGATAGGAGCAGATAGCCTGTCGAAACAAAAATAAGAACATTACGATGACTTTGTTTAAGTTAAACGAAATGCATCGAGATGTGAAACACCAGTCACCTAACAGATAAACTGACATAATTATTTTTCTTCCTTTTTATTTTTACAAACCACAGACAATTGAAGGCCTGAACAAATTAATCACTGAGAAAGGAAACTACATGTACCCGAATAAATATATTAAAGCTAGGATAATAGATTGCTTTTTGATTAGACTTAAAATAGATTTTTGATATAAGATATTATAGCCGAAATAAAGGAATCTAAATTAGAAAATAAGTTATTTTGAGTATATTAATTTACTAATATATATTAGTAAATTAATATACTCAAAATAACTTATTTGTATCATAAGAATGGCAACCCGATCCGATCCGACCCGACCCGACCCGACTCGGGTTGAAATCTAAAAGTCAAAATATTTTCCCCGATGACAATTGAATTTTAACCCCGACGGGGGGGGGGGGGCAGGTATCCCCGATGGGAGGCATATGACCCCCCCGGACCCCCTCTAGCGCCGCCCTTGATGCTATCCCATGACAAGTACTGATTCTAGGTTGCCATGGTGATTTCGTCCTATTTAAGATGGAGTCATATTATTTCCGTATTACTGAATTTAAAGACCGAATTTGTATACTAAAATTGTTTAAGTTTAGCAATCCTATAATCTGCCGACAGTGTTTTGGATAAATGTTTCCGGAGAAATAGATATTAAATGGAAAAAGAGTCTTAATATGGGTTTCAAGTTCTGAAATTTTCAAAGCTAGGCTTAAGTTTCCGATTGGAATTTTCAGTAAATGTCAACAAAAAATAAAATGTTTCCAACTTAAAATGTACTTATTTTATTATGGAAAGTAATCATATCATAATGACAGACGATATAATTCATTTCACTGAAATTAGTTATAGTTTAAATCTATTATAAAGTTATAGTTTAAGTATCACCTCATTTGTCACGCTTGGCGTACAGTTTCCAACTTGTTCTAATTGAATTGATAAAGTCACTTACATTTACAAACTTTTTCTTTTAAGGTTTAAATTATGAAGAAATTACTGGAATGACGGGCGTAACATGTTACAATAGATCAGGACTACCGTACATTGATAGAGTGTCACCTTCTGTTACTGTTGCTGTTGTGGGGAATGGCAAAGGAGCCCAGTATTCGGATGAAATTGGAAGAATAGCTGCGGCCCTCAGTCTGACAGGGAATTGGGAATCAGAATTACCTAAATCTCATTTCCAGGCCACGTATCAGAGTTAATATGAGTTTTATAAATACAGGGTCACCTAAAAGTTACTAGGTGAAATTGAAAGCTAATATTTCTTGACTTGGAAAAAAGTATATTTTCGTTTTATATTTAGATGAAAAGAGAATGAATTAAGTAAAAAATTATCAGCTTTTAAAGTAACCTAGTAATTTTTGGCCAGCTTGTATATTATTGTAAACATTTAAAGTTCATATTATATTGTGTGTAAATGTATAATACTGTATATTTTTTGTAAATAAAATAATTATTTAAAATACACAGCACTTATCTTCAATGAATGAAAAGGTAACCATAAATGTGCTCTTTAATTTTAATGATAGCTTTTATTTTGATTTTAGTCTGGTTTTGTTGTATATAAAAAAATATATGGATATGTTAGTTATTTTTGAGAATAAAGATTCTTAATTTTCCAGAAAACCCAATTAACTTAAAATGCTATGCTAATTAAATATTTCGAAATTAATATTACTAGCATTTTTATTTTAACCTAATAAAATTTGAAAAGTTTCTTTTAATTTCGATTACGCCCTGATAGCGATTACTTATTTATTTCACTTGCATTAGAAATCTAGATTTACTTTCTGGTGTAAATGTAAAAAAAAGTAGTTAAAAAAAAAAGGTTTCTAAAAATGAAAATTATATAAAAAATAATAACTTGGATTAATTTAACTTAATATATTCAACTCCAATATCAAACTAGCATTTCTTGTGTATTTGATTTTCTAAATCATTAAGTATTTTTCTTGCTGTTATAATTTTAATTAATAAAATATTTTAAAAAAAAATATCATTGCTTTTTAACTTTGCATTTATATTTTTTTTTTATTAGGAAATTCGACAGATTTGGTTTTATATATCTAGGCTTTGTCAATCAGGTCATGCATATGCTTCATTAAACCACAGTTTTTTGGTCATTAGACAAATTTTAAGGTACTTTTAGTGGTCTGTGTTCTTTTAAAGTACTCAAAAAACCTTTTTTTTTTTTACTTTTTCTCTTTAAAGGCTCTTTTTTTTTTTAGAATTTGAGTACAGTTGTCTAGCCATAGTTCAAGAAAAAACTTTATGGGAAAAATATTGAATTAATTTTATTATTAAGTATTTAACTATGTTCAAATAGTATACGTAACAGAAAACATATATACCATAAACACTTTTTTTCTATTTCATATAGGCCAATAAAATTCCGATTATTTTTATAGTTTAAATTGAATTATATTGAAAGATATTTTAAATAATTTTTTCTAAAATTCTAAAATTGGATCACATAATCTACCAGACATTTCAGAGTTAACTGTCACCAAAATAAAGTATATGCACTTCCTGCAATTTCAAAACTATGTCGATAATTTAACATTTCATAGATGATCATTAAATTATTATAAGATTTTCGGCACCTTTTACAATGTGGTAGTTAAAAATTTTAACATAATTTGGTGAATATTTACACAGAAATCACTCACTCATGTATAACCAGACCTAATCATAAGAAGAATGAAAAATCATGCATCAAGCATAGATTATGAAACACTTTCCAACACTTCTGTAATAATTAGTATTTATAGTTCTTTTACAGTGACACACAAGAAAATTCCATGACATTATCATCTATAGGAAAAATGCGTTTGGGGTAAATTTTAATGATGTTATGAAACTTTCAACATAATGAAATTGATATGGATCACTGAGATGAACTACAACGTGATGTCTATAGATTATAGAGTGCATAGCATTTATCTTTTACTTACAGAGAGACTCAAAAAATTTGGTTACAGAACAGACTATTTTCCATACTTGCTGGAATTGCTATTTCCTCTGTGGTATGTATTTTTAAACAACTATTTTTTAGTATATTACATATTATGTAGAAATTCTATATATCACATACAGGGATTTACAAAAGAATTCACTCACATTACCGGATATAGATAGCAATTGCAGAAAGTGAATTTTTACTGCGTTATGGTGTTTTTTAAATGATTTATTTAGATATCTTTTTCATTGGATGAAAAAATGAAATTTCTTAACAATATTCTATTAGTGGTAGAAAGTGTTGTATAATTTATGATGGATGCATTATTTTACGTTCTTGTTTTCTTTAATTAGCAGTTTACAACATGGTTGGAAAGTGTTTATGAATTTGGTTTGCCTCGACGTCAGTCTGTCTGTACTCTTACTCGCGTAAAAAGACTCGAATTTCCATATAATTGATATATGTTATTGAGGTTTACTATGGCCTGTATGGCATTGAAAATGTAGCATGTGGCATTTATACTCAACAGAAATACTCAAAGTTGACACGTTTACAGAGGCACTCAAAGGGATTCCATTATATTATGGTCTACGGTAAAATCGTATACAATGTATTTTAATGATGTTATACTATTTGATGTTATACACCACATGATGCATGATGCCACCACAAAATGCTTACTGTAAAATATGGTGTACCTAGTATTTATCGTTCATTTATTTACATTTATATGATGACACAAAAGAATTCGGTTACAGTACTGGCTATAAGCGATAATTGCTGGAAGTGCGTTTTCAGTTGTGGTATGCGTTTTTTAATTTAACTAATATTTTGCATATTACCTGGTGAGTATAAATTCTATAGATCATATACATGGCTGCCGAAAATAATTTGAGTACATTTCCGTTTATTGGACGAAAATGCAGAAGGGGAATTTTCAACTGTGTAATGTGTTTCCTAACAGAACTAAATTTTAGCATACTATATAGTATATATACAAATCTATAGATACAGGGCTTAACAAAAGAATTTGAATGTTTTTCCAACTGTAGATCGTAATGACTGCAATTGGATTTTCAAATGTGTTATGCGTTTTCCAAAACTTAATCCAGCCTTACAACATAACTTAGGAACAACAGAGGGAACTATTAAGAAGTGCAATAAGATCGGGATTGAAAAATCATTTCACATTTAGTGCTACAAATCCCGCAATGAGCGGCAAAAATCTTAATGTCAACCAAATTCCTCATGGGTCTGAACAAGTGTACTGTTAAAAATCACATACAAGTAAAAAGGTGTTTTCGATGTCAAAAATTAGATGATCATGTCGCCAAAAATTACCAAGAGCCGACGCCAATTTGTGGCTTTTGTACAGGACTTCGTCAAACAGGGTACTGTGCGAGGAGAACTGAAAGAAGTTCTAATAATTGTATAATAGTAGGAGAAGACTTATCATCAGATCACGCGGCATATGATACAAGATGCCCTGAATATCGCGGGGCACTACAGAGGTGTTTGAAAGAAGATAAGAACTCAGTGACTGGTCAAAATTCTGACAAGATATCACAATAAAAAAGAAAATTGCCCCAGTTAAACTGAGGGCATTGAGCTCACAGGCTATTCACACTATTTGTATATTATACTTATGAACCTCCAAAACTAATCAGGGAAGCCCCTTATTACAATAAACCTATATACTAAATTCGAAGCAAATCGGATAATTCTGCATGAAAAACCCATTTATCTAAATTAAGGGGGTTACCCCCCCGTATCCCCTTTATATTTAACCAATGAATCCCCAAAACTAACCAGGGAAGCTCCTTACCACAATGACACTATATAGAAAATTTGAAGAACATCGGATAATTCTCCATGAAAAACACATTCATCTAAATTAAGGGGGGAGGATAAGCCCCCACCCCCTTTTACCCTCTTTATACTTAACCAAAGAACCCACAAAACTAATCAGGAAAGCGCCTTATCACAATGAAACTATATACAAAATTTAAAGAAATTCGGATAATTCTGCATGAAAAACCCATTTATCTAAATTAAAAGGGGGGGTTAGCCCCCCGTTCCCCCCTTTATACTTCACCAATGAATTCCCAAAACTAATCAGGGAAGCGCCTTACTACAATGAGCCTATATACAAAATTTGAAGAAAATCGGATAATTCTGCATGAAAAACACATTTATCTAAATTAAGGGGGGGGGGAATCAGCCTCCCCCGTTATTCCCTTTATACTTAAACAATCAATCCCCAAAACTAATCAGGAAAGCGCTTTATCACCATTAACCTATATACAAAATTTGAAGAAAATCTGATAATTCTGCATGAAAAATCCATTTATCTAAATTAAAGGGGGGTTAGCCCCCCCGTTCCCCCATTTATACTTCACCAATGAATTCCCAAAACTAATCAGGGAAGCTCCTTACCACAATGAGCCTATATACAAAATTTGAAGAAAATCGGATAATTCTGCATAAAAAATCCATTTATCTAAATTAAAGGGGGGGTTAGCCCCCCGTTACCCACTTTATACTTAAACAATCAATCCCCAAAACTAATCAGGGAAGCGCCTTATCATAAGGAACCTATATCCAAAATGTGAAGCAAAACGCTCATTTATATCAAGAGTTATCGCGTTACGTACATACATACATACATACATACAGAACGGGCGGGCACATTAGCTCTCAGGCTTTGATAGCCTGTGAGCTAAAAAGCAGTCGATTGTAACTAAAATCGACTAGAAAATCTGTATACTCATTTCATTAGGTACTGTTATAACTTTATTATTTATTATTTAAGTTTAAAAAATAATTGGTTTAATATGTTTATAAGTTTTCAACAACTTTATTAACCATTGAGAAAATGGTTGTTGTTTTCGGTCGAGAATGGACCTTCTTGACGTCGTAATTAGCACTTTCCAACCTAGTTGAAAAGTGCTTATGACTTCGGTTTGTCTGGCCGGATGGCCGTCTGGCCGTCTGTCCGTGCTCTAACTCCCGTAAATATGCTCGGATTGCTCTGAAATTTTTATATGTTATTGTCGTTATCTATGGCACGTTCCCTATTTCCACTGAAGTGTGTAGCACTTATAGTTTTCTTACAGGGACACTCAAAAGAATTTCGTTACATTGCGGTCTATGGGGAAAAATCATTTGCGGTTTATTTTAAAAATGTTTCACTATTGTAAACGCATTGAAATTTATATAGATCACTAAGATGCATTAGAAGAAGCTTAATATGGAATAGTATGTGTATAGCACTTAGAGTTACTTTACAGGGACAGTCAAAATAATTCCGTTACATAACGTCTATGGAGAAAAATCGTCTGCGGCTTATTTAAATAATGTTCCACTATTTTAAACGCATTGAAGCTTATATATATTACTAAGGTGCATTACAAGAGGCTTACTACAGAATAGTGCGTGTATAGCAGTCATCGTTCATTTACAGGGACACACAAAAGAATTCTCTACTGTCTGTTAACAATAATTCCTGGAAGTGCGTTTTAAGTTACTGAACGCGATTTTAATCTTAACTAGCTTTTTGTCTATTACGTGGTGTGTATAAATTCTGTAGATCCTATACAGGGCAGCACAAAAGTTCGCGAACACATTTCCGTTTATTGACAGAAACTCCAGAAGGAGAATTTAAACTGTGCTACGCGTTTCCTAACTAAACTAAAATTTAGCATCCTATGTATATATACAAATCTATATATCATATACAGGGCTACATAAAAGTATTCGGATATTCTTCCGAATATTGTATATATTGAAAATTCCTGAAATTACGTTTTGAAATATGTTATGCGTTTTCCAAATTGTTTACTTAGATGTCATCTTTCAGCTTATTAAACGGTAATGATTTATAAAATTATTTTAGAAGCGTTGGAAAGTGCTACATAATCTATGCTTGACGCATGATTTTTCGTTCTTGTTTTATTGACGTCGTGACTTTATTTTTTTTAAGCGTTTTTAACGAAACTCTGTAACTTTAGGAATTTTTTTTAACGAAATTCTGTAACTTTAGAAGAAATTTTCTTTGAATAGGCAAAAGAAAGGCATAAAATCGTTACAAAAATGTTAAAGTTACAAAAAGGATAGATGCAAATTATCAGATATGAAAAAAAGCCGAATTCAAAAATTGACGTCGGATGAGAAATCGTCTTATAAAGCAAAAAACTTTAAAGTTAGAGAGTTAACACAAGGGTTAAAGTTACTGTAGGAAGGACCCGATAAAATATTTTTGGTTCTTTTTTCATTAATATATTGTAAATTTGGTACTTTCGTGTTATAGCGGCCCCCAAGGATGAATCGCCAAGCGACCAAAATTTATCGCCAAATTATAAAGCATGTATGACATTATATTCTTGACGTATGTGGCCAAGTAATAGTCATATATGATGTATATATATGACATGTGTATATGATGTATATACGACATACAATAAGTAAATAATTATGTGTATAATGACGTATATGACACATATAGGAGTGTTTCGAATATATATATGCGTATATAGGATGCATATATAAACTTTGCGATGATCTTGGCGAAATCATAACTGCAACCTTGGCAAAATCATAATTGTGGGGGCCGCTATAACACAAAAGAACGGTATTTTATTTATTTATTTATTTATTTATTTATTTATTTTGTTAAAGCTTTCGAAACATTTTTCCAATGGTTATTGTAATGTTTTAAATTATAATTTTTATAATTTTAATTTTGTTTAATAATTTATTAACTATTCTAACTTATGTTTATTTTAATTATTAATAAGTTTATAACAACATTATCACTTTGCGTTATAGTATATGTAAAACTGCTCAAATCTTTTATCGTAATTTCATTCTTAAATTTAATTTTCAATTTGATTTAATGTTTTAGTTTGTAAAATAGCTTTTTAGCCTTCTTAGTAAGGAATTTGAGAAATATTTCTTTATATTTTAAGAATTAAAAATTTATTTTGAATTGCATAGTTACACCAGTATTGTTCATGATTTTTTTTCAATAATTTAGCATTCTTTTTACATAAGTAAGGCATCAACTTGTTAGTCTCTTTTTCTTACTATATTATTTATGAGAGTTTTCCTTTCTTTTTAGTACTGACTATTTATGTTACTATTCTTTTTCCGGGTTTGAATCATTTTCCGGATTTGTTTTCTTTTTGCTTAAGTGTATTATTCACAATATTTTTCTTTTGTCCTGAGTAATACTACCTTTTTAAAAAAAAAAAAAATATTAATGGTACATCAAGGCATTGTTCCACAAATTTTGCTCAAATTTTGTTGAACTTTATTTCTTGTGATAGTTATTTTAAAATATATATTATTATTTACAACTATAAACCTTTAGTATTTATAATTTATACTTGGAACTTCGTAATAGTGTATGTTAAAATAAACAGTGGGTTTGTGTCTTCGCCCCGGGATTGCACTTATACTATAAAGTGAAAGTTGGGTACCCGGGGCGGTCATCCCTTGTCATCCCTTGTTTATACAACATATATTCTACAGATTATGGCGTGCACACCATTTATCTTTTATTTACAGATACACACAAAACAATTCGGTTACTGACTATGAGCGATAGTTGTTTGAAGTTCGTTTTTACCTGTATTATGCATTTTTTAGCTTAACTAATTTTTATCGTATTACGTGGTGCATATAAATTCTATAGATTATGTACAGGGCTATACGAAAGAATTTGCATACATTACCATCTATGGCCAGAAATTGCTAAAAATAGAATTTTACTGCTTTATGTGTTTTTTTAACTCTTTATTTGCATATATTATTTCATTTTATGAAAAAAAGAAATACTTAACAATATCTATATATTTAAAACGCTAAGCGATTTCTTTCGACAATCCGTGAGAACAAACTACTGCATCAAATTACATCATTCTTTTTTTAAATGAAAGATATTTGGACACAGATTTGTTATCGTGCATTCGTTTGTTCGAAAATTTAATTAATTAACCGTAATTTTCAATTAGACTTTTACTTCTGCTAATGACGTCATAATCAGATAACGCCTACTGTTCCGAAGCACAGAGTTTATTTTCTAAACTCTGTGGTTGAATAAAAGAGAAATAATAAATATTAAAAGCACGCGATTTTAAGGTCGAATTTGTTAATTTGCAAGTTAAATTTCGGTAAAAATACTTATCCGCGTATTTTATAAGCGAATAAAAATTCATATTTATTGTGACGTCACGGGGATATTGCCTATTGGGTTTATTTTATCCTTATGCATTATAACTTTGTTGATGCCATTTTTTCATTACAATTAAATACAAAATATATTTATATTTGTGTGCATGGTGTTTAAGCATTAATGTAAGGTATATGAAATACGTGTGAAAAGTTAGCGTCTGTGAAAATGACGTTATGCTTAGCTTGAAGTGCATTTTAACATTGATAAAACTAAAGAGAAAAATGTATATGATTGTGTTAACATGACAGAATTTTACTGATTTTTGCATTCATAATTATAAAGATTAGAATTGGAGCCGTCATTGATTTCTTCATCTTGATTGCATACCTTGATTACATGTTACCAATTGCTTTTTTTTTAATTATAGGATAGAAGATTTCCTTTTTTAATTAAAAAAAATCACAAAAGTAAAGGATTTCAGGAAATTTAAAGTTATTAAAAATAGTGTTATGGTACAAAAAAATCTTGAAATAATGATTGTATTTTTAGCTAGAATAAACAATGTAAGACTAATATTTCATAGGAATTATTTTGGTAGATTTATTATAAGTTCATTTAACAGTTCCTTATTAGCGCTAAGCCCTATTTCTTTCACTGTGAATTTCTCTTTTGATGTCAAAAAATGTTTTTCCACTTTTGGACGCCAGCCAAAATACAGTGGCAATTTTTAGAAATGTACAACAGTTGTGACAACAAAGACGCTATCGCTTTAGCTTTCATCGCGCTTACATCACTTCGAAATACTACAAATTTCTATTTTTTACTACATTTTACAATTTTAATTCTTACATCGTCAATTAGGAAAAAAATTAGCTTTCGATTGAAATTTATTTGAAAACTGCCGATTAATTTAACGACTTTTTAAATAATTTTCAAGCATGAAAAGTTTTTCAATTCTATCTTATCAATGACCACCAGTTTACTTCAATAATGTAAAATACCCCCTGGGAAAGTTGCCACAATTGAAAATAGATTTCCCTAACCATCATAAAAAGTGAATAATATTTTTTTTTTTTTTAAAGTGATAAATCATAAGATCAGATTATCCATAAGATAGAACATTTTGGCGCTAAACAAAAATCTGTCAGGAAAAAAAAAATTAGTTTATGTTGAACATAAAATTGATATGTTAAATTCGTTGATGAATATGTTCCATCAGATATCAGGATATGCTAGGAAGTGCATTTTTTTATTTTTTTACATTTGCCAACTGTATAAGAAGAAAAATATCCCCGACTGTGATGGAAAAGGGATAATCAATGGCGGATCTAAGGGGGGGGGGGGGATGGGGCGATCGCCCCCCCCCCTTGGGCTGATAAAGGGTCGCTATTTAAAGAGTCTTATTTTAATACATAATATCATAAAATTGCCCGTCATGACGATTGAAATAATAGGGAATCGAATAGCGTCTTTCATTTTTCGATTAAATGTACTGCATTTCAACTTCTTGTTAGTATAATCGATTTCTGTATTGTGATGTCCCTTCCCCATAAGTGATACTAATACGGAAGAACTGAAACCAAATTCTCAGAGTTCGAAGTCCAACCGCAAATCCTCATCTTTTCTGATCAAAACTATCCTTCTACATTCATGAATCATGCAAATGGAAGCAGCGTCTGAGGTTTGTTTCATTTAGTTGGATAATCATCCTGATTATGTCAAGGAACCGAAGAAACCATACAAATAAATTACACTTGAAAACATTAAAAATCTCCCTCATCTGCAGATAGATTTATTACTGTAAAAAACTTATTAACCTTTGCATAAAAATTGATTAGCTTAAAACGATTCATCCTATCAATTCATCCATCAACTCCTATCAATGATTAAAGAGGACATTTTAAAACTTTTAATTTAATCATTTTAAAACTCTTTTAACGTCGAATTTCGACGGTGCTTTTGGGCAGATGCAATGCACATGCTCTCATTCGGTTGCATTATCACAGGAGGTGGTGGGGGAGATATGTGCTTTATTTACTATGTTCTGTTATTTACTGAATATGATATGAACGTAGGAATATACTATTTGTATATACTTCATAGGTCCATGAATTTTTTTTCTTGCCGTGGGAAATATGGTGGTGATGTCAAACTGATTTGCATTACACAGTTATTTACGGATTGTTTGTTTGGAGTTTGCATCGGAAATAGTACTGTATTTGACTGGGGAAAAAATTGTAATATAATCATAAATAATAAAGAAGCTTATTTTACTGATATTGTTATAGTATTTTTTTTGCGTCAAGTTTTGACGGGTTCCATCTAGTTTATATAATGTTTGAAACTGTTTCATAATCTATGCCCGATGCATGATTTTTCGTTCTTGTTTATTTAAATTTTGAACTTGCAGGTGTATGAAAATTAATTCAATAAAGCTCATAAAAATATAGCATTTACTGCATGTTGAAATCACAGTTTTATTTTTGGTGTGCTGTTTTGACTGCAGTGAAAGAAAACGATTTTTCAATTTTTTTAGTAATGCACCTGTTGTCGTGTCAAAAACGTCATATAAAAGTTTTTTTTTTTTTTTTTTTTTTTGAAGAAATGTATTGGCAATTGACATATAAAATCTAATGAAATATATAAATGTCCTGTACATTCAAAATATATTGCCAAAAGCGACTTTTCTTTATGTAAGGATTTTAACGTAGCAGAGAGAAAAAGAATAAAAGAATTTTGCCATGTTATGCTTCTTTCATATATATATATATATATATATCTTTGAAGATATTTTATGTTTTGTAGAACATGTCAGAAGTGATTTGCGAAATTTACATTAGTGAATTCTTGCTAAAAGTGTCCCGGCTTAAGTATATTCTTTTAGCACAACCAGTATTGATATATCAAAGGACCCAATATTTCGCAAATATTGCATTCAGCGTTATACCCCCCCCCCCTCCGTTATACCCGTCATTCGGATCTGTCGAGTGTCTATCGAAAACAAAAAATTCTACCTTAACCATTCTTTATTAGTAACTTTTTATGCTTGTCGATTACAATAAGTACTTTTATTAAGAAAATCATCACATGTGTATAAACTGGCATTTTGGAGATAAATTTAAATCATTTCTTTGTAGATTATCATTTTTCTTAAATTTTTAATGCCCTGAATTTATTTTTCTTTTAACACTTTCCAACATAGTTATAAAGTGTTTATCAATTCGATTTGTCTGTCTGCCGTCTGTCCGTGCTCTAACTCACGTAAATATAGTCTTATTGCCATGCAATTGATATATGTTAATCATGTTTACTATTTCATGTTCGGTGTTGAAAATAAAGTGTATAGCACTTATAGATTTTTTTACAGGGGCACTCAAAATAATTCTGTTACATTATGGTCTATAGGGAAAAATCGTTTGCGGTGTATTTTAATGATCCTTATATATTATTTCTCCTGTCAACATCCCTTTTACTCAGAAAATACGAAACGCAGAACAACAAATGAGATACCATATGAAAGTATTTTGAAGTGGCTTTTGACATAGTACACTCACATTTCGTTAAAATATGCTTTTTGATTAAAAATGGCAGTTAATAAAAAATTAAATCGGCATTGTTTTCATAAGTGAAATGTAAGGTTTTTCTAAAATCAGTGTTGCCAAAAAAAATAAAAATAATACCGCAACAATGATTATAGAAAAAAATATTTAATAAACATAAAGTGGGACATAGTTGCTGCACGGGTTTTTTTTATATTTATGATTAAAAAAGCAAACTTGGAATTCAAATGTTCAATTTATTTTTCTTTGTTCCATTTTTTTTTTCCGAAACAGATGATGTCATCCTCTAATGCAGTTAACATGCTATTAATATATATATATATGTGTGTGTGTGTGTGTGTGTGTGTAATAATAAAAAAAAATTTGCCTTCTTTTCGCCATTTTCTTAGTCCTTATTCCAAATTATCACCATTCTCTTAAATTACTAAATATTATTTATTTTAGTATTTTAGTATTTCTCGGTCTTTTATTTATATCTTAAATCCTCTGTTTGGTTTAATTCCATATCTTAGTCAGAATATTCTTTAAATCCCTATTCTAAAAATTATTCTAAATTGCAAAAACTTCCTAAAAAGCATTTGATTAAATTCTTTTTATTGAGACATTGAATTTATTCTTTCAGAATATTTCTTTTTTACATTCTTTTTATTTTATTATTTCCAGATATCGTTCGATTGTCCCATCATCCCCTGCTTTCGCGCTCTTACTTTTACCTTCAAAATGCATTCGAATCCTGTAATGAGTTCTTACATTTACGTCAGGCTAACACGCCCTTAACCTAATTTCCTAGCCATTGACGTTTAAGTTTTTCCAGCGCTCTCTTCATGGCCACACCCCTCTTTACAACTATTGGATGGTAATATTCGCGCGTTCGTGTTCCTACACCAATTTTTTGAGTATAAAAAACATAATGCACGGGAGCGGACCGTGAGAATTTTGCTCTAAATTGGTTGTTAAAATAATATGCGGCTCCAGTGACCCCCATTCTCAACTCAACATTGCATTTCATTTTGTGCATAGTGTGTCTATCTAAGTGTATGGTATTCTCTTCAATATCTATCATCTCTTCGAATGTTAGCATCGTACTTCTGTGATGACAACTAGTTACTCTGCATCATGTAACAGATGACGTCTCTCCTAATAAACACATTGATTTTTCTACAACAAGTCTTATTCTTGAACTACTGCTCTGGTGTATGTATCGATTATTTCTGTGGAATTCCTTCCTTGCTGACTTTCGGCAAATCAATTGCCGTACTTTTAAGGATGTGACGACTGTGTAATTTCCATGTCATCAGTGGTGTCTACCCCATAATAAAGGAACCGGTAGTCACTAATGACATTCATTATTACCTGCAATACATCGTAATATATATATTGCATTTTACAATCTTCGATCAGTTTTTGCTGCAACTTTGATGGAGTAAATGAAATAATATTCTGGCTTGATTCATGTTGTTTTCAGATATTTTCAATCTTTAATTTTTCTTTAGAAGTTTAAACCGCCATATAAGAAATGTTAGATATTAGTAAGATTGCAGTGCGAAATCTTCGCACGGGTCCACTGGTGTTATACTATTTCAAACATATTTAAATTCATATATAGGTGCACTAAAAGAGGCTTACCCAATAGAACGCGTTGTGCATAGCATTCATTGTTCATTTACAGGGATACATAAAGAATTCGGTTACAGTACGGTTAAAGACGTGTTTTTAAATTAAACTAAGTATTTGGCTATTACTTAGTGTGCACAAATTCTGTAGATAATATACAGGGCATCCCAAAAGGTCTCGAATACCCATCCCATTTGTAATAATTGTTCCATTTACTAACGAAAACTGCTGAAGGAAAATTTACAACTGCACTATGCGTTTTCTAACTGAATTAAATTATAGCATACTCTGTAGTATATATACTACAAATCTATATATCATATACAAGGATAAATAAAATAATTCGAATACTTTTCCGTCTATTGACGGTAATTGCTGGCATTGGGTTTTCAAATGTGTTATAACTTATAAGTTTTCCAAATTGTTCAGTTAGACATCATATTTCACCTTATTAAACGGGGAAGTTTTGTCAAAGCATTCTGGAAGTATTGGAAAACGTTTCATAATCTATGCTCAACGCGTGATTTTTCATTCTTGTTTCTTATATCCTGACGTTATATAACTGTTGTGTTTCTAATGAAATTGGATTATCAGTTAAATATATAATTTTCAGTGCAATATTTGCCATAAAACGTTGATATTGCAGAAATATTCGCTTTAACTTGGAAATATTGAGAACGAAATGGCATTCTTTCTTATCAATATTGATGGAATGCTGGCTAATTAATATTTTAATACCAACATGCGTGTGATACTTTTTGGAAAGCATATTTTACCAGCTTACTTTCAGTCTGTGACATTTCCTACACCATCCTACTACTGAAGTTAAAACTTTATTAAGTCCAATTCACACTATCATAATTAAACATTTGAAGTCATACCTTTTATAGCTTAGCTTTCATGATTTAAATTTTAATAATTCTATTATTTTTTTTATAAATAATTGTATTAAATAAAACAAAAGTAGTACTTTTGATTAAAAGTGTCAATTTTTATTTTTATTAAAACAAATTTCAACAGTAAGAACAATGTTACACATTTATATAGCAAATGTTCCACAAATAAATTTACTAATTTTTGCCTGTACCTTCTTTCACTACAAATTCGAATAAAGCTTTTGGGATTTCGGAATCCCAAGAGCCAGTCAAACTGAGACAGGCTGCTAATCTTCCGATTTCTTCAGCTGTAGTAGCTCCCCAAGCATTTCCAGCGACTGCAAGCGTGACTGTAGGAGTTACCCGGTCAATATAAGGAAGTTCTGTCGGGGTTTCACATACGACACACACTTTTCGGAATATTCCATCTGTGACTAGTCCTAGGAAAAAAGTTTTTAATGAAGATAACATCGAATTTCTAAATCCATATACAGTGAAACCTGTAAAGTTGACCACCTGTCTATGTTGACCACCTGTCTATGTTGACCACCTGTCTGTGTTGACCTCTGTTGTCAGGAACCAAATTTATCCTATGCAAAACTATAAGACAAACCCTTTGTAACCTGACCACCTGTCTATCTTGTATCTTGACCACTGAAATTATTCAAAATTGACTAGAACTATTATAAAATGCACATCAAAACCCTTTATAACTTGACCATCCATAAAGCTAACAAATCATGAATTAAAAAAAAGTAACTCTCCAGGAAATTTCCTATTTTTTTTCTTTTTAACTAGAATTTCTAAAAAGGCGAAATAGGATTAACCTGGGAAATGCTTTTAGTAGTGATAGGTGTAGGTAAATAATTCAAGGCTTATCTATTCTTACATTGTTGCTCTTACGGATTTGGCTTTTCAACCCTTCCCCTCCATTCTTTGATTCTAGATTTCTTTCTTCTATTTCCCATTCTTTTATGATTCCTTCTCTTCTTTCAATAACCCGAGGTGCTAGTTGGTAAACAGAAATATTTCCATCAGTTGCAATAGTTTGTGGCAATTGTAACAATACAGTAAGGAAATTATTTGTTATAATGATGAGTTACACTAGAACTGTGTTGTAGTATAGAAAGATTATTATTTTCATCCAGTAAACTTGGTGTAGAGTTAGTTACAAGACATTTATATTTTGTAATTGCTTTTTAACAAGGAAGATTTTGTTAATCTAAAATGGCTCCAAAAAGAAAATTAGTTGAACTTTCAAATGAGAAAAATATTAAATATTAAATTTAATTAGAAAAGGAGAAAGCCAGAGAAAATTAGCTGATAGATATGGAATTTCCAAAACTACAGTGTCTAACATATCAAAGAATGGGGAAGAAATAACTAAATTGTGTTTAGAGAACTGTACTTGTGATAGAAAAATAAAATTGAGAAAAACATCAAATGAAGAAATTAATCTAGCAGTTTGGAAGTTTTTTAAGCTATGTCGTTCCAAAAATATTCCAGTTTCAGGATCTATGCTCCAAGCTAAAGCTAAAGATATTGCGAATGAATTGGGAATTTCTGAATTTAATGCAAGTAATGGATGGCTAGAATCCTTCAGATCAAAAAACAACATAAATTTCCGTAGTCTTTGTGGTGAATCTGCTTCAGTAGATTGTAATACTGCAGAAAACTGGAAAGCAAACTTAACTGAAATTGTGAAAGATTATCTGCTTGAAAACCAATTCAATACAAATGAAACAGGACTGTTTTGCCGTCAATTGCCAATAAAATCTCTTGTATCAAAAAATGAAAAAGGTTTTGGAGGCAAAATGCCGAAAGAAAGACTAACTGGTTTTTATTTAAATAAATAGTAGTATACTAATTGATTTTAAAATTTATATAAAACTATTAATTCATTCTTGTAGTTAATCTTTTCTTTTATAAGATGTTAGAAATATGCATGGTAATACAATATTACTTTAAAGCCCTGTCAATAAATAAAACTTTTGTGGAAAAAATGTTATGGTATGAATATTACGTAAAAAAAAGTACATTTATCATCACCCTTTATAACTTGACCACTCCTCTAAGTTGACCACTGAAGTGTGGCACCGCAAGTGCTCAACTTACACAGGTTTTACTGCACTAAAAATGTCATCTTTAAAATTCCTAGTTGCTATCAAACTCAACAACTTTTCCTGAAATTTTAAAACAACTTTTTATTTGATCAAAAGAAATTGTACTAGCACAGAGTGTGATAGCTATCAAGAATGCGTCCAACTTTTCATCTTCTGTTCACAAAAACTTGTTGTCCGTACGGTAATTTTTCCTCCGATAATCCAATCAGGGACAGGCTCTTAGCAAAGTCATTCCTAAGATGGCCGACAAAATGAAATCTATCAGAAATACTATAAGGTATGAACAAGAACACGTATATTAATTGACTTAGTAAGAGAAAGAAGGCATCTAGTAGAATATAAAACATAATTTATATCCCGTTAGAACCTTGAAAAGGAGTTCCGTGTCCCGTCTAAAGTATATTCTTTTGGCAAACGAGTATTGATATATCAAATAACCCAATATTTCGCAAATATTGCATTTAGCGTTATACCCCCTTTATACCGCTCATTCGGATCTATCGAGTGTCTATCGAAAACAAAAAATTCTACCTTAACCATTCTTTATTAGTAACTTTTTATGCTTGCCGATTACAATAAGTACTTTTATTAAGAAAATCATCACATATGTATAAACTGGCATTTTGGAGATAAATTTAAATCATTTCCTTGAAGATTATCATTTTTCTTAAATTTTTAATGCCCCGAATTTATTTTGTTTTTAACACTTTCCAACATCTATATATTTAAAACGCTAAGCGATTTCTTTCGACAATCCGTGAGAACAAACTACTGCATCAAATTACATCATTATTTTTTTAAATGAAAGATATTAGGACACAGATTTGTTATCGTGCATTCATTTGTTCGAGAATTTAATTAATTAGCCGTAATTTCCAATTAAACTTTTACTTCTGCTAATGACGTCATAATCGGATAACGCCCACAGTTGTAAGGCATAGAGTTTATTCTCTGAACTCTATGGTTGCGAGGATATTAAAAGAAATAATGAATATTAAAAGCACGCGGCTTTTAGGCCGAATTTTTTAATTTGCAATTAAGTTTTCATAAAAATATTTATCCGCGTGTTTTAAATGCGAATAAAAATTTATATTTATTGTGACGTCACGGGAATATTGTTTATTTTATCATGATGCATTATAACTTTGTTGATGCCATTTTTTCATTCCAATTAAATGCAAAAAAATATTTTTATTTGCATGCCTGGTGTTTAAGCATTAAAGTAGTGGATATAAAGTACGTGTGAAAAGTTTGCGCCAGTGAAAATCACGTTATGCTTACCTTGAAATGCATTTTAACATTGATAAAACTAAAGAGAAAAATGTATATGATTATGATTGTGTCAACATCACGTAATTTTAACTGATTTTTCCTCTCATAATTATAAAGATTAGAATTGGAGACGTCATTGATTTCTTCATTTTGTTTGCATACCTTGATTACATGTTACCAATTACTTTTTTTTAATTATAGGTTAGAAGATTTTCTTTTTTAATAAAACAAATCACAAAAGTAAAGCATTTCAGGAAATTTAAAATTATTAAAAATAGAATTAGGGTAGAAAAAAAATCTTGAAATAATGATTGTATAGCTAGAATAAATAATGTAAGACTAATGTTTCATAAGAATTATTTTGGTAGGTTTATTATAAGTTCATTTAACAGTTCCTTATTAGCGCAAAATCCTATTTCTTTCACTGTGAATTTCTCTTTCGATGTCAAAAAATGGTTTTCGACTTTTGGACGCCAGCCAAAATACAGTGGCAATTTTTAGAAATGTACAAAGGTTGTGACAACAAACGGCACTATCGCTTTAGCTTTCATCGCGGTTACATCACTTCTAAATACTACAAATTTCTATTTTTTACTACATTTTACAATTTTAATCCTTACATCATCAATTAGAAAAAAAATTAGCTTTTGATGGAAATTTATTTGAAAACTGACGCTTAATTTAACGACTTTTTATATAAATTTCAAGCATGAAGAGTTTTTCAATTCTATCTTATCAATGACAACCAGTTTGCTTCAATAATGTAAAACAGCCCCTGGGAAAGTTGCCACAATTGAAAATAGAATTTCCAAACCATCATAAAAAGTGAATAATAATAATAACAGTAATAATAAAAACAGTGATAAATCATAAGATCAGATTATCCATAAGATAGAGCATTTTAGCGCTAAACAAAAATCTGTCAAAAAAAAAAAAAAAACTATGTTTAGTTTATGAATAGCATAAAATTGATACGTTGAATTCGTTGATGTATATGTTCCATCAGATATCAGAATATGCTAGAAATTGTATTTTTATATTTTATTACATTTGCCAACTGTATAAGAGGGAAAATATCCCCGACTGTGATGGAAAAGGGATAATAATCCTGATTACGTAAAGGAACCGAAGAAAAAATACAAATAAATTACACTTGAAAACATTAAAAATCTCCCTCATCGGCCGATTGATTTATTACTGTAAAAAAATTACATAAAAACTGATTAGCTTAAAATAATGGATGCGTTTTAGAAGATATGGATTTGAAACGAACAATGATTAAAGAGGACATTTTTAAACTTTTAATTTAAGCATTTTAAAACTTTTAATTTAAGCATTTTAAAACTTTTTTTAACGTCGAATTTCGACGCTGCTTTTGGGCAGATGCAATGCACATGCGCATAGGAGCTCATTCGGTTGCATTATCACAGGTGGGGTGGGGGGGGGGGAGATGTGTGCTTTATTTACTATGTTCTTTTATTTACTGAATATGATATGACCGTAGGAATATACTATTTGTACAGGGTGTTCTAGAAAGGACTCCCCAACTTTTAAATGACATAACTTCGAAACAGTGAGAGATAGAAATGTGAAACAAGTTGAATGTTAAACAGATAGGTCTGGAATTTGTTATACACGAATGTGAAAAAATAGTTCCAATATTGGATAATAGGTGGCAGCACAAGCACATGGAACTTTAAATGGTACTCAGAAGGACAGAAATTTCATTCGTGCGTCTGTTTCATTGCTGACACGTGTAAAAAAGTTGTATAGAATTAGAGAATAATTCGGAATTCAAGAATATCATGCCGTATTCACCATATTCCCCGGATCTGAATCCATGCGACTTCTTTTTGTGGGGTTACTTGAAGGACGTTGTTTATTCTAAGAATCCCCAAACGTTGGAACAGCTCTAACAATTCATCTGTGAGGCATGTGCATCCATTTCACTAGAAGTATTGCAACAAGTGATTTCGAACGTTACCTGTAGGTTGCGTCATGTTGTTGCTGAAAAAGGTAACCATATCGAAACCATTGTAATGTGATTTTTATCTCAGTTCAAACAGTTCACTTTCAAGAACTATTTCAAAGACACAGCTTTGTGATTGCAGCGCCCTCTCGTGTCCAATATTGGAACTATTTTTTTTAAATTGATGTATAACAAATTCCAGACCTATCTGTCTAACATTAAACTTGTTTCACATTTCTATCTCTCACTGTTTCGAAGTTATGTCATTTCAAAGTTGGGGAGTCCTTTCTAGAACACCCGTATATACTTCATAGGTCCATGACATTTTTTTCTTGCCGTGGGGAGTATGGCGGTAATGTCAAACCGATTTGCATTATACAGTTGTTTACAGATTGTTTGTTTGGAGTTTGCATCGGAAATAGTACTGTATTTGATGGGGAAAAAACTTTTAAAATAAACTATTTGAAAGACTGTTTCATACGCACCCCTTTTTAAATAATAAAGAAGCTTATTTTACTGATATTGTTATAGTATTTTTTCCGTCAAATTTTGACGGGTTCCATCTAGTTAGTTATAAAGTGTTTATAAATTCGGTTTGTCTGTCTGCCGTCTGTCCGTGCTCTAACTCAAGTAAATATAGTCGGATCGCCATGCAATTGATATATGTTAATCATGTTTACTATGGCATGTTCGGTACTGAAAATGAAGTGTGTAGCACTGATGCATTTTTTACAGGGGCACTCTAAAAAATTCTGTTACATTATGGTCTATGGGGAAATATCGTTTGCGGTGTATTTTAATGATGTTATACTATTTCAAACATATTTAAATTGCTATATATCACTCAGGTGCACTAAAAGAGGATTACCATAAAAAGTGTTGTGCATAGCGTTCATCGTTCATTTACAGGGATACACAAAAGAATTCGGTTACAGTACGATTTAAGAAGAATGATTAAGTGCGTTTTAATTTCTGATACGTGTTTTTAAATTAAACTAAGTGTTTGCCTATTACTTGGTGTGCACAAATTCTGTAGATAATATACAAGGCAGCCCAAAAGGTCTCGAATACATTTCCTTTTACTAACGGAAACTGCTGAAGGAGAATTTACAACTGCACTATGCGTTTTCTAACTGAATTAAATTAAATTATAGCATACTCTCTAGTACATATATTACAAATCTATATATTATATACAGGGATACATAAAATAATTCGAATACTTTTCCGTCTATTGACGGTAATTGCTGGCATTGGGTTTTCAAAGTGTTATAACTTATAAGTTTTCCAAATTGTTCAGTTACACATCATATTTCACCTTATTCAACAGGGAAGTTTTGTCAAAGCATTCTGGAAGTATTGGAAAGTGTTTCATAATCTATGCTTAATGCACGATTTTTCGTCTTTGTTTCTTATATCCCGGCTTACGTGATATAACTGCAATGTTTCCAATGGAATTGGAATATTTGTTAAATATAGGATTTTCAGTGGCAATATTGGCCATAAAACGTTGATATTGCAGAAATATTCGTTTTAACTTGGAAATATTGGCAACGAAATGGCAAATTATTTCTTACCAATATTGATGGAGTGTTGGCTAATTACTATTTTAATACCAACATGCGTGTGATACTTTTTGAAATGCATATTTTACATGCTTACTTTCAGTGTGTGACATTTACACCATCCTACTATACCAGGGCTTAATTTCGAAGAAAAAAAGTACCGGAGCACTAATATTCTGCAATACTAACACATCGCAGCGTAACCCCACCCCCCTTCCCGCCGTCGCTCCAATCTGCATATTTTTATTTCATACATTATTTTCAAAATTTAAAGCATTGTTTTTTCAATTCCTCACTTTCAATTAGCTCACACCCTCTATATATTTATATATCTTGTTCAAATTTCCAATCGTTAATAAAATACTTTTTATTCATCCACTCAAGTTCAAATACATTTTTTTAAACTTGTAGTGTATGACACTTGATGTTAATACAGTTTTTTCAAATATTAATTCATTAATTAAATTAAATTAATTATTTTTAGTTTTATATTTCATTTCTGTTCAAAAGTATAGACTCACTCCATTTCATTTCTGTTCAAAAGTATAGACTCACTCCATATTTTAATCTCCTTCGTCCTCGCGCCGCCTGATCTTCGTCCGCGAACAGCCCCATTATCTTTTTACGCGTGAAGGTTTCGCTATGGTACTTCATTGTGAAGTTTGGTAATTTTTTAAATTCAATATTTGAAAAACGGCATAATCATTAGATTTTAGATTTATATCAAGAAAAATACAATTTTTTACCTTTCTAACGCACTTTGTCTATTAATTTTGTGAGAAATACTTTTCGAGCTAGTATTAATTTTTGGTATTTTAGCTATTTATTTTTTATTTAATTTTTAATACATTTCAAAAATTTCTCTTATATAAGATATTTAGCAGGATATAAATTTAGGAATAAATATCGTCAGTGGCAAAGCGTGTAGATCGCTGGAAAAAATTTCTTTTTGACCTAAGTAGGAATTGACTTTAAAAAGAAAATTTTTATATTACTTGTTTCTCTCTATATTAAAAAAAGTAACCACCGCTGCCGCCGCTGTCAATTAAGATTTTGTGCCTTGAAGTCTTTCTGGACTAATATCTAGAAAATTATTGCATGTAAAATTTTAAAAATTGGTAGTTTTATAAAGAAATGTTCGATAAACACGCTGAAGCAAACAGTTTTTAAATCGAAGAATTATTTTAAGAGATATTTAAAATCAAAGTTCGTCAAAACAGTTTTTTGAAAAAAGTTTTATAGGAACGAAAACTATCCGCAGGAATTTAACCATAATTTGTAAGGATATAGTTGACAAGTTTGCGGAGTGCAGACTGCAATCACTTTTTTAATTTGAGTAATTTTTTCAGGTTATATTTCAATTTTTTATTCAAAATTTTCATTATTTTAACGAAGATTTATTTCATATTTCATAAATTCCATTATTTGAACCGTTGCCAATTTTTTATTCAAAATTTTCATTATTTTGACGAAGATTTATTTCATATTTCATAAATTCCATTATTTGAACCGTTGCCAATTTGTAAAATAGCGCACGTATTAAGATTCCCTTTCAATTAAGAAATGTATTTACACGAGACTATTAAAAACAGAAATAAAACTTTAAAATAATATTTAAATGATCACGTGTTAAAAGCAATAAATGTAGAAAATGACGTAATAAAAATATACTTGCGCGTGAATATTACAAAGAGAAATACGAGTAACTAGGGAAATTCACGTCTCATTTAAAATGATAAAAAAAACAATATTTCCAAACAATTTCAATTAATTATTATATTTTCATGAGAGATCAATTTATTTCGACATATCTTTTACCCATTATTGCAAATTTTAAAACAGCGTAAATAATAATATTTCCTTTCCAATGTCAAAATTCTTCTATTTGTTTATTTGGTGTTACAGTTTAACGATAGTTTTTTTTTTTTTTTTTTTTTTTTTTTTTTTTTTTTTTTTTTAATGAAAATTGATTGACGGGGTAATGGAGAAGTATCAAAAGACAAATAAGCGTTGAATTAAAAATTCCCCGATGAAAAAACTAACTCGTGTAACGCATCTGATGTCAACTGAAAGTGACGCGACGCCACGATTATGCACGTTTGGCGCTAAATCATATATTTTGGTGACAGTTACAGTTGTAATCTGTTTCAACAGCAGTTGATTCGACCTTAAAATCCCTCAGTCAAAGGAAAATGAATGGAAACCCTGTTACAGCAGATCGCCACTGGTTGTTTAATTATAATACAATCTTCCGTAATCGTTTTAGAGATGATCAAATCAGAGTGTTTTTAAATCATGCGGTGTCAGAACGGGGGTTGGCGAGCGCAGCTCGTAGGGGGCAGAGCCCCCTAGTTATTTAACAAAATAAAAAATTTAAATACATCTATCTGCGTATACTTAGCTATCAACTATTTCACTTTTTAGTTATTACTACTTCCAAATCGAAACCTATACGTAATCTTAATGTTAATTAATCGCAGAATTCTTCGATTAAATAAGCTCAGGATTATGATTCGGACATAGTGTTAACACAAAAAATGAATAGTTCGCAGCTATGCAGAACAGAAAAAGACTATTTCTGTTTACTCTTTATTCTGATCAAAATAGCATTAAAATTATTTGAAATGGAAGTAAATAAAATTTTGAACTTAAGACAGATTGAGCTTGAGAGCCTGCCCAAACCCGAAGACTGATATAAAAATTGAGCCCGTTTCATCTCCATCTCTACGTGAGCGACACATTAAGTCACTTATAAGTGTTTTGATACAAAAGAAATCAAAAGATTAGAGATGGGAGGGAAAGGAAAGGATAATTTAGGATTTGTTTTTCGGAAGTGTTATTGCACTGGGCTCCCGAGCGCAGTGTTTATGAGGCTCCGGTGAATTGTGACCAATATTTAAATATTTACTAAAAACAGAGAAGTAATGGAGCTGAGCTCCTGTGGGCTCCGGCGCAAATTAAGCCCTGCCTACTACTGAAGTTATATCTTTATTAATTCCATTTCACACTACCATAATTTAATATTTGAAGTCAAACCTTTTATAGCTTAGCTTTCATAATTTAAATTTTTATGATTCTATTATTTTTTATAAATAATTGTATTAATTAAAACAAAATTAGTACTTTTGATTAAAAGTGTCAAATTTTATTTATTAAAACAAATTGCAACAGTCAGAACAATGTGCACATTTATACATGGAATGTTCCGCAAATAAATTTATTAATTTCTTCCGGTATCTTCTTTCTCTACAATTTCGAATAAAGCTTTTGGGATTTCGGAATCCCAAGTACCTGATAAACTAAGACAGGCTGCTAATCTTCCGATTTCTTCAGCTGTAGTAGCTCCCCAAGCATTTCCAGCGACTGCAAGCGTGACCGTAGGCGTTACCCGGTCAATATAAGGAAATCCTGTCGGAGTTTCACATGTGACACACACTTTTCGGAATATTCCATCTGTGACTAGTCCTAGGAGAAAAGTTTTTAATGAAGATAACATCGAATTTCTAAATTCATGTACTAAAAATTTCACCTTTAAAATTCCTAGTTGCTACCAAACTCAACAACTTTTCCTGAAATTTTAAAACAACTTTTTATCTGATCAAAAGAAATTGTACTAACACAGAGTGTGATAGCTATCAAGAATGTGTCCAACTATTTATCTTCAATTCACAAAAAGTTGTTTCCGTACGGTAATTTTTTTCTCCGATAATCCAATCAGAGACAGGCTCTTAGCAAAGTCATTCCTAAGATCGCCGACAAAATGAAATCTAGCAGAAAGATTATAAGGTAGGACCATGAACAAGAACACGTATATTAATTGACTTAGTAAGAGAAAGAATGCATCTATAGTGGAATATCAAACATAATTTATATCCCGTTAGAACCTTTAAAGGAGTTCCAATCAAATAATTGTGAAAAGCAGCGAACGCAGCCACAGCAGTAGTCTAGCAATTTATTTGACCAACGAGATTGTGATAAATAATATAATAACCTGTTTTTCAGGCAACTATTGCAACATCAGTTGTCCCTTCTTTCGGCTCATACGCGATGAAATTGGAGTTAAAATTGGCTCAAAGTTGTCCCGTCTGATAACAAATTGAAATATGGGTAATCTTCCGATTTTCTTCACAGAAAAAAAAATCTGCATAGTTGTGACTTAAAGTACAATCAGATTCAACAATTTTCCAGGAAATTATTAAGCGATTATTGATTTGAGCCAATTTTTTGGAAGAAATTGTCGCAACATCAAATGTGATTGCGATAAAGAATATGTCAACTTTTTCCCCGCAGCTCTAAAAATGTTGTTTTTAAGATCAATTTTTCCTTCGATACACAATGAGAGATAAGCGTTTCGTAAAATCATTTTCCCAAGATGGTTGAAATTCCCAAAGGTGTTAAATTGGAATCATGAACCAGAAAGACTTAAATGATTTAGTTAAAAAAGAAGGTATTTGTGAAACATTAAAATAATTGTACCCACTTAGAGCCTTTTTTGAAAAATCGTACCAGGGAATAGCTGTAAACTTCGCTATTAATTTTCTAGTAAACACCAATGAAAGAGCTATAAATAGTAACTTAATAACGGGTGTTTCATGCAACTTTTTCTTGTCAATTATAACCTTTTTCCCATTTACACGTAGAGAAACTGGAGTTAAAATCAAGCTCAAAAGTTGGTTGCTTGGAAAGCTGTTTAATGTGCCGGAAGTATAAGTATAAGATATCTGTTTAATAGCATTCGTTTGAAAATTACAGTTTCGTCTGTTACTTTTTAATATGGACGGGGCTCCTCCGGGTGTTCCCGAATCAATCCGGCCATTTCTTGGCGCGGGAGGATGACCGGGAGCCCGGCCGAGGACGCCGTGGCGGCCGGATTCATTTTTTAGTTTGGGTCAAAGTGAGGTCACTGATGGAGCAGGAGTTCGACGTGGCCCACTTCCGGAACATCAGGCCGTCGGCTTTCGTTGGTCGCGCTTGTCAGTTCTAAGTACCGTCTGGGGATCTCAAACCGAACATGATTCAAGTGGCCTGAATCTCATTCTTTCCTGGTTGCGGCACTCCAGGACATAGCCAAGATGAGTGCTTCTCTTGGCCGTGTCCAGGGCCCCTGGAGGGGGCCGCCGGAGACAGCTAATGCCATTTTTAAGGGCCTGTCGTCAAGAGCCGGCAGGTTAAGGATTTGGAAAGCTGGTGTTCATGTCTAGTGCGAGTGAGCAAACGGGCTCGGGCGACTCCATGTTCCGGGCGGACCGCACTTTTTGCTGTCTTAACTTCTCTTCGGCCTCACGGCATTGCCAGACTGGTCACCTGACAGTGTGGCGGGGGTCGGAATAACTCTTCCTATTTTTTTATTTCTATCATTTGTGTTACTAACCCTAGTTTTTAAGGTGTGTTGTCCGTTCCCTGGAAGAGAGACTAGTGGTCACCTCCATAGGTTTTCCATGATCTCGACCGGGAATATAGCAAATCTCGAGAGGGAGCCCCTGATTAGTCCCTAGGCCCTGGTCGTTCCTATGAACTTCCAGGAAAACCTGGGGTCGAGGATGTCACGTACGTCCTTTCGGGAACCGATCCTGTTCCGGCCACTGTCGTAGCCATGGTCGGGATTACCACCGTGCCGATCAGGTTTCAGATAGAAAATGGCGGACGATGTCCTGAATTGGATGGCTGCCGCGAAAATTTTTATTTTCACGCCGAATAGTCTTACTTTTAATATGCGTTAACACGGTATGTAACATATAATTGCACTTTTGCATGCATGTTTGATCATTCTTTTCGTAAAAGTTTGCTTTAGCGTGTATAGAATTTTACAACTGCTCAAACGGTATAAAGAAAACTTAAGGATATTTATTGTAAAAGAGTATGATAAAATAATACTCTTTTACTCCAAAAATAAATAAATGAAAAATGAAAGAAACCACAAAATTTGTCTTTAAAACAAAAATCATCCTTTTTTTTTTCGTTTAAGGGAGGTTCTCAATTTACGGTGTGATTTTTAGGTTGTTTGGGGGGGATTTTGGTTTTGTTTAAGTAATGCTCATAAAAAAAAATGGTTTATGGCATTGGTTTCATTTTACTCTCGCCTAAGCCTGGTGAATATTTTCAAATAAATATATTGATATTTTAATCTATCGAAATTCCTTCAAATCTCACAATGCCCAGCGTATAAAATGCGTGTTCTCCCAAGTAAACAGCACAAGCTATCGATGTTTTGTTTCTTGAAAATTAAACTAGTCTTTTTTTAATCGAAGGACAAATTAAAAAAAAAATTAATACTTTTGATTTTTTAAACAATTTCGAAAATAAAAAATTAATGTCAAAAATTGACCTCGAAATTAAAAGAGCTGCATTTTATGAAATTTTTATTTATCTTATCAATTTTAGGTTTGGCCTACAACTAATTTAATTCATATAATTTGTTTTGTTTAGATGATTATTAAGAGTGCAATCATCTACACCAATTTACTATGCACGCCATGTATACTGAACTTCGGATGAGTTTAGATCGATCAAAGTATAATCATTTTTATATGAAAATTTTCACACACTTAAGCTAAAATATAATAAATTCAATGCAAAAGAAACAACTTTTTCTATGTTCATTATTTTAACAACAACAAAAATCATTAAAATGTCCTAAATATCAAGCCGTACAGAGAGAACCTTCCCTGATTTTTAATATTGCATTCTATTCAATTTTGTCATTGTCTTTTAAATACAAATCATAATCGTAAACTGCATACAATATTAAAATTTATGTGAAAAAAATACCAATTTACAGAGTCGTACCTGGCAATGCTTCGAAAAGAGGTTTTGACAGTGTTTCTTTTTCGCCTGGTTTTTCGTCTTTTGAAAGAAACCACTTCTTGATTTCTTCTGCCGTTTGCATTCCTTTTCCAGAATCATACTCCATGCTTCCTACTTTTAAGTAATACCTACCTGAAAAGCAATGAAATTCGAAACTTTTAGTAACTAAACTCTTAAAGATGTTCATATGAAGTAGATACTGATATAGGACATTAAAATATATTTTGATACAAGAATATTTCAGTTGTATAATTCACATTAAGGAGGAATCATTGCTTATAATTTATTTATCAGTATCTGATATTGTTTAGCATATCTACCAGTGGAAATTAAAATCAACATACAATAGTAATTTTCTATTGTTATTTTTTTTTATAACGTTATGCTTTTAAAACAAATAGTAAAGATTACCTATATCTTTCAAACGGTTAATAAATTGTTGGGTCAGTTTCAATCGTAAAACAATTTCTGTTAAGGTTTTCAAAACTACAGAGTAGTTCAAAAGCCCTAAAAGAAATAATAATTCAATAATTCTAAAAGTTTTGACAGTAGGGCGATGCGATTTTCACAGAAATGTTCCGAAATTCATATTTTGTTTTTAATGGCGAAAATTTTAGTGCCAGAGGAATTACATTTGCCACAACAAGCAGCGTTTTAGTTGCGTTTGAAGTTTGTAGAGCAGCGCAGCACGGTCTACAACGCAACTAGGGTAACAAATGTTCCATTTGATGGACACCATTAAAGAGAATAGCTGTCAGACGTGGCAAGATACTTCGTAGAGCATCGAAAAGGATTTCTGCTTAATTCCTATCACGTGGTGGCTCAAATAGCGACAGCCAGTGATTTTGGAACCACTACAGTGCTAAATATCGACGACAAATGCAGGTATTCTGACAATAATGCTCTTTATTATTTTAACACAATCGTACTGTTACAATAAAAATAAATAATCAGACCTTAATTTAAAAACACTAAAATAATAATAAGTTACATTAAAATTAAATTAGACGTTTCGTGCTTAAACATACCACGTCATCAGTAAAACATCAATATCATAAAAAATTACAAAAGAACCACTCATTTAGAGTTTCAGTTAAAGTTACACATCGTGTATATTCCTGTGGAAGGGCGCAAGCCTCATTCAGGGGCGATTTTTCTAATTTAGTATACCATCCTTCCAAAAATATCCTGTTTGCATATATGTTGCACCGCTGGATTGATTGTGTTCTGGTTATATACCGTAATTCCGGTATATATACTTTTCAATACCAGATTTCTGGTCTTTCTGATAGCGACAGAGTTACTTTAATCAATCAAGGGGAAAAAAATCGCGAGATTCGTCAGTGGGTCGCGGAAAAAAAATCGTAAATTTCGTCATTCGGTCGCAGGGAGAACATCACGATATTCTTCAATCGCTTGCGGGAAAAATCGCAAAATTCTTCAGTTGGTTGCGCGAAAAAAAAACGTAAGTTTCGCCAATAAGTCGCGAGCAAAAGAAAATCACGAAAATTCTTCTGCCTTTCGTGGGGAAAAAAATCGCGAAATACGTCTGTTAAGAAGGTTTTTGCTTCACTAAATGTTTAGAGGATCTTGTGGGTTAATTTAAATGATGACTATTGTTCTTTAAGTTATACAGGTTGATTATACTTTGAAGGTGAAGCAAAGAAGAAACGTGATCGTATATATATTATCAGGTTCAATACGTCATTTTAATGTTAAATTATAAGAGAGAAGTTTACCTTGAATCCAAGAGTGATGTGTCATAAAGAATGAGCAAAAATACTGTAGAATACTTCCATGATTTTATTATGAAAAACTTCCGTGGACTTGGGAAAAGGTGCTGTCTTTTTTTCAGGTGTTAAATGCTCACAAACGCTATAAACTTCAGATATCTGTATAATAGGATGTCATGCTGGGAGATATTAATTACTACTGATTAAATGAATGAAGGTAAATCACTTTACTATTTAAATAAACTAATATGGAATTAGAAAGACGAATGGATCGGACACCAAGTCCGGCCATCGCGAGAACACGCACCACGAACAACGGTCGAACAAGCGACGTACTCTGAATTCTACAATCACTAGAACTGAATTTGAACAGCGCGCGACCATGGCGAGCGTGCGTAAAAGCACGTCTCAAAAACTCGCCGCGCGGAGATGAATGCGCCAAACTGGTAGACTCAATGAAGAGTTAACGCACGAAGGAGAAACAGCGAAATGCTGCCGTTCCGCGGCCGTACGCACATGCGCAAAGAGTGCCGGCTGCCTAGCCGCAAAAGCTCGTGATCCGAGGAGGAAGGCTACGAAACAAGCTGGCACGCGGCCAAGGGCGAAACGGGATGGATAAATGAATGGAAAAAGAGAGACTTTACGAAATAAATGAGATGAAAGATGATCGCTTGATTAAACTTAAAATAATGAACGTAAAAAGAGGGAAAACGTAAGATTAATTAAATATAATATGTTACAATTAAAGATTGAATAATTAAGAATATGGATTTAAAATGTTGAAATACAGATGAGAATTAGGGAAATTCAAAACAAAATATATCAACACGATAACGTCAGTCGCTCATGGTAAAATATCAGGAAATTTGTCAATCGATCTCGAAAAAAAAATTGCGATATTCATCGACCGACCACGGAAAAAACAGCGAAATCCGTCAGTCTGTCGCGAGAAAAATTGCGAAATTCGCCAGTTTTCTGCCCTCTTATAAATTGACTGATTGATTTTTTTATGATTTCAAAAATTCTCTAAAAAAATATAATTTTTTCCCTGTAAAACTCCTATTTTTATATTTCCAAAATTGAGTATGAACGCTAATTTATTCATGTAGTATTTAGGACAAATTGCCTGTTAACCAATTGTCTTAGTTCCTGTGCTTTCTCATGTGAAAATTTCTCATAAAAGATGAAGAAAATATTTGAAAAATAATAATAATAATGCTTATCGATATTTTCCACCAACTTATGCTTCATCAATTTGATTCCTATAAAATCATAAAATGATATTTCATTAACTAAAATTCATTAAGATACAACTAGATGTAAATATATTGCTTGAAGGTGCGTAAAAACACACATAAAAACATTTAAAAGCACATTAAAGTCCTTTTAAAAATTCCAAAACGTTTTCAACCGAAACCCGGTCATCATCAGTGGAAAAACTAAATTGTTGAGTTGAGTTGTTATCTCTTTGCGTTGTCTTGCTTGCCCGGAATAAACTATTTTACTTCAAGGGTTTGGAAATAAGGTGGGATGGGAAAGGTAATCAATGATGCATTAATTCATTCCAGACTGCGTGGATATCATATGATAATACATCGTTACAGACTATTTCTTTTTTAGACATTATTTCTAGAGACTCTCTTATGATTGCTTCCAGGAGATTATTTGTGCGGAATATAATTTTGGATCTATTGAAATCAACTTTTATAGGTTCAGTTTGCGCTAATCTTGCTAACGCAGTATGGGGTCTATTTAATCTCAGATCTGCTTCATGTTCTTTTATTCTGTCTCGAAATTTTCTCATTGTCATACCTATGTAAATTAAATTAAATAGGAGATTAAATAGACCCCACACTGCGTTAGCAAGATTAGCGCAAACTGAACCTATAAAAGTTGATTTCAATAGATCCAAAATTATATTCCACACAAATAATCACCTGGAAGCAATCATAAGAGAGTCTCTAGAAATATCTAAAAAAGAAATAGTCTGTAACGATGTAATATCATATGATATCCACGCAGTCTGGAATGAATTAATGCATCATTGATTACCTTTCCCATCCTACCTTATTTCCAAATCCTTGAAGTAAAATAGTTTATTCCGGGCAAGCAATAAAACGCAAAGAGATAACAACTCAACTCAACAATTTAGTTTTTCCACTGATGATGACCGGGTTTCGGTTGAAAACGTTTTGGAATTTTTAAAAGGACTTTAATGTGCTTTTAAATGTTTTTATGTATGTTTTTACGCACCTTCAAGCAATATATTTACATTTAGTTGTATCTTAATGAATTTTAGTTATTAAACAAGGTGAATTTTCACTGAAATTTTAACTTTTATTGATATTTCATTGTAATTATTAGGATAAATGTTGTTGTTATAGTTTAACTATCTATAATATAAAACACAAACGTGTCCGTCATTAACGCTAAGCACAAATGCCGCGACCTGTACTATCGCTTTCGCTTTGTTTGCATATATCTTCAGTTCTGAATATCGCAGAATTTCAACTTTTACTCAATCAAATAGAACAGAAAAAAACATTTTTAAATAAAATTTATTTCAAACTGTAATTTAACTTACTGACTTTTAATGGGTTTTTTTAAGTAGTTTTTAGGCATGTATTTTTTTTTTAATCTGTCAACACGTGACGTAACAGTAAACATTCGTTTGCCACAATAATGTAAAGTAACATTTTTAGTACCATATGGTAAATCTTCTAAACTAAGGAGAAACTAACAAACTTGCTACAACTTGCAATTTACAGCCCAAGCTTTGCGAAGACACCTTGTCTTAAAGACTTAAATATTTTTCTCAATGCTTTGTAATAAAATCAACTTTAGATACCCTTCTCTCGATGTGCTGCTATTTTAACTTAAAAGAGTAATATACATTAATCAGAAATATATTTTCGAAAAACAAAAAAAAATGACAAAGTCCTAGTTTTATCACGGTAAAATATTTATATTCAATAGTCACACATTATGCATACGTATTATTGGTTTTACACTATTAAATTGTAATTTAAAAAAAATAGAAAAAAAACCACCATCTTTGTCAAGCATTAACTTTGTAATCATATCGATAGAAAAAAATTAAACAAAAGCATGAATAATTAAATTAATAATAATAATAATGTTCAATAATACAGGGTAATATGCATACTATCAGATTAGGATGATTGATGTTATCTATCTTTTTACGGCAATTTTATCCACTAAAAAATCGTAAACTTACAGTTAATCGAAAAATATTTATGATAATATTTTGCACAATTTGATAAACTATTAGTAATGATAAGGAATATCACAAATAAAGAGATACAAATTGTTTATATATTAGAAAAAAGAGTTTTCCTGAAAATATTGTGAAGAAATTCAAGCGATTTTCTTTTTTCTTATCTTCTAATCATGCTACATAACAATAAAACACATTAGAGATTAAATAAAACCCGAATTTTATTTATCTTTATTTATCAATACATGAATGGTCAACAGGAGTGTAACGTTCTTTTAAATAGTTATCTTATTTCAGTTTAATGTACCTGAAATAATATCTGATACAACAAGTTAAATAACTGCGGAGAAATTTTATAGTATATAAAATATAGTACAAGGATGGGCGATACACGGAGTATGTTAAAATTATTAATACTAACAATGAGATAGAATTGGACTAGCACATTCTTTTTTTGGTTTTGTTTCATTATTTCGATACTTTCCTTCCTTATACTATATATGTTTGAAAAGTACAAAGTTTTACAAAATGACGTCACCTTCTGGTGAAATATAATTGTCATTTCGACCTAAAATGTGAGCAATAATTTAAAAAAATGACGATATACAGGGTAATCCCGAATTCATGGTACAAACTTTTGTACCAAATAGACACTGTAACAAACAATTTTTGTATAGGAAACATGGATCAGAAATCCATTTATCTAGTCAAAAATGCAGGGTGTCTCATTCCAATTCGAAGTCGCGTTTTCGTTCATAATTTTTAATAGTAGTGAAGATACTTTAACGAAATCCTTACAATATGCTTACAATTCATACAGTGGGTTGGTACAGGACACTTTAAAAATCATTTATTGTATAGGAAATCAGGATCAAAAATCCATTTATTTAGTCAAAATTACAGGGCGTCTCACTTCATCCGAAGTCGCGTTTTCGTTCATAATTTTTAATAGTAGTGAAGATATTTTAACGAAATCCTTACAATATGCTTACAATTCATACAGTGGGTTGGTACAGGACACTTTAAAAATCATTTATTGTATAGGAAATCAGGATCAAAAATCCATTTATTTAGTCAAAATTACAGGGCGTCTCACTTCATCCGAAGTCGCGTTTTCGTTCATAATTTTTAATAGTAGTGAAGATATTTTAACGAAATCCTTACAATATGCTTACAATTCATACAGTGGGTTGGTACAGGGCACTTTAAAAATCATTTATTGTATAGGAAATCAGGATCAAAAATCCATTTATTTAGTCAAAATTACAGGGCGTCTCACTTCATCCGAAGTCGCGTTTTCGTTCATACCTTTAACGGTAGTGAAGATATTTTAACAAAATTCGCAACAATCTTGTATGAAGTGTAAGCATATTGTAAGGATTTCGTTAAAATATCTTAACTGCTATTAAAGTTATGAACGAAAATGCGACTTCGGATTGGTAGGAGACGCCCTGTATTTTTGACTATATAAATGGATTTCTGACCCTGGTTTCCAGTACAAAAATTGTTTGTAACGGTGTCTTGTACCAAGCCTTAAAGTTTGTACCATGAATTTGGGATTACACTGTATAAAAAATAATATAATATTTGAAATTCTATGGACTCTTTGGCCGACGTTTTTCGGGAATTTGAGTTGACGAATGTTTTTTATTTTCAATAGCCGGCGAGATCTTGGCACTATGGGCTTCCAGTCAAATTTGGGTTTCAGTACAAGTAACATTTTGATAGCTGTCGTACTCACAAAAGTGTATTTTTTTATGAGAAGCCGGAGCAGTGTTAAGATAATTAAAATTGAGTCTAACTTTCAGAAGTTCATTAGCAACACCATATTTTTTTGCAGTGGTGTAGTCGTAAAAAAATCAGAGGGTATACACTAGAGCGTATATGCTATAACTACGGGGGTATACGGAGTTATCCAGAAGGTATACGGCGTATACCACCGTACACCCCTCCTCTATATCCCTGAGTTTTTGCATATTTAAGTTTTCCATATCACAAATGTGAAGATACAAATTACATCAACTTTGAATGATAAGTTTGTGATATATAAATTATTAAAAGTGAAACAATCAGTGTTAAAGATGAACGCGATCAATAGTTTTTATATTTCATCATTTTTACTTACTGAGAACAGATTGTTTACATTACTTACGAGGAACTAATTAAACAATTTGCCACTAGGTAGTGTTATAAGCGGTCTCATCACATAGCGCACAGTCCATTTATTATACCTAAACACAACGTTTATGACTATAGCTGTCACCATTCTAAAGTTAATGAGAGGATGGGGACAGAATTTTAGTGTGCCCTCTGAAGAATAGAAAGAGGGTATATTCATGCCATCATTCTAAATCATTTTCTTGCACTTGCAGATTTAAGGTTAAAACATACTACGTTTTGCTAAGCAGTTCCTTTCTTTCGGTAATTCGCTCTCTTTCATGTGGTAAGGCGATCTGTTTCATGTGTTCAGCTTTTCTACCATGTCTAAAGGTCAAGGATCACCAGGAGACAAATCTAACAAGTTTATTATCACCTCTTTCTTTTGTTGAGACTCTTTTGTTGATGATTACTGGAGCTTTGGAGAAGAAAGGCCCAGGCGAAAGATTTACGACTTTCTTAGCAAAAAGCATGCAAACAGGCTTTAAGGGTGCATTTATATGCTTCTTGCTAAGAAAGTCGTAAATCTTTCGACTGGCCATTGTTTTCTAAAAGTTTTGTGGTCATCAACAAAAGAAAGGGGAGTCTCAACGAAAAGAAGAGGCAGTATAAACCTGTCAGCGATGTCCCCTGTCGACCTCTGACCTTTAGACAAGCTAGAGAAGTAACAAAACATGAAACAGACCTCCTTACAACATGTAACAGAGCGAATTACCGCAAGAAAGAGACCGCTAAGCAAAACGTAGTCTGGGACAACCTTAAAAGCTTATTTCTACTTATTTGCCTTTAACCTCTTATTTATTACTCGTAATAATAGAAATAGAATAAAAATTAATCGAACAAAAATCGAAAATAATTTTTAGAAACATGCCGTTTCGTTAATATATCAAAATTTTAAATTTTTTTGAAACGTTAACGTGTCTCTCTGCCATAATAAACAAACTCAACAATATTATCTGAAATAAACAATAAAATTTATTCTAGTTGTTATAGTTAGCAACAAAATACACTTTTATCTCATTAGAAAATATTTGAAATCATGGGGTGGTCACAATTCACTTTTTTTAAGTACCAGTATTCCAAATGCTAATCACCGTCTTTTTTAAATGCAAAATTTTGGATGAAGCAAGGTAAGTATTACTATTAAAAAAAATGGTTCCCGGTCTTCCAGGTATTGTAACCACCCGTAAATCAAGAATTTGTGATGAAATTTCCTGCATTAACACCTATGTAAATCCAAATCTATATAAATTAAGAATTCTTATTTATTTTGTATTTATTTATAACATTTTAAAAACTATTCAGAAAAGGAAAATCAACAGTCACAAGCATTCAAAACTATACCACTGGTGATACACAACAAAAACATTTAGAGGAGAGTAGTGTAAAACCGGGTAGGCGGGTTAGACCAGGTACCCTGTTTTCTCGCTGATGGTTGCTGTCCGGTGGATAGCACCCATCTTAATGAGATCCCGTAGAGTTCCCTAGCAGTGCACCATCGGCTTTTGAGGTGAGATAATCTCTGTGTCCATGCAATGCTATAATCAAGAAATTTCCTCAAAAGTTTTAATAATTCACCATCTTTTCAGCTCTTTAAATAAATCTAGCCTGACGGATTGATTTACAAAGTCAACTACTGTTTTTTATAGCTTTCACACGATATAGTGATGCCAAGTAAAACTGTGTATGCTCAGCTATCCAGAGAACAACCATGGTGATTTTCCGTCGTCTGTTAAGTCGTCTATTGGGGTACCCATGGTTTTAAATTGAATTCTGCAAAGAATTGTTTCTTCACTCAAGAGGTGGTGAAGATTGGATACAATGTTCAGTCTGCAAAGAGTGGGCACAAGAGGAGTGCAGCGAATACGAGAAGTAAAAGCTGAGAAAGCCACTACATGGCAACATTAAAAATTGCTTGCAAACATGATTTCAAAAAAGTTACTGACTTTAAAATATGTATATATGTTTTAAAGTTTCATTAAAAAATTATTACTATGAAAAATTTTGTTACTGGAAGTGTAAAAACTTCATTTCTGATTAGTACCCGATTTTACTTTGCCACTAAAATTCGGAACTGTTTCTGATGGTTAAAATAAAAACACCTTTTCACAAGTAGAGAAGAATTTTCTTGTTGCAACAGGTGTGGTTTTTTAATAGCTAAGATGTCCCCAAACACTTTTGTGGGATGTTCCGATTTTCTTGCCCTTCTAGACTTTTGTCAACAAAGGAAAACCGTTAGGTACCCGGTTTTACTCCACTTTTTCCTGCTCTATGATTTAATTATTGATTAGTCTCTCGCCGATTAAATATTAATTATACAAATACTAGCTGTTACCCGTGACTTCGTTCACGCAAAACTAAAAGAAGAATAAATACATTAATTAAGCAAAATATTTCACTCCCGATAATTAAAAACGTTAATAATTAACTAACTGTTTATCACATTTCATAAGAGACAATTCGGTATTTTTTGCTATAGGGACCTTCACATAACTCAGTCTTAAAAAAGTGAAATTTTGTGCCAAATAATCGTGAAAATGAAATTGCAACCAACGCAAAAAGAGGGCTAAATTAAATCGTGGAAATAGACGAATTGGGTAAAAACAAATGTCAATTTTACCTGATAAACAATTTTACTTTTAACGCCTTTGTGAAACGTTTTAACAGCCATCTTTCAAAAAAACATTAATTTGAAATAGTATATGCTTTTTCTTTAAATTCAATTTAGCTTCCTTGGTTTAATGTATAGCTGAAACAAATCTTGTTTTCTAAATAACAGTATGTTGACAGGCAATTTTTGTTCTCCAGAATAAATTGATTCGCAAAGTTTGAATATGTGGAAATACGTTTTTATTTTTCGGATAATTTACTGAAATCAAGATTTAGTTTTCAACATCTATTCAAAGTGAAAAGAAATTCTGTTTTTCAGTTTTAATGAGAAAATGGTGTAAAAAATATACTGATGTTTTATTTCTCTTTTTTTATACACAAATATGGAGTAATTTACTTTCCGTTTTTAGAGAAACTTAGTTAAAATTTTCAAAAAAAAAAAAAAAAAAAAAAAAAAATCTTGGCATCTAATTTATTTTTTAAAATTTTGAGAGTTTGTGTGACATCCTCGGATCAATGATAACCGGTATTAAGCAAATCGCATTGCGTTCGATAGTTTAGGAGTAGTTGCGAAATACATACACACAGTCAGATTTTAATATAATAGATTCATGTTTATTTTTCTTTTCTTAAAATATGATGTGATTTTTAGCAGAAAACTCTCATCTGTATATGACGGATACTCATGCTTTATAATCAGTATATATATAAAAAAAACATTTAAATTTTTTTTTATAAATATGGCGTGAAACTCATCTACTTTCTATACTTACTGATCCTTGTATTATTAATGTAAGGAATTGATTCACACTCATTTAAAAACATATGGGAAAATTCCCGTATTATTTCAAATATGACGTCTCTTTTCCCCAGAGAAATCCCTTTTTAACACTTTCCAACCTAGTTGAAAAGTGTTTATGACTTCAGTTTGTCTGCCGTCTGCCGTCTGTCCGTGCTCTAACTCTCGTAAATATGATCGGATTGAACTGCAATTTTTATATGTTATTGTCGTTATCTATAGCATGTTCAGTATTTCAACTGAAGTGAGTAGCTCTTTTAGTTTTTTTACAGGGACACTCAAAAGAATTCCGTTACATTACGGTCTATGGGGGAAAATCATTTGCGGTTTATTTTAATGATGTTACACAATTTCAAACACATTGTAATTGATATATATCACTAAGGTGCATTACAAAAAGCTTAATATGGAATAGGGTGTGCATAGCACTTATAGTTACTTTACAGGGACAGTTAAAAGAATTCCGTTACATTACGTCTATGGAGAAAAATCGTTTGCGGTTTAATTAAATAATGTTTCACTATTTTAAACGCATTGAAATTTATATATATCACTAAGGTGCATTACAAGACGCTTACTACAGAATATTGTGTGTATAGCAGTCATCGTTCATTTACAGGGACACACAAAAGAATTCTCTACTATTTGTTAACAATAATTCCTGAAAGTGTGTTTTAAGTTGCTGAACGCTATTTTAAATTTAACTCACTTTTTGTCTATTACTTGGTGTGTATAAATTCTGTAGATCATATACAGGGTAGCACAAAAGTTCGCGAACACATTTTTGTTTATTGACAGAATCTCCAGAAGGAGAATTTTAAGCTGTGCTACGAGTTTTCTAACTAAACTAAAATTTAGCATCCTATGTAGTATATATACAAATCTATAGATCATATACAGGGGTGAATAAAAGTATTCGGATATTTTTCCGAATATTGTATATGTTGGAAATATATGTTGGAAATTCCCGAAATTAAGTTTTTAAATATGTTATGCGTTTTCCAAATTAGTTTACTTAGATGTTATCTTTCAGCTTATTAAACGGTAATGATTTGTAAAATTATTTTGGAAGCGTTGGAAAGTGTTACATAATCTATGCTTGGCGCATGATTTTTATGTTCTTGTTAATAACATAATTCTTGTTAATTTTCTTTTCCAGGCAATTAATTTCAATACTGGCATAGGGGAAATTATGTTACTTTAACGAAATAATATTAAATCTTTATGTTTTATCAACAAAAATGGCTCTATTAATATTCGTCATTTTTTTTAGGTAATCGAGTTATTTCTTTTAGTTTTAAGAATGAAAATAACTATTTCTCGCTATCCATGACATCATTTTCGACACGGATAATTTTGCGGAGCATATTATTGACATTTGCTAACCATTTTCTTTTCAAACTTCTTTTTACTTTTTTAAAATTGAAATATAAAATAACGTATAGTTATATTAGGCGTGCGCAGACGGTAAAACGTCAAATATTGTTACCATACAAAAGAGAAAAAAGAAAAGAAAGTAAAGAAAAAATCCCAAGATCATTTTATTTCACCATCAAAGCATATCCGATTTACATGACGGCATATTCGCCTGTTTCCTATGGTTACGCATATTGAAACCTTGTATTATTATCAAAAACTAAAAAAAGTACGTTTTATTTCTAATAATATTATTTAATCTCCTTTTTATTATTTCATTTTTTTTAATTTCATTTTCATTTTTTACGTGAAAATTTTTCAACTGAAACTAAAAATAACGAAATGAAAATAATGAACTATGAAAATAACGAAATTTCAAATTATTAAGAAAAATATTTGAATAAAATAAACAAAAACCAGCCTATGTTCATTTGAGGGTTATAATCAACCTATATGCAAAGATACAGGATTATTAAGTGCTCTATTTTGACGCTGGCTTCAGCCTAACATTTGCACACAATCGGATTTTTAATATTACTAGCTGTTGCCCGTGACTTCGTTCACGCAACATTAAAAGAAGAATAAATACATTAATTAAGCAAAATATTTCACTCCCGATAATTAAAAACGTTAATAACAATTCAATTAACTAACTATTTATCACATTTCATAGGAGACAATACAGTATTTTTTGTGATAGGGACCTTGACCCTCAGTCTTAAAAAAGTGAAATTTTGTGCCAAATAATCGAGAAAATGAAATTGCAACCAATGTAAAAAGGAGGACCAAATAAAATCGTTGAAATAGACGAATTGGGTAAAAATAAATGTCAATTTTACCTGATAAGCAATTTTACTTTTAAGGCCTTTGTGAAACGTTTTAACAGCCATTCTTCAAAAAAACATTAATTGGAAATAGTATATTATTTTTCTTTAAATTCAATTCTGCCTCCTTGGTTCAACGTATAGCTGAAACAAAACTTGTTTTCTAAATGACAGTATGTTGACAGGCAATTTTTATTCTCCAGAATATATTGATTCATGAAGTTTGAATATGTGAAAATGTGTTTTTTTTTTTTTTTTTGGATAATTTAATGAAATCAAGATTTTGTTTTCACCATCTATTCAAAGTGAAAATAAGTTCTGTTTTTCAGTTTTAATGAGAAAATGGTATAAAAAATATACTGATCTGTTTTACTTCTCTTTTTTTATGCACAAATATGGAGTCCTTTTCTTAAAATTATGATGTGATTTTTTGCAGAAAACTCTCATCTGTATATAATGGATACTCATGCTCAATAATCAGTATAGAAAAACAAACATTTAAATTTTTCGTTATAAATATGGCGTGAAACTCATCTACTTTCTATACTTACTGATCCTTGTATTATTAATGTAAGGAATTGATTCACACTCATTTTAAAACTTATTAGAAAATTCCCGTTTTATTTCAAATATGACGTCTCTTTTTCCCCAGAGAAATCCCTTTTTAATGACATAATTCTTGTTAATTTTCTTTTCCAGGCAATTAATTTCAATACTGGCATAGGGGAAATTATGTTACTTTAACGAAATAATATTAAATCTTTAGGTTTTATCAACAAAAATGGAATTATCAACATTCGTCATTTTTTTAGGTAGAGTTATTTCTTTTAGTTTTAAGAATGTAAATAACTATATTTCTCGCTATCCATGACATCATTTTCGACATGGATAATTTTGCGGAGCATATTATCACGATATTATTGACATTTGCTAACCATTTTCTTTTGAAACTTCTTTTTACTTTTTTAAAATTTAAAAACAAAATACGGTATAGTTATATTAGCCATGAGCAGACGGTAAAACGCCAAGTATTGTTACCATACAAAAGAAAAAAAGGAAAAAAAGTGTAGAAAAAAACCCAAGATCATTTTATTTCACCAATCAAAGCATATCCGCTGTATTTTCGATATTTGACGTCATATTCGCCTGTTTCCTATGGTTACGCATATTGAAACCTTGTATTATTATCAAAAACTAAAAAAAAAGTACGTTTTATTTCTAATAATATTATTTAATCTTCTTTTTAATTCGTTGATTTTTTAATTTCATTTTCATTTTTCACGTGAAAATTTTTCAAATGAAACTAAATTGTTGAGTAAAAATTATTATTCCGCGTTTTGAATTAGTTTTGGCAACGATAAAATATTAGCAACGGTAAAGTAAATTTAACCATTTTAAAGTACTATACGAAAAAATGTCCATTTATTCTCTATGAAAATAACAAATTTTGAATTATTAAGAAAAATATTTAAATAAAATAAACAAACACCAGCCTATGTTCAAATGAGGGTTATAATTAACCTATATGCAAACAGGATCCTATACAGGATCATTAAATGCTCCATTTTGACGCTGGCTTCAGCCTAACATTTGCACACAATCAGATTTATAATATTATTAGGATTAGGATTCAACATGGAAACGCATGTCCTGGGCAATTGAAAGTTTAATGAGTTGCAAATCAAACTTTCATTTGTTTAATAAATATATTCCGAATTGTGTGTAAATCGTAATAATCGCGTCTTAAAACATATTGGAGACCAATATTTCACTTTTCTTTAAATTTACAATAATAGTGTTTTTTACCTAGTTTGTTTGTTCAATATTATTTTCAACGAAAGATCATACATCCGGAACTGATTATGAAACATTTTCCAACACTAACAGAATATTATTAAGAAATTTAATATTTTCCTAAGATGAAATGAGATATCTAAATAAACAATTTAAAAAACACATAACTCAGTAAAAATCCATTTGGAGCAATTGCTATCCGTATCTGAATATAATGTATAGAATATGTGTACAACACGTAGTGCACTAAAAATCAGATAAAATTGCATACCAGAGCGGAAAAAAATACATTCAGCAATTACCGATCATAGTCAGTCCTTTAACCGAATTCTTTTGTCCGTCTCTCTACATGAACGATAAATCCTACGCATTCAAAATCTATAGAAAACAAGTTGTAGTGAACCGTAGTGATCCTTTTAAATTCCATTATATTTGAAGTATCATAACATCTTTAAAATGCACCGCAAACGATTTTTCTCCAACGATCATAGTGCTAAGAAATTATTTTGTGCGTCCCTCAAATTGAACTATAAGTGGTACTTATTGTATACTCCGGTGAAATCATGCTGCAGTCCACCTCAGTACTGAATATTAATTTCATTATGTGTTAAATGTCGTAACATCAATAAAATGCGCCGCAAACGATTTTCCACACATAGACCATAATATAATTTAATTCTTTTGTGCGTCCCTGTAAATTAACTATTAATGCTACACACTTCATTTTCAATACCAAACATTCTATAGTAAAAGTCAATAAAATGTACAAATTTCATGGCAATCAGAGTGCATTTACGAGAGTTAGAGCATGGACAGACAGACAAACGGAATCCATAAACACTTTTCAATTATGTTGGAAAGTGTTAAAAACTGAACCCTTATAGGATCATTTTGTTGTCCGTCTGTCTGTCAAGACCGTTCTTTTTGTTTTCAGAAACGGCTAAAGGTATCAAATTGAAATTAATATCAAATTATAAAGTCCAAGACCATTGTTTTGTAAAACTTTTGAACAGTTAACTCAATGTAATAAATGTTTCGGCCTTAAAACAACATGTAGTTTTCATACAAACTCACTCTCAAAACCTACAGGGTATTCCCGTTGACATAGAATTTTGAAATTTGGCACGAAGGAAGGTCTTACAGCACAAGTAAAGAAAACAAAACCTGAAAATCGTTAATTTATAATTCTATGTAGATTTATTACGTAACAAACTCGTCTAGTCGTCGGTCTGTCAAGACCGTTCTTTTCAGGAACGACTAGAGATATCAAGCTGAAATTAATATCAAATTACGTCTACGACCCCATTGTTTTGTAAAAATGTCGACCTCCTAACTCAATGCAATAAAAAGTTAAGATCTTAAAACAGCGTTTTTCTCTTTATATATACAAACTCACTCTCAAAACCTATAGGGTACTTCCTGTTGACCTAGAATCTTGAAATTTAGCACGAAGGAAGGTCTTATAGCGTTAAAGAGATATATTATTATAGATCTTAAAGAGGGGCGTTGGCTCAGAGAGAAGTAAAAATATGTTAATATAACATAACGGTACTGAACCAAAAGGGTGCGAATCCTACTTTGTCCAGTTTTTGAAACTATTTTTCATTATTATATTTTTCATTAATTCTATGCTAGACATAGACGAATAAAATAGTATTACATATATGCACAAAATTCTAAAACATCTTGTACATTTTGAATATGATGGGAATTTTGTGACCTTCCTACCCAGTTGTTACGCTAGGCGAATTTTTCGATGTCCCATGTAAACTGGACACCTGATAATCCTAGAAGCAAAGCTTTTTCAATCTGTGGATCAACCATTGTACTCATTTGTACCAGTATGATTTCCAAAAGCGATAATTTTTTATTGTTTTGTCAACCACTATTTCCAAAATATAATATTCGTGGTAGATTTTTGCTAGAAATGTATCATAAATATTATCGTTTGAAAATAGTGGTAGCCAAAATAATGAAAAAAAAAAAAGTCATCTGGGGTAACCTTGTATCAACATGTGTAAGAAAAAGTAATGTAAGGGTAAAATCGAAAGTATAATACATAGCCAATCATTTTATATAAAATAATAATTTATGTAATTCAAAATAATGAAATGAAATTAATTACCATCAGGATACATTACTGGAGGTAAAGCATAAAAACCTACATCTTTATCGTCTCCTTCGTGTACTATCCCAGTCATTGAGCTAAGGAAAGATAACCTCATTTTATTAATTTGTAAATCCTTAAAAATTTACATAATGTAAGATTCATGCTTAAATACAAATATCGGTTTTTATCATTTACCTTAATCGCTCAGCCTCTGAATGGGGTATTCTCACCATTGTTGCCATTTCTTTGTACACATATGTCTCAAGCTGAGGTAAAATACTAAACTCGTTGACATTAGTAAAAGCTCCTGTTGTGAACAAAATTCGTTTTGCTTTGATTTCTCCATGTTTAGTTGTTTCGACCTAAAGAAAGTAAAGAGGTTTTTCTCCATTCAGCAAATCTTTAAAACGCTCGAGTTAGATTATTGTACAAAACAGAGGTTCCGAACCTGCACTCCGCTGAGCCCTGAGTACCCTACGAGTACTTTCAAGAAGCTCTTTGACCTCACTAGAAAAGTTAATAATAAATTAAAGGGGGGGTTTAGCCCCCCGTTTACCCCTTTATACTTAACCAATGAACCCCCAAAACTAATCAGGAAAGCTCCTTACAACAATGAAGCTATATGTAAAATGTGAAGAAAAACGGATAATTCTGCATGAAAAATCCATTTATCTAAATTAAAGGGGGGGTTAGCCCCCCTTTTCCCCCTTTATACTTAACTAATGAATTCCCAAAACTAATCAGGGAAACACCTTATCACAATGAGCCTATATACAAAATTTGAAGAAAACGGATAATTCTGCATAAAAAACCCATTTATCTAAATTAAGGGGGAGTTAGCCCCCCTTTCCCCCCTTTATACTTAACCAATGAACTCCCAAAACTAATCAGGGAAGCGCCTTATTAGAATGAACCTATAAACAAAATTTGAAGGAAAACGGTTTGGTCTATCAAGAGTTATCGCGCTACGCACATACATACGTACATACATACATACAGAACGGGCGGGCACATTAGCTCTCAAGCTTTGATAACCTGTGAGCTAAAAACTGAATAAAATTAAAAATTTAGAAATTTTGTTTAAAAAAATAAGAGTTATTAAGAAACATTGTTAAGTTTTTATCTTTTAACTTTCCATTATTTTACTATCAGCACCCCTCTCTCTCTGCTAGGAAAAAATAATTCTAAACACCAGTAATTTGTAAGACATAGGGTATGGTAGGTCCAAAGGGTTCCACCCTACCTATTGTTTCTAAAAAAGGGCTTTGCAAGACAACAGGCTTAGAACCATTGTTTTACAACACACAACTATATATAAATTTGAAATTCGTAGACATGTTCGAGAAGGCAACTTTTATGAAGAAATTTATAGGTAGACACATTTTAGTAATCAACATATATACAAAATTGTTTCAAAAATGCATTTAATATAGAACAATATTCAATGTAAGTAATCGATATTTGAAATAATGTAATATTATGAATTATCATTAGTACATTTAATTAATAAAATTGTAAAAAGCAATAATAACTTTCATCACAAACAAAAAAAAAAGATAACGGAGGGTAAATTTTCTAAAAAAATATAAACTAGAATCATACTTATACTTTGCCTTTTGTTCTTATTATGTGCCTTTTCATATTTTTGCCGCTGTTTTAGAATCGAATTTTTTCTAAGAATTTTCATAAAGCACTTTTTTCCCCCAAATAGACTCTGTACGTATAAAAGTAGAAACTGATTTCATTAATTAAAAAGTATGTCCTTTTTAGGTGCGTTCGTAATTATATAAATACGTAGCACCTATTGTCGTCGCTTGGTCCGTCCGTCTGTCTGTCCGTCCATCCGTCTGTCTGTCTGTCCGTCCGTCCGCATATAACAACGCAAAAACTACCCAACCGAATGGTTTGAGATTTAAGATATATTATCTTTGCAGAATTTTGTCGAGACATTTCAAATTTTATTAAAATCGAATCAAAACTTTAGGAGATATTAATAAAAATATTTATTAAGAAATTTGAATTTTTTTTTTAAATCGGTGCTTTTTTGTTAGAGGAGCTTCCGATGGATGTTAAATCGTCAAGCGACCGAGACACTTATTTTATGACAGAAATTAATCTGCAGACGATATAATTCATTTCACAGAATTATAAATCATCTAGGTCTGAATATTTATATAACTAGCTACAGTACGAACGCACCTCGTTTGTCACGTTTGACGTACAATTTCCAACTTGTTTATTTTAAATTTCTCCCTTTTTTAGGAAAATCTAACCTTTTTGAGATCTATATCAAATGTCATATATTTTTTCAAATAATGGATGACCGCTGCACGTAAAAAAGAAGAAATTAATTCATTCCCTCAAATATTCCCCTTTTATTTTATTTTTTCATTTGTTTTAAGAAAAAATCTCCCGTTTATGTGGTTTGTAACCAGCGCCCAGCCATTTCCATATGGAGGATGATTGTTGGCCATGTAAAACAAGTTGGAAATTGTACGTCAAACGTGACAAATGAGGTGCGTTCGTACTATAGCCAGTTTTATAAATATTCAGAATAATATAAATTTCAGTGAAATTAATTATATTGTCTGTTATTATGATATGATTAATTTCCGTAATAAAATACGTACAGTTTAAATTAACTAAAGTATTAGCTCGCTTAGGTATTTATGCTTCATGCCCGTTTGATTGTCAGTTGCAACACATTCGCTAATGCAGAAATTTTAAAATCTGTTATTACAAAGATTACGCTGATCTAATGATAATTTTAATTCAGGGTTTGTACTAATTCCGGATACGCTTTTTCCATAGTTTTCGGTGAATTGGGCATGCTTTTCTCTTATTACATATGCACGCTTACAGGCGCGAACTTTTTCCGCAGTTTTCGGAGAATTGAGTATGTTTTTCTCTTATTATGTATGCCACGCTTACAGGCGCGATTTTTTATTTATTTTTTTTACACCAGACAGCGCTGCAAAATTTATCATGGAGAACTTGCTTTGCCAATGATTTAACTTCATGGTTTAATATATTAAGACTCACGATGAACGAATCTCCTGTGTTTGTTTTTTTTAATGAAGTGAGATTTTGGCCTGTCAACCTAATTTCAACTGAAATTATCTAAAAATCTATACACTTTTCAATGTAACTCATCTCTCAAACCTAGAATTTTTTGAACGATCTTTCTAAAAATGTAACTTTTATGAACTTATATCCGAAAAAATAATTTTGAGCGAAAATGGCCGCATAGAATATGAAAAGCTAAGTGATCAGCCCGTATTTATTATCCTCAGTCACATGACTTGCGTATTTATTGTATACATTACGTATGATAGGATTTAATAAAATGAAGTAAACTTCTAATAATATCTTTTTTTTAAGTTTTGATTCAGTATTCATAAAATTTGAAATGACTTGACAAAGTTCTCAAAGATTATATATATTAAATATCAAATTCATTAAATATATTAAATATACATTCGGTTGGGTAGTTTTTGTGCTGTTATGTGCGGACGAACGGACCAAACGACGACTTATAGCAACTACTTATTTATATAACTACGAACATACCTAAAAAGAAATTAATTTTTTTTCTAAATTATGCCTTTTTTAGGGTTTCGTTCATCTCACGAAACCCTATTACTCCCGCTCCGTTGTCTGTCCGTCACAGAGCTATTCTCAAAAACTATGTAACTTACAGAGTTGAAACTTTGTGTTTATAGCTGAAGACCAGCTATCCACAATGGAGTTCTTTCTACAGTAATTAATTTTCTATCAGACGATTTCCACGTGAAAAATGAAAATGAAATAAAAAGTTTCACCAATTGAAAAAAAGATTAATATGAAACAAAAGTGATTGACGTCTTAGTGGTGAAAAAACGGAAATTTTTAAAGATTTCTCAATAATACAAAGAGTATGAGTATGTGTATGTACACAAAGCAGATTAATATCACATCATTAGAGAATTAAAAAGAAAATCTGACGTCATATTGGAAGTTTAACGAATTTTTCAGATGTTTGAGAATAATACAAAGCGTGTATCAATATGAGTAATAGAGAATAGTAAATATATGAGTTTGATAAACATATTGAATCATGATAAGAATCCGATTATGGAAATATTCGCATATTTTAACATTTTGAAGGTGTACAACTTGTTTAATTTTAAAATTATTTTTTTTAAATATCGCATTTAGTCCGCATGACAGATATTACAGTGATAGAATATAATAGCGGGCTTAGACCGCTATCGGAATGGTTTAGATATTCGGAAAAACGAAAAAATAGACCGGTAAATTTTTACTTTATAAAAAACAAAAAACATGACTTTTTTTGTTTTTTGGTTGCTAAATGAAATTTATTTGGATTTATTAAAGAAACGATAAAGTGTTTTGAAAGGAATATTAAACGAAACCCTTTGAGCGATCTTCGATCACACTTACCCACTTGTTTATTTTTAGATTTACTTTCGTGTTAAAATAAAAAGCTTTGCCTTTTTCAGAGACTACAGCAAGTACATAGTCCTTTTCTCAAGTCATAACGCCCAATGTGCAATTTTCGAAACTAATTTCGTTACTTAAAATGAATACAAACCTTATGATAATAATCAGTCAGCGGTCGGACGTCTTTTACAGCATCAAACAAAATACGACATCCTTGTTCACGAGCAACTTTTCTCTCTGCTTCCAGCATTTTCCGTGCACTTATAATACCCGCTCCAGTGTGATCATGAAGTGCATATTCGTCATCTTTCATCTTTAAGAAAGGGTGCCTGTTACGAAAATTGAAATCGAATCATATAATTATATAAATTAAAGAAGTGAGGAGCTCTCTGAAAGTATCAGTCCACTGATTTCACCACACGGCATAATCACAGGAATTATTGAAATATTGAAAGTTTCTTTTTTTTTTTTTTTTTTTAGGTAATCCATGGATATACTACATATGAGGAGGTTAGAATGACAGTGGTGTAAGTCAAACATTTTCAATGAACGTGTATTAATTTCTGTTCAGTGTGACGTTCAAATAAGTCATAATTCACTAAGGGAGTGGCTAGAGGGCAAAACAAGTTGGACCACTTAATGCAACGGCAATCCAACAAGTGTCACAAAACGCTTCATTTCTCAAATTACTAAATATTGACTTACTCCACTGTCATTCTAATCCCCTCATATATGATCATTATTGAGACTGTTGCCATCTTTCACAGCATGTGCTCAATTCAGTGTCTGAGCAAAACATGGAATTTACAAGAAATGAATTTTAAATATCTGAAACAAGAAAAGACAAGAAAGATATATGATGCGTCAAGCATAGATTATGAATCACTTTCCAACATTTCCAGACTACTGTAACGAAACTTCACCTATTATTAAGGTGAACGAAGATATCTAAGTAAATAATTTAGAAAGTGCATAACACGTTTGAAAAATCAATTTCCGAAACTACCGTCCATAGTCGGAAAGGTGGTCGAATTATTTGTGCAGCCCTGTATATGATCTTATAGATTTGTATATATAGTACAGTACATAGTATTCTAAAATTTATTTCTTTTAGAAAACGCATAACAGTTCAAATTTCGCCTTCAGCAATTTTCGCAAATAGACGTAAATGTTATACGAGTTGTAATTTTCCAACTGGACGAAAAATGTCCGGGCTAGGATTCGAACCTGGGATCTCTTGGCTGTGTAATCTAGTGTAATCACGTATTCAGCGTTTAGTGGAGTTTAATTACCTGCGATCTATTCTGTTGAGCTGATTAAAATATCAGACCATATGCTATGATCAATAAGGTTAACTGGATGAATTATGCCCTCCAGATTCGACCGGGATAGCTCAGTTGGTAGAGCATGGCAGCTTCAGCCAAGAGATCCCAAGTTCGAATCCTGGCCCGGACATTTTTCATCCAGTTGGATAATTACAACTCGTATGATTTCTTTACCAATTTGAATAATTGTTTAAAATTAATCTAGACGTAAATGTACTGAAATTCTTTTGTACAGTCCTGTATATAAACTACAGATTTTTATAAACACCGCATATTAAGGTACAATTTAATTCGGGTAAAAATTGCATTCAAAACTTAAAACACAGTTTCAACAAATAGAATTCATAGACAGCAGCGTATCCAGTTCTTCTGGTAGCGCTGTATATGAAGCATATATATTATTTCACCTGTCAACATCCCTTTTTCTAAGAAAATATGAAACGCAGAACGACGAATGTGATAGCAAATGAAAGGCTTTTGAACAGGCTTCTGACATAGCACACTTAACATTTCGTTAAAAAATGTTTTTGATTAAAATTTGCTGATAATTAAAAATTAAATCGGCGTTGATTTCATGAAAGAAATGAAAGGTTTTCCTCAAATTACTGTTGCCACAAAAATAAAATACCACATTATATGATGCTCAGCAATGATTATAAAAAACACCGCATGGGTTTATTTTATAGTTATGATTAAAAAGCAAAGTTGAAATTGAAACGTTTAGATTTATATTTCTATGTCCCATGTTTTTCCCGAAGCGGATGACGTCATCCTCTAATGCAGTTAAAATACGATTGTTAATTATTTTTTTCTCGCGCGTGCCTTTTGCAATTTTGGATCTGTTTTTACTCTAACTTTAATGGAATAAATTAGATCATATTCTGGCTTGACTAAAAACTAAATGTTGTTTGCAGATATTTTTATCCTCACTTTTTCTTTAGAAGTTTAAACCTGCATCTAATAAATAAATATTCCATATTTATAAAAAATGTTAGATTGTAATGCGAAATCCTCGCCTACTGGTTTATTTATATTCTCCAAATATCCCTTAGTATATCAAATATTGAGTTGGGAAATGTATAACATAATACAAAACATCCTTGAAGCAATTCACGCTCATAGACAGTATTTCTTACGAATTTGTGCAGCCCTATATATAATCTATAGAATATATACACTACGCATAATTTCAGCAATCGATCTCAGTCTCGGTCAAGACGAAATGAAAAGGCAGTAAAAACTATTGAAATTAAGATGCAATCGTTGTAAAATGATACTGATTTATAAATTTAAAAAAATAAGTTAATGGCGTCTTTTCACCAGCAGAAGTATTTTAATCTTCTGAAATTAAAACAATGTATAATAATTAGTTAAACTTAAAACCGTATACCACAACTGAAAACGCACTTCCAGCAATTATCGTTCATAGACAGTTCTGGAACCGAAATATTTTGTGTCTCCCTGTAAATAGTGAACGAAAAATGCTATGCAAACTATATTCTATAGTAAGTATCGTTTAGCCCTATGTAATGTGTATCAATTTCATTATGTTTTAAATAGGTTAACATAATTGAAATACACTGCAAATTAATTTTGACCATAAGCCATTATGTAATGGAATTTTTTGTGTGACCTTGCAAAATGAATGATAAACGCTTTTCACTCCCTATTCTACATAAAGAATTTATCAGTTCATTTCAGAAATATATTTCAATTTCATTATGTTTGAAATAGTGTGGCTTCATTAAAATACACTTTAAAAGATTTTTTCCCATAGACCATAATGTAATGGAATTGTTTTGAGTGTCACTATAAACGAACTATAAATTCTACATACTCCATTTTCAATAGAAAATGTCCTATAGTAAACATTAATAACATATACCAGTTACATGAAAATCCAAATATATTTTCGAGGGTTGAAGCGCGAACAGACAGCCAGACAAACACTTTTCAACTATGTTGTAACGTGTTAAGAAGGTGGACTGAGACTTTTCAAACTCCTTGTATTTCAAATATAGAGTGTCTGAAATTAATGCTTACACTTTGAACATTAATAACTGAAATACAAAGAAGAAGAATTTGAAACTTTATGTTTGTCAACCACTCCAGTTAAATACATTTAAAAATCATCACCAGCAGCAATAAATAGTCATTAACACTCTTAGAGATCAGCAATTAATAGTAGTTGAGATTTCCATGAGAATTCATTCACAGGTAATCATAGACAGTCTGCTTGCCTAGTGCTTAAAGACTTGGCTATTAATCAAGAGATGCCAAGTTCGAATGCAGATTTATGCATTACATAGTTGCAGGGGATCGGATTCTCCTTTAAACGAAGATTATGGTGCTGTTTATTAGACCGGGAGGCGGCAGCACAGACAACCACCTCATCGAGTTCACGGCTGAAATAACTCGATTCGCATATTAAAACGCAATCGGTCTGCCAAGTCATATCCTGGTGGAAAACACCTTAAAACCCGATTTTAGAGGTTGACTCGTAGGTTTACCATTGTGTTTTCCTGCACCCAGTTCTCCATGTTTTCATACTTTTGTGTGCAGGAAAACACAATGGTAAATCTACGTGTCAACCGCTATACTCGGGTTTTCACGTGTTTTCCACCAAGATATGACTTGGCAGACCGATTGCGTTTTAATATGCGAATCGAGTTTTAACTAATTCTGGAATTTCAGCCTTGAACTCGATGAGGTGGTTGTATGTGCTGTCGCCTCCCGGTCTATATCCTTCGTATACACAAGATGATTGAACCGTCCAAAACAACCAGTCAACTACAAGTAACAAAAACACGTATTCTATGTCATGAAGTCGCATGTAACACAAAATGTTTGGGCTGTGAGATATCCATCTCTCTTTACGGAGAAAAGTCTGAGGTTGCACTTTTCTCAGGCTACCCTGAAATATCCCTCTCTGAGAGGGATTTTTCTGTAAAAAAAAAAACTTTTTATTCACAGACTATAAAATGTTTTCGAGTGTTCGACTGAACTCAGTTCTGACAAGCTGAAGTATCATAATTTTATGAACACTTGGAAATTCTGAAGGCTCGTCTGACAGGGGAATTTAATAATTCTCCACATGCTTGAAACCAGATGTGAGGAACCAGATGTGACAAAAACCCACTCGAGATACAATGGTGGAACATGCACATATACTCGGCTGAAAGAGGACAAAAGAGGACTTGATCGAAAGAGAGCGAGCTAGAAGCATCTCTGATTTTTCTCTCGCTAGTGAGGCGTGCAGATGAAGCTGGGACTTATGCCGGTCATGGTCAAAGTGTACGAGGCCTGGACGTAGGCGTTTTTACCGGAAGAAATAATCTATCTCCCGCACATTTACTGAACATTGCTAAAAAAAACTTTAGTAAAACCAACCCACGGGTAGCATGCCAGGCTGCTAACAAACTAAATTAAATTTAGTCTATCTGTATAAAACTGAAGTTTATCTTTAATTAATATTTCCCTCATTATGATGTCCTGTACCTAAGTTTAATAAAAAGCTTAAATGTCATCCTGAATCAAGTCAATTAAGCCGTGACGCTACAGGGCGGCGCGGTTAGAAGTATTCGCTTCACCAACAGTGGTACCTCTCCTTTTCTTCTAGGATATTCAACAATAGCCCAACGAAATAATTTTTGGTTGGTTCAATAACGTTCCAAATGTGAGGGTGTTTGATAGGCTCATTGTTGGCACACCAGCCTACAATTTCTCAGTTCCCACAAATTGCCATTGATGAACCTATTATCTGTGCTATTGGAAAAAAATTAATTTTGTCACGAACCACTACAGTTACAAATGTTCAAACTAATCTGCCATTAGTAACAGTAAACCTTTTGAAACATGCTATAATAGAGTAAAAACGGTTAAGATTTCAATGGGAGTGGATTTATAGCTAGCCACAAATGCGTAATTTATGTAACCCAGTACGTGTACTTTTGAACAGGCACAATGTTAGTCAGAGTTCCCTAGAGAAAACTTGAAATACAAACAGTTCTATCGGACCATCTTATAGTTTATCTGTTATTAAAGTTCAAAGAATAACATTAATCTATGACACCCTGCATTTACTTGATTTTACGTAAATTAAATTAAGGATAAAGAACTTTGCTTACAATGCATTCATAAGTTGCTCGTCGAATATTTTGATCAATGGTGTTTCCATTGCTGCAGAGATGTCTTCTAAATTTCTCATTGCGCGGCTGCCTTTTTTTCCAATGCTCATAAAGCCAACAGGATTATAAAACTCGATTCCTTAAAAAAAAAAATAATAATAAATAAATATAATTTTTCAATACATATGATACATCCCATAATATGTTAATCTACAGGGCGAGTCAAAAGTCTATTTTTCCCTATACAGGGTGTCCCATAAATAGCGCCCAAACTCTGCACAGCCAGATTCCTCGTTGGAAGTACATAAAAAATGCCCAAAGAACTGTACCTGTACGATCCATAGTTTACGAGAAAAATCCGATAAACAAAGTATGACGTCACAGCCGATGCAAGTAAAAAAACACTAACCACATCAAATTTCAACTGCAAGTCAGCCATTTTTTCTGAAGATAATTATTTAAATAAAACTTCATAAAATTTAGATTTTTAGAAAGATCTTTAAAAATAAATTAATTTTTGAGTGAAGAGGTACCTTCTAAAATGTATACATTAATAGTTATCGGCATTTAAAATTCCATTCCTAATGTAAGCAAAATTTTTGAAAAGGAATTGAATTGAATGTGATTTTTATATGAAAAAAAAAACATGGTAAACGATTTAAACGAAACATAGCCCTTCGCGAGCAGTGAATCTAATCAGAAAATATATTTGACGTCATTTGCCAATGAATTGATGAAATATGGTTTTAGCGTGAAATGTTTATTCGTTTTTAGAGGGTAATCTCCGGAACTACCGATATGATTTGAAACGTAATGGTGTCAAAATTATTGCGACCGATTCTGCTCCAATATACTTTCTATTTTATGTCGGTACCACCACCCTCAAGCGTCTGCGTGAGCAAAAAACGTTCTCAAATTATGATTAGTGCGATACCTTTGGGGAAAAAAACTTGAAATTTTATACATTTGTTAGTTTCGATATAAATGATAGCTAAGAACTGTTTCTAAAAAAAATAAAATAAGGGTGAAGCGAGTGGGAAACGTTCTAAATTATGATTTATTTGGAAGTTTTAGGGCTAGGAAATTGAAATCTGATAAGGTTGTGATTTTTAATTTCGAACTTCGGATTTTAACTACGGATTTGGGTGCTTAGAAATTTGTGTATAGTATGGAAAATGGCCTCCAAGTCCAATATGCGTAATTTGAAAAAAAAAATGGAATTTTCAGAAACACATTAAGATGTATTTAGTACAGGAGAAAATAATTTCTATTAACATATACGTAGGCACTCGACATACATATATGATAACTTATTTAATGGAAAAAAGTTAAATAAGTACCATAATAAAAGCTTGGAAATTTGATAATACACCATTTTTTAGCCACAACTTTCGCTTTTTTTTTCACTTTTTAAAAGTTGTTTTTTGTAGATATGCAAATACTGCTGTTGATGTGTCCAATACGGTGTTTTTTCCTTGCATCGGCTATGATGTCATACTTTATTTTTCGTATTTTTCTCGTAAACTATGGATCGTACAGATACAGTTCTTTGGGCATTTTTTATGTACTCCCAACGAGGAATCTGGCTGTGCAGAGTTTAGGCGCTATTTATGGGACACCCTGTATATTTCATGACTACGTAAGATTAAGGATTAAAGTAAATGATAAGAAACAAGATATATCAGCTGAGAATGAAACAGGTAACAATTTAGTGTCTGCATACACATTTTACTTTCGTTACAAAACATTGTCCTCTGCCAGTGCGATGTGAACTTCCATGCAGTATTGCGGGAGTGATCGTTGGCAATATATTCCGAACAGCTTCTTTAATTTCGTTATTTATGTGGTAACACGTGCTAGAAATTTACAGTTTAATATACCACCACACATACCTAGAAATTAATGCGATTTTTGGCCCTTCCAGTATCTATAGTAATAAAGATAGATGTTTTTGTATCTGTCTGTGAGTGTGGCTGTTTGTGTGCTGTATCCTGGAGAGACCGCTGCGCGCAGGGCTACCAAATTTGGCAGAAAGTATAGTTGAAGTTATGCCGCTTGAAACCAGTTTTTAGATTTTTTGATCAGATTTTTTAAATTTAATTTTATATGCAATTTTTAGCGGGTTTTTTTCGTTTTGCGATGATATTTCAAAATTAGTAAAAGGAATCTGGTTTTTAAGTTTTAGCCGAATATAGTAAATTTTGTCATTTTTTCAATAAAGTTTATTCGGAATTCGTACAGCAATTTTTTAATTTCTCGTGAATTTTTTATGGGATTTTAGAGGGTTTTTGGGAGGGATTCCGTTGAGACTTTTAGAAACTCGTAAAAGAAATCCTGTTTTAATCTTTTACCTCAATACAGTAATTTTTGCGATTTTCGAACTTTTAACAATTTTTAATGCTTTTTCGCATTTTGCCATGATTTTTCCACATTAGTATAAAGAATCCAGTTTCAGTGTTTTAGCGCAATATAGTAAATTTTGTCCTCCTTTCAACGAAGTTTATTTGGAATTCGTAAAGCGATTTTTGAATTTTTCGCGTTTTTTATCCGATTTTTAGATTTTTTTTCGCGTTTTGAAACGATTTTTGGACATTCATAGAAGGAATCCGGTTTATATCTTTTAGTACAATTAGAAAATTTTATACTCTGCGATTTTTTAATGCGATTTTTAGCGCTTTCTGCGTTCCACGGCGATTTTTTTTACACTCGTAAAAGGAAGCCGGTTTCAATTTTTTCCTAATATAGTAAATGTAGTAAAAAAAAAAAAAAAAATCATAATAATTCACGATTCGTTTGATTCGAAACCGGAACGGCGTAGCCGACATGGGCGTACGCTGCCGAAGGCAGTGGGGTCCCATCCCCATGTTTGTTCAATCTGAAGTTTGTACGGGGAAAACGGACCAGCGAAGAGGTCGAAGCTCCGTTAGTATTTGAATAAATGTCTTTTGCAATCATTTGTACTTCAAAAGCAACTCTGATATATTTTATTTTAAATCTAATTTTATTTCATTTATTTTGCTCGAAGAAGTCCTTTGGTTTTTCACAGCATTCGAATTGCACATTTTTTTTTTTTATAATTTAAATGTAAACGTAATCTATCTATATATCTATATATTCTGTCTATTCTATCTATCTATTCTATCCATCTATCTATTATATCTATCTAATCTATCTATTCTATCTATCTATCTATCTATCTCATTTATCTATCTATCTATTCTAACTATCTAATCTATCTATCTATTCTATCTATCTAATCTATCTATCTATTCTATCTATCTAATCTATTTATCTATCTATCTATTTTTTAATCTATCTATCTATCTAAGTGCAAGCAATATTAATAAAGTGCCCGGAATGAATATTCAGCCCTATGCCCTACTTCGTTTAAATCCTGTCTATATACAAGTATCAGTTAATTATACTATGTATTATTTCAATAATATTTATAATCAACAAACCTGATATTTTTTCCAAATGCCTCAGTCGGCTTATAGATCTTCGACTCAGTTTCTGGAACGCAGGAGAAGAGAACAAAACTTTCATGATTCTTCCTTCATCGTAATGCGATGAGAATATGCTTCGGTTTTCGAGTTCAGAGTCCTGAAACAGTGATCGATAGTTTATGCTAAAAGTATATTTTATTACAAGCATATGACCCCGTCAAAAATGACGGAAAAGTGTTATTTTAAGTTTAGAATATTAAGTCAGATTACTAACACATTATTTCAGTTAAACAGCTGATGTAAATTGAAATATCTTGCGTGTTTAATTGGAAATCCAATGGAGATTTCTGTAATGTTGTCTTACTGTCATTTTGTGGTATGCACGATATTTCCAATAGTAACAAGTCATGTAAATCACCCCCAAAAACAGTGTTTGTAAAAGTCAACCTCCAGCATAAGAAAATAGTATGGTACTTTCTACGCTTTTAACTGCAATTTAAACATCAATTTTTGTTTAAAGTGTAGACTGCGTAAAAATTTTAGAATGGTTAGTTTTAGAAATAAAAAAATCTGTATTTTTTCTCTATTAATGCTATTTTTCATTTCTAAAATGTGAAAAAAGTGTTACTTTGAATCAAGGCTTTTTAGGGTTTCGTTCATCTCACGAAAACCTATTACTCCTGCTTCGTTGTCTGTCCGTCACAGAGCCCGTTCTCAGAAACTATATAACTTACAGGCATGAAAATTTGTGTACTTATAGCTGAATACCTATTATGAAGCTCAACATATTAAAATTTGAAAAAATCGTATTATTTTAATATATAGAGATAAAAAACGAAAATCTAACAGCCTTTTACTATTAAATTTAAACATTTTTCGTTATAGCAGTTGCCAACAATTAAAAATCCACAATAAAATTTTTCCTACAATAATTAATTTTCTATTGAAAGATTTCCACGTGAAAAATGAAAATGAAATAAAAAGTTTCATCAGTTGAAAAAAAAAACAGATTAATATGACGTCATATTGGTAATAAAACGAAAATTTTCAAACATTTCTCAATAATACAAGGAGTATGATTATGTGTAAATACAGAAAGCAGCTTAATATGACGTCATTAGAGAATTAAAAAGAAATTAATCTGACGTCTAACATTTTGAAGGTCTCTATACATCATGTTTAATTTTGAAATTAATTTTTTTTTATATCGCATTTAGTCCACATGACAGATATTATTATGACAGAGTGTAATAGCGGGCTTTGCCCGCTATCGGACCGGTACAGCTTTTAGAAAAATATATCGGTAAATTTTTACTTTATAAAAAACATGAACTTTTTTTTTTTTTTTTTTTGGAAAATGAAATTTATTTGGATTTATTAAAGAAAGGATAAAGCGTTTTGAAAGGAATATTAAACGAAACCCTTCGTGCGATCTTCGGTCACACTTACCCACTTGTTTTTTAAAGCAGCTTCATCAACGGATTTTTTTTTTAATCTACTGAATTTTCTTTTGCGTATGTTGGTAGCTATGTGTTGGTAAAGTAACCACAAAAAATATGCATAGGTTAAAAATAAAGCAAGTTAAAATGTGCATAGGTTAAATAAGAAAATTAAAAATAAATCAAAAACTGTTGCAAATTTCATTATAACTATTTCATTAATAAGTAGAACTATTACCAATAAAAGCAAGAAAATACAATTTAATTACTTATAATAATTAACAGCTTATATTTGAGGTTGATCCAGAGAAAAATTAGGGCCACCCTTCAAAAAATTCTATTTAATAAAAAGGGCATTTTTACAAAATTTAATTTAATAAATAGAGAGCATTCTCAAAATTCTATTTTGCAAAAACGGTCCTCAATGAAAAATTCAATGTTAGGAATAGACTTTTAAAAAAGCTAATAATAAATTCATAATTTGCAGCATTCGATCTTTCAGTTTAAAATTGTATTTGTCAGAAAATAATAATTAAAAAAAATTGCATCAGTCTTTGCATATATAGTATGTCCTTTTCTTTTCTATCTAAAAAATTAACGTTACTTACATACTATCCGATCCAAGAGATAGATCGCCAAAAATCGTTGCCAATTGCCAATCTTGTTTGAAACAGTAATTTAACATTGTTAAAAATGGTAAATAATGTAACATAAATAAATAAATATGAAATAATAAATGTATATTAATTTTAAAAAAAAATAAAAAAAACTATAAACTGTAATAAAAAAATTTAACTATAAATCATAATAAAAAAATAAATTAAATAAATAAAGTATACAGATGTAAAAAAAATAAGGGTTATTGTAATTGATATAATTGGCGCCATGCTTTTCGCAGTTATATTTGACCTGGCCCAGATAATATGTAAGTACCAAATTATCAATTGGGACGCAGCTATTGGTACAGGAAAAGACTATGATGTCTTACACTCACGCACCTTTTCTTTCTCTTTTTTTAAATCGGTTATAAAAAGAAAAAAATGTCACCAAACTTTGGGATTTTTTCCTCTAATAGTAACTTGGCGATTATGCTTGTATTAAGTAATTGGTGTTGAAATCTTGGAAAGCGCGAAAATCCAAGAAATTGACAAACATCGGTGCATGAGTGTAACAAATCTGTTCCCAAGAAAATTGTCCCTTTAACTAAAGCTAAAGTACCATTGAAATCATTATTTATTGTAAACGAGTTTAAAAGTGTTAGATATTCAAATTCGGATAATTTTTACCTTGGCATATAAACACAGAACACCAACATCACATGAAATCTGAAATTATGCAAAAAAATAATCATTATGTACAAATTAAAAATACATGTGATGCAATGTGCTTGCATGGAGACTTTCCTGAAGCAAGAAGTTATATCTTTTTCCACCAGGATGGCGTATCCGAGTGCTTCAATCGGCAATTAACACCATTTTTCACGTATTATTTTAATGAAACGTTCAAAGAGTCGTTCATTTTTCTCTAGATTTGAAATTTGTAGTTTTGAATAGCAACAGTATTTGTTTGTTTATATCTTTTAATCCGTTGTTTATAATAGCTGGTTACCCGTTATTTTTAATTTAAACCTTAAAACATTATAATTGGAAAATTTTTTAAAGGTTTTAAAGAAAATAATGAAGAATAGATATGATGCAAAGCAGATTATGTGTATATTCCCATAAGTTGAGCAATCGGCATACTTACGGCATCGGAATACTTACGCCAAACATGGCCGCGATACGTTTGCCTTTTCTCTAGGATGTGTATAACCCAGAATCGTCACCCCTACTTGCGTATTATATAAATAAATATCCATGTGAATAGTAGAAAATATTCTGCTACTTCTAAATACGCCGTAGTAAAAATTTTTAACTACGCAATTAATCATGGGATCTACTTCTACACACTAAACAAGCAGCCAAGGCTGAATTCCCGTTTTAAAAGCATCCACGAGCCTGGTGAAACATATCCCCCCCCCCCACATTTCCCGTTCAAGATCTAAAAAGTCAATGTAGTATGTTAATAATCCAGCACACTAGTTATTTCAAAACACTTTAATAACGGAAAACTGTTATGAGTATTTCACTTTCTGATGAGTGGAATAAATATTTTTTTTCTTCTTAATTTTTTTTTTCATACAAAGTAAAAGATGGTTATAAAGCCTTTGCTGTGGTTAGGGTTTATTTGTCAATCTACGAGATTTTTACAAAATAAGTCAAACCCTATAATAAGCTTTAAGCAATATATTCAAGTTTATAGTATTTATATAAGCTGGAATATTCCATTTTATTATGACCACGTAACAATCATTGCTTAATAACAATTACCACCCTTCGGAGAACAAACACCTCTCTTATTCATAACTTCTTCCTGTGTTTGCGAGATTAATTTTCATTAATTTTTTAACATGAAAGTTGCTAGCTTTTCAAAATTAAAAAGACAATACTTTCAAAACTTCACTTGCTATTCCAAAATTTCCATCACCCTGGGCCCAGTTCCATGTTTAAAATGTTTAAGTTTGGTTCTGCGAGCAACTTTCTTTTATAGATCGTAAACGATTTTATAGTAGATTATTTTAAAAATGCTAAAATGTTTTAAAAGTTAATGTATAATACACAATTGCTCTAGCGATCATATTATAGGTGAATTATTTTATCTAAAGCTCAATCCACACAAGGCAATTGGGATAGCACCAAACGTCTAAACATTTAGCCTTTCTTTTATCTTAAGACTTTTTTCAAAGTAAGTTTTATTAGAGCTCTAAAATATTTTTTTCGCTTCATGCTATTTATGAAGAAATTTCGTATAAATTAACTCAGTCCCTTGTTACACTGAAGTTTGTTACTCTTAATATTATCAAATATTCCAGCAAACATTTTTATCAGTCAAATATTTAATGAAGAATGAAGAATGTAATAAAGTACAAAATAAAAGTTTGAAGTGATAATTTTAAGTGCTTCAAGTAGTTTAAATTTGAAGTGATAGCAAGGATATAACGTTAGACACTTTTACTTATTTATTTATTATTTATCTACAATAGATTCTCATATCTTTAGATGGCTGAATATCGATGTTTACTTTTTAAAAAATTGCATTCGTTAATTTTCCAAATAATAATTTATCCTAGTTGACAAGAAACAATAAAAACGTTTTCCATGAAAATATTTTAGAAACATGTAACATAAGTTTGAAAAAAGAATGAAAGAAGCTAAGATTTTAATATTTTCCATTAAAAATAGTTCATTGTCCTATAACAAACTTTCAAAAAGAAGTCGCATGAATAAGAAAATGTATGTAACAGTTTTTCTTACGTAGATAGATATATATAAAGAGAAAACATTTTTCAATATTGTAAATAAATAATTAAAATGATTCATAATTCATCCATCAATGCAATATTGAGATGATATTACATTAGTAAAAGTATCAAAAAATAAAATAAAATAGTAACAATAATAATCTCACAATATTTATATGAATGTAACTTTCTTTTACTCAATTTATAGCACAAAGCAGAATTCAATTAAAAGTACTGATTGTGTTTGAAAATGATGGAGATGTTGCACCATGTATTCACCTGCAATCTGCTTTACAAATGTTTATTTGAAAGATTTAAATGTTATTGTTTGACAACTGTCTTTAAAATTCTGTGTCTGTTTTAGTTATTTATATATATTTTGACATGTTATTTGTAGGTTGTTCATTTTACGTGTTCGAATTTCTATTAAATACATATTTCCTATTTTACTACGCTTCTCATTCTGCTTGCTACATATTTAAGTAATGTGTTTTACAATTTATTGTTGACAGGTTATGTTGCCCAGAAACTTATTTTGTCTTGAATTAGGAAAATGTATCTAACAGTTTAAATTGAGATCCAGCGTTTAAATATGATTGAAGAAAAAGTAAACTTTACAATGCTAAATAACAGTAATTATGATGTATATGGAAGTGTTGGAACCTAGCACTACAATACTGGGTACTGTATTCTGGAGGGTAATATCTAGTGATATTTTCAATAAAAACACATGACAGTAAATATATTGGATTATTTGAGAATGCCTTACATCCGGTTCATCTAGTCCAATCAGGCATATTTGCAGTTGGGGAAATCCTGAAGCATGTCTTGCAGCCACACTTCCAAAGAATCCAGCTCCAATAATGCACAAGTCATAGATGGTTTCTTCCATTTCGTTAACTTTCTCCCTAAAATTACGAAATTAAACATCACATCATACATACATTCGTGATAGCCTTTTTCTTATGCATAATATATCTTTTCCTAAATTATATGCTATTTTATTAAAATAATCTAATTTTTATTTTTTATTAATTTAAATACAATTATTAAAGAGCTAATATGTGGTCAATTACCCAGGTCAAAATATCTACAAATGTAGCGGGCCAAACATCTCACAACTGCCATTTTGAAGAAAAAATTAAAAAGCACATGTCAGTACTTATATCAAGTTCGAATTAGAGATCTTATTTTGTAAACGATTAAGTAAATACACTTTAATTTCAAATAAAGTCTTCATTTATTTACAAGTGATATTGGCATTGCTGTAATGGTAAAATAACCAAAGGATATATGCTATAGGCAGAAAATATATGGTAGAGAGTATACGTTATAGCTTTACGTGAGAAATAGAGGATATATTGAGGTTCTTAAACTAATCCAGAAAGTATACGGCGTATACCACCGTATACCTTCCTCTACATTTTTGGATAATGGATATTAAAACCGGTAAATGATTAACTTTTTTGGTGAAAATGCCAAAATATTAGGTTTCTTGTTTGTTTTCACTGAAAATGATTAAGAAAACAGCCATAAACAGTATAAAAGGCTTGTATTTTGCTTCCATATAATGCTTCTTAGCAAAATAATAATAATAAAATAGTAAGGGCCAGTGTGCCAAATTTCCCCTATAGTCAAACTTCCAAAGTTTCCTCTATATATTTACTTTTTCTTTGATAGATATACAGGTTGGAAAGGCTAGCAGCTAATTAATTGCTCAGCTAATTAATGCGTCCGTCATTCAATTGTGAACACACCCAGAAAAAAGAATTGATTAAAACAACAAAACATGTTTTGTTGAGTACATTTGGTTGTTTCAAGCAAAATTTTTAGTTGAAGTAAAAAGTTGGTTTTGTTGCATTGACAAAAAAAAAAATATTGTTAACTCATACAAAATAACAAAATTTCATCAATTTTACTTGAATTAACAATTTTTTTTATTATTATCTATATATTTAAAACGCTAAGCGATTTCTTTCGACAATCCGTTAGAACAAACTACTGCATCAAATTACACCATTCTTTTTTTAAATGAAAGATATTAGGACACAGATTTGTTATCGTGCATTCGTTTGTTCGAAAATTTAATTAATTAGCTGTAATTTTCAATTAAACATTTACTTCTGCTTATGACGTCATAAAGTTGACAACTCCCACTTTTGAGGGCATAGAGTTTTTTCCTTGAACTCTGTGGTTCGCCAATCTTTTGACATTAACTAATATCAACTAGGTAATATTTTAACATTGTAGTATAAAATCTTAAAAAAAAAACTTAATTAGCTAGAATATAATCATAATAAAATATCTAAACGTAAACATATCAATATGAATAACAAATCTCACGTAAAATGTTGCAATTTAAATGATTCCAATTGAAACAAGATTTGGAGAGTTATCCTTGACGCCCAGCTAACATAAAAGTACCCATTTTATTTTATTTATTTACACACATATTCAAATTTATTATAAAACACCAGGTTGCCATACAAAGCAAAAATCGTCATTTAGGCGCCAAAAACTAACCCAGGTGCGTCTGCGATATCTGTACTGATTTAATCAAAATTATTTTGGTTGCACCGCATATTGCAAAATTAATTAAATCCATGATTATTGTTTCATTCTCAGATTAAAAATAAGAAAATTGGTACTTCTCTATTATCCCGTCGACCACTTTTCATAACAAAAACTATCGCCAAACTGTAACGCCAAATAAACGGGAGAACGTTGCCATTGGAATATCAAAATAAATAAATAAATAAAATACATGAATTTAAGGACACAATTGTTATTTTAATTAATGAAATAACTAATAAATCAGTAAAACATAATGAAAAATAGACGCAAATCTCGAATTAAAAACCACTTGATGACGTAACAAACACGTATAATGCTTCTGACATCAAGTAAATCGGACTGTGTTTTTGGCGTTTAATTTTACAGTTTGGCGATAATTTTTTGTTATGAAAAGTGGTCGACCGGATAATAGAAAAGTACCAGAAAATTTAATGTTTAACGAAATTCAATTATTTGATCGATCGCAAATTTTGGTTCTTTTCCGTTATACCGACACCATGCCATACATGTAAATATACGCTTGGCGACAATGGTGTCCGTATAATGGAAAAGTACTCAATTTTTTCTTAGATCGGGCTATACCAAAAACAAACATTTTACAGGTAACAAAAAAATCGCCGAAAATGGCTGCTTCATCAGCTGTTATGACAGCAAAGTTGGATAAAATGTAATAACCTTAATTTTACAACGTTTATGCGAAACACCACAGAGAACACACGCTATTTTTATATAAGTAGGGTATATTTAAACGAATAAGAGAACTAACAACCTTCAATAATATAATGCATGAAAAAGTAAACAACTAAGTGATTCAGCAAATCATAAAAATATGTATTTCTTAATATAACTATAAAATACAGAAAATTATTCTGGTACCATAAAAAATATTCATTATCCCATCGAAATTCCGTGCATTATCCCGTCGTTCGATTAAGAAAAAAAAACTATATGCAAATTAGGTACTTTTCGGTTAGCCGGCGCCAATAAAGTATATATATATATATATATATGGTACTTTTCGGTTAGCCGGGCGCCAGTGATATATGTACAGATATAAATACATATGTATATACATATATATATACATACATACATACATATATGTACATATATAAATGTATGTATATATATGTATATGCAGATATATGTGTATACATATATGTATGTGTATATATACATGTATCTATATCACTGGCGCCCGGCTAACCGAAAAGTACCATATATATATATATATATATATATATATACATAATAACAAACTCCAATGGAAAATTACTTGCAGAATCATTATCACAAAAGCCAACCAAAATCTATAAACCACATGAATTCAATACTAGAAAAACAAAACTATATACATTATATATATTTGTATATATGTATGTATATACTATATATATATATATATACTTCATTGGCGCCCTGCTAACCGAAAAGTACCTCAAATAATTCGCCAAACTGTAGCGCCCAGTAAACAAACGGAAGAATGTTGCCATTAAATCTCAAAAAAAGAATAATAATAATCTATATATTTAAAACGCTAAGCATTTTCTTTCGACAATCCGTAAGAACAAACTACTGCATCAAATTACATAATTTTTCTTTTAAATGAAAGATATTTGGACACAGATTTGTTATCGTACATTCGTTTGTTCGAAAATTTTATTAATTAGCCGTAATTTTAAAATAAACTTTGACATCTGCTTATGACGTCATAAAGTCGGAAATCGGATAAATTCCACTGTTGCGAGGAACATATTTTATTCTCTGAACTCCGTGATTACGAGGATAAAAGAGAAATAATCTAATATATTTAAAACACTAAGCGGTTTTTTTCAACAGTCCGTGAGAACAAACTACTGTATCAAATTTCACCATTCTTAGTGAAAGATATTTGGACACAGATTTGTTATTGGACATTCGTTTGTTCAAAAGTAATTTTAAATTAAACTTTTACATCTGTGTATGACGTCATAAGTCGATCGCCAGAGAACGCTGCAACTTTGCCCAAAATTGAAATAACTTCAAAATTGAAGTAACTCTGACCGTAACTTCAAGCTAGCTGGACAAGGCAGGAATGTAAACAAAGATTGATCATGCTCTAAAAATATGAATATCAACAATATATTTACTTTTAATATTTGCTGAAAAAATAAAACTAATACAAAAATATTAAAATTTATTAAATTACTCAAAAAAAATTAAACATTAATAAAGTTTATTTATTAAATACAAAAACCCTTACATGATTTAATGGAACAGATGTCGCAGACGCACCGTGATTGGCGTGATTTTTCTTTGCGCCATTTTGGCGAGAAAACCCAATTTTCACACATTATTTTTATTACACACACGCATTTAATTGTATTAATTAATTATTTTTATGTTATTTTATTTTATTTATTTACACACATAAGCAATTTTATTATAAAACACCAGGTTGCCATAGAAAGCCAAAATCGCCATTTTGGCGCCAAAAAGAAAACCCGGTGAGTCTACTAAATCTGGATCGATTTAATCAAAATTGTTTGGGTGCACCGCATATTGCATAATTAGTAAAATCCATGATTGTTTCTTTCTTAGATTAAAAATAAGAAAATTTAATGTTTAACAAAATACAATTATTTGATCGGTCAGAAATTTTTTCTGAGTTCGGGCTATACCAAAATCGCCAAATTTTTTAAAATCTTGCCAATTTTTTTTCGCCAGTCTGTTAACATTAGCTCATAACAACTAGCCAATATTTCAGCATTCCAATATAATATCTTAAAAAACTTACTTGAAAGTAGGTAAAATATAATAACGTAAACACAAACATATCAGTACAAATAACAAAATCTCACGTAGAAGGTTGCAATTCAAATAAAACCATTTGCAACAAGATTTGGCGAGTTATCACTGGCGCCCAGCTCACATAAAAGTACCCAAACATTTTACAGGTAACAGAACGATCGCCAAAAATTACTGCTTCATGAGCAGTTATGACAGTTGAAGTGGGATAAAATCTAATAATTTTACAGCGTTTATTCGAAATACCACATAAAACACTTGCTGTTTTTATATAAATAGAGGATGTTTAAAAATAATAACAGAACTGACAATCTTCGCTAATGTAATGCTTGAAAAAGTAAACAAAAAAGTGAATTAGCAAATCTTAAAAATATATATTTCTTAAAATAAGAAAAAAAAAATAGTAAAATATTCTGGTACCTCTCCATTATCCCGTCGACCACTTTGAATAAAAAAAAAAATCGCCAAATTATTCGCGAAAGTGTAGCGCCTGAAGAAATGGAAGAATGCTGCCATTAGAATTAAATCCTAAAGTTTGGCGAATCCTATAGTTTGGCGTTAAATCCTATAGTTTGGCGATAGTTTTTTGTTATGAAAAGTGGTCGACGTGATAATGGAGAAGTACCGAAATAACTAATAAATCAGTAACACATAATTAAAAATACATTAAACGTCGAATTAAAAATCACTTGATGTGATAACAAGCACATGTAACGCATTTGACGTCAACTGAATGTAATGCCACGATCATGCATTTCTGGCTAAATCCTATAGTATGGCGATAGCTTTTTAGGTAGATTTCGTAAGAAATACTACCTATTACATTCTCACCTAAGTTGGAAATTTTGAAAAATTTTTGCAGATCTACGCCGATCATGACTCCCAGAACCCAAAACCACCCCCAGTTCAAAACTTTATATATATATATATATATATATATATATATATATATATATATATATATATATATATGTCACTTTTTTCTGACCACGATAACTGGAAAAAATCTGCATAAATCTCTTCCAAACTCATACATAAAATCAAGGGTCATAAAATCTCGGTCAAGTTCGTTAATGGGCAAAATCGAACCAAGGGGGGGGGGGGAAATGGGGGGGCTTTTTGTGAAAACAGAAAAACCCTCATAATTTCTTTATTTTTATACGTATCGAATCCGTTTAAAGTTATTATTACTTCTAGGAAAAGGGCCGAAAATTTATGTATGACAGATTTTTGATATAATTAAAAATGGCCCCAAGGGGGGGGGGGAAGGGGGGTTTTAGAAGAAAAAAAAATCATAGCTTCGTCAATTCACAAGATATCAAAACCGCGTAAATTTATTATTAATCCTCTTAGTATTATCTAAAACTTTTATATTGACAAGTTTTTTATAGGACCAACCGTTATAGCAAAAAAAAAATTAAAAACAAAAAAAATCCCTGCCGGCTCCGCCTGCAAACAAGTTATTTTTCGAAGTAGGCGGTTCCAACTCCCGCATCTTTTCGAAACTAATACATAAAATCAAGGGGCATAAAATCTCGGTCAAGTTTGTTAATGGGCAAAATCGAACCAAGGGGGGGGGATGGGGGGGCTTTTTGTGAAAACAGAAAAAAAAACAATTTCTGAATTATGATACGTATCGAATCCGTTTGAAGTTATTATTACTTCTAGGAAAAGGGCCGAAAATTTATGTATGACAGATTTTTGATATAATTAAAAATGGCCCCAAGGGGGGGAAAAAGGGAGGTTTTAGAAGAAAAAAAATCATAGCTTCGTCAATTCACAAGATATCAAATCCGCGTAAATTTATTAATAATCCTCTTAGTATTATCTAAAACTTTTATATTGATAAATTTTTTATAGGACCAACCGTAACATAGTCATCTTGCCCCGGTCTCACCTACTCGAATTTTTTTGTACAATGCTATATGTTATCTACAGATTTTTATGTACACCACACATTAACTTGACCCATATTTTCTAAAGTCTTGTAATCGTTTTGAAAATCGAAAAACTTTCTCTGACGGATTTACCTGTTTCAGACACTGGAGATTCCGAAAAACATATTTTTATTTTTAAAAAAATTACCGTCCGTCTGTTCTTTTGTGTGTCTGTGTGTCTGTAAACGATCTATCTCCCGAACAAATTGAGAGAGAGGCTTGAAATTTGGAATGTACTTAGTATGTAATATTGGGAAGAAGCTTATTGAATTTCAGTAACCTCGATTATCCGGAACTATTTTTTTTTTGGACTCTCGAAATATTCGTTCTGATAAAAGGTATATAAAAATTTTCGAAATTGTTTATTTTAAAGAATGAATATAAAAGACAATAAAAAAAAACAAATTTTGCATAAAGAATGAAGTCGATCGGATAATTAGTTGCCGAGATATTTGTAATCCTATTTTCCACACTCTTCGATTTTTCATGACCCTGTATTTCATTCAAATTTTAATTAAAAGATATATTTTAATTGGAAATGAGACGCTTAATCTGACGCAGTAAACCGTTAGTTAATAGGATTATTGTTTTTGGAGTTATAAGGATGTTTCTTTTACGCAATTCCGTAAAAAAGCATTTAAAGTTTACAACGTCATCAAGCCACGATTTCATTCGTATTGCAATGCATTTTATAAGTAGTTTACACACGTTTTATTTTCATATTTTATACTATGCATATCCATGATGGGTAAGTATTACGGTGGTCCCCAACAACTAGTTCATATCTCTTATAGTTTTCGCTGCTGGAGACGCTGCGAATAGTCTCATTATGTTGCGCATACACAGGGTTCGTACGCATCACGAGATTCAAGGGATTTTAAGTGTTTTAGTACCAGAAATTTCGTAAAGTACTGGTCGCTATATCTGAAAATAAAATTTTTTTTTCATTATATAACGCAAATATTGTTTTATAAAAATTCTGGTAAAAGGTCCTTGAAAGTCCTTGAAGCGTACGAACCCTGATACATACTTACCTATGTGTAGACACCATTTGTATATTTGTAGCTACATCATCTAAAAAATTAAATGGCTATATAACGTATATGCTTTCCATACTTTTAAGTTTTTTTTATGCTTTTTTTTAAAAAATAAACATTGCATACCCTTTTTTAAAACCCTAAAATTTTAATTATATGAAAGTTCTTTTCTAAAAATGTATAACGGAAATTTTAGAAAGCATGGTTAAATCTGTATATTTTTCCTATTTAAAAAAAAAGTGAGAGTGTCAACAATATTTTTTTTTTTTTTTTGTCCATGCAACAAACCAATTTTTTACTTCAACTAAATATTTTGCTTGAAACAACCAAAATGTACTCAACAAAATATGTTTCGTAGTTTTAATCAATTCCTTTTTCTGGGTGTATTGCCTATTCAAAGAAAAAAATTTCTAAAGTTACAGAATTTCGTTAAAAACTCTTTAAAAAAATAAAGTGACGACGCCAAGAGTTCCATTCTCGACCGAAAACAACAACCATTTTCCTAATGATTTAAAAAAAAAAAAAAAAAAAAAAAAGATTAAACGGGATTATAAAATTGTTCATTGAAACTAAATACACATTATTTAAAAACCTCATCAACATTATGAGCATTTAAAAAACAGATTATATTAGAAATTGACTATTTTAAGAAGCTGAATAACTAGTAAACCTATTTATGAGGTAGAGTTCATTTTTAGGTTGTCTATTATATAACAGTGGCCAGGGAGGACGTAATGGGTGCGGAGATTCTTAGATGAACTTTAAATTCAATGTTATTAACTATTAGAAACTTAAAAATAATTTTATTAGACCAAACCGCAAAAGCAGTAGAGAATGGTAGAGGGCTCTACAGATTATTTTTGACCTTGCAGATTAATCTAACTTCTTTTTAAAAAAATGCTGGGCCTAAAACAAATTGCTAAAATTTACTTTGCCTCTAAATATTGTATTTATTATATTTTCCTTCTAAATGTAAATTTTGCTTATTTTATGTGGGTTACTATGCATTTTTATTAACTTTTTATAAGTTTGGTCAAGCATTGTTGGATCGTCAATAAATGTTGATTTGCTGCAGATTGACACATCCACAGACAAATCTGATATTTGGATAGAAATAAAAAATATTTCGTACTTATATCATTTGTTACACTTAAGGTCGTTGACATTTATAGTATCACGCACTCCGTGATTTTTAAAGTAAATTTTTAGGGGGGAAACTACACGAAAAATTACAGTACTTTTGTCCTATATGATTGTTTTATATGTATTGTGATGAGTTGACATGTTTCAACTCCTCCCTTATTTGTGGAAAAAGGATAATCTCTCTGGAATGAAAATAATCTGACAGATTGATCTCTATCGACAAAAATTCTATCAATAGTGTGAATTTCATTTTCACTTTGAGATAAGCCAAGCTGCAATACATGCTTTGTATTGAGTGGTATGTTATCTGAATGAGTAGATAAGAATTGTAAAGTATTGTTCTTGTGGATACAAAGAACTGGACCCCTACGAAATGCAAGGTTTTCTGGGAAGTGAAATTGCTGACGGCAGTTGAAGGTGGAAGGAGTTGAATGTTGAATCAGTTGGATTTGGAATACTCGAGAGTGAGGTTCCACTTTGAGCGGACGTCAGACTCAGAGTTTGGCTGACCATGGAAATTTACAGCATGGATGCTTATCATAATTTTTCATTTTTACTTTTGTTTTCTTTTTTTAATGTGTTAATTTAAAATAAAGTTTTTTCGTTTCAAACGATAAATGGAATTTATTAATTATATATACAACGTCTCACGCTACCACAGCAATAGTATATATAATTAATTGGTGGCAGCGGTGGGATATGTAATCTAGAATAAATTAGATTACGGATCTATGTTAAGCTGATTAAACAGATGATGAGCCAGTGGAAAACGGACAAGCAGAGTTGTGGATTCGTGAAGTCTAATTGGAGTCGTGGTTTTTTCTCGGAGTTCTAGCAAGCAGAGAACTGGTAAAAGAACTTTATCGACAAAAGCTGTGTAGTGTATGGACAGTCAACTATAGATTTGGTGATACGTATTTGTGCTTCTTAATATATCCAATGGAATGAAGATATGCGGCGTACCATCTGAGTTGTCTACATACGGATCTGAGGTGAAATTAGTGCCTCATCAGCGAAACTAGTGTCTTCAAATCTTCAAACATCTGTGTGTGTCATCTTTAAAAGTGCTTGGAAGCCTGGTATCAGTGTGGAGGAAATATCTGCATCTGAAGGTAAGCTCTTTTATGAAATCTTCTATAGAGGTCTGTTTTAAATTGAATTTTGTGTATAAATTTTAATTTTGGGGAACAAAACTCTATGTGAAATTTAAGAATTCTAGGGAAGCTATTAATTTGGTACTTAAATTTTTAGTTAGAATTTTTATGTTTGTTGATTTTCTGGTATCTGTTAGGTATAATATTGGATTAAGAAAATTATATACTTATGTATATGTTAAAATTTACTTGGGGTATAGTAAATTGTTATTGATTAATTGAGATTGTTAATCAGGGTATTTTAATCATAATTTTGTATAAAACTTTTGAAAATAAGAGTTTTGTTTATATACATTTTATTTCTTACAGTAATAAAGTTATAGCTTAATTTTATGGGTATACTGTGGATGATTATGATTAATGTTTCAAAATAAATTGATGTTATACTGTACTGTTGGGTATAAAATTTATTTTGGGGGATATACTCATTTTGAAAGACGTCACTGTTGCATGAGAATTTGCTATATTAAAATTGTGTCGTTTTTGAATACATTATTATACGTATAGTGAAGAAAATTCTATTTCTGTATTTATTGTATTATTGTAAATTGAATATATCTGATATTTTGAAATTTATTATATTTTGGGGGAAAATATGGCAGAATATTTAGGAAAATATAATAAAAGTGTCTTGCTGTTATTAGCAGAGGAATTTGAGACCAGTGTGTCAAAAACGTGTAGAAATAAAGCTATAATTCAGGCTATCGTAGATGCAGAGGATTATGATGAAAGTTTCGCTAAAATTCGATTGCAATATTTTCTTGAACAGGAGGCGGAGCGGAAAGAGCAGGAAAAACAAATCGAAAAAGATCGTAAAGAAAGAGAGAGGCAAATTGAATTAGATAGGATTGCGCAAGAGGAAAAAGATAAGCTTAGGAAATTTGAGTTAGATAAACTTGAAAAACAACTTGAGGTAGATAAACTTGAAAAACAGCAACAACTTGAATTACAAAAACGTGAAAAAGAACAGCAATTTGAATTAGAAAAATTGCGTATTCAAAATTCTGCGGATGTTGTTAGTGTTTCATCTAATGAATCAAATGTAGATTTTCATAGAACTCTTAAGGTAAATTTAAAGGATTTGGTTCCGCGTTTTGATTCTAAGTTAATTGATATAACTCTTTTCTTTATGATTTTTGAAAGGCAAGCCGAGAAAGCTAAAATTTCTCAGGAAGATCTGGTTAGTCAATTAATTCCTTTGTTACCTTCTGATATTGCCGAAATTATAGTAAAACAACCAGCAGATAAATGTGATGATTTTCAACATATAAAGAAAGTTTTGTTAGATAGGTTTAGGCTAAGTACAGGCGCCTTAAAACAAAAATTTGAAACTCATCAAAGAAAATCTGGTGAATTATGGGTGGATCTGATTTATGAGTTAAGGGGTTATCTAGATAATTGGTTAGAGTCGTTAGAAGTGAGGGATTTTGATTCACTAAAAGAACTAATGCTAACGGAACAATTAAAAAAACGTGTCCCTTTTGAGATAAAAGAAAAATTTATGGATGATTGGGAGGAAATAAAGATTGCTTCTAAACTCGCGGAAAAATCGGATAAATTTGAGAGTATAAGAAGAGAATTTAATAGGTCGGATAGAAAACCGTGGGAAAATAAATCTTTTCAGGATAAGCAAAAAGACAGCTTTAATTCTAAAAGTAGAAAGGAAATTAAACCAAAATCGGAATTTGAGAATACGAAAGAGTGTGGGAAATTTGATCAATTTAAGAAGGACAATGCTTTCAAAAAGCAAAGACAAGTCCAATGTTATAATTGTTTGGCCGTGGGCCACATCCGTCCAAATTGTCCGGAATTGTTAAAAAGTAAAACTAATTATGAGGATAAAAGCATAGCTTGGATCATTACTAGTGATGGGAAAAGTGAAAATAATAGGGAAGGTGTGGAAACCGAATTACCTATGGTTGATTTATGCGTGAATGGTAAAAAAGTAAAAGCAATTAAGGATACGGGTGCGCAAATTGCGGTTTTTGATGCTAATGACATTCCGTGGAGTGCTAAGAAAGTGGGAAATGTCTTTCTTATACCGGCTCTCGGAAATAGACAAAATGTGGATTTGGTGTCCGTGCCGATTGCTTTGATAGAAGATGAAAAAGAGTACGTTGAAAAGAATGTGGTGGTTGCAGTTGTGAGAAAACTAAATTCTCCTCCACTGATAACGCCCGTTGTTTATGACTTATTAAAATTTGGAAGTATGGATAAGCAAAATTCAGTGTGTAAACAAGTGGAAAATCAGAGAGAATTAAATGGGCAGGGAACCTTCAGATTGTCTAGCGATCATGAGCAAAAATTTGTTAGAAAAATGGTTGTAAATGAAATCTGTGAAAGGGATAATAAGTCTGTTAATGAGATAGAGATAAATTCATCGGGAGACGTGACTGATAGGAATTTGGAAAAAGGGTCTAAATTGATCGATACAAAAGATGATGCGTCTCAAATGGATATGGTTAAAAGGTCATGTAAGAGAGGTCAATTTCGTGAAAAGAATTCTGAGCATGATGTAAATACACCCAGGTATTTTGTTGGTAGTATGGGATTCATACATGTTAGAAATAGAATTAGTAAGAAATTGAGTTCACCTATGACTGTGGCCAGTAAATTTAACTCTGGGATGAAAGATAATGATGGAGAAAATTGGGGGGCTAAATGCCAAGAAAGTGGATATGGAAATTCGAAGAATTCAAAGTTAAAAAGAATGGAGCATTCTGCTTTTAAAACGGATCATAAAGGAAGATTTATTAAAATCAAACAAGATTTTGAAAAGAAAAATTATGATTATGAAGTTGTAAAGCGAAATTTATTGTCGAAAAGATTTTCTGATGGAAGTAATTTAGATATTGGCTTTCGGGAGAATTCTCTAAATTAAGTTTATTCTAAATTTGGGAGTACTCATTATTGTAATATCTGTATTGTGTTTATTTATCATTTAATGCTTAATATTATTTTCGTAATAGTAAAACTTCATTAATTTAATAATTGCATAATTTAGTATGTTTTCTTTTTGTTTGTAGAAGTGTCTAAATTTAGGCTTTTAAGCAAGTTTTTAAGAGAATCGTTTTAGGCATTGTGTTGTATATAGTTTTTTTTTCTTTTTTTTTTATTACTTTTTTTTGTTAGAATCATGTAAAGTGTAATCTGTATTTGGTATTATATGTATGTGAAGTATTTCAAAATTGTTTCTTAGGGCATCAATTGTATAAATTATTCCTGGAATTATACTTTGGTATTGTAGGTATGGGATCATAGTAAATCCTGTTGACAGTGTGGTCTATCAAATACTGAGTATGGGAATGTGTTTGTTTTCTATAGGGATTTTTCATGTGTTATTCAAAATTCCTTTGTGCTTTGTTGACCTCTTTAGAAATTGATTGAAGGAGCTTATTCTATTAATATATATGCCAAATTTCTTCTAGAAATTTTTTCTTAGGGGGAGGTGTTGTGATGAGTTGACATGTTTCAACTCCTCCCTTATTTGTGGAAAAAGGATAATCTCTCTGGAATGAAAATAATCTGACAGATTGATCTCTATCGACAAAAATTCTATCAATAGTGTGAATTTCATTTTCACTTTGAGATAAGCCAAGCTGCAATACATTCTTTGTATTGAGTGGTATGTTATCTGAATGAGTAGATAAGAATTGTAAAGTATTGTTCTTGTGGATACAAAGAACTGGACCCCTACGAAATGCAAGGTTTTCTGGGAAGTGAAATTGCTGACGGCAGTTGAAGGTGGAAGGAGTTGAATGTTGAATCAGTTGGATTTGGAATACTCGAGAGTGAGGTTCCACTTTGAGCGGACGTCAGACTCAGAGTTTGACTGACCATGGAAATTTACAGCATGGATGCTTATCATAATTTTTCATTTTTACTTTTGTTTTCTTTTTTTAATGTGTTAATTTAAAATAAAGTTTTTTCGTTTCAAACGATAAATGGAATTTATTAATTATATATACAACGTCTCACGCTACCACAGTATGATAATCTGTTATTCTTATAATAACACGTTTTGCGGATCAGTTCCCACTTGAATATTTATGTCTTACAGTACAGTTTCTAAAACAATTTGTGAAATCCATTACATTCTTTACATTTCGTCAGCTTTGGAAATTGTAAAAAAAAAATTACATTCATTAACTATGCATCTTTAAAAAGACAGAAACATTCATCTACATTTAGTAGTATTTTATGGTGAGACAAATTGCCAAAATATTAATGAAACCAGTAGACCCGTGCGAGGATTTCGCACTGCAGTTTAATATTTTTTAGATGCATATTTAAACTCCTAAAGAAAAAATAAGGATAAAATTATCTGCAAGCAACATAAGTCAATCCAGAATATCATCTGATTTATTACATCAAAGTTACAGTGAAAAAAGCAAAACGCACGATCGAGGAAAAAAATAATAATAATAACATTTCTATTTTAACTGCATTAGAAAATGACGCCATCGGTTTTGGTAAAAAACACGGTACTAAGAAAAATAACTTGAATACATATAAAATACCATTCAATTTAATATTAGAAAGCATACCTTTTATTCTACACGTGAAATAACACTGTCGCTTTCTATCGACGGTAACTTTTTCTTCTAAACATTTCAATTTCAGTTTTCCTTTTTAACCATAAATATAAAATAAACTCGTGCTGAGAAATCTTTATCTTTTTTGTACCATTGATTTTTATAATCATTGTTAAGTATCATATAATGCGATTTTTTTTTTTGGCAACACTAATTTGAGGAAAACCTTTCATTTCCTTTATGAAAACAATGCCGATTTAATTTTAAATTATCATCAATTTTTAATCAAAAAACATGTTTTAGGAAAATGTAAGTGCACTATATCAGAAGCCGCTTCAAAAACTTTTCGAATGATACTTCATTCGTTGTTGTGCGTTTCGTAAATTCGTAGAAAAAGGGATGTTGACAGCAGAAATAATATATATGATCTAAAGAAAATGCCAATGTTAAACATAAGATGCTAAACACATTACACAATGACTCACCTCAAACTCTCTCGATTAAATGCGGATTTCTTCAGGTCTAACAAGCGCCTTCGAAAAATAATGTAAAACTTCTAATTATGCGACATTTTCTCTCATTTATACGGCGCTAGTTTCAATGTGTCACTCGCTTTATTGGCTTCTATCGTAACATTTTATCTCATTTAAATTTATTCCTAATAATTCTTATTCTCAATTTCGTTTCATGTTTTATATTAGTTACAATGTTTATTTATTTATTTATTTGTAAAAAATAAAAATTATCATCATATAAATTATTTCTGTTGTCAACATCCCTTTTTTCACATATTTACAAAATGCACAACAATGAATGAGGTATCATTCGAAAGGTTTTTCAAGCAGCTTCTGAAATAGTACACTCACATTTCGTTAAAACTTGTTTTTGATTAAAAAATGCTGTTAATTAAAAATAAAATCGGCGTTGTTTTCATAAATGAAATGATAGATTTTCCTCAAATTAGTGTTGTCACAATATATATATATATATATATATATATATATATCTACCCTATATATATAAAATCCTAATGAAACGAATTTGTGAAACGATTTTATGAAACGAATTTATGAAACGATTTTATGAAACGACTGATTAAACGACTGATTACGTTTCAGGTCTATTTTTAATAAAATATTAAACGCTTGATAGTGAAATTAATACCAATTGTCCATAAAAATCCGCGGATGTCAAAACTGGTAATAGAATTTTGAAATTGGAATTAGTTTTCGAGATATTAATTTTTTTCTAATTTTAATGACATTTCTGTAATGATGGCAACTAATTACTCAAATTTTTTTGTGACAAAAAAGGGAAAAAAATTGAAAAGGATCCCGATAGAGATCATTGATTTCTTTTTATTCGTCATTTTCAAACTGAAATTGAATTTATCTTTTATTTCAATCGATAATGAAGACAAGATTGTGATTAAATTATGTTTTTCAGGAAAATTTGAAAAAAAAATCACATTTCTATCGTCAGGATTCAATCGTCTGTCAGCATTTAATTTAATTTATTCGGTGCTTTTCCAGTATATTGGGCCTTGACGAAATAGGGAAAATAGCCTTAGCGGAAAAGGAAATTTAGCAACAGACTTTCTGTTAACCTATTAATTTTGTCATTTCGTATACAGAAGCATTTTTTCAATATTTATACAATTTGTTTAGCGTAAAATGTCATTTATCCTATTTTATATATAATCAGAAGTAATTTGTAATAGAAAAAACAATAATATACGTATAATTAAAATACGCATATAAACAAAAAAATCGTCGAATTTGTTTCCATGGCTCTTTATGTCATTTGGCACCAAATCTCACTTTCTGATGCCTGCATTGCGCCAAGCTTTTTAAAAAAGCGCCAAGACCCCTATAATAGAAAAGCACCAAAAGTTCATTGGGTTTGTTTTCATAACTTTTGGCAACAAATCTATGTATATTAACGAATCTATCCCTTTTTGAAGCTCGAATTACGCCAAACCTAAAAGCAAAGGATCATATACTGGAAAAGTACAAAAATTTTCTTATGGACAATATTCAAGTGACATAACATAGTGTAAAATTATCGCGGATAGCAAATTTGTTTAAATATCTCATCAACTGATGCCAAATAAATGCAGGCATGCATGAACAAAATATATAATTAATTTTTGAAACTACCCTATATATGTAAAATCCTAATGAAACGAATTTGTGAAACGATTTTATGAAACGAATTTATGAAACGATTTTATGAAACGACTGATTAAACGACTGATTATGTTTCAGGTCTATTTTTAATAAAATATTAAACGCTTGATAGTGAAATTAATACCAATTGTCCATAAAAATCCGCGGATGTCAAAACTGGTAATAGAATTTTGAAATTGGAATTAGTTTTCGAGATATTAATTTTTTTTTAATTTTAATGACATTTCTGTAATGATGGCAACTAATTACTCAATTTTTTTTGTGACAAAAAAGGGAAAAAAATTGAAAAGGATGGATCATTGATTTCTTTTTATTCGTCATTTTCAAATTGAAATTGAATTTATCTTTTATTTCAATCGATAATGAAGACAAGATTGTGATTAAATTATGTTTTTCAGGAAAATTTGAAAAAAAAATCAAATTTCTATCGTCAGGATTCAATCGTCTGTCAGCATTTAATTTATAAACTGAAAATATTTTGAATAAATTCGTCCAAATGACGTCATTTATGTAAATAACTTATGTTCATAACTTTTGGCAACAAATCTATGTATATTAACGAATGTATCCCTTTTCGAAGCGCGAATTACGCCAAACCTAAAAGCAAAGGATCCTATACTGGAAAAGTATCCGATTTTCTTATGGACAATATTCAAGTGACATAACATAGTGTAAAATTATCGCGGATAGCAAATTTGTTTAAATATCTCATCAATTGATGCCAAATAAATGCAGGCATGCATGAACAAAATATATAATTAATTTTGTATGATAAATAATTATTAGAAAATTCGTATATACATATTAATTAAAATAAATAATTTGCATATTTAAAATAACATGAAAATATGCATGATGGTGCACTAAAATAGAGAGAAAATTGAAACCTGTTACTGAAAATATCTATAACATAGTACTTTTCAATATCGTGGTTCTTAATGCTATTCACAAGCAGATGGAATTTTTCTTATCCTTAAAAGCAAAGGAAGAATAGAATACAGATCGTTGTTATAAAAGTCCGAGAGGTAGCCACAATTTAAACCTAACCATTTTATACAAGCTGGTTTTCAAGTTGTAATTGATTTTACTTATCAATCCCGAAAACAGTCGTCAGTTGTCGCAACAGCTGTGTATGAGGCCATGATAATCAAAAAATGCCCCATTAAAACGTTAAAAGAATGGCAACCCAATTACAGATTTACCAATATTTTTAAAACAAAGCACGCTGTCATGTTTTTAGAGGCCTCGAAGTCTGAGCGGGGGTTGGCGAGCGTAGCTCGCAGGAAGTAGGCCCCCTAGTATATATATATATATATATATACCGCATTATATGATGCTCAACAATGATTATAAAAAAAAAAATAATACAAAAAAGATAAAGTATGATTTTACCGCACGGGATTATTTTATAACTAGCAAGCTACGCTGGTCAAATTTTCTTAACGAACTTTTAATCAAACAAAATATTGACATTTTATAATTCACTCTTATATTTTAACAGAATAATAAGGCTACTATAATTTGTGACTCGTGCCAATATACACGTCAGGACACGTCGACCTTATCATTATCTTTTTACGCATGAAGGTTTCGCTATGGTACTCCAATGTGAAATTTGGTAATTTTTGAAATTCAATATTTGAAAAACGGCATAATCATTAGATTTGAAATATATATCAAGAAAAATACAATTTTTTACCTTTCAAACGCAGTTTGTCTAACAGTTTTCTAACACATACTTTTCGAGCTATTATTTTTTTCAGTAACTTCAAAGGTTTCATTTTCCGAGATTAATCTGTGGAAACAATTTTTCGCTCCTGCATCCCATTGGGGTTAGTGGCAACGACATAAAATATAGCCTATGTTGGAGTAGGGATTGTCACCATCAATTTGCCAACATTACTTTTGAAATCGGTTCTGTAGTTCCAGAGATTCCATAGAAATTGTATTTTAGAATGTTTATAAAACGCTTTTCGCTTATTTCACCCTTTTAAATTTCGAATTTTTTTTAATCTGTTCTTACAGAGCATTTACATCTTATAAGTAACTACAATGCCAAATTTCAAATTTCTAGCTCTTTCAGTATAAAAAAAATTGCAATTTTGGAACGTTTTTCGCTCCTGCACCCCCTGGGATTAGTGGCACCGACATAAAATATAGCCTATGTTGGAACAAGGATTGTCACCATCAATTTGCCTCCATCACTTTTGAAATCGGTTCTGTAGTTCCAGAGATTCCATAGAAATTGTATTTTAGAATGTTTTTAGAACGCTTTTCGCTCATTTCACCTTTTAAATTTCGATTTTTTTTTTATTTGTTCTTAGAGAGCATTTACATCTTATAAGTAGCTACAATGCCAAATTTCAAATTTCTAGCTCCTTCAGTATACAAAAAATCGCAATTTTAGAACGTTTTTCGCTCCTGCACCCCCCACAGGATTAGTGGCACCGACATAGAATATATCCTATGTTGGAACAGGGGTTGTCACCATCAATTTGCCACCATCACTTTTGAAATCGGTTCAGTAGTTCCAGAGATTACCCCTACAAACAAACAAACAAACAAAAAAACAATCTTTACCCCTATATAATATTAGTATAGATTATGGTTAAAACGCAAAATTTAAATTTAAATGTTTAGAAGAAAAAGACACCATCGATCGAAGCTGTGCTATTTCACGTTTTGAATAAGCTATGCTTTGTTATATTGGATTAAATGGTGCATTGAATTTATTTTTCTTTGTTTCACGTTTTTCAAGAAGCGGATGACGTCATTTTCTAATGCTGTTCAAATACGACTGTTAATTTTTTTTTTCTCGCGTCCGTCTTTTGCTATCTTCATTAGTTTTCACTATAACTTTGATGGAATAAATGAGATGATATTCTGGCTTGACTAATCTTGTTTCAAGATATTTTTATCCTTAATTTTTCTTTAGAAGATTAAATTTGCATCTAAAAAATATTAAATATTACTAAAAAATATTAAACTGCAGCGCGAAGTCCTCGCACGGGTCCACTGGTATATATTACTTCTGTTGTCAACAACCCTTTTTCTAAGCAAATGCAAAACGCATAACGTTGAATGTCATACCATATGAAAGGTTTTTGAACAGGCTTCTGACATACTCGTAGTTCACTCACATTTCGTTAAAACATATTTTTAATTAAAAATCGCAGATAATTAAAAATTAAATCAGCTTTGTTTTCACAAACGAAATGAAAGGTTTCTCTCAAGTCTGTGCTGCCACAAAAATAAAATACCACATTATATCGTGCTCAATAATGATTTAAAAAATTAGTATAAAAAGATAAAGTGGAACATTGTTGTTCCATGGGTTTATTTTATATAATTATGATTGAAAAGCAAAATTCAAATTCAAATGCATAGAAGAAAAAGACGCCATCGATTGATCGAAGCAGTTATAGTTCACGTGTAGCCGAAAATGTATGCTTTGTTATATTAAATTAAATTCTATTTTATATGTGTTTAATTAATTTTTCTTTATCTGGTGTTTTTTTTTTTTTCCTGAAGCGGATGACGTCATCTTCTAATGCTATAAAAATAAGATTGTCAATTTTTCCTTCCCGCGTGCTTTTGGCTTTCTTCAGTCATTTTTTACGGTAAATTTGGTGGAATAAATGAGATGATATTCTGGCTTGAATAATGTTGTTTGCAGATATTTTTCTCCTTAAGTTTTCTTTAAAGTTTAAACCTGCATCTAAAAAATATTAGACAGCAGTGAGAAATCTTCGCACGGGTCCATGGCATATATTACATCTGTTGTTAACATTCCTAGTTTTATGCATTTTTAAAACGCACAACAATGAATGAGGTATCATTAAAAAGGTTTTTGAACCGGTTTCTGACAGATGTGAGTTCACTCCCATTTCGTTAAAACATGCTTTTGATTAAAAATTAAATCTCCGTTGTTTTCATAAACGAAATGAAAGATCTTTCTCAAAACAATGTTGCCATAAAAATAAAATAATACCGCATTATATCATGCTGAATACTGATTATAAAAAAATAAATAGTACGAAAAAAAAAGCGTGATGTCTCCGCACGGGTTTATTTTATATTTATGATTAAAAAGCAAATTGAAATTGAAATTTTTAGAAGAAAAAGACACCATCGATCGATCATATAAGCAGTGGTGTTTCACGTGTAGCCTAAAAAGTATGCTTTGTTATATTGCATTAAATTGTATTATATATGCATTCAATTTATTTTTCTTTGTCCGGTGCTTTATCCCAAAGCGGATGACGTCATCCTCTAATGCAGTTAAAATATGACAGTTAATTTTTTTTTCGCTCCTGCCTTTTGCTATCTTTGATAATTTTTTTCTGTAATTTTGATGGAATAAGTGAGATAACGTTCTGGCTTGACTAATGTTGTTTGCAGATTTTTATATTCTTTTTTTTTTTTTTTTTTTTTTTTTTTATTAGAAGTTTAAACCTGCATCTAAAAATATTAGATATTGTTAAAAAATATTAGACTGCAGTGTGAAATCCTCGCATGGGTCCACTGATCATATTTTAAAATAATTGTAACGGTAGTTTTAAGTACTCTTCAAACATTTGTGGAATAAAATGATTTTTTCCATTTAAAGAGTTTAAAAGACTTGTCAGATTTGTAGAAAAAGATATTTATGTTGTATGATGGTCCAACAAAGGGAAGACAATAAATATTAATTAAATTTAAAAAAAATGAAAATTTAATTAAACATAAATAAAAAACATATTTGGCAAGCCAATATTCCTTTGTGGTTTTTTATTTAACGATATTTTTTTTTATTTATTAGTTAACATTTAATATATTATATCAAGAAATATTGGATCAAGAATTATTGAATATTATATCAAGGATTACACTGTATAATAATGCATATACGAAGTTAAATTGATATCATTGGATAATCTCTCGGTCAGTTATACGACTTTTGTCCTCGGTACCTTAAGAATCGTATAGACGAGAGATCGTTGTATTTCGATTTCTAAAGAGGTGGGTAATATAAATAATACTCTACCTGGAACTTTGTGCGTATTTTGAATTTTAAAAAAAGTATAAGAATATGAGAAATGTTAAAAAGAATAAATTTATAAAATAAAATTTAATTTCCAGTATAACTGAGTAATCAATTTGCTTGATTTTTATTTGTCTTTTATGCAGAGCTGTACAGAAAGACCGCGGGCCCCGGCGGTAGTTCCAATGCGTACCCCCCCCCCCCCCCCCTCAGAATGAGCCTGATAAAATAAAACCTGCTTAGACGAAAACGTACAGGAAATTCCGTTTTAAATACGGTTTTTTTCGTCTTAAAAGGTATAAATACATGGAATTTTTTTTGGCTGGATCATGATTTTTTCTCCGTTTACAGTAGAATTCCGTTATAAACATCATTTACTGTATTAGAAAATAAATATGTTGGATGGTACTTTTTTAGAAAATCTATGTACTATTTTCTTACAACTTTATTATTTTTCTTTTACAGTATTTTACAGTAGTATTACAGTTTATGATGCATCGGTAACACCTTTTCATATAAGAATTTTTAATAGAAATTTAAAATATTGAAAATATAATTAAATTTTAATTCAATTGATCAGTTAAGGCGCCGCCGATTGCCTGACGCTATTGCAACTTTTATTATTGTGTTTTACAATTCAGAAAATATTTGTTCTATAAAACATAAATAAATAAATGCCTGCATCTTTGCTATGTGAGTTATGCTGATTTTTGATAAAAGCTGGATTTTATTTCGAACGCAAAATGCCTCCTGAACAATTGTAACTCTCTCCCCTCTTAGCCAGTCTGTAAAGACGTTTAAGCAACTTTTGGCTTTTGAATTTTATTATTTGCTAATTATTTTAATTAAAATTTTTATGTAAAAAATACCAGTCTACTTTTTTTTATATTTATTTAAAAACCAGTACCGAAGCCAAGCCCTGGTACCGGCTCTACCCCCCCCCCCCCCCTCTGTACGGGCCTGCTTTTATGGTTGCATATTTTGAACTTTTCCTGAACTTAATATTTTGTTAATATTACAGTGTTTATTGCTCATTATAAAAATATATGTTACCTTTCACAACTATAATGTAAGGTAAATTTTCGTAAACTGATGTTATATACGAATTAAATCATCATTAGAAAAACTGGCAAAATAGTAATATTAATAAAATTCAAACAAGCTGCTAACGTTTCTTTCAGAAGCTACATAAAATATAACGTCTTCAACTGTTGTTTAAGAGAAATCATAGGTGAAAGTTAATACATATTTAAATCATTTTAAGAATAGATAAGTAGAATAGTATAAATAGTAATAAAAAAAATCATGAAAAATTAATTCACTTTCATAAATGCATAATTAACTTACTTGCTACCACGATGCTTTTTTGTAGGTTAGATAACCTGAACAAATGCTCTGAAATATTTTGTAATAATAACTAAATAATCCTTAGGGTTAAATATATAAAGGTATTTCTAGTTCATGATGATAAATGGTTTTCTTTAACTAGTGGTCAAACTTTATCTCTTGTTATCATAGTTCCGGAAAATGTTTATCTTTTTTATCTGATAACTACATACTTATTGATTAAGGTTGTTTGTTACCTTGCAGCACAGAGACATTTTTTTTTCCTAAATACTTTTTTTAATGATAAAATTCATAACTATTCCTATTTAAAAATAAAACTGATAAACGGAAAAGCGCAAAATAATTTATCAAAACTACAGAAGATATCGTAAAAATCAACGAGTAAGATCATTCTGGGTTATAGAAAATATTGACCATTGAACAACATCGTTTTAAATTTAAAACTGGAGTAATAAATTGCATCTAATACGGTAAATCAGGATGGTTAAATACCTATAGGAATCACTTGGTGCGATTGACATTTTCGGGATAAAAGTGATATATTTTGGTTTCAAACAAAAGCTATTAATTTAAATAAAATAGCGCTTTAAGGAACTTAAGCCTGATTGCCGTAACTTGTATGGTATTTTTGGAGGTAATCTGACTGTTTCGGTGGAATCGCATATTTTCAGTGTCTTCAAAAGTGCGATCGAGACTCGCTTCGGGAACGTACTTCTCCAATTGACAAAAATATATATTTAGTTATCTATTCCTATTTATCAGAGACATTAAATACAAACCAACGGTTTTTATGTTTGTTTGTTTACGATTTAATGTGTGGTAAGTAAAAAATAGCAACTTTGATGAGTGAGAGGGGGAAAAAATGTCACTTTGTTTGATGGGAGAAAAAAAAAATCACATCATTGATTTTCTTTTTCTTTTTTTTTTTTTTTTTTTTGTTACATATTTTGTATTCTATTTTGATTGTCTTTACTTGTTTTTAATACTTTCTTCTATATATATAAGAAGAAAGTATTAGAATTTTGAAAATTTTCGGCTTTCGTTTTTTGATGGATGCCCTGGTCACGATTTGATTATTTTTGGAAAATGTCTGTCTTCATCTCTATTAGTCTGTGTGTGACACAATTTTTTCTAATAGCTCTATTTCAAGAAACAATGCGCGGAATTTAATTAAACTTCAGAGTCAATTAGGCCTAGAAATATATTGGTACCTAGACAATTAGACATACATTGATTAAGTTTGGGTGTATATCACCAAGCAAGTGACGTTGCTATGCCGCATAATTCACGATTTCCGTAATAGCTATTTCTCAAAAAATAATGCACGGAATTTCATCAAACTGCATATTCTATTAGATTTAGGGCATAAATAGGCGCTGATTAGATTTTGGCGTATATCGCTCAACATGTATTGTTGCTATGCTGCGCTTTTCACGATTTCCGTGATAGCTTTATCTCAGAAACTAATGCAGGGAATTTCCTCAAATTTTATACTCTTATAGAATTATACCTTGACATAAATTGATACAGATTAATTTTAGTATGTATGGTTCAACAGGTGGTGTCTTATTCTGCGTTTATCATGATCACCGTGACATAGCTGTTAATCTTCCGGTTTTTATCAAGTCAAACAAGCATATTTGAACCTGACTTTCATTAAATAAATGAATTGTAACTGAAATCAAGAGAGTAGCACGTAGATACAAGATATATTTTATTAAATAAATTTATGGTTCAAAGTACGTTTATTTGATTTAGAAAAAAAAATGGGCGTTCTGAAGGTATTCAAAAAGCTATATCTCAAGATCTAATGCACGAAATTTCATCAAACTTCATATTCAATTAGACTTTAACAGAAATTAACACTCCCGGCATTTTGGTGTATATCGCATAACATGAGGCGCTTCTGTGCCGTGTTTTTTTATTTTAATTTCCATGATACCTATTTCTTGTCACGTATTGGGTGGATTTGCTTTTTTCTGAAAACCGATACTGATTCTGTTTTGACGTTGATCATTCAACAGGGTTGCTGCTATCCTATGCTTTGTGAAATATTCTTAATCGGATCCACAATCAATTGATGCAATTTAGGAAGCGTGGTTTACCATCATTCTTGTAACTTTAATACACTTTTAACCCTATTGTTTCCAGAATCGCTCATTTTTAGCTTCAACTTTGGCTGTTGACCACATTGAGAAATACTAGACCTATGATTTTTTCGATGAACTTTATAGCTATATCTTATTTTCTACTGTGTAGAAATACACCAAATTTTATGTTTGTGATTAATGATTAAAAATGTATATGTTGATCAAATTTTAATGTTTAATACCTAACCGGGGGGCACTGTTGTTATTTATACTGTGCTATACTATTCTTTATAACAATAATCGTTGGTGCTATTATAAATTAATATATTAGAATGATATTGAAGAAGGTTTTGTTATGGCTACTGCATACTAGGTTGTTGAAAGTGACCAGCGAGCGCCTTTGAATGTTCTTTGGTACATCAAATTAAAAAGAAGATAGTGACTTCGACTGAAATCAGCAGTAACAAATTCCAAATGAATTGGAAACTTTTATTTTTTGCATTTTTTCTTTTTTTTTTCTAAACTATAGTTAATGAAATTTAAAAAAGTTATACTTAAAAAAAAAATAGTTTCCTTTTAAATTGAGTTTGGTACTATGCTTAGGAATGATGCGTTTTTAAAGAAAAACTGTTACTACGTTACCAACTCCCCAATTTTCTTTTATTTTGAGTTAATGGACATATTTTGCCATTTCGTTAATAAAAAGTTTGATTATGTTCACGTTTTTCATGTTTGTAATAAATGGTTTGAAAAGAAAATGCTTCTTCTTAAAAAAAGTTTCGATTTTTACCCTCTTTCAATTGAAAATATAAAGTGAAGATTCGAATATAGAATTTAATTTTCTTTGGTGACAAGTTACCACAATGCGTTTCTAATGCGACATCTACTTAATCAGACCCAAACAATGCAGTGAGTTGTTGCCGCTCTTACATTTCAACTTAATTTTTTTTTTTTTTTTAACCTATAACCTGAAAACTTAGACATGTGTTTATGTTGTGTTAGTCATTTTCAGAATTCTAAATTTAATTTTTAAAGAAATGACATGTGAAAACCTCAAAATATAGCGACTTTGTCACCCCTGTTTACGGTATATGCTTAGATTGCATATCCACCAAAAGCATTTTTACACTAAAGCACACCAAAAAGCATTTTTGTATGAAATATATCAATTATCTATTAAAATGATAAAGTTTTGGAATTTATTAAAAGCTACATGTTCAAAGAAAATAAACAGCCTGTCTCTTAATCTCGTTTATAATCTATCTATATTCAAAGAAAGTTGTAAAAGAATTAATTCAGCCATTTTACGAGGGGGAGGGGATACTCTCCTCCCTCTTTATAACACTTTCCAACATATAGTTGAAATGAGTTTATGAGTTCGGTTTTTCTGTCTGTCCGCGCTCTAACTCACGTAAATATACTATGATTGCCATGTAATTGATTTATGTTATTGAGGTTTACCATGGCATATGTTCGGTATTCAAAATGGATCATGTAGCATTTATTGTTCGTTTACAGGGACACTCAAAAGAATTCCGCTACATTATGATTTATAGGGAAAAATCGTTTGCAGTGCATTTTAATTATGTTACGCTATTTGAAACATATTGAAACTGATATACATCACTGAGGTACACTGCAAGATGCTTACTATAGAATGTGATGGTCATAACAATAAATCATTCATTTACAGGGGCACACAAAGAATTCGGTTACACAATACCGTCTATGAGCAATAACTGCTAGAAGTGCGTTTTCAGTTGCATGCATTTTAAATGTAACTAATTTTGTACATATTATTTGGTGTGTATAAATTCTATAGATCGTATACAGGGCTGCACAAAAACATTAGAGTGCACGTCCGCTTATTGACGAAAATTGCTAAAGAGAAATTTCCATCTGTGTTATGCGTTTTCTAAATCAAATAGATTGTTCATACTATGGTCGTATATATATCTGCAGATCCCCTACAGGGATGCTCAAAAGGGTTCGGATATTTTTCGACCATTGATGGTAATAGATAAAATTGAGTTTTCAAGTAAATTATACATTTTCTAACTTATTTATTAAGACATCATCTTTCATCTTATTAAACGGTGAAGTTTTGTTGCAGTAACTATTCTGAATCTGTTGGAAAGTGTTACAGAATCTATGCTTGACACATGTTTTTTCTTTCTTGTTTTTTCTTTTTGTTAGATAATAATGGTGACGCAGCTCTCGTCCAGCATGGACAATTGGATGAAAATTGCGGTAATACTGCCATTTTCTTCTTAGTTTTGCATATTTATTTATATTGTTGAAAATGTTGCTTAATTAAAAAAAAAATCATGAGAAATCAATATATTGAATTTCTATAACTGAATTTACTAATGCGTATAGTTGATTTTGTCATAGGGGAAGGGTCATCTCCATATTAAAATTAAATCTATAATTTTCAAAAGTTTAATGGCAACATCATATTTATATTACATGTATCCTAATAATATTATAAATCTGATTGTGTGCAAATGTTAGGCTGAAGCCAGCGTCAAAATGAAGCATTTAATTATCCTGTATCTTTGCATATAAGTTGATTATAACCCTCAAATGAACATAGGCTGGTTTTTGTTCATTTTATTTCAATATTTTTCTTAATAATTCAAAATTTCCTTATTTTCATAGAGAATAAATGGACATTTTTTCGTATATTTTAAAATGGTTGGTTGGTTTGGCCCAAATGGCTCGGTTTTGCAGATTTTTTTAAAATGGTTAAATGTATTTTACCGTTACTAATACTTTATGGTTGCCAATATAAAATCAAACCCCTGAGTAATAATTTTAATCAACAATTTATTTTCAAGTGAAAAATTCCCACGTGAAAAATGAAAAGGAAATAAATTATTTAAGAATTAAACAGAATATGAAATGATGTCATATTAGAAATAAAACGTGCGTTTTCAAATATTTGATAATAATACAAAACGCATAAATACGAGTAAGTATGGAGAACAAGCGATTATGATGTTATATATAGAAAAATAAAACAAATTTGCTTTGATGTTGAAATAAAACGATCTTGGGTTATCGAATTATTTGTGATTAATTTCTTTTTTTTTTCTTTTTTTTCTTTTTTACATGAAAGGAATTATTTTAAATGTACGTAACATATGTATTTAAAGTACTTTCTAGCAACCTTTATTTACATTTTAGAATCGCATCAGATTGTTATATCTTTGTGAAATATCCATCAATGTATAAAATCCACAAGCAGTTTGTTCACTATTTACACCACTTAGCGTGAAGCACTTAATTTAATATATACATAAACAAGATAATGTAGTAAGAAATATATAACATGTGTCTATGCAAATAAACAATATAATAATGCCCATTTAGCAATGCACACATATACAAATTGTACACCAAATACCACCTAAAATGCACTGTTGTATAGAAGAATTCTGCCAGTGTTGTTTTTCGTTTTACAAAGAGGAATTCCTCGATTTTCACGATTTTACTTGGTACTCCTTTTTTCATTAGTTGCAGTTTCATTTTCGCGATTGTATATATTATTTGGCATGAAATTTCACTTTTATAAGACTGGGTTATGTCAAGGCCCCTATAGCAAAGAAATACCGTATGATCTCCTATAAAATGTGATAAAGCTTTGGTTAATTATATTTGTTGTTAATTATCAAGTGAAATGTTTTGCTAAATTAATGCAATTCTTCTTCTTTTAATGTTACGTGAACGAAGTCACGGGTAACAGCTAGTGTCAAATAATGTGGAACAACTATACACATTGTCTTCAAGTTAGAAGTATTAATTAGAGTGACGTAAATTATTGAAATATTAACCAATCAATATTAAAAAAGAAAGTCAGTTATTAGAATAAAATTACAACAATAATTTACATATGACATTACTTTTTGTTTTATAGGATATTTTGTAAAAATCCAAACATAGCACGCATGCAGATTTTGGATTACTAACTATTAATTAATAATACAATTATTGAAAATTCAAGATATAACTTTATACTATTATTTTAATAGTTTTACTCACAATGCTGCTCAATGCGTTTCGCAATATTGACACAGCAACCGAACACTTTATAACGTATGATAAAGCAGTGAAATGTTTTTTATTTAGTTTAGCGACACGCCGAATCGAATAAAAGAGGGAAATATACATTCGTTCGTGTTGATATTATTCAAAGTTTGTATAGAAACAAACATGTATACAGTCCCTCAAAGAAATATAACTATAGCGGTGATAAAAAAAAAATCATAGACAGAGAACTTGGTGCAAACAACTTTATCTTACTGTTTTTAGAACAGGAGTTATAATTTGCATTTAGACTTCAAAAAAAAAAAAAAAAAGTATTAAATTCATGATAAATTTTGACTGCCCTTTTTTTGGATAGATTTACACGTTTCAGGATTCCCTGAATACGATTTCACAAATTTTTGGAAAACGTCTGTCTGCCTGTGTGTTGCACGAATTTTGTGGCCGCTTTAACTCAAAAATTAATACAAGGAATTTCATACAAATTCATATTCAGTTTGGCTTTGTCATGAATTGGTGCTGATTAGGTTTCAGTATATACGCCCAAAAGCTTTGTACTTTTATTCTGTGTTTTTCGCGATTTCCGTGATAGCTAGATCTCGGAATCTATGCGATGGGATTTCATTAAACTTCATGTTCAGTTAGACCTTGGCACACATAAGTGTTGATAAGTTTTTAGTGTATATAGCCCAACAAGTGACGCTTCTACGCTCTTGTGATAACTATTCAAAGGATTTCTCAACATCTATGGGATGGAATTTGGTGGAATTTTGATTGATTAATAGTAGATAATTACAGTCGTTCAGGTTAAGACCTGTTAAGAGAATCTGTTAAATGGAAAATTTCATCGCCAAATAATGCAAAAATATAACTTACCAATATAGAAAAGGATGGTACATCGAGTGTGAAAAATCTTCAACTGAATAAAAACTGAGCACTTTTTAAAGACTTTTTTTTTGACGTAAATTGAGTCTTAATGTAAATGTACAGTCATGCGCTAAGACACCAAATTAAATTATACGTAAAAAAAAAAAAAAATGGAGAGATTAATAGTAAAATAGTAAAGAAGTTCCGTGTAAAGCCAATTAGAGAATTCAGTTAAATAGTTATAGCTTTAATCATTAATAATGAAAAAACTTTCTACAATAGTTAGATAATAGTTAGAATATTTCATTTAATTTAGTGGGTTACATAAGAATTCTCGCAATTAATCGAAGAAACTAAAAGGTCAAATATAATTGCTTGAAATTATTTTATGCATTTTTTTTGTTACTTCTTCTGGAATAATTGAAAAATTTTAACTGTAAAAATGTGTTTCAGCTCTGACAAACTGTGTATCTTTATGTCTGAATGCATAAAAGTTTTTTTTTTACTTCAACCATGAACCATTATACACTATATTACCAAAGGTGACCGGTCACTTGCGATTTTAGACGTTTTGTTAACTATCTAGAAAAATACATGAGGAATTAACCTGAAACTGCAGGTGTGTAAACAGTATAGTATATTTCCGCGAAGATTTTTTCCCGAAACCCTATAGGGGACTGTCAACAAATTGAAAAAGAACGAATATCTTTTGGATTACCCTGTAAAAACTAATGTAGAAACAGCGTTCAAACTCGAGATTATTAATAAGTGGCTTACTGTAATATACTGTGTTAATTTTTATGAGTATAGCATGTGTACTTTAAGAGAAATTAAGGTTTTTATAAAAACAGTCCCAAATTTCACCAAGTTTTTTGCTTGTAATTTGCAGAGTTCTTAATATAAAAAAACGTTATTTTGAGAAAGTATGTCAAACAACATTGTACATAATACTCCGTAATCGCGATTAAAAAATAATAAAAATTGGATGAAAAATGAGTAGGTTTACTAAAAAGGTTGTCACTGCGCATGCGCGAATGCAATCAAAATATAATATGCATAATGTATTAGCTAAGTATATAGAGCAACTTTTGTGAAAGTCTCAAATTCATAGCTTGAAAATTCTGAAAATTATCGTCGATAGAAAAAGCTGGAAATCCGTTGTTCCCAAAAGGAAGCAAAAAGATGAGGGGCTGTATACAAATTTAGTAGTACGTGCAATATTGTGTACGCTATCTTGGCACTAATCAACAGATATTTGATACAACCCCTCATCTTTTTAGGAATAAAATGGATTTCGAGCTTATTCTATCACCGATAATTTTCAGAATTCAAATTATAAGCAAAAAACTAGGCGAAATTTGGGACTGTTTTTATAAAAACCTTAATTTCTCTTTGAGTATAAACATGCTATCCTCCTAAAAATGAACACAGTATATTGAAATAAGCCACTTATTAATAATCTCGAGTTTGAACGCTTTTTCAACATTAGTTTTTACAGGATAATCCAAAAGATATTTGTTATTTTTCAATTTGTTGACAGTCCCCTATGGGGTTTCGGGAAAAAAATTTCGCGGAAATATATAACCTATACTATACTGTTTACACACCTGCAGTTTCAGGTTTATTCCTCATGTATTTTTTCTAGATAGTTAACAAAATGTCTAAAATCGCCAGTGACCGGTCACCTTTGGCAATATAGTGTATGTATATTATGCTCACTAGCTCTCATTAAATGCAATAACATGAACACTCAACTAGTATGCAGTGCAGGGCCTGACTAATGCAGTGGCATACGAGGCCCCTCATGGGAATAATCAGGATTTTTTAAGAGGGTGCCAAAGGGTTAAAATTGGTCAAAAGTGACCAATATTCTTACATTTTCAAAGATTTAGGAAGGTAGTTCGGTGTTCCCCTTCCCCTTTTTGCTCCTCATACCCCTCCCCCTACAAAAAAGAACGAATTATATTATTAGAATATTAATGATTAAAATATTATTACAACTCAGTAGTCCATTGTTTTCAAAGGAAATTCATTATTGGTATTTTCCTAAAAGCATTCATGATGACCAATTGGAGGCATTTTTTTTTTCAGATATCATATGACATACGTACATAAGCAAAGGAAAGTTTGCAAACAAATACTCCCGTCAACCAATCCATCATTTTTTCTACTAGTTACCTACTAGTACTTTTTTTTAAGTTGTGACCATCTTTCTTATAGTACCGTGTATACAGATGTAAATAGTACCTGGTACGAAATTTATGTATACATACAACAGGTATGAAGTTTAGTAGTTAGTGTCACTTCAACGTAATTTATGAACATTTTCTATGGATAGATACAAGGGGCTTCCAGAATGATGCTTGCCGCCCCCGGGCCCTAGATTCTCTAAGTCGGTCCCTGATGCCGTGGTCATCACAAAACGTTCTACTATATCATTCTACTACATTAATTTAAATAGCAGAGTTACACATCCATAATTACGGAGTGAAATGCATTTATTTGAATTTAACATGGAGTTACTGTGATCAATAAATTAAAAAAGCGCAGCACAAGCACATCCTGCTGAGTATTAAAATTTAAAATTTGATCCACAAATATATCTTTAATTATTAATCTCAAATATCAAATTTGGTTCATTTCTTCGAAATAGAAATTGGGATATAGTTATAAGGTTCATTGCAAAATGTATAGAATAGCAGTGCTCCATGTTCAGTGATCAAAGACAATATTGAATCAGCATAGTTTTTCATAGGCATCTTACGTATTAAATTTAGTAAAGTCCCATACCACAGATGGCGAGATTTAGCTATGAGGATAATCGTGAAAACACAGCATAGCAGTACGACCTGTTGGGCTGTATTCACTGAAACCTAAGCAGCCTCAATTCATGTCAAGGTATCACTGAAAATGAATTTAATGAAATTCGATTCCATAGATACCGAGATACAGATTCGTCGGTACCATGTCAAACTATCGAATTTGAAAATAGCTACTTTTCAGGAAGGCAAAAAAACTGTCTTAATTATGGATTTAAAATCAGCGCTTGGCGGAAGTAACTAATTGTTATATATTTCTTGTGCTGTTTAATATCCTATTTAAGCTTGCTATCGAGAAAAATCATTTGGCTAATTTTATTCGCCAAAAAATCACATTCGATAGTTTGAAATGCTATGTTTATTTGTACTTTTCTCAGTTTTTGCAAAATGTTGCAACTCAAACTAGCGAATTTGCCGTATTCGATAGTTTGATTTGTAAAATTTTGTACTTTTCTCAGTTTTTGCAAAATGTTACAACTCAAAGTAGCGAATATGCCGTATTCGATAGTTTGATTTGTAAAATTTTGTACTTTTCTCAGTTTTTTGCAAAATTTTACAAGTCAAAGTAGCGAATATACCATATTTGTATCAATATGGTTGTCAACCTAGATAGTCACTTATCAACCTAGTTGAAAAGTGTTTATGACTTATGTTTGTCCGTCTGCCGTCTGTCACTCTGTCAGTGCTCTATCTCTAGTAAATGTACTTGGATTGCCCTGAAAATTTTGTACGTTATTGTCGCTTACTATAGCATGATCTCTATTGAAAATTAAGTATGTATAATAGTTTTTTTTTACAGTGACAGTCAAAATTATTCCATTACATCACAGTCAATGAGAAAAAATCGTTTCAAGTGCATTTTGATGATGCTACGTCATTTAAAACATGATGAAATTGATATACAATTGTGAAGTGCACTAAAACATACTTTTTCTAGAATATGGGGTGCAAAGCATTTATTATAATTCATTTACAGGGTCAAACAAAAGAATTCTGTTACACATCGTTCTAAGGGGAAAAATCGTTTGCAGTGTAATTTAGTGATATTTCACTATTTCAAACATAATGAAAATTATATGCATTACTGAGGTGCACTATAAATAGCTCTCTTGCGTGCATTGCGTTTATTTACAGGGACACACAAAATATATTACTCACAGTACATGTGCGATATTTACGGTCTATGTGTGATAAGTGCGTTTTCAACTTTGGTTTGCGTTTTTAAGTTTAACTAATTATTTTCATAGTACGTGTGTGTTTATAAACTGAGTTGTTCATATACAGGGCTACACAAAGGAATCCGTAATCATTACAGACTATGGGAGTGAAGTGCTTAAGGGTAGTTTTTAATTGTGTTACGCATTTTTCTGCTGAACTATATTTAGTAGACTAATAGAAATTTGTGGAATATAAATAAATTCATATACAGGGCTACGCAAAGGAAAATATACATTGTCATTTACGGTTGGTAAATGCCGCGAGTGAGTTTTAAGTTGCATTTTAGCTTAATATGTGGTGTGTACAAAAGACTTCAGATAATATACAGGGCTGCACAAAATATTTCGAGTGATTTCAATCGATTCGCGAAAATTGCTAAATGTGAATTTTCTAACTGAACTATATTTCATCCTCCATGTATTAAATATCCACATCTATAAATCATATACAGGGCTGCACAAAAAAATTCGATTACCTTTTTGACAATGGAAGGTATTTTTGAACACTGGATATTTAAATGTGTTAAATGTGTTCTAAACTGTTCAATTACGTATCTTCTTTCACCTTATTTAACGGCGAAGTTTCGTTAACGTTTTCTGGATGTGTTGTAAAACGTTTCATAATGTATGCTTGACGAATTATTTTTTGTTCTTGTTAGTTGATTTACAGGGGAAATGAAAGGAATTCTATTACATTACGCTCAATGGGGAAAAAGAAGTTTGCGGTGTATTTTAATGACGTTACACTATTTCAACTATAATGAAATTGATATGCACTTATAAAGTGCATTAAAATATTTTTTATGTAGAATATGTTGTGCAAATCATTTATCATTTATTTACAGGATCACTCAAAAAAATCAGTTTACATAATAATATACGGTGCAAAATTGTTTGAAGCGTATATTTATAATGTTACACTATTTGAAACATGATGAAATTATACGCATTACTGAAGTTCACTAAAAATGCTAACTGTACAATATGACAAGGCATGACAGTTATCGTTTATTTACTGGTATACACGAGAGATATAGATTATAGTGCTCTATATTAGCGGTAATTGCTGGAAGTGCGTTTTAAGTTATGGTATGCGTTTTTAAGTTGACCTATTTGCATACTACGTGGCTTATAGCAATTCTGTGTATCATATACAGGGCTACACAAAAGAATTTGTAAGCATTACTCTGTATGGGTGGGTATGCCTTAAAAGTATTTTTTAGTTAAGTTATGCTATTTCGGGCCAAATTATATTTAGTAATTCGTAGTATATAAATAAATTCATAATATACAGCGCTACGCAAAGAACTGGATATATTGTCGGCTATAAATGGTAATTTCTGGAAGTGTGTTTTTAATAGTGTTAAGCGTCTTTCACCTGAATTAAATTTTGCTTTAGTACAGTACAGTAAGCTACATGATGTGTACTGTACATAAAGTTGCAGATAATACACAAGTCTCTACAAAATAATTTGAGTACAATTCCGTTTAATTATAGAAATTGGTGAAGGTAAATTTTTGACTGTGCTATGCATTTTGTAACTAAGCTACATATCTATTGATCGCGTGTAAGGATAATCAAAAGATTTCGAATACTTTTCCGGATATGGACATTAATTTCCGAAATCGCGGTTTCACTTTGATATCTTCTTTTGCCTTTTTTAAATAGTGTTCCTTACAGTGTTCTGGATGCGTTAGAAAGCGTTTCATAGTCTGTTGTTGACGTATGTTTTTTCTTTATTTTTTGACAGAGCAGCATTTTTAAACTCAATTCACTGTACATAAAGTTGTACATTTGCACCAATTTCCGATCAATCAGTTTGATGTTTTTTTGAAAATTAATCATCAATAATTATATCAATTAACATGACTAATTGTATAATCAATTAATATAACAATATAATATATATAACAATTTAAATTTTATAGTGAAATGCGACACTACTATGTCAAACTATCGAATAAGAATATTAAAACTTTTGTGTGGAGAGCGAGAAAATGTTTTTATTGTGGATTCAACATCAGTGGAATGCTGAAGTTGTTGATTGTTATAGTTTTCCTAATCTGTACTATTTAATATTGACACCGAAATTTACAATTTCATTGTTTTAATCGACAAAGAATACATTCGTTAGTTGAATCACTAAGCTGTTATGTACTTTTTCAAGGTTCCCTGCATCAAAGTAGCGATTGTGCCATACACGATAGTTTGAATTGTTTTTTTAGTATTTTATTTATATTTACATATTCACTATCAAAGGCATAACAGTTTTCCTTAGTGAATTATTTGTAAGTAAATACTAATTTAATAGAACAAAATAATTTATTTTCAAACGTTACATAAGTTTTATAAAATGTAGCAAAAATTAATATTAACTTGAATTGTGATATTCAATTCTATCTTCAGTTCTATCAACTAAATTAATCTTAATCAATTTCTTCTTCAATGTCACTCCAATCAGGTTCTGCTAAATTATCGCGTGCAGTGGAAGAAGTTGGTAGTAAATTGTAGAAATCGTGATAGGATCTTGGTATTAAATTGTGGGTGCATAACAGCAAAAGATCTTTTTTCTTTTCGTTTGAAATTGGTAGACGTTGCTGGTATGGTTTGACTGGTTTGCTATTTAGTTTTCCTTTTCGTTTTTTAATGTATAATTCAATGAAATTTTCATCTTGTATTCGTGTTTTCATAAATATTTTGTTTTCGTTGCTTTTTCGGTACTGAAACCAAACAGCGTCACTAAATTTATATGTCTGCTCATTTTCTCAGTGATTGTTTATTTCTTTTTCCTCATTACTGTCTCCATTTTTTTTTTGGACTTTTTTTTATGTTGCTTTTCTATTTCAAATTTTGCATCATGTGAATTAAAATTGAGAAAGTCATCATGAAGTAATCTAATAACATTATAAGGACTAGGTTTCGTGCGAGCCATTCTCACAACCTGTGCCCATTCTTCAGGTGTATATATAGGAGTATTTTTTGCTTTTTTCCCTATTTTTGAGTGAATGGAATCGCATTGCATGTACGAGTGCCCGGGCTCAAAATAAACGTGATCTATGGTGGATAACGTTGGGTGTACTTTGACAGTATGAAGACACATAGCAGAAAAATGGAAATTTTTTTGCTGGCCACTACAGCTGTCCGACATCATTTTTACGTGCTCTATTTCTGGATGGGCCATAATGTAATTGAATATGCAAGATGAAATTTCAATGCTGCCTCTTCTTCCTTCGGTTTCATCCCACATATAGCATTGAAAACTCGAATCTTCCAAATTATAAATAGTTAAATTATAGATGGCCAATTTTCGAACATAGAAAAAAGGTCCTGCAGCTCCTTTTGGAGTTGATAAAACTGACTGCAGATCAAAATTGAAAGCCAGTACTTTTTCACTTCCTAAAACGGAGAGTTTGTCTTCGTTCCTTTTCATTCTTGCGGCTTCTTTTCTTTCTTGATGTCGATCAAATTCTTCTCTGTTTTTATTGTTCTCCGCCTCTGAGCTCGCCTCAAAAGTGGCACATACTTTACATAAATCTTTTTTGGGCTGGTGGAATTTTAATTTGAAGGATTTAAATGTTTTCCTATATGATTCATAACATCGTTCTTTTCTGCCTTCTGCTTTACATTTTACCTTATACAGTCGATACATGATATTTATATTTAAATTTGCATCTAAAAATCTAAAATCTGTTGATTTGCGGCAATAATGTGACTCCACAGCAGGAAATGAAAGGATGTGCTGTTTCACATAATCTTCACCATCATTCAAGTTGATCCGTGGGTTACTTCCTGGATTTTTTTTTCTTCTGCACCCCCCTCTATTATCAGACTCTATGACACCAGTCTTGTTAATTTTTTTAAATGCTCCCTTAATTAGTCCCTCACTAATACCAAGGGTATCTAGAAAAAAGGCTCTACAAACAATGTGTTTCTCGTTGCCATAAGTAAATGTGTATGTTTTTGTGAATTCTTTTCTAGATATTTCACTACTATGTCTTTTCGGTTTTTTCCGAGTGATGTGCCTAACAAAGAATTCTCTTTGCTTGTGTAATGAGTCAAGGGAATGAAAATTATCAAATATAATCTTTCTTTTCTCTTCTGGAAATTTTGCACAACATTGATGTTTTCTATTATTTATGCAAGTAGGTCTTCTCATTGGTTTGGCAGGAATTATTTTATGGTTTTCCGTTTCATATGCTGCACCTTTTAATATTTTGGCTTTATTTACATTTTTTCTCCATTTATGGGGATTGGACTTGTACCGTTTCACAGGCTCGATAATTTCATCTAACGTAGAATCATGTGAACTACAGCTATTTGTAGCAGGACAGCATTCCTTGTTATTTTTGTTGGCGGAAGAGCTAAAAGTATGTTCTAAACCAATGTTTTTCACACATTTTGCAGCCTGGAAATGGTCTAGTTCTGAACGGAAATGAACTTTTTTTTTACTTATAACCTTCGTGGGTTTCTTTTTCTTATGAATTGTGATTTTAGATTTTCCAGCTCCTAAAAAAACATAAAAATTAATAATTATAATAATGAAAACAACAATCATTTACAGGGTATTTCAAAAGTTTCTTGGCATTTTCCTTCTAAGTGCTTTTAATAAAGAACTTGTTAGTACAAATAAGAAGTACAAGGTATAATCAATACATTTCAATGTGGTTGCCCTGTAAGTCTATGCCTAGGCTCCATCTTTGAGGGGTGACGCGAAAAGCATCTGCTAGCATATGTGGTGTTATTTGTGCTGCTGCGTCAGTTATTCGTTAATTTATTTTTTCAATTGTGTGGATCTTCACTGCGTACACTTCGACTCTATGAACTCCCACACAAAAAAGTCTAAGGGGTGTTAAGTCAGGAGACCGCGGCGCCCACAACCGCGACCTATCCACCTATCGGGGAATTGTTCATCCAGGTTGTCTTGAACAATTCATGCGAAATGGAATGGTGCAGTGTCTTGCTAGAAAATACCATCACTTTCTAATTGTGGCTGAAAAAAAAATTGCAGCATATCAAGGTCGATGTTTCCTGTAACTGTTGTCTCCGAGAAAATAAAAGGTCCATAGATCTTTGTTTTGGTTATTCCCATCCACACATTCAACTTAGGAATGTACCTTTATACATTTCTTAAATAACCTGAGAAACAAAGGAATCATTATAAAACGTTTTTACATGAAAATGTCAAGACACTTTTGAAACATACTGTAGAGTATTTAATATTATACATAAAGAAAACGAGAAAAGAGATTAAGCCGAACTCGAATTTTCGTTTGAACATTAAGAAAATTTTATATTATAGAGCAAAAATATATCCGTGAGTAACACTGGCGTCATATTGACAGTGGCAACAACGGATCAATAAATGCTGATTTTACTACTTTTTTTTTAACTTCTAGGCACAGAACAATTTCAATTTTTATAACGTCGAATAGGCGAAAAAATATTCTTTTAACTACAATTTATTTGAAAACTGTATCTAAAACTGTGTCTGAAAACTCTCTCCATTTTTTATGGCTCTAAAAATAATGTCTAATGTAAGTAGTCTAAGTAAGTAGGTCTAAGTAGTCTAATTAATGTCTAATGTAACATTTGGTGATTTATTTGGCTATTAAATTCGGGCATGCGGCTAATACGAAAGTATCAGTTTTAATAAATTACAAAAATTTCTTTGAATACATAATTAATATTCTTTATATAAAAATGTATTTTCGTATTGTGTATGTAATATATATATAAGGTAAAGCCAGGAGAGATGACGCAGTCGGAGAGATTGCGCACATAGAGGTTCGGGTTGAAGGGGTAGAGTGAGCGCGCAGCGACTCCAGGTAGTTGTACAACACCAGTAGTGGAGTGTCTACTTGAAAGTGCACGTTGATTGTTTTGAGCGTCTAAGATAAGGCATTGCTATTTTGTTTTCTTTTCCCAAAGTAAGTGCTTGAATTTCCATAGCTATTCATCAGAATTTCCATACAATGTCAGTAGTACAAAATATTTTAAACTTAAACGATTTCTCATAAGCTACTAATCTAGACTAAAAGTGTGAACATCAACGGTTCGTTTTAGAAGAGGTCATGTTTAAATAAAAGGTCGCGTAATCACTCCTACCGAAATTCGAGAGTTTGCGCATGTGCTACTTAGGAGAGATGGCGCGGTGTGCCCATTAGTTTCAATGCTAGGAGAGATTACGCAACTTATTGGTAAATTTGCATAAAAAAATAAAAAATGGAAAATGGACTAATTTTAAGTTAAACGTGTTATCAAGTAACATAATTTTATTTTGTAATCTTATCTGGACTTGCTTTTTCATATTCTTTAATTTTTTTTCCTTTAATTAAAATTTTTTAATCGTTTTTTAAATTATTTTCTTTTTCTGATTCTTTAATCATTAGGTTGAAATATTCACTCCTAATACAATAATATTTGTTCACAAAAAGCTTACAGCAATGTCATTTAAGTGTAATTATTATTGTTAACAATTTAATTGTAGTTATTATTAGTAACAATCTCTCCTACCCATGTGCGCAATCACACCAACCCTGTAAGGACAGATTGCGCAAAATAACTTTCTTGGTTTTATTACAACTGTTCTATTAAATTGCAACATAAAAACAAAATAGCAATGGAAATGCATAAAAAACAAATGAAGTAAATAATATTCATGAATGGTTTAGCAAAAATTAATATTTAGATGTTTTATTGCTATTCTTTTGAACTGTGCGCAGACTATCCTAGCTTTACCTTATGTATAATATATAAATTAAATATAAAAAAATCTACTAGAGTTAAAAAAAAATGATTTTCACCTATGTTAAGGTAAAGACAGGAGAGATGTCGCAGTCAGAGAGATTGCGCACATAAAGGTTCGGGGGGAAGGAGTAGAGTGAGAGCGCAGAGACTCCAGGTATTTGTAGAACAACAGTAGTGGAGTGTCTATTTGAAAGTGCACGTTGATTGCTTTGAGCGTCTAAGATAAAGTATTGCTATTTTGTTTTGTTTTCCCAAAGTAAGTGCTTGAATTTTCATAGCTGTTCATCAGAAGTTCTATACAATGTCAATAGTACAAAATATTTTAAACTTAAACGATTTCTCATTAGCTACTATTCTAGACTAACAATGTGAACATCAACGGTTCGTTTTAGTAGCGGCCATGTTTAAATAAAAGGCCGCGCAATCTCTCCTACCAAAATTGGAGGGTTTGCGTATCTGCTACTTAGGAGAGATGGCGCATTGTTCCCATTAGTTTAAATGCTAGGAGAGATTACGCAGCTTATTGGTAAATTTGCATAAAAATTGAAAAATAAAAATGGACTAATTTTAAGTTAAACGTGTTATTAAGTAACATAATTTTATTTTGTAATCTTATCTGGACTTGCTTTTTCAGATTCTTTATTTTTTTTCCTTTAATTAAAATTTTTTAATCATTTTTAAAATTATTTCCTTTTTCTGAATCTTTAAGCATTAGGTTGAAATATTCACTCCCAATACAATAAAATTTGTTCACAAAAACCTTACAGCAATGTCATTTAAGTGTAATTATTATTGTTAACAATTTAATTGTATTTATTATTAGTAACAATCTCTCGTACCCATGTGCGCAATCACACCAACCCTGTAAGGACAGATTGCGCAAAATAACTTTCTTGGTTTTATTACAACTGTGTGACAACATCATGAGTGATATATAAACAGAGATATATATATTTTAAAATAATGTCGAATTACTTATAATGATCACTTTTTTCTTCGTCAATTTTTTTTCCAAACAACCTACAGCTGAACTAATGCACAGAAAAAAGTAAAGATTGCATTTTTGGACAGGTAATTGCTTAATCTATTAAATTGCAACATAACAACAAAATAGCAATGGAAATGCATAAAAAACAAATGAAGTAAAAATTATTCATGAATAGTTTAGCAAAAAATTAATATTTAGATTTTTTATTGCTATTCTTTTGAATTGCGCGCAGACTCTCCTAGCTTTACCTTATGTAATGCGGGAAGCCCGGAATACATCCCCTATTTAATATACTGTAACGAAGGTATAAACGGACGGGATATTTTTGTCCTGTGAGCATTGTGATAAAATTACAAGTCAAAATAGAATCTTATTAATCCTGCAGGACGGTCGTTCTGTCAAGCCAAGCTAACAAAAAATAGTAAGCCAGCCATACAAATAAACGCCAAGAACAAGACAACAGACCGGTTCTGTTTTCTTAAAGGAAACAAATTTTGAATGTTAAATCGACCAAACATGCCAGATTAAAATATCACATATAAAACGACCCCCCGAAAATTAGAAGAATTTGATGAAATCTGATGAAGAAATTCTTCAATTTGAGATCAAACTCATCATCATGAGTGATATATAAACAGAGATATATATATTTTAAAATAATGTCGAATTACTTATAATGATCACTTTTTTCTTCGTCAATTTTTTTTCCAAACAACCTACAGCTGAACTAATGCACAGAAAAAAGTAAAGATTGCATTTTTGGACAGGTAATTGCTTAATCTACGTGCTTTTATGAAATTCAGTGTCAAAAAAATAAAACGTCTATCATTAATTATTTTTATTTCCCAAAAACCATGGTAAAGGACAGGCATTTCGTTTGCAGGCAGAGAATCAAATCAGAAAATACCTTTGTCGTCATTTTAATATAAATTAATGAAATTCTGTTGTTAAATTGTTTTTGTTTTAGAAGTCAAGTTTTCATTTAAATGTATTGTAAGATTGTGTTTAATTAAGCGTTTAATTGTGTGTTTAATTGAGCCAAGAAATAGTAGAAAAATTCTAATTTAACAATTTACAACGACCATTGGGAAAATACAGAGGGATAGCGGGGCAGTGTTCAGTCTCTACCCTAACCGTTACCTCGTACTATAAGACATTTAAAAATTTTATTAATTTAGCCATCCTAAAATACCCCCCCTTCCCGTCTTATAGCAGACTATTCGGCCCACCCTACTATAACATAGCTTCCACACGCTAGCTATTCTAACGACCTACTATAGTATGATCTCGGCAGAAGGCGGTATTACCACCACCATCGCCTGCTGCTGACGCAGAAATCCCATTTCCTATCTACTGACTTCCCGTTTGGTATCCGAAGGTCGAATAAACCGAAATATTGAAATAGGATGCCAATTTTAGGTGTTAGCATTGACATTTTTAAAGTTTGGTACAATTTCTATTTGTAGACCATCCCCTAAGAAAATTTTAAGTATTGCTTTAACTGTTGTTTAGAATGATATCTGAGCTAAAAGTATTTTGAGGAAATTAAAGTTGAAGACCACATTTTTTACTTCATAAGACGATTTCTCATTCGACGTCAATTTTTGAATTCGGCTTTTTTTCATATCTGATAATTTGCATCTATCCTTTTTGTAACTTTAAAATTTTTGTAACGATTTTATGCATTTCTATTGACTATTCAGAGAAAAATTCATCTAAAGTTATAGAATTTCGTTAAAAACGCTTAAAAAATTCTTCTAAAATTACACAATTTCGTTAAAAACGCTTAAAAAATTCTTCTAAAGTTACAGAATTTCATTAAAAACGGTTTAAAGAGTAAAGTGCGTACATCATTTGGTCCATTCTCGACCGAAAGTATCAACACTTTTCCCAATGGTTAGTAAAACCTAGCAATAATAAAAAGATTACTGTCTGAGCCATAAAAAACAATATACAATTAAAATTAATTAAATAATACCTTGGTCGATATAGCTGCCATCTGATTCAGTGGTGTGACTTGGAGAAAATGTTGGGTCTAAATCAGTGTTATCAGATGAGGTTGGATATAAATCTAACAGAAAAAATGATAAAATCAAGAAAAACGCGTTAAATTTATAAATAAACGTTTGTCTGGCTTAATGAGCCACTTACCATTATGCAAAGAAAAGTTTGAAGCCTGTTGATCTGTAAAAATTTTTTCAGCTGCTTTAAAAGTAACATCAAAACTATTAATATTTCTGTACTTTTCTCCAACGTTAGATAATTTGCAGTTTTCAATACCTAAAATAAACGTAAAATATTATTAGTATTCGAAGAATACAAAACATAGCAAGATAAATAAATAAAGGAATTGTTTACCTTTTTTATTCTCCGCATTGGATATCAGTGTTGAAGGGGATGGTCTAATCAAATTTAAATCGAGTACAGGGTGAATATTCCAATCTAAATAAAGAAGACACAATATACAAAATTAAAACAACATTCGAATTCAAATTAATTACGCTGAATAGCAGAATATTAAAAATAGAATAAATACCTGTGTTAAAGAGGATATCGTTTTTATCTCGGAGTCGAGATGACGACGGCGAACTCGATATACAGACGTCTTTAATTCCAATGTTAATTTCTTCTTGATATTTTTTTAATAAAATCCGTTTTGCCATTTTCGTTACATTACAGAGGATAGAAATGATTGGAATAAAATTTAACTAACTCAACCAGATTTAAGAAATAAGTTACTAACTACTGCAGACGATTTTAAATTTGATGAAATACAAGTGTATTCTAGAATTAAAGTTTCTTAAAACAAAAACCAGCAGAAAAAAAAATTAAATTACCGAGTTGTCACGATTAAAGAAATCGTACTAAAAATGTAAATAAGAAAAAAAAAACATCATGCGTCAATCATAGATTATGAACCATTTTCCAACGCTTCCAGATTACTCTAACGAAACTTCAACATTTAATATGGTGAGAGAAGATATTTAAGTAAATAATTTAGTAAAAGGCATTATTATAAAATGATAACCGTCTAGCAATTACCGTCTATAGACGGAAAAATAATCGAATTCGTTTGTGAAGCCCTGTATATGATCTGTAGATTTGTATATCTTCTAGATAGTGTTTGAAAATTTAGTTTAATTTTAAAACGCATAACACAGTTCAGAAATTTCCGTCAATAGACGAAAGTTTACTCTAATTCTTTTGTACAGTCTTGTATATTATCTGCAGATTTTTATACGCGTCACATAATATGATAAAATTTAATTCAGGCAAAAAATCACATATCACTGTTTAAAACACACATTCTGAAATTATCATACATAGCCCGCAATGCTTTGTGTATCCCTGTATATTATGAATTTATTTATATTCTACAAACATCTCTTAGAAAAATAAAATTCCGCTCAAAATTCCGGAAAAGAATTAAAAACCTCGTTTATGTAATTTAGCACGCATACGAATTAATGCTTACAAATTCTTTTGAGTAGCCCTGTATAGTACTATCTGTGGAACTTTTACACACCACATAGTATGCGAAGAGTTAAACTTAAGGAAGCATACCATAATTAAAAACGGTTTCCATCAATTATCGCTAATACAAAACATTGTAACCGAGTTACTTTGTGTGCCCCTGTAAATTAACGATGAGAAGCATGTATGTCATATTCTACAGTAAGCATCTTGTAGTGCACCTCAATTACGTATATCAATTTCATTTTGTTTGAAATAGTATTGTAACATTATTAAATTACGCTTCAAACATTTTCCCTTACGCCATTACGTAACCGAGTTACTTTGTGTGCCCCTGTAAATTAACGATTAGAAGCATCCACGTCATATTCTACAGTAAGCATCTTGTAGTGTACCTCAATTACGTATATCAATTTCATTTTGTTTGAAATAGTATTGTAACATTATTAAATTACGTTTCAAACATTTTCCCGCACGCCATTACGTAACCGAATTCTTTTGAGTGGCCCTGTAAATAAATGATAAATGATTTGCATACTATCTTCTAAATGAAAAATGTTTTAATGCACTTTAGATATGCATGTCAATTTCTATATTGTTGAAATAGATTAACATCATTAAAAAACACCGCGAACGTTTTTTCCCCAATTGAGGGTAATGTAAAAGTATTATTTTGAGTGTCCCTGTAGATGAACTATTAATGCTACACATTCCATTTTTAGTAGAAAACATTCTATACTAACATAAAAAACATGCGTCAATTCTGTTAATTTTGAATCCATAATTAAAAGTTTTAGATCTTTGCCTTCCTACAAAGTGACTATTTTCAAATTCGATAGTTTGACATGGTACAAATGGTTAAAAAAGTAAAAAAAATACAAAAATTTACGGCGAAGTATCGAATTTGCCGTATTCGACACTTTGACATGGTAATTTTTTGAAAAAATGTGCAAATTCGATAGTTTGAAATTTGCATTTTCTAAGTTTCAAGTAAGTTCTAATTAAGCTAGAAAAGTGACGATTTGGCAACGTACGCGTCATACACAATATAAAAGATTGGCATAAAATATAAAAAATGCATTTTTTCACATTCGATAGTTCGGAATGGTACCGACGATATGATGAAAATCGTAAAAAAACGCAGAATAGCAGTGCCACTTATTGGGCTATATACACCAAAACCTAATCAGCACTTACATGTGCCAAGATCTAACTATATATAATGCTTTATGATATTCCATTTCATAGATGCCGAGGTATAGCTATCGCGGAAATTGTGAAAAACCCAGAATATAGCAGCGTCAGCTGTTGGGCGATTACATCCAAACATAAAGAGAACCAGTTTATATCAAGGTCTAACTGTGTATGAAGTTTTGTGAAATTCCAAACATTAGTTCTAGAGATAGAGCGGCCACAAAATTTGTGTCATGCACAGACGACAGACATTTTCCCAAAATAGCCAAATCGTATTCAGGATGTCTCAAACGTGTAAATCCGTCAAAAAATGGAAGATGAAAATTTTCACGATTTCAATACTTTCTTCTTATGTATATAGAAGAAAGTAAAAAGTATCGTTTGTAAAAAATGCAACGGGAGCATTTTATTATAGAGGATGCGCAGGCATAAAGTGCCAGTAAGAAAGTTGAGTAATTCACTCAATAATACATGTATGAGAAATACTTTTCTAGAAAGAAAAATAAAACCTACTTTAAAGGATTGTTTCTTACTTCAATGCACTTATACTTACTTACTGCACGCCAGCTGGCGTATTTTAGTGAGTTTGGTTTAGTTTGGCTCAACATTTATTATTTTTTATTTATTTATTTATTTATTTATTTGCAATTTTTGATTTGTATTTACATTTACTTTAAATCCTACTGTTGAGAACATCACACAAGTTGACGCACAGTAGATAATAATGCATACGCATTTTTAGCGTGAATTTGTAAAAAGAACTACACGATACAACAATTATTTAAAAAACACAATGTAGTACTGTACTATGTACCTTAAGATAGTATTCAAATTTCGTAACGATTGGCCAATTTTTACGAAATTTTAATAACTCTTCTACACAAGTTTGATTTAGGAAAAACAAAATTTCTCTTTCATTTTAATATATTTGTTTTAGACTATAAGAAAATTTGTTCCGTTATTTTACTTCGCAGAAGAAGCCATGAAGGTTAAATTTTTAATAATTGACGATTTTGTTGATTGCTGCAGTCTTCAAAACTGAAGTTAGTGTAGATTGTTCGTAGAATCTCCAGCAAACAGTGATACTCAGTTAATATTACAAAAAATAATAATGATAATAATTTATCATTTGAACTGTTTCACGTGGTTATCTACACTAATAAAAGAAAGTTTTGCTCTGTGTGTGTGTGAGTGTCTGCGATGGCTAGCGAAATCTAGCGCAGCTAGAAGTCTGAAAATTTAGATGACGATAGTCCAAAGCCTCTCCTGGTGCACCTGAGTCTCAGAATTTTAATATTTTGAAAATTAGAGTAGTTATTAATTAAAATCTGATCAGTGATCACAAACAAAAAAGCACTCTTTCAAAATCCACGCGCGCATGCTCAGAAGCCATTTTTTCGCACCTTCCGTTTTTTTTTTTTTTTTTTTTTTTTTTTAATACCGCTAACCAGGTCCCTACCTGCCCGGCATGAATGCCTAGCTTGACGGGTTAGTACCTGGGTGCGGGGCGGAAATCGCAGCATGGCTGTGATCCCACCTGACTGTAGATTTGTTCACATCGCTGCTGTGTTTCTCTCTTGTGGTTTGCTACAGTTATCTTTGTTTGCCGGTTCAAGGTTTCTGTTTAACTTTGTTGAATTGACAGATGTAATAGGTCTCGTAATTTAGAACCTTGATCAGGTGACGAGACTCTCACCTGACTTGGCACCCCCAGAGGTATAATTCACAGGTAACTTGGAGGGCTTTGCACCCACGACGGATTTTACATGCACCAGGCGCCATTAGCGTACATAGATTTACATATTTACCATGTCTGTTGGCTTGTCACGTTCATGGTGGGTTGTCGCTGTAGTGTTTATCGCCTCTTTTATGGGCTGATTTCACTTCTTGTTGTATTTGTCTCTGTCTCTGACATTTTTATAGGCTCACCCCTGTTGTGGGTTGTTTTTGTCTATCATTCATTGGGTTTTTGTCTCTTTCTTGATATATTGTTACCTCTAGCTTGTGCTAGAGCTGGTTGTCACATTTTGAATCTTGGTCTTCTTTCGAGAGTTTCACTGGTTATTATGTCACTATCGTGGGTTTTGTCACGTTGTAACTTTTGCTACTGGTGGTTGTCACATTGTAACTTTTGCTACTGGTGGTTGTCACATTGTAACTTTGGTTGTCACATTTCTGGATGTTGCAGACTCATTTTTGTTGTCTTTGTCACATTATCTCACCCAAGCATTGGGGGTTTTGATTTTAATTTTTTTTTCCTTCGTGAATACGCTTATTGCGATCTAAATTCGCCACAGGCGGACGGCCGGAAATGCGGAAAAACCATCTACATATTCTCGAAGAATGTATTATTACGTCTCAAACGATCCGGTAGGTTTGAAAAAATTTTACATTTAAAACCTTTCAAAACAAATAATCAAGTAAAGTCAAACTCATGTTTTTTTTTTTTTTTTTTTTTAACCGTTTTCCGAGCCTTGCATTCGCCGGACTACTAGAGATACGGAAAAACAGAGTGCACCAAATTAAAAATCTGACTCTTCCCTCTCAAAAGCCTCCTTTGGTTTTATAAAATGTGAAAGTTAACCCTTCAAAAAGTATATTTTCTGTATGCCGTTTCGCAATTTTTGCGATTTCGTGATTTTTAAAAATTCGCATCGGCGGTTCCGAGCGAGTTACTAAACACAAAAAAAACAGACAATATGTACACTCGTTTCTTTTTCGACATCTGCAATCATTTTTGAAAAATACGAATATTAACCATTTGAAAAAAATTCGCGTGAGAGGACGCACTTTTGCGCATTAAGATTTTCTGCGATGTATTAATATTATAACACTTTTTTCTATTATTATACTGTGGTTAAATTGTATGCTATGAAATCAGAATACATTTTTCACCATGGATCAATCAGTGGACTTTACAGTGAACTTTTTAACTCTTCTTCGTACACGTGCTAATATTGAAGATGGAACAATGAATTCCCTGGGTAAGTGTTCTTTTCATATCATTTACAGTATTATTATTTATTTACCATATTAGTTCTTTATTAGCTTTCCTTTGTATCGGGAAAGAAAGAAATAATCTATTTATATTTTATTATAATACATCTTGTTTGTTTTTACATTATATGTGCATGTTAATAAGAAAACATGCTTAAAGTTTATGTTATTACAGACCCTGTATCATATACTTCTTTTCACAGTGTATTCTTAATAAATTATTAAATGCCTTACAATTTACAAAATTAAATTTTAAATGCTATACTTTAATCAAACTCAAGGTTAAATAGTCTTTTTATTTTTATTTTTTAACCGCTGATTGCTGTTGTTATAAAAAAATTATTGTTAAAAGTACAGTGTTGAAAACAGAAATCTATAGTAAACTGTTCTTACAAATTAAGTGATTACTTTCAAAAATCATTATAGTTAATAAAAGTGGTTCGTTTGTTTTGCTAATGATCCAAAAAAGTATTTAGATGTCAGTAATAATACACGACCTATATGTCAATAATACACATTTCAGTATATTTTGTTACGTATGATGCCTATATTATGGGTAGACGAGGTAGTATTATTAAATGCTTTCTGTTAATCTAATTTATTTTTAGGTAGCTTTCATTACAAAAAGCTACCTATTGCAGCCGTTCGGAGGAAAGCAGTTCCAAAACATTTTGGTATATTTTCACCGATCATGAACCCCAGACCCCCAAACCACCCTCCGTTCAAATGTTGATTTATATATACCCATATATATATATATATATATATATATGTCATGCTGTAACTCTCTTATTTATGAATCGATTCGGATGTGACTGAGTATGTGTATAGAACATACCAAGGTCTCGACCGAGTTCATTGACCAGCTTCATCCGCCATCTTATTTAAAAATGGCGGCCAGTTAAAAAGTTTATTTTTTTTAATTCAAAATGATATACAAAAAAATTATAAATTGAAAAATTTGTCTCTTTTAAGTGTTAGAACGTGTTACAAGAATTCTGGAACTTTTTTTGTTTTGGCTATATCTTAAAAATGGCTGAGATATGGCAGTTTGAAATTCTAAGGTGGCTGAGATTTTGAAACAATCTGATTTTTTGTTATGCTGTAACTCTCATGCTGAAATTTTCATGATTCAAAATCAGTTTTAACGAAAACCGGGATTGAATCTTCTATAATCTGGTTCCAAGCATTTTAGCTTCGGGTGTTTTAGTAAAATGAGTTGAATTTTTAAAAACATGAACTATGAAAGCTACCTTTTCCTCCCGGTACAGGCCGGAAGGACTTTTTGTATTTATTTTTTTCTGCTTCAAATTTTGATAGGTTTTTGGTATTGATTAAATATTACAATTCAATACAAAAGGTTCTGTATATTAAAATATTTTTAATACAATAATAATATAGTGTAGATATGAATAAAATTTGGTTTAAATTAATTAACTTGTTCAGTATTAAAGTCCAGATATGTAAACAATTTTTTTCTTTATAAAAACTGAACTTTTTATGTTATTATTATTATTGTTTTGCGATTATTGCTTCACTTGTTCGGCCCAATGTTTTTGCTTTAAATTAAAAAAAATGTTTTTTTTAAATGATTTTCCAAGGCAGAGTTTTAAAAAAATAAAATAAAATAACTTATTGTTCTTTAAGTCAGGTATTTCACAGTAAACCAATTTGAAGCTTTCTAGATTATTAACATCATCTTGTTTAATTAAAATATAGTATATATATTTTTTTTTCAAGTTGTAATGCAAGTGATAATTTATTAAAAATATGCTGTGAAAAAGAGAATACGATTACTTGGTTAGCATTAACATCAGTTGTAATCATTATATCTTATTTATATGCACGCATAATTAATATATATATATATGATATATTAAAATGTCTGTGTAACAAAGGAATATAAATTTTATCAAAAGAACGCTTATCGAGATAATTTATTGTTCCATCTTCAATAATAATGCATTTCCGGAATTTTAATGCCCACTGTTAATTCGCATGGTTAAAAATATACCTTTGTATGATGTTAAAACACAGAAATTTTTATTTATAAAATGAAAAAAGTATTATAATATTGATTTAAGAAAATAATAAAATCCAACAAATAAAAAAGAAAAAAAAACTCAGAGAAAAGCGGTTATATACAAAGAAGCATGCTTGATGAATTCATAAATTGGGTCCTCTTTGGGTCCCCTTCACAAAATTTCACTTAATAAAAGCTCGATTATAAAATTAAAATAAATGCAAGAGACATTTCCACAAAATTCATCGTAATTTAACAGGATGTAATACATTTCAATACAAATGTAATACATTTCACAGAAATAATTTTTTATTCACAAAATGGTAACCTAAGATTAAAAAAAAAAAAAAAAAGAACTGCTTCGACCTCTGATGATACATATTAGGTTTAGGTGTAAATATATCTTCCGTTTTTCAATATTTTATCAAGGGAAAAAACTACTTTTTTGTGTTTTATCAAGACATTTTAACTTTATACTGAAAATAAATAAACAAATAAAAGACGATTCAATACATATTTGAATTTTCAGTTTTGGTTGTTACTTAATAAATACTAAAAAGTAACTATTTTAAGGTAACAATTGACAGGTGTGCAAAAAACAGCAGTAGCTCCTGTTTATTATTAAATGCACGAAATCAACAAGTGTTCTTATTGAGAAACAAATAAATCGAATACAGTTTCTCTCTTTTTTTTAAGGCGAAATAATGTAGTCACAAGACGGCAGTGGATTATAACGTAAGGTATAATAAATTTATCAACAAATGAAAAATGCTCTTCGATTCCAAATAATTTTAATTGCCAATTTTGCATTAAAGCTGTTCATGAATCCAAACTGGCTACTTTTTCAGACAGACAGTCACAAAGTCCTTTTTACTTACCCATCATACGTAGTATAGGGTAAGTCTTGTAATCGTTTTGAAAATCGAAAAATTTTTTTTGACGGATTTACACGTTTCAGACACTGGAGATTCCGAAAAACATATTTTTAGAAAAAAAAATTTGCCGTCCGTCTGTGTGTCTGTGTGTGTGTCTGTAAACGCTCTATCTCCCGAAAAAATTGAGATAGAGACTTGAAATTTGGTATGTACTTAGTATGTAATAATGGGAAGAAGCCTATTTCATTTCAGTAACCTCGATTAACCGGAACAATTTTTTTCGGACTCTCGAAATATTCGTTCTGATGAAAAGTATATAAAAAATTTCGAAATTGTTTATTTTAAGAAATGAATATAAAAGACAATAAAAAAACATAAATTTTGAATAAAGCATGAAGTCGATCGGATAATTAGTTGCCGAGATATTTGGAATCCTATTTACCACACTCTTCGATTTTTCATGACCCTGTATTTCATCCAAATTTCACTTCAAAGATATATTTTAATTGGAAATTTGACGCTTAATCAGATGCAATAAACCGCTAGTTAATAGGTTTATTATTTTTGGAGTTATAAGGATGTTTCTTTCAAGCAATTCAGTAATCGAGCCTTTAAAGTTTGTGACGTCATCAAGCCACGATTTTATTTGAATTGCAATGCATTTTATAAGTAGTTTACACATTTTTATTTTAATATTTTACATTATGCATATCCATGATGGGTAAGTATTACGGTGGCCCCCAACGACTAGTTATTCTTAAATGCTCGAAATTTGTAAGTGTTCTTATTAAGAAACATAGAAACAGAATAATTTTTCCTTCTTTTTCGATAAAGGCAAATAATATTTTACATTTCATGCCGCTTTTCTGCTAGTGAAAGCCGGGAAAAGTAATAAGACAGCATTCGCTACAATTAAGTACATATAGGATTGTAATATCTTTATTGAAAAGAAAAATGCTTTTCGATTCCAAATAATCCAGTACCTTATATGGAAATCCAATGCTTTATATGGTATAATATTGAAATATTTTAGAACGATCCCCACGAAATTCCTAAACTTCCATTCCTAAGTTTTATTTGTTCATTTGTTATATTAACAAAATACTACCATTGAAAGAAATCTGAACAATATAATAATATTTAAACTCATTAACGAAAAAAGATAATTTACAAACTACGATTGCTTTAAAACCTCTCATGCAATTTTAACATCGCGATGAATGAAAGCTCGTTTTCCCATAGACCACTAGAGTCACATGACTTTCGGAAAGAGCGAAAGCACCCAGGCCGGTTATAAAGATCGGCCGTGGAGAAGTGTTAATGAAGTGAAATGTTTATAATGACGGGAATAATTTCGCATAAATTATTTATTTATCTCTACACAAAATCGAAAAACAATACACAGAATTTCAAAAGTCTAGGAGATGTAGTTACCCCTTTACTCTCACCGTTAAAACGACAATGATAAAAACAAGAACGAAAAATCATGCGTAAAGCATAGATTATGTAACACTGTCCAACGCTTCCAAAATAATTTTACAAATCATTGCCGTTTAATAAGCTGAAAGATAACATCTAAGTAAACAATTTGGAAAACGCATAACATATTTAAAAACGTAATTTCAGGAATTTCCAACATATACAATATTCGGAAAAATATTCAAATACTTTTATTCAGCCCTGTATATTATCTATAGATTTGTATATATATTACATAGGATGCTAAATTTTAGTTGAGTTGGGAAACGCATAGCACAGTTTAAAATTCTCCTTCTGGAGTTTCTGTCAATAAACGGAAATGTGTTCGCGAACTTTTGTGCTGTCCTGTATATAATCTACAGAATTTATGCACACCAAGTAATAGACAAAAAGTGAGTTGAATTTAAAATCGCGTTCAGCAACTTAAAACACACTTCCAGGAATTATTGTTAACAGACAGTAGAGAATTCTTTCGTGTGTCCCTGTAAACTGCTATACACACAATATTCTGTAGTAAGCCTCTTGTAATGCACCTTAGTGATATATATAAATTTCAATGCGTTTAAAATAGTGAAACATTATTTAATTAAACCGCAAACGATTTTTCTCCATAGACGTAATGTAACGGAATTCTTTTGACTGTCCCTGTAAAGTAACTATAAGTTCTATGCACACCGTATTCCATATTAAGCTTCTTGTGATGCATCTTAGTGATATATATCATTTACAATGTGTTTGAAATTGTGTAACATCATTAAAATAAACCACAAATGATTTTTTACCATAGACCGTAATGTAACGGAATTCTTTTAAGTGTCCTTGTAAAAAAACTATAAGTGCTACACACTTCAGTTGAAATAGGAAACATGCTATAGATAACGACAATAACATATGAAAATTGCAGGGCAATCCGAGCATATTTACGGGAGTTAGAGCACGGACAGACGGCAAACGGCCATACGGCAGACAAACCGAAGTCATAAACACTTTTCAACAAGGTTGGAAAGTGTTAAAAAGCAGCAATGATACTTGAGAAAGAAATAAAAATTGCATCCATATTAAGTATACAATATAATGCTCTATTTTGCACCAATTAGTGTTATGTATTACAATTCACATTTAATGGTAATTGTGTATTGTCAAATTCAGTTAAATAAAAAATGTTCAATTTAACAGACAAACACACACACACACACATATACTGTATATATATATATATATATATATATATATATATATATATATGCGCAGGATGTTCACTTAATATAATGAGAGAGGGAATAGTACACGTCAAGTCAAATAATTTTTGCACAAGAGCATACAGAGTCGAAATATACTTCTTCATTCAAAATTACAGGGTATCTCAATCGGAGACAACTCTGGATTTTCGTTCATAGTAAACCTTTACAAAACTTCGATGATATATTCAAATTTTACGATTTTCCACCCATGTTTATGAATCACTGTAAGAGCAGACAGACAGACATACCAAAGTCATAAAAACTTTTCAACTACTTAAAAAAAATAAGCATAAAATACTAAAACGAATTACCCATTTTGTTGAATCATATTTACAGATTCGGTAACTGTTTCTTCATACTTGATTATAAATCCTTCTTATATTTAAACAGTATAAAACTGAACTCCTTATTGGAAAAAAAATCTTGATTTTCCTTCTCTGCTGTACTTACAAAAATGGGGCGCTTCTGGGGATTGCTACTGCATTATTTTTCTTTTCACTCATATTATTTACTACCTTACATTACCTACCTTTTTACTTCAGTTTTACCTACCTTTACATTGCTTACTTACGTGCAGATTTCTTTTGACGTTTAACGGACGTTATATTGTGCTTTATTACTTTTGAAATGTTATTACACCTGTTACAAGCATTGCAGCTTGAACAACGTATAAATCTGCAATAAAATTTACAAGTGAGTAAGTGTTATAAATTTCATTTAACAAAAAAAAAAAAAAAAAAAAAAAAAAAACTCATGTTTTTTGCTTTTTATAAAGTAAAAATTTACCGGTCTATTTTTTCGTTTTTTCGAGTATCCAAACCAGCCCGATAGCGGGAGAAGCCGGTTATTATATTCTGTCATAATAATATCTATCACGCGGACTAAATGCGATATAAAAAAATAATTTCAAAATTAAACATGTTGTCAAAATGTTAAAATATTTCCATAATCGGATTTTTATCACGTTTCAATATGTTTCTCAAACTCATATATTTACTTTCTCTATTATTCATATTGATACTCGCTTTCTATTATTCTCAAACATCTGGAAAATTTGTTAAACTTCTAATATGACGTCATATTTTCTTTATACTTCTCTAATGACGTGATATTAATCTGCTTTATGTACATACACATACTCATACTCCTTGTATTATTGAGAAATCTTTGAAACTTTCCGCTTTATTACCACTATAACGTCAATCATTTTTATTTCATATTAATCTTTTTTCAGTTGGCGAAACTTTTTATTTCATTTTCATTTTTCACGTGGAAATCGTCTGATAGAAAATTAATTATTGTAGAAAGAATTTCATCGTGGATTTTTAATTTTTGGCACCTCCTATAACGAAAAATGTCTAAATTTAATAGGAAAAGGCGGTTAGAATTTTGGTTTTTTATCTCTATTTATTAAAATAATACGAATTTTTCAAATTTTAATATTTTGAGCTCTTCATAGCTGGTATTCAGCTATATACACAAAGTTTCAACTCTGTAAGTTACATAGTTTCTGAGAATAGCTTTGTGACAGACAGACAACGGAGCGGGAGTAATAGGGTTTCATGAGATGACCGAAACTCTAATAACAACTAGTCAGATGTGCCAATCCTAAAACTTTCTTCTATCTCAGTCATGTTAATGCGATCATTTCTCAGCGATCTCAGTCATGTTAATGCGGGATGCGATCAACTGATGTATACTAAACTACGAAAAGTCCTTCTGGCCTGAACCGACAGGAACAGATAGCCTTCCTATTGCTTGGTTTTACGATTTTAGCTAATTTTACTGGAAAACACGAAGGTAAAATGCGGGGAACCTAATTAAAGAAGATTCAATCCCAGTTCTCGTCAACATTGAATTTGAATGAGAATATTGCCAAATTAGTCCTCTACAGCCGAGTTGGCTTCATTTATTGCAACCTATTTTGGTCGCCAAATTTGGCGATATTTCGCCAACTGTCGCCAAGTTTGGCCAGAATTTGACGTCGGCAAATATAAATATATAGTGATAAGTAAACAGGAACAATGGTTACAACAATGAAAGAAAAATTGCCGAAACCATGTTAACTAAAACTCATACATAAATTAAACCCGTTTATGGATGAATTCTGCTGTCTTGTTTGAAAATGTCAGCCACCCTAAAATTTCAAACCGCTATATCTTAGCCATTTTTTAAGATAGAGGCAAAACAAAAATTGTTCCGGATTCTCCGGATCAAGGCCGAACATTTAACGAAAAAAACTTTTAGGATTTCAAAATTTTGTGTACATCTTTTTGAATTTGAAATCTTTCAAAGGCTATCACAGCGCCCCCTTCCGGCGGAATATCCCCACATTCAAGTAGGACCTGCGGGCCACAGCCAAAAACATAAAAAAAAATATGTGGTTCAATTTGAAGCATAACTTCATACACTTTTCGATGATACAATAGTGAAAATGGAACAAAAATATCGATCACAGCGCCCCCTTTCGTCGAAATATTCCCAAATTCTAATAGAACCTGCTTGCCATAGCCAAAAACATTGAAAAAAAAATGGCACTCCGGGAGTGCCGACAGAAGTGAAAACTTGAACAATTACGTGTGTATTTTTTGAATCGTCAGGAAATGTTTTATTGTCCAGGAAATACTTTTAAATGAAGTGGTTTTTTTTATTCATTATTATAAACTACTACTACAAAAATTATATTACAATTTTCATTTAATGCACTATTGTACATGAAAAATAATGCATATTATTTTACATACAAAAATTGCAATCTATTGCTTAAAACGTAAATTTACAAATACATAAAATATGAAATTTAATTAATTGGTATTCTTTGAAATGAATACCAATGAAACTTATGAATTTTCATCCACAATTTTAACAACTCTCAATACATTCATCATTTCTTCTATGAGATGTAGTTTCATATCTTTTGTAATAACATTTATCTGCAAAATAGGGTTCCCGCTTCCTATCACTCCAAAAATTATGACTTCTTTGCTGCCTGTCTTGTTTACAGTATTCGTGAACATTATGCTTTTTTTCTATCTTCATACTGCGCGTATTGTTTGCGGTATCTATAATTTCTATTAACAAACTTTTATTTTCTATAAAATGATTTCACTTCATTTCCGTATCAGTAACCACGTTTCTTAAAACTTTGGTGAAATATTTCCTTATTTTAATTTTTACTTTTTATATTACTTCCGTTTATTTCTTTTCTCGTGCTAGTTAAATTATAATATTTTCCGTGTTTTGTTATTTCATTTTCATCTTTTGATTTGATCTCGCGAGTTGAGTCACTTTTATCTGTTTTCACCGCGCGTGCTAAATTTATCTTGAAATTATTTTCTGAATTATTTTTATTCATAATACCAATCATTTCGCTTTCTGCACGTGAACTATTTCCTTTTGATACTTTCGCTTCTTTGTATGAATTGGCAACATATACAGTGGTGTCGGTAACAGTGTCGCGAATTCAGTGGTTTTTTCCCATCTCAAAAATGCCCAACGCGCCTAAAGAAGTTTTCACTTCAAAAAAAGAATGTAATTTTGTTTTTCATTTTGCACACGTTTTTCGACATCTGGAACATCTTAAGTACGCATCTGATTTTTGCACATTTAAAAATGCGATATTCGATGCCATTCAATAGCTTAAGACTGTATTAAATCCTCAATATATGGAAAATAAAACAAATTACATGAGACGTACATATTTAAATAAATAAATGAAGCGAAAATAAAATCCTAGTTTCAATTTAAACGAAATACCATTTTTTATTCTTTTTTTACTTAATTCTATATCCATAAGAAAAAAGTATTGGAATCGAGAAAACTTTCGATTTCAGTGTTTTCATAGATTTACACGTTTTGGGATGTCCTGAACACGATTTGACTATTTTTGAGACTGTCTGTCTGTTTGTTTGTGTGTGACGCAAATTTTGTGACCGCTGTATCTCAAAAGCTCAGTATTTAATCAAAGTTTAGACTCCCTCAATTAGACCTTGAAATAGGTTGGTGCTGATTAGGTTTGGGCGTATATCTCCCAACAGATTGCTCTGCTATGCTGCATACTTCACGATTTCCGTAATAGCTATATCGCAGGAACTAATGCATGGAATTTCATCCAACTTTATATCCTGTTAGACCTTAAAATAAATAGATGCTGATTCAGTTTTGACTTTTATCATTTTGCAGGGTCGTTGCTATCTTATGCTTGGCAGAAAACACCTAATCGTGTCCACAATCAATTGATGCAATTTAGTGACCATGGTTTGCAGTATTATTAATCCTAATTCTTGTAACTCTCATACATATTTAACCACATTGTTTCCGGAATCGCTCATTTTTGGCGCCAACTTTTAGCTATGGACCTGATTACGGAATATTAGCTCCGAGCTTTTTGCGATGAACACTATAACCATATCTTATTAAAACTTTCCAACATAGCTAAAAAGTGTTTATGAATTAGGTTTGTCTGTCCGCCTGATGTTTTTCTGTCGGTCCGTGCTCTAACTCGCGTAAATATATTCAGATTGCCATGCAATTGATATATGTTATTGAGGTTTACTATGGTATGTTCGGTATTGAAAATGAAGTGTGTAGCATTTACAGTTCTTTTACAGGGGCACTCAAAAGAATTCCGTTACATAACGGTCTATGGGGACAAATCATTTGCGGTTTATTTTAATGATGTTACACAATTTCAAACATATTGAAATTGATATATATCACTGAGGTACACTACAAGAGGCTTACTATAGAATATGATATGCATAGCACTTATAGTTCCTTTACAGGGATACTCAAAAGAATTCCGTTACATTACGATCTACGCGAAAAAATTGTTGGAGGTTTATTTTAATAATGTTTCACTATTTCAAACACATTGAAATTCATATGTATCATTAAGGTGCATTACAAGAGGTTTACTATAGAATATTATGTGTATAGCATTGATTGTTTATTTATAGGGACATACAAAGAATTCGGTACTGTTTGTTAACAATAATTGCTGGAAGTGCTTTTATAGATAGTCTAGTGCTGCTATCTGTGCACCGAGATAATAAAAAAATTGCAGCTAAATATGTATTTTAATCATTTGAAAGTGACAGAGAACAAGAAAAAGACTGTTGAAGGTAAGCAGACAGTTTTAACTCTAATTTTATATATATTTTTTTAAGTATTTTGATATTAATGCTACACAAATCTAATTTTAAATGTTGTATCAATGAAATGACATCGCAGTTTAAGTAATTTAATTTATATTTTAGAGAATGAATCAAAAATGTTTTAATGTCCATTCTATTGGACGTTGGGTCTTCATCAGTTGTTTTTATTCATATAAGACTCTTGTTGCATGCTGAGGAAAGGCATTAGTTTTTACTTAAAAATCAAGACAGTATTGAAATAAATAATAGATACAGAAGTAGATAATATGTTTTCTTAAATAAATACAAAAAAAATATTTAGTGAAAGATTTTTTTTGCAGCCTTTGGTAAATGCAGATACTTAGAATTAAGCTTTTATAATGTGTTAGTCGTATTCATTGTAAATATTTTTGGTATTATTTTTTCTGTTACTATGCTATTCATAATTGAATTGATAAATTTAATCATATTTAAATAACAACGAAATTTTAAAGACAATATATTTAAAGATAACAGTATAAGATTATAAATAAGCTCATTTTGATTTCTTTTACATTTCTTCTTGGCATTTACTTGGCAATTGTGGTAGCTGTGCTACTAATTATCATTATTCTAACAAACACATGACTGGTGTTGAGAAGAGTTAAAAAACAAAACAAAATATTATTATTATTATTTTGAAAATTAGTACATTGATTAACACTTAAAGTACACTTTTTCTATTTAATGATGCAAAAATTGAATTTGTGTGACATTTAGAAGTGACGTATAAACGATAATAAACACACTTCTGATGATATAAAATTTTGTAGAAATAAAAACTTGATGCTGTTTTTTTTTTTTTAGTGTTTTGTTTAAAAATCTGTTTTTGTTTTTTTTTAAGTCTATGTAGCGATCTTATCTTGATAAGTATTATAATATAAAATAAGGTTGTGCGCATTCAATGCAACTTGTATTCATATATTCGTTTAACTATAACTAGGACTTCCCTCAAAGGGATTAGTCTGAGTGATATTGCTGAGAACATAGGGTTAACAATTATAATATAAAGAAAAAGAGCAAATTAAATGATAAAATTACAAAACATCATCTATAAATTCATATACACTGTTAAAAAATTAGAAAAGAAGTACCGTTCATCAGATGTGTTGTCATAATTTTTTTTTAACATGTGGCAAAAAAACTCATTTTCTTAAGCGCGTATTGCGCAAAACTTGAAAAAAAAAAAAAAAAAAAAAAAAAAAGACTCCGGTTTTTTTTTTAAACACCAAGATTTTTAATGTTACGTCATAGGATTTGCAGCCAATAGATTATTCTATCAAGCGTGGCTTAACGCAAATTTAATTTCATTGTTGCACCTTTTTTTGTGTGTGAATTAAAAATTTTTCTTCCTTGATTATATATCTACCAGAGGGCACGTGCGAGGATTTCGCACTGAAATCTAATATTTTTTAGGTACTTCTCTATTATCCCGTCGATCCCTTTTCATAACAAAAACTATCGCCAAACTGTAAGATTAAACGTCAAAAATGCAGTCTCATTTACTGGATGTCAGAAGCATTATACATGTTTGTTACGTCATCAAGTGGTTTTTAACTCGACATTTACGTGTATTTTTCATTATGTTTTACTGATTTATTAGTTATTTCATTCATTAACCCTTTAAGCGTTAGGCCCGTGTTTTTCTGTATCTGGTAGTCATGTTAAAATTGCTGTAGACAAAATTATTTTTAACATAATACATTTTTGAGCCATATATAGAATGAGGAGATATTAAAGATATCATAGCATCAAACTGCTATTAAAAACTATATATATTCTGGGATTTACAAACATATTTATAGAAATATATGAAAATCTTCAAACGGTGAAAGGGTTTTAAAATAACAATTGCGTCTTTAAATTCTTATATTTTATTTATTTATTTATTTTGATATTCCAATGGCAACGTTCTCCCGTTTACTTGGCGATAGTTTTTTGTTATGAAAAGTGGTCGACCGCATAATAGAGAAGTACCATTTTTTATCAATATGTAATATTTCTTAGATGCCGGTTTAAACTTCTAAAAAAAAGTAAGGATAAAAATATCTGCAAACAACATTTAGTTTTTAGTCAAGCCAGAATATCATCTAATTTATTCCATCAATATTATAGTAAAAAATGATCCAAGATTGCAAAATGCACGCGCGAGAAAAAAAAATTTACAATCGTATTTTAACTGCATTAGAGGATGACGTCATCCACTTCGGGAAAAACATGGGACATAGAAATATCAATCTAAACATTTCAATTTCAATTTCACTTTTTAATCATAAATATAAAATAAACCCGAGCGGTGTTTTTTATTATAATTGTAGAGCATCATATAACTTGGTATTTTATTTTTGTGGCAGCAATAATTTAAGGAAAACCTTTCATTTCTTTCATGAAAACTATGCCGATTTAATTTTTAATTTTCAGCAAATTTTAATCAAAAACATGTTTTAACGAAATGTTAAGTGTGCTATGTCAGAAGCCTGTGCAAAATCCTTTCATATGCTATCTCATTCGTCGTTCTGCGTTTCGTATTTTCTGAAAAAAGGGATGTTAACAGAAAAATAATATATATGATTATTTGTATAACTGTTTATAGAAACTCTTACACTTCAAACCACATTGATAGCATGCTTTGCTACAAACCAGATTGCAAAACTATAGTCTAAATTACTATTAAAGTATACAAAAAATCTTTCGATGACTTCTGTAAAATAACTTTTACATTAAATCTCCATATCGGCAAAATTGAAAAATTATATATATTTCAAAGTTAAGCTTAACAGATACTTCTTGATTATTCTCTAGGAGGCTCTGCCCCCTGCGCCTTTACTGCGCCAATCCGCAGACTTTTCTTTTGCCTGTCTGTCTGTCTCTCCACAATCTGTATGTTGTCCTATCCGTTCTTCTGCCCGTCTCTCTAACCGATTGTCTATCTCTCTACACTTCTCGCTACCTGTCTCTATATTTCTCTACCGGTCTCTCTACCCACCAATCTATTTCTCTAACCGTCTGTCTATCCGTCTAACTACTTGTATGTCTAGCCGTGTCTCTATCCACTTCGCTACCCATTTGTTTATCTGTCTCACAACTTGTCTATCTGTCTCTCTACATGTCTGGCTATACGCCTCTCTACCCATCTTCTTACCCATCTCTGTACCCATCTACCGTCTCTCTACTCGTCTGTATACCCGACTCGCTACCAATTTCATTACCCGTCAGTCAAGTCGTCTCTGTACTCATTTCTCTCCTCGTCTCTTTATCCACCACGCAACGCGTCTCGCAACCTTTATCGCTACTTTCCTGTCTACCGGTGTCTCTACCCGTCTCGTGACCCATCTCGCTACCCCTCTGTCAACCCTCTTTTTACCTTTCTCTCTAGCCGTCTGTCTATTCGTTTCACTACCCGTCAGTCTACCTATGTCGCTACTCGTCTGTCTACCCTCTGTCTACCCGTTTGTTTACTCGTCTTTCTACCTCTCGCCACCTCTTTCCAATATTTAAACATTTCATTTAATATACATAAGCCGTTTATCAGTCATTAAATGCAAACAGAAGTAATTTATCTAATAACTGTAATCAGATGCAATTTTTTTTTTAAATACATACATAAACCTGAATAATAATTCATCAGTTTTGTGTTCATAGTTGTTTATATCATTTGACAATAAATCTCAACATCTTAAACCTGAATTGTCTCAAGCTTTTTAAAAAAACCACAAGGTCTGTATAACTGCAAAGTACCCTGAGGGCTATATTAGCTACATGTTATTAAGTTAAGTGAAAGTCTCGTTATCGCGTTTGCAGCCAATTGCTTATGTCAGAAAGCGTGGCTTAACGCTATTTTAAATTCATTACTGTAACTTACTTTTTTCTTTTTTTTTTTTTTTTTTTTTTTTGGGGGGGGGGGGGGGGGGGGTAAGGGTTTCAAATGTATACATTTAAATTAAAACTTTTGCCTGCATGCCATTAGTGTTGTTTGTATTATTACCTTGTAGACCGAGCTTCATTTGGAGAAAGTTTCGTAATTGGGCCCAAAGCCTATCGGAGCATTTAATATCATTATTGTAACTCTTATAGAGTTAAAACAATATTGTTGCTAGCTTTACTCTTGTTTGAGACCAGCCTTGCCTGTGTATCTGAATGGGGAAAAGTTTCGTATCCTATGTCGGTTAGCGAAAATATTTAAAATGGTGCCAAAAGGTAGTTTTAACATCTTACAAAATTTTTCAAGAGAGCGGTAAAACATGTTTTTCAAATATTTACAAACATACGTTTATTAAAGCATGTTTTTGCATCATCTTAAAAATTTAAGCACGATGCTAAAATAAAATTGTATCGCTATATTCGATATTTTAATAAGTAATGAAAATACATAAACAAACTTATTTAACAAACCTGTGACGATATATGTTGAAATTAATACGCATTTACATTGTTAACATACATACGTTTAATGAGGACAAGTTACACACAAACAAGAATAGAACCCAGTTAGAACGGGCACAAGCGGTTACAGTTAAATGGACGTTGTCATGGATACAATTATATTACATCTCCCCTTTCAAAATGTTATTTAAGTTCTATTTGAATTCTGTTAAAGATCAAGTCTCTTTATTGGCTTTACAACTCTTCCAGACCTGGTAACGATGGCTTTCTTGTCAGTAACGCTGGGGGCAGACACATTTAGATTTTTCGCCGGAGATACGTTGGAATTGTTATCAGCACTAGAAGGTTGATGGTCAATTTCTAACGGTAACTTCCTTTTCCTTTCAATTTGGAACTTCAACTTAGTTGGCTTGATTTGGATAGTGTTCCTTCTATATTCACCTTTAGGAGTCAGCACATTGTATGATCTAGGAGCAGCTTGAGATGTTATTGTTGCTGGTATCCAATTCCTTGGTGCTTGTTTCAGCATCACATTTTGGTTTGGTTGTAATGGAGTGCTGAATGATGGTTTTGTATGAAGATCATGGTAGTATTTTTGCTTTAATCTAGCATCCGTTAGATGTTCTGTAGTTTGGGTCATAACTTTAGGCTTTAGCAATTCTTCAGCAACTGGAACTGTAGTGCGCATGCGTCTACTGAAGAGACGTTGAGCTGGTGATCCTAAGTTTTCTCTTGGCGTATTTCTCAAATTTAGTAATGCTAATTGTATATCTTGACCTGATATCTTACATTTTCTTAGCAAATTCTTCGCTGTTTGGACAGCTCTCTCTGCTAGACCATTGCCTTTTGGATAGAGGGGACTTTAAGTTTGACGGGTAAACATCCATTCTTCAGCAAATTCCTTAAATTCAGAAGAATCATAATTTTTAGCATTGTCAGTTTCTAAAATTCTAGGAATTCCATGGACACTAAACCAGTCTTTGAGGATTTGTATTGTAGACTTACTAGATAAATCTTTTAATGGTTTGAAATCAATGAAACCAGAGTAACTATCTGTAATAAGTAGATAGTCAACATCCTGATAGGTAAATACATCAGATGCAAGAATTTCCCATGGTAGTTTAGGGATCTCCTTAGAAATTAATGGTTCTCTCGGAGGAGTCTTCTGAGTTTTCTGACAAACTACACAATTTTCGATCATCGAAATTATATCTCCAGACATTCCTGGCCAAAACATACACTCGCGAGCTCTTCTAAGACAACTTGTAATGCCTAAGTGACCTTTATGAAGATTCTCCAATGCACGTCGTCTGTATTTTTCGGGTATAATTATTGTTAATCCCTTTAAAATTACATCTTTTTGAATCGATAGTTCATCCAAGAATGGTAAGTACTTCTTACACGAATCTGGAACTACATCTTTGTTTTTGGGCCAACCAGTAAAAATGAAATGTTTCAGTTGTATTAGATCTGGATCCGTATTTGTGAGATCTTGTAAAATTTTAAACCCTACGTCTGTGGTTGGAATTGAAAAGAGAATTTGGTAGTTACTCTCCTGTAACAAATCTTCATTATGACAGTCTCTGCTCAGCAAGTCAGCTACATACATTTCCTTACCTCTCTTATAACAAACTCTTGGAGCATACTGCTGAACCTCTAAGAAGATTTTACGGAGTCGTGGTGGAATTCGATCTATTTGTTTCTTAAAAATAGATTCTAAAGGTTTGTGATCCGTCTCAATGGTTACTTCATTTCCATATATATATTGATGAAATTTTTGGCATCCAAATTTCATTGCCAGGGCTTCCTTTTCTATCTGGGGATAAGATCTTTGGGCGTCATTCATCGCTGTGGATGAGAATGCTATCGGTCTTCCTTCTTGGAGCAGTACCGCACCTAATGCGAAGGAACTAGCATCCACTGAAATTGTAATACTTTTGTTGGGATTATAGTATTTAAGTGACGGAGCTTCCTTCAATGATTTCTTGATTTCAGCTAATTCTTTATCTAATTCCTTATTCCAATTACACTCTTCATTTTTCTTCAATAACAATCTCATATTATGTGTTTTGTCTGAGAGATTAGGGATGAACTTGTGTAGGTACTGAATCATGCCAAGTAATCTTTGTAGCTCTTTTTTGCTAGTTGGTGCTTTAATTCTATCTATGGTTTCAACTTTCTCAGGATCGATCATGATACCATCACCAGAGAGGATATGTCCTAAATATTTAACTTTCTGAACTTCAAATTCACATTTGTCTTTATTTAGTTTTGCTCCAGCATTTCTTAATGCTTGTAGGACTAATCGAGTATTTGATCGAAGAGTATTAATATCAGGCGCATAAATCAATATATCGTCCATTGAATTTTCAACACCTGGAATGCCTTGTAGGATTTTAGTCATATGATTTTGAAATATTTCTGGAGCTGTCTTTATGCCAAACGGGACTCTCAGAAAAGAATATCTTCCCCAGGGTGTTGTGAACGTGAAAAAAGGTTGTGTGGCGGGTGAAACTCTTAGTTGCCAGAAGCCTTTCTTCAGATCTAATTTTGTGAAGTATTTGGAGCCTTTCACATTAGCAGTGACTTCTTCAAGCGTTTTTAAAGGATAATGCCTTCGCAGCAGAATTTTATTAACTTCTGACGGATCGATGCAAATCCTTATTTTTCCTTTTTGTTTTGCTACGACCATTGGACTAGCTATGGGTGTTGGTTCCTCTACTTTCTTTATAATTTTATCCTGGACCATTTTGTCAAGTTCCTTCTTTACTAGCGGTCGAAGAGAAAATGGAATTCTTCTGGGGGGCTTAATGTCAGTTTGGGGACACTCTGTGGAAAAATCTGCTGTATATTCGAAATTTTTTATACATCCCATTCCTTGAAACAGGTCTTGAAATTCATCTTGCAGTAAATTAACTACTTCAATTCTTTGAATTAATCCGGCCTCCATGCAGGTTAATCGACCTAGGATTGAACTAATTCCTCCATGTGCAATTATTAATTTAAGCCGTATATGCTTATCTTTAATTTGACAGTGAACAATAGATTCTCCTGACACCTCAATAGCATGACCAGAATATGAGAGGAGTTTACGGACATTTGTAGGTTTTATTATTAGACGTAATTCCTCTGCTAAGCGAAATGGTATGACATTGCACTGGGCACCGGTATCAAGTTTCATTGGGATAGCTTTATTGTTAATTATGACAGTCTCGCACCAATCTGATTTATTAACGTCGATACTTGCTATCAGAAAACTATCATCCGTAATCGTATCTACATTTTCAATATCTTGCACTCTGTATTTTTTCTGGTTTCTGGATCTACATTTTTTTGCGCCTTTGGCAAATTTTACATTTTTTGCCAAAAGCGGGGCAATCATTAATTTTATGTGTATTACCACAATTTCTACAACCGTTTATCATTTTAGAGAATTTGGTATTAGAATTAGGCTTATCTTTCGAAGGAACATTTTTATGCGACTGAGTAAATTTCTTCGATATTGTAGAAATTATGGGTTTATTATCATCAGAAATATTTTTCAATTGCTGTGCAGCACTTTCAGAAGCAAGACAAATCTGCACAGTTTTATCTAAGCTTAACTCAGCATTGCTTAAAAGCTTTTCCCGAACGTCATTATTTTCAATTCCGACAACAATTCTATCGCGAATTAATTCCTCCTCCATAATTCCTAGCTTACATCTAGAAGCTTGTATTTTAAGCCTTGTTAAAAAATCTTTAAAAGCTTCATCCTGCTTTTGTTTAATCTGGTTGAATTTGTAACGTTCAAAAGTATAATTGACTTTAGGAGTGAAATATTCTGTGAACTTACCTCTAATAATCTCCAAATCTTCTTGTTGATCGGTACTTAAACTGAAGGTTTTATAGATTTGTTGTGCTTCTCTTCCAATAACGGCCATAAATGTCGCAACTTGAATTTTTTTCTCTTTCTTGTCAAGTTGAACGGCAGCAGCATACCAATCAAAACTTTGAATCCAATCTTCCCATTTTTCTTTGGAATCCGCCATAAGTAATGGTTTTGGAGGACGTATTCCGTTTTCACCCATTTGTATTTAATTCAGGTTGTCGTTAACGAAATTTAAAGTAAATATTACTTTTTGACACAAATTCTGACACCATGTGACGATATATGTTGAAATTAATACGCATTTACATTGTTAACATACATACGTTTAATGAGGACAAGTTACACACAAACAAGAATAGAAGACAGTTAGAACGGGCACAAGCGGTTACAGTTAAATGGACGTTGTCATGGATACAATTATATTACAAATTATATTACGGTAAGAGGCATTTTTGTAATAAATAATTGTTATTGTCAGGGGGGTAAATTGTATAAACGGCTAGTAAATAATAAATAGCATTTAAAATCTAAAAATGGAGAAGTGATCCGTATACAAATGCAAAGCCTAACATTATACGCTTGATATATGGAAATCTTTTTTTATTTTTTAATATTTCCGAAGGCACAGATAAAAAGGTAAAAATATCTTTTCCAAATACCAAATAGAAAATGTACAAAATAGAATGCCAAATATACAAAATAGAAAAATATCTGCTAAAATATATATTTACATAATACTACATCTGTAAAAAAATAAGATTTAGAAAAAGTAAGCCAAATCCTGCAGATTCCAACAATCACATCGAAAAACTGATCACCAAAAAAGAACTCGCCAAATCTTACCGCACAGGAGATGGAGATGGATTTTTCCCTCTGAATGCAGAATATTAGTTTTTTTTTTCTTCTACGATGGGTGATTATAATATAATTGTTTCATTTCACATACTGCGTACCGTTGGATATATTGGTACTTTTATGTTATCCTGGCGCAGTTGATAAATCGCCAAATATTGTTCCTGTAGCATTTTCATATTGAATTCATTTCATTTAAATATAAACCTTTCACTCTTTTAATTTAAAATACATGCCTTTCATTAATCCCATTTAAAATGCTAAAAAGAGAAAAAAAAAAGAAATAATGCCATAAATCGAAACCTTTTATTTAAACACCAAATATATATATTTTTTAATTGACACACGCGAAATAAAAAAAGCTGCTATTGCTGAGATTTGCGCCAAATCTCTAATACCAAGTCTACCAAGTTATTGCGGGGTTTTACTTTCAAACAGAAAAAAATCCAGATTAATTTTCGATTTCTACTAAATTGAAATATATTTTATTGTGCTGATGCGTGCATATTTTTTTGCTCCATGTACTCCATGAACTTTTCAATACCGATTGTCTACGAAAATCTCCCGCCGGTGAAAATGACGTACGCACGAAATTTAGTGACGTATGTACTTTAATTGTGCTTTTTTATCTATTTTTTTAATATAATTTCCAAACGGTTTGACATTTATTCTTGGTAATAAATAAACGTCGTTGTCACCTTTATAGGTACCTGCTGTAAAAATTTGAACGAAATCCGTTAAATATTTCTTGAGTTATGCTTGACGAAAAGTTTTAATATCCATCGTAGCTATATATGGGGCAAAGTAATACTGCGCTGTGTATGAGTCTTCGTTGCACTCATACATGCAACTTACTTTTTTCTTTTTTTTTCTTTTTTTTTTTTTTTGGGGGGGGGGGGGGGGGTAAGGGTTTCAAATATATACATTTAAATTAAAACTTTTGCCTGCATGCCATTAGTGTTGTTTGTATTATTACCTTGTAGACCGAGCTTCATTTGGAGAAAGTTTCGTAATTGGGCCCAAAGCCTATCGGAGCATTTAATATCATTATTGTAACTCTTATAGAGTTAAAACAATATTGTTGCTAGCTTTACTCTTGTTTGAGACCAGCCTTGCCTGTGTATCTGAATGGGGAAAAGTTTCGTATCTTATGTCGGTTAGCGAAAATATTTAAAATGGTGCCAAAAGGTAGTTTTAACATCTTACAAAATTTTTCAAGAGAGCGGTAAAACATGTTTTTCAAATATTTACAAACATACGTTTATTGGAGCATGTTTTTGCATCATCTTAAAAATTTAAGCACGATGCTAAAATAAAATTGTATCGCTATATTCGATATTTTAATAAGTAATGAAAATACATAAACAAACTTATTTAACAAACCTAAGAGGCATTTTTGTAATAAATAATTGTTATTGTCAGGGGGGTAAATTGTATAAACGGCTAGTAAATAATAAATAGCATTTAAAATCTAAAAATGGAGAAGTGATCCGTATAAAAATGCAAAGCCTAACATTATACGCTTGATATATGGAAATCTTTTTTTATTTTTTAATATTTTCGAAGGCACAGATAAAAAGGTAAAAATATCTTTTCCAAATACCAAATAGAAAATGTACAAAATAGAAAAATATCTGCAAAAATATATATTTACATAATACTACATCTGTAAAAAAATAAGATTTAGAAAAAGTAAGCCAAATCCTGCAGATCCCAACAATCACATCGAAAAACTGATCACCAAAAAAGAACTCGCCAAATCTTACCGCACAGGTGATGGAGATGGATTTTTCCCTCTGAATGCAGAATATTAGTTTTTTTTTCTTCTTCTACGATGGGTGATTATAATATAATTGTTTCATTTCACATACTGCGTACCGTTGGATATATTGGTACTTTTATGTTATCCTGGCGCAGTTGATAAATCGCCAAATATTGTTCCTGTAGCATTTTCATATTGAATTCATTTCATTTAAATATAAACCTTTCACTCTTTTAATTTAAAATACATGCCTTTCATTAATCCCATTTAAAATGCTAAAAAGAGAAAAAAAAAAGAAATAATGCCATAAATCGAAACCTTTTATTTAAACACCAAATATATATTTTTTTTAATTGACACACGCGAAATAAAAAAAGCTGCTATTGCTGAGATTTGCGCCAAATCTCTAATACCAAGTCTACCAAGTTATTGCGGGGTTTTACTTTCAAACAGAAAAAAATCCAGATTAATTTTCGATTTCTACTAAATTGAAATATATTTTATTGTGCTGATGCGTGCATATTTTTTTGCTCCATGTACTCCATGAACTTTTCAATACCGATTGTCTACGAAAATCTCCCGCCGGTGAAAATGACGTACGCACAAAATTTAGTGACGTATGTACTTTAATTGTGCTTTTTTATCTATTTTTTTAATATAATTTCCAAACGGTTTGACATTTATTCTTGGTAATAAATAGACGTCGTTGTCACCTTTATAGGTACCTGCTGTAAAAATTTGAACGAAATCCGTTAAATATTTCTTGAGTTATGCTTGACGAAAAGTTTTAATATCCATCGTAGCTATATATGGGGCAAAGTAAAACTGCGCTGTGTATGAGTCTTCGTTGCACTCATACATGCAACTTACTTTTTTTTTTTTTTTTTTTTTTTTTTTTTTGGGGGGGGGGGGTAAAGGTTTCAAATATATACATTTAAATTAAAACTTTTGCCTGCATGCCATTAGTGTTGTTTGTATTATTACCTTGTAGACCGAGCTTCATTTGGAGAAAGTTTTGTAATTGGGCCCAAAGCCTATCGGAGCATTTAATATCATTATTGTAACTCTTATAGAGTTAAAACAATATTGTTGCTAGCTTTACTCTTGTTTGAGACCAGCCTTGCCTGTGTATCTGAATGGGGAAAAGTTTCGTATCCTATGTCGGTTAGCGAAAATATTTAAAATGGTGCCAAAAGGTAGTTTTAACATCCGATCGACGAACCTCGTGATTTTTCCGCGTCACATCGACGAAATTCAAGATTTTTACGAACCCGATCGCCAAAATTTATGATTTTTCTGCACACGATCGCTAAAATTTGTGATTTTTCTGCGCCCGATCTCCGAAATTCTTGATTTTTTCGCATCGGATTGACGAATTTCGTGATTTTTCCGCGTCCGATCGATGAAATTCATGATTTTTCCGTACCCGATCGCCGAAATTCATGATTTTTCTGCACCCGATCGCCGAAATGCATGATTTTTCCGCACCTGATCGCCGAAATTCATGATTTTTCCGCACCCGATCATCGAAATTCTCGATTTTTTCGCGTCCGATCGACGAACCTCGTGATTTTTCCGCGTCGCATCGACAAAATTCAAGATTTTTCCGAACCCGATCGCCAAAGTTTTTGATTTTTCTGCACACGATCGCTAAAATTTGATTTTTCTGCGCCGATCGCCGAAATTCTTGATTTTTTCGCGTCCGATTGACGAACTTTGTGATTTTTCCGCGTCCGATCCCTGAAATTCATGATTTTTCCTCACCCGATCGCCGAAATTCATGATTTTTCCGCACCCGATCGCCGAAATTTTTAATTTTTTCGTGTCCGATCGATGAATTTCGTAATTTTTCCGCACCCGATCGCCGAAATTTGTGATTTTTATGCTTCCGGATGATGGAAATTCATGATTTTACGCTCCCGAATGGTGAAAATTGATGATTTTTACGCTCCCGAATGACGAAATTTGCATTTTTTCTGGACTAATTGACGAAATACACATTTGAATTTCTAAAGATGTTAGCCACTTTTGGTCTGCTGGCTAGAGGTTGTAAAGGTAAAGGCTAGGGGTTGTAGAGGTTGTAGAGGTAAATAATGTTTCACTATTTTAAACGCATTGGAATTTATATATATCACTAAGGTGCTTTACAAGAGGCTTACTACAGAATATATTGTGTGTATAGCAGTCATCGTTCACTTACAGGGACACACAAAAGAATTCTCTACTGTATGTCGACAATAATTCCTGGAAGTGCGTATTAAGTTGCTGAACGCGATTTTAAATTTAACTCACTTTTTGTCTATTACTTGGTGTGTATAAATTCTGTAGATCGTATACAGGGCAGCTCAAAAGTTCGCGAACACATTTCCGTTTATTGACAGAAACTCCAGAAGGAGAATTTTTAACTGTGCTATGCGTTTTCTAACTAAACTAAAATTTAGCATCCTATGTAGTATATACACAAATCTATATATCATGTACAGGGCTGAATAAAAGTATTCGGATATTTTTCCGAATATTGTATATGATGGAAATTTATGTTGGAAATTCCTGAAATTATGTTTTTAAATATGTTATGCGTTTTCCAAATTGTTTACTTAGATGTTATCATTCAGTTTAGTAAGCGGTAATGATTTGTAAAATTATTTTGGAAGCATTGGAAAGTGTTACATAATCTATGCTTGACGCATGATTTTTCGTTCTTGTTTTTTTGTTAATTTTAAAATTATGCCTTCTCTTTCTACATTTATTTGTGTTTTCTTTTTTCTGTATAAAATAAAATGTGTAATTAGAATTCGACATTTTGTTTTTATAAAATAAAATAGCGAACCTTTTGTTAACATTTTCATAGCTCACACTGGTTATATGCCTGTGTATGTGTGTGCTAGAGAGAGAGGGGGTTAACAGGCAATCTAAAACGGAGTTGTCCACAGCAGTGTCTTTTGGAGGTTCTCCTAGGCCCATTCAAATGTTCCCTGTTCCAACTCATTTTTAAATTTAAAAAATCTGTTTTAAAAGATGCTTTGCTTTTAAATAATTAATGTTTGCTTGCTCTTTTATTATTGGCGGATTTAAAATTTAGATTCCCTGCACTGCACAAATTTCAGATTCACACTTCTGCGTCCCTACCGACACATCAAAAAATGCAATGCTAAATGTACTACGATTTTTGTTTTTCTGCAATTTCTCTTTTACAAGTGCCCCTGCAACATAGGATTTTTATGGTTACCGTTGTGAGACATATGTGTATTGTATAGATGTACTAGCAAGCTTCGCCCGCTACGCTGGTCGGTTTCTCCAAACTAATTTTAAATCAAACTAAATATACCGGCATTCATCAACAATGTACGCTTTTGGTCAGACAGCTACAGGAAAATATGAAAAGAGATCACATATCATCCCTTTTACTACTAAGTATTTGTCTGGCTTTAATTATGATCCTCATATTGATTATTTCAGGAATAAGGCTGTTGATCTCGGATCTCAGTTACCCTGCACCTCGTGCCATTCCTTGAAGTGGCAGGATGAGACTCCCTGGATATGTTGCAGTGGCGGTAGTAAAGAAGATATAGTAATGGATGCATTTTTAGAAATTATAACTTGTAATGTTAGAAATATTGATGAGTTGGCGCTAAAGGCATCACCAAATTATAGAAAATGTGCAATATCTAAACCGTACAGACCCTCGAAACTTTACTTCAGCAAGCATATTTTATGTAAAAATCACAATTACATAAATATCCGTTAGAATAAGAAGTACCTTTATATTGCTGGGCGCCAGTAAAAACTCACCAAATCTTGTTTCAATTGGCATCATTTGAATTGAAACATTTTGCGTGACATTTTATTTGTATTGATATGTTTGTGTTTATATGTATTTTATTATGATTATATTTTAGTTATTTTAAATAAGTTTTTTAAGATATTATATCGTAATGTTAAAATAATGGATAGTTGTTATTAGCTAACGTTAAAAAATTAGCAAAAAAAAAAAAAAAGGATTGGCGAGATTAAAAAAATTTTGGCGATCACTGGCACCCAGCTAACATAAAAATACCGAATAATATTCAATTCCAAATTCCCGAAGCAAACAAAAAAGTTAAAACAACGAGCCCGAAAACTGGCATTATTGAGATTTCATCTAATCAAAATATCAGGTGATTTTTTTCTTATCCAAAATCTTATAAATCGCCAAGTATTGTTTGATCTTTAACAATGACGAATGTATTTTAGAAAATATCACTTAGCTATCAATGCAATAAGTTTTAAGGTTTTGCCGCCAAAGGCAACGCCAAATTCGAAAATGTGCAATATCTCACGAATTGTTGGAGTTAGAATATTTTTATTTTGGTACCATTCGATTCAGCATCCAAAAATACATTGAAACATGTTATCATTTGACAAATAAATATAAAACCCGATTTTTAAGAAATTTTGTTATTGTTTGTTCCCATTTTAACCCCTTTAGGGATGGAATTTTAGGAAAACTTTCTTATTGCGCCTGTATATCCTAAGAAGTATTTTCCCCGCAATTTTCGTGTTTGTAGATCGTTTCGTGTTTGATGATCTCCCAAGTCAGGACTTTCTTTTACATAATATAGAATTTTATATACAGATAAAATTAACCATTATTACCTAGCAGGCTTTGCTCGCTACGCTGGTCGGTTTCTCCAAACAAAACTTGAATCAAACGAAATATATCGGTGAATTTGATTGTGTGTTTTAAAGAAACGAACTTTTACCTTCATATACTTCCGCATTGGTGTAAAACGATACGAAAGCCATTACGCTGTTATATTTTCTAATGTGTGTTACACGAAATTTAGGCTGTTAAAGACCAGCTCGTTTATTTAATCATTTACAGTATGATTTTCTAAAGAACGATACAACGATATGCAATATGCAATATACTAAAACTATCCCTGGAAAATTAACAATGCAGTTCCATAGACATCCATTCAGCAGAATCTTTAAAAAAGTCTAATGTTTCATAATTGGGTTCAACTGATTATAGAAATGCCCCCCCACCCCCCTAATTCTTTAACTAAGCCACATAGAACGATATGTTATGCACTAAAACTTCCCCTCAAAATTTAGATTACTAACAGTGCAAGTTCCAGCAAAATCCATTCAGCAGAATTCAAGGTATAAGCGGCAGGATCGAAATTCCCTTTGCATTATACATATACAGTAGACAGATAAATGTATCTTTCATAATCATCTTCAGCTGTTGATAGAACTCTCAGGGATTTTGCAGAAAGTATATGCTGGTATACGCCGTCAACCTTCTGGAATTTTTAAGACGAAATTCTGCACACCGTACGTAGCTATAATATATACTCTCTAGTATATATCCTCTGTCTATAGAGTATATGCACTATTTTTTTACGACTACACCACTGACAACTTTCTCCCATAGCTCCATAACTAAACAATGTAGAAAATCAATTCCTGAAATATTATCACACTGCGAAACTCCCATCAAAATCCGTTCAGTAGAACTTTAAAAAAGGTAATCTTTCATAATCGGGTTCACCTAATTTTATCTATAACTTCCCCCCATGGCTCTATAAATAAGCAATGTAGAACAATATGCTTTATTTTAAAACCTTTCTAAAACAAATTACCTAACTAACAGTGAAATCATATAAAAATCTGTTCGGTAGAACCTGAGTTTTAACCGATCGGAATGGAATAAGAATTTGCGTTTTATAAATATTATAGATGATTATGATATGATTTTTGTAATCGGATTCGTTGCCAAGCTTTCGCTTCAGAAAACACAACGCAGTCGAAAACTTTGCTCCAGAGAAGTACCAACCATCCCCACAAAATTGCCTAACTAACAGTGTAAATCCCACCAAAGTCCGTACAGCAGAACTAAAATTAAAACGGTCGGAATGAAATACGAATTTGCATTTTAAATACATAGTAGATATATCTTTCATAATTGCATTCACCTTTCCCAATCACTTTCCCATTAGCTCTATCACTAAGCAACATAGAATGATATGTTATAGGGTCATTAACCATACCTGAAAAATCACTTCCATTAAAATTTGTTCAGTAGAATTTTTTAAAGTAATCTTTAATAATCGGGTTCACATAATTTTAGAGCTTTCCTCTTTAGCTCTATAGCAAAGCAACGTAGAATAGCTATACGCTAAAACCTTTCAAAAAACATTACCAGATTAAAATGTGAATATGCGGTTTATACTCATAGTAGATGATGATATGATTTTCTGTAACAGGATTCATCATGAAGTCTTTCGCTTCAAACATAAACGATGCTTTCAACATTGTGGCTAATACGCAAATTGGCGAGGTATCCGATTGAGAAAAATTAGCCCGAAATCGTATGAATAACTACCCAAAGAAAAAGAAAAACATGGCTGCAGACTGAAAACAAATAAAGAACTAATACATAATACCAATCAGACCTTCGACACTTTATTTGGTACTTCTCCATTATCCCGTCGACTACTTTTCATAAAAAAAAACTATCGCCAAACTGTAAGATTTAACGCCAAAAATGCAGTTCCATTCACTTGACGTCAGAAGTATTAAACGTTTTGTTATGTCATGAAGCGGTTTTTAATTCGACATTTACCTGTATTTTTCATTTTGTTTTTCTGATATTTTAGTTATTTCGTTAATTAAAATAAAAATTGCGTCCTTAAACGGCTGTGGCATGACATTAAAAGTGAAAATGCATTGTAAAAATGTTGCGTTTCATAGTTAAGTGCAATAGATCAATTTTAACTGCCCGCACAAACATTTATTCACCAGCCGAGAAGGATAATTAAGAAAAATAATGTAAATAAATAAGTATCCAAGATTTTTTTTCTATTTTCATTAATATATTGTAATTTTTTTGTGTTAAAACTTACTGGACACTGTGGTGAGTGGGGCTTTATTGAATTTATTTTATTTTATTTATTTATTTTGATGTTCAAATGGCAACATTCTTCCATTTCTTTATTTGAAGTTCATGTTTGGCGATGATTTTTTTTTTTTTTTTTTTTTAATGAAAAGTGGTCGACGGTATAATTGAGATGTACCCTTTATTTTAGCAATCACATTTTATTTTAAATCGTGACGTTTGTAGAAATAATAATAATACACAATTACATAAATATCCGTAAGAATAATATTCAATTCCCAATTGAGCAGTTAATGTTTCTATCTGCAAAAATAAACAAAAAGATTTAATTTGAATTTCTTCCATTGCTATAGTAACGGACGTATTTTTAGAAATTATTACTTGTATTGTTAGAATTGTTAGATTTTGACGTCAAATGCTTCGCCAAATTAGAAAAATGTGCAATATCTCACAAACTATTTGACTTAAGAGTATTTAATTGATACCATTCGATTCAGCATACAAAAATACATTAAAATATGTTATCATTTGTCACGTAACTATAATACCCGATTTTTAAAGAATTTTTTAAAAGTTTGTTCCCCTTTTTACCCCCCTTAGGGGTGGAGTTTTTGAAAATCCCGCCTTAGTGCGCCTCTACGTACTAAGAAGTATTTTTCCTGCAAGTTTCGTCTTTGTAGGTTCAGTAGTTTTGACTGTGCGTTGATCATCTAGCCAGAAAGGACTTTCTTTTATATATATAGATGTCTATCGCTACCACTATCATAATGTCATACTAATATTTTTTCATTTTTCCACTCATGTAAATAATGGAATGCCTTCGTTATTTGACACCAGCTGAAATTGTGCCTCCGCTAAAAAGTCGGAGAGACCTGGTCTGTAACAACTTTTATTGGAATAATTTATCTTAGCGAACCGATTATTTCAATAAGCAGGCTCGACTGTAAATAATGTAACCGTATTTCGTGCAGCTATACATTTTAAGTTGCGCCCCGTTCTTAGTTGTTAACAAGTCATGAATTATTATAAATCTAAGATTATTCAATATTTATTTCAAAATTATAAAAGGATTTGATAATCTAGTTGTGTATAAAATAAGTTCAAAATTAAAAGAAAATCACATATAGAAAAAACAGGGCTATATACATATGGTTCGAATATGAAGAAATACAAAATACGGAAAACTAGGAGTACGTCTTGTTCTAAAAATGAAAAAAATAAATACTAGTAATAGTAAGAATGGAGCATAGTACTAGACGGAGCTCGCATTGTTTCTAGAGAATTATTAGTATACGATTGACTCTTGTTAATGTTTGTAGGATGGGGGAGGGGGGATGGACGCTGATTAGCTATATGAAAGTAACACGTCTTCGTGACGTTGGATGACATCAAAATGCTTGCTGTCCATGAAGAAACCCACAAATACTGTACAAGGTATTACATAAACAAAACCAGATACTCTTACACTTACGTAGGCACATATTCATTTATGTGGACATAAAAGTGTTAAAAGACTGTTGATTGTAAATTATTATATTTCGAAAAACTCCTCACTGAATTATAAAGGTGGTTTCTGAAGTCCGTTTGGCGTCAAAGAACTGGTGAATTCAGTTATACTATTCACACTACGTGATTTAAGTCAACTCAGACCCACTCCCTCCCAACTGACTCAGTGAGTTCCAAACTCACTTAGTGAGTAGAGACTAAATACAACCACTACTACTCACTCTGATTGGCTGTAGAGGGTTGCTTTAACCGATTGGTTCTTGAGGTTCTTTTAACTATGCGCATGTGTGCACTTCCGATTTATTCAGATCAAACGACCGTATTCTCCCATTCCACCGAAGTGGAACGAAACCGGAATTCAGTTCATCCGAAATCAGGCCTGGATTCCGGTTCGGTGGGAAAGAGCGATTCTCCCCTAGTCCGATTCCAGATTCGGAATCATCGATATTTCTTCCCCAACATTCCAAAGGAAGTGACGTTTCAAATTCATAAGAAGTGTGAAAAACCAATCAGAATGAACGTAAACATATGCAACTGCACATGTTTATTTATTTTTTCAATAACTAGTGACGATGTTCATAGTTACTATGATTTAATCAAAATAACATTTATTTAATAAATTTGAGTAAAGGAATGAATACCTAAAGGAAAATAAAATGTTTTTCAATACTGCAGGGGATATTTCTGAAAAAGATTAAAAGGGGGAGGGGGGAATGACCGTTTTTTTTTTCTTGGTGTATTTATTCTTACGTTAAATATGAAATATTTAAATCGGATGATTAATCTAACACCTAATCTAATTTCTTATTATTGAACTGTTTATATCTGAGTTTTAAAGGCATAATTATTATATATTCATTTGTTATCATTTTTATTAATTTTGTACTTCGATCAACAAATAATTCATGATATTGGATCCAAAATTTAAACCAGTATATTTCACGATTTATGGAGAACATATTACAAATAAATAATAAATTATATTAAATAAAGTGAATTTCTCAATGCAGTTTTTGAATCTTTACATAAGTTTAATTTATTTTTCTATTTTATAATTTATCTAAAGAATAAATTTATACTGATAGTATATATATATATATATATACTAGGGGGCCTACCCCCTGCAAGCTACGCTCGCCAACCCCCGCTCAGACTTCGAGGCCTCTAAAAACATGACAGCGTGCTTTATTTTTAAAATATTGGTAAATCTGTAATTGGGTTGCCATGCTTTTAACGTTTTAATGGGGCATTTTTTGATTATCATGGCCTCATACACAGCTGTTGCGACAACTGACGACTGTTTTCGGGATTGATAAGTAAAATCAATTACAACTTGAAAACCAGCTTGTATAAAATGGTTAGGTTTAAATTGTGGCTACCTCTCGGACTTCTATAACAACGATGTGTATTCTATTCTTCCTTTGCGTTTAAGGATGAGAAAAATTCCATCTGCTTGTGAATAACATTAAGAACCACGGTATTGAAAAGTACTATGTTATAGACATTTTCAGTAACAGGTTTTAATTTTCTCTCTATTTTAGTGCACCATCATGCATATTTTCATGTTATTTTAAATATGTAAATAACTTTTTTTAATTAATTTGTATATACGAATTTTCTAATAATTATTTATCATACAAAATTAATTAAATATTTTGTGCATGCATGCCTGCATTTATTCGGCATCAATTGATGAGATATTTAAACAAATTTGCCATCCGCAGTAATTTTACACCATGTTATGTCACTTGAATATTGTCCATAAGAAAATCGAGTAATTTTCCAGTATAGGATCCTTTGCTTTTAGGTTTGGCGTAATTCGAGCTTCAAAAAGGGATAGATTCGTTAATATACATAGATTTGTTGCCAAAAGTTATGAAAACAAACCCAATGAACTTTTGCTGCTTTTCTATTATAGGGGTCTTGACGCTTTTATAAAAAGTTTGGCGGAAAAAACCAAGCAGGATATTTTATTCTTCCGTTCAGTTGGGCAATTATTATTTTATATATTAGTTTCAAATATCCGAATTAATGATTTTATAAATTCGTTTAATTAAATTTTACAAAAAAATAACAAAATGATATCAGTAAATAATAATTACTATTAATTCCTTTTCCTCCCTTTCTTTTGCGTTTACCTAAATGACGTCATTTGGACGAATTTATTCAAAATATTTTCAGTTTATAAATTAAATTAAATGCTGACAGACGATTGAATCCTGACGATAGAAATGTGATTTTTTTTTTTCAAATTTTCCTGAAAAACATAATTTAATCACAATCTTGTCTCCATTATCTATACTTGTCTTCATTATCGATTGAAATAAAAGATAAATTCAATTTCAATTTGAAAATGACGAATAAAAAGAAAGCAATAATCCCTATCGGGATCCTTTTCAATTTTTTTCCCTTTTTTGTCACAAAAAAAAAACTGAGTAATTAGTTGCCATCATTACAGAAATGCCATTAAAATTAGAAAAAAATTAATATCTCGAAAACTAATTCCAATTTCAAAATTCTATTACCAGTTTTGACATCCGCGGATTTTTATGAACAATTGGTATTAATTTCACCATCAAGCGTTTAATATTTTATTAAAAATAACCCTGAAACATAATCAGTCGTTTAATCAGTCGTTTCATAAAATCGTTTCATGAATTCGTTTCATAAAATCGTTTCACAAATTCGTTTCATTAGGATTTTATATATATAGGGTAGATATAGGGTAGATGTGCCAGTAATGGACACCCTTAAGGAATTTCTTTAAAAATTATTTTTTAATTAATAGTTATAATTATTATAGTCCACTTTTTTTAATGTTATATTAATCTATCAACAATATTTAATCATGCTCATAGTCACATTTCCCCAATGTGGATCAAAATTTAATTGTAAATAACAGAAATAAATCAAAACACCCTAAATTCCAGTAATGGACACCCTCTCTTCCAGTAATGGGCCACCCAGTAATGGAAACCCCACAAGAAATAGGTAATTGATTTTATGATTGTATTTAAAACCAGAATTTAATGAAAGCATATTAATGAAATAAAATAGTCATTTTCAAATAAATTTAACAATTAGGATATCAATAATTAATAAAATATTTATGAGAGTAATTCACTGTTTAAATTAATTATTGTCACTATCACAAGATCAATATTTTAATTATTTTAGCTAGAAGGTTTAAAATACTAACTTTCAAAGAATTATATATATCAAATTATTAAGTTATTGAAGGGGAGAGGGGGTTTAGAAGGGTTAGTTTAACAAAAGAAAAAGATTTTTTTTTAAGTGTCTTGGAGTACCAGTGCGTGGAATCATATTTCTTTTTATTCTTAACAGTTAAACTTCCCAAAACTGCTTTATATATTACTTTTAGCAATGTGTATAAAATATATCAAATAAATGAAAGTGTAGGTTGAATGTTTTTTAAATACTAAATAAAATTATTTCAAAATAAAATATCAGAACTGACATTTGAGCCCCCTGATCTGCAGATTTACTACTTTCATTGCTACTATAAATTTAATGTTATAGGGATTTTTTATGTATGTAGTTCTTTTGTCAGAGCTGAATAATGAAACATTTAAGACAGAAAATAAATTTTTAAGAACTCGTATGACTTAAAAATTTGTCTTATTTTAAATGGGGAAAGTGTGAACCCCATGAGCCCCTCATTTTCCCATGCCCTGAAAGATTATTATCTGCTTCCTGATGGGTGTTAATTGCCACGTTATAAAATATGCAAAGTACGGTTTAGAAAAAAAAAATAATTTGATAGCAATCTTAGAAAAAATTATTAATTACATGAAATTAATAAAAAAATATATATTATTACAGTCTGGTAAGTAAAATTTAAAAATTAAATTTGACTACTTAACTTTTCAGTTAAATAAAAAAAATATATGCACTATGAACTATACTGAAATTGCTTTTTCAGTAATGTCCACATGGGGTGTCCATTACTGGAAATTGACTAATTAAACATTCCAGTAATGGGCCATGGTCCTAAAACCTCAAAAATAAATGAAATTTTGTAAATTGCCATTAGTATGTAAAATTCAAAGTTTTCTATTACTGTCTAAACAAAAACATGCAATTTTTTCAAGAAAATAAAAAAAGATATCAATTGTTTAAGTGAAGCATGCTCTCTTGAAGTGAAGCTCTTAGCATGTTCATTAAGATTTTCACAGAAAATCTGTGGAACTGTAAAACATTATTTTCTGCTTCCTGATTGGTTGGATTAAGAGTGTCAACAATAACCCAGATTATAAAACAAGCAAGGAGGAATTATGAAAAAATATATAAAAGGCTAAGTTTTTATTGGTTATTTTTTTATAAATCAAAAACTTTGAAAGTGGCCCATTACTGGAAGGGGGTCCATTACTGGCACATCTACCCTATATATATTATTAGTGTAAATTTACTCACTAGCTATATTATTTACTTTACAAATGCATCAGTTAAAAATAGCTACTTATATATTTATTATACAAGTTTGTGGATTTATGTTAATACTATTTAGCTAAATCATTATTTTATCTTGCCACTTTAAAACTTCTTGCTAATTATGCTACTGCAGGGGGACTCACAATTTAAGCCATTTTCACAACCCCACATATTACCCAAGCTCAGTAACCCCCCCCCCCCCCTATAAAAAAACAAAAAACAAAAACAGAATCCTGCGTACTCTACTGTACTATTGACATACTTTTGTACGTAGCCTTAAAATATTTGTGTATGTCATTTTGATGTACACTTCTTATTGAAATAACACGCAGATGCAGATAATGCTAGCATTCTAGTATTAAGTACATTTTGTGTTATATTAAAATTGTTCCTATTCTAGTTTACATGTATTCTTCATTTTTTTTAAAGTATAGTTTTTCAAATAGTCATTCCACATTTTATTCTTGTTAATGCAATTTTAATTATCTTTAATATAGTGGCGCAGGAAGGATCTTCAAATAAGAAGGGTTATTGAATCATTATTGATTATAAAATGAATAAATCCATTTTTTACAGATTAATAAAATATTTTGAGTATGAATGTGTAAAAAATTATATAATGAAAAGCACAAGTAGTGAAAATAAATTTTATTGAGCAGTTTTAAGTTTTTAAGTTCTTGAAGAAGATGCATTCTAAAATATCTTTAGCGGTTTATGTTTTTTATGTTGACTTTTACACATCATGCATCACTTTAATACAATGTTTAGTTTGCATCTTATCAATTTTTAGGTGCTCCAAGATAGGCTTCAATTCCCCCCCCCCTCCTTTCTTTGCTGTACCAACCAGTGTTTAATAAGCACCTTGTTTAATTTTGCTGTGGATTATTATTCAGTTAAATTGAACAATAAAATTATATATATATGTATGCATATACATTTGTACATAAATTACGTGTGTGTATGCGTTTCATAACCTACTTCAGGTAGGGCAAATTTTCATGTGCTAAAAATTCACAAACAACATTCTAATGCACCAAATGTTTTTACACAAAAGATATTGGAGCTTAGGCTGCACGTACAAAACACCAATTAATAAACAAATGACTAAATTCTCTGTCATGGCATTTCATAGGTAATATTCAATACAATTAAAATTCTTTTGTCAATGTATTCACTTATTGTTTGGGTTGAAAATTGACTACTTTAAATGAGAAAGGTTTTTGTTTTTATCATCCAAGCTTTTTAAAATTTTCTTTTGCATATTGAATTAAGTAAATAAAATTAACTAATTCACATAAGACTTTAATAAAAACTGATATTTATTCACATAAATAATAATTAATATTATATGTACTTCAGTTAAGTTTTTTCTTCCTTTCATAAAGAATCAGGGTTGGCAGATTTTTGACGGTTTATACCATGGTGTGAACCATGTTGTCAAAAACCTCAGATACTACATTGATATCTAAAATTTCACATTATATGTCACACGTATTACAACATTACAGCAATGTTTAAAATATCACTATTATTGTATATCGGTAATTAATATTTTAGTAAAGTATTATTAATAACTGCAATTTTGTAACTTGGTAAAATTTTAAAAGTAAAATTGTGTATTCTTAAATAGTAAATATAAGATTTGAAAGTGTTGCTTGAGCTGTACATTTTTTCTCTTACTTAAAATATCTTAAATCTCCTAATAATTTAAAACAATAATGATACCGAACAATATTAGAATGCCATCAAATAATACATATCAACATTAGGGCATTTCTTAAATCTTCAGTGTTAGGATTCATAAAGAAAAAAAAATTTCAACTGATCAGAGATTCCCCCCCCCCGTTTTTTTGTTTCAGATCAAGATTTAAGGATTAAATTAGCTATATATTGTAAGTTCTGATAAACTCAAAACAACAATGATAATTTAAAATTTTTATCATTCAGAGTTGAAAAAGAAAACTCGAGCTAAGATTTAAATCTATTTCTATAATACAAATGTTGTTAGAAAATGAAATGTTGAATTTTCTGTAATTTTGATTTTTTTTCTTAATTGTTTTCATTTAATTTATAATTCTTCTTTTCTTTAAACCAATAAAATCACACACAAAGTATTTTTTTTTTTTTTTTTACTTGTTTACTTGTTGAATTATTAAATAACACATTCATTGACGATGGCTATGATTGCTAAAATTTCATAATAAATAATGTTTTTGTGATAAAGATATTTCATTAAAATAAGTTCTGCACATACTTATAATTATCATAAATGAGAAACCAAAAACATAATTCAATCTAATTTATATAAAGACAAATAGTTTTTTTTTTTTTTTTTTTTTTTTTTTTTTTTGTAATGTTAATCAACTTTTATTTCTGTAGGTATATATTCCTTTGACTTTTCTTTAATGTACAAAGTGGCAAACTATTACATCTTAATTTTTCAGAATACCTGTAACATGTCAATTAAATGATCTGTCTTGGTTCAGTGATTCAAAGATAGTATTTTGGGTACTTTTCCATTATATTCCAACACATTTATGAAAGGAAAAAAAGAAAATCCCTTGTTTACACAAGAGCAAAATTTGATGACATGCACCATGTGTAAAGAATTTGCAAAAGCAGATGACACCAATTTTGTGAATGGATGCCCAGCTTTGCACACACATGCATATACAATCTATGTACAAAGTCGAACATTGTTGTTGACATTAAATCACTTAGCACTAATAAATACCAACGGATAAGATGGTACTATTATTTTAATGATTAACACACACACACACACAAAAAAAAAGTGGTCCTTTTGATTTCATATTAACAAGATTCGACTGTAATGAAATTTTTTTTTTTCTTTTTACTAAATTCTTAGGTGTCATCAGTTAAGGGATAAAATTTTGTTACTGACTTGGTAGGAAGTTATCCAGTTTTAATTTTGTTTTACATGATTAAGTGCATTTTTCAATTATAAATACAGTAATACTTAAAAATGCTTTATATCAGCTTTACAGTTGCTTAAAATAATTTTAATCTGGTAGATTAAGAACTTCAATTTTAAACAAAAGCAAAATATTTGTGCTTTTCTGTAAAGGAGTATATAATGCTAAAAATGAATATTTGACACCTACCTTTCATTTTCCAATTTTTATCACTGATTAAGAAGCATAATTTATATTTTTATAATTAATTAACAACATTATAGTTACTAATTATAGAATAATAAAAATTGCAATAAGTCATTTCATTAGTTAAACAAACAAATAACAAATTAACTATACCTATTAATTATTCTTACATACCTTTAGAGTAAATATAATTATAAGAATGAACAGTTTGAATTAACGAAGGATTTTTTACTATTTCTCTTAATCAGATTATTTTCTGCCATGCTTATAAGCTCAAAAACCAAATTAATGAAAACAAACGCATATTCTTTCATTATTTAGTTATTAAATAATGAAAAATTTCATAAAAGCATGTTTTGCAAAAATTATATGAAAAATTTTCTAAATATTAAAAACTAATATAGAAATTGTGATTATAAGAATATATTTTAGTAAATAAGTTTTAATTTACATAATTTATAAACAAACCTCAATTTGAACATTTGAAATTTTATTCATTTTTATAGACAATAGTTATAATATAATTTATTTTATTTAAAAAAAACACAAATTGCACAAATTGTGCCTATTAGTTGCTAAAATCAGTGTAAAAATTGTTTTAAACTCATAAAAGAGCTAAAATCCTACATGTTTCGGCTTTAAACTTAAAGCCATCATCGGGGAAGAGGAACAACACAAACGACTACTGATCTTTAAATTTTCGACACGAGAAAATTGAAATCAATTCCAATCTGTTGATTTCAATTTTCTCGTGTCGAAAATTTAAAGATCAGTAGTCGTTTGTGTTGTTCCTCTTCCCCGATGATGGCTTTAAGTTTAAAGCCGAAACATGTAGGATTTTAGCTCTTTTATGAGTTTAAAACAATTTTTACACTGATTTTAGCAACTAATAGGCACAATTTGTGTTTTTTTTAAATAACTAGTTAACAGTGTAGTGTCCAATGGATTCAATAATTTATTTTAACGTTATATTTCTAATACATTCAATAATTAACAGTAAATTAATCAGAAATTAAATTAATATTTATTTTTCTTATATTATACAGATCTATTGCATACATTGCTATCATTTCAGTAGCAGAATAAAAAATAAGTATTATTCAAGAGCATGTTTTCAAATGGAACAATTTTTCAATGTTTTCCCAAACTGTTAGCTTTTTATAGCCTCGAACGAAAAGAAAGAATGTTGTCCATTATTGCATGATAGTCATTTAAAAATATGTTAAATAATTTTTGTAATTACTTTTTTGTTGTGTTCTCAGAGTTTGTAGTGTAACATGCTATTTTTTAGAAAACCTAATTTAGCAAGTATAATGTAATCAAAAAAACTAGTTTGTAGGCAGCAACAATATTATTTTTGATGCTACTTCATTAAACTTATTTCACTGTCCTCTCTTTTGGCATAGCAGTGGGACTCGTATCATATTGCAGATTTAAAAGTTGTACTTCTTCGAGGCAAAGATGTATCAACAATCCTTCCAAAAGTAGCATTTAGTCCAAAGGCATCAAATTCTACTTGCTTGCAAAAGATCACTAATGATAGTCACTTATTATACAATAAAACTACACACTTGTGATCTTCTGAGAGCAATCAAACATCTATTCAGGATTCAGGCACCACAGGATCCACCAGATCTACTAATCTCCTTCTGAACTTTTTATGGAATGATATTGTATTTGTTTCTAGAAGTAATATCAGAAATAAAATCGATGCATCCTAGAAACTAGTTTTTTTTTTTTTTTTAAAGAACATTATTCGCTAAATATTCTCTCAAAACAGCATTTTACACAACAAACTATGAGAAAACTAGGGTCTACGGCAGTTTCCCTACTTCTATCATAAGACTTCTGATCACTTTATCAATATATATCAGTATTTGCCTAAAAATTTATAAATATACACTTAAATCGAAGAATCTTCCACAGAGAGCATTCTATAATTTTTGATAATGGAAGTTTTAAAAAAACAGTAATAATAAATATATGCTTTTGAAAAAAAAAATCAAAATTTTTATTTTATTAGATAAATACATTTAAACAGATGACTTATGCTGTAAGATAAATCTATATCTTGGAAGATAAACACATCTAAATCAGAATTTAAATAAAACTTTTTTAACTCTGAAATACATTGAATAGATAAAATGAAGTAAAAGAAAATAAACTTTTAAGATAAATAAGTTTCCTTTCAATGTTCAAAAAATATTTATTATTATAGGGACTTTAAACTTATCCTTATTTTCATTGGGTCTCATTTGCCAGCATGATTTTTTTTTTATACAAGTGAAATTCACCAACTGGAAGTTTTTATTAATAATTATGAACTTTGTTTTTGCGAAACCAAAGACTGCTGACTCCAATAAGTTTTTACAAATCATTCAAAAGAAAAATTTTATATTTGTGTAGTATTCACATTAGGTAAAGTTTGGGCTTGGGGGTGTGATATTTAACTCGTAAGCCTTGCTGTTGGATCTGATACTCATGCACGTATACTTCACAGTGGACAAAAAATTGAAAATGCAACTTACAAATTATATTTGAGCTAACAAATATTACACACAACTGTTATACTAGGGTTTCAACATCTAAAACATCTTTTTCTGCTTTTTAAAAAACACAAGATTCCAATAAATGCTAAATTACTATTGTAAAATGATAAAAAGATTAACTGCACTACCAAAGATTTGCTTATAAAAAAAAAAAAAAAAAAAAAAAAAAAAAAAAAAAAAAAAAGTCTTATTTGAAGAAATTATTATACAAGAATAACATGTGATTTTTTAATTATGTTATTTTCTACCTGTATTCGTTAACGTGCAACATGAACATAAAAATTTGAAAATATAAACAAATAAGCGACTGAGCTTATTCCACTTGGATATTATATTATATTGATGAAAAGTTGAGAACTGTGAAAGTTGTTTTCAGAAAAGGCAGCAAGCATTTTTCAGCCCATACACAGGCTGTTTTCAAGTAAATAGTTAGAAATAAAGAAACTCAAGATTTTGAATTTAGATTCAAAATAGCATTAATTATTTAGTATAACATTGCAACTGTTTATTTAGCGATTTTTTTTTTTTTTTTTTTTTTTTGCATAATATAAGAAATAAATAAAGACGAAGTTAAATATAAAATAAAATAAGTATGTTTAGCCAGTATGAGTAAGTCAATGAAGATTAATTTAAATTGAAAAAATATGTAGAATGTCCTTCTGCAATTAAAAGCCTTCAATAAAATGGCATTATTTTTATATTATGTAGTGCATATAAAAGTAATTTTGCCCCCCCCAAAAAGGGGGGGGCAACATATTTGATTAGGGTTAGTTATTTTATATGTTGAACAGGTAACTGTACTGGTTACATCTCAAGAAAATAACAAATCTCCAAAAAATTATGAGAGTGATAAAATTGGCACCAGTGGTCAATTAAATATTTTATGACAAATTTGAACCAATTTCTGATTTATTAGCAATTAGTATTTAACAAATAAATATTTGAAAAATAAAATTGCAATAAACATTGACATTAAGACATCTATTCATGAAGTTAAACTCATTTTACTTTGAAAGAGAAATATAGTTCTTAAAAATATGAAAATAGTACTGACAAAAAATTTCAAATTTTAGTTATCACTTAAAAAAAATAGCCAAATATATATTTTTTAAATCATAGCAACATGTATACTAGCCAAAAGTTATTTTGATAGTATACTGATAAATGCAGAATTCTTTTTGCAAGGCTGTATAATATTTTTAGATTAAAATTCACAAAGCTGCCATATCATGTGGATATTTTAATTCAATGTAAAAAATCAAATTTTCACCTCTCTTTAATTGACACTTGCTATTAATTTTATAAATAATTCCAGAGATTGGATCATATATTTTTTAAACAAATACACTTTAAATGGTGCAATGCTACTGCTACTGTAGCATTTAAATTCATTTTTAAAATATCACACGAAAATTTGCATGTGATAATGTAGGATACAAGACTTATTAAGCAGTGAAATGTGAAAACATAAGGCAATTATTTAACTTTATTAGATTACATTACAATAATAGGTTTTAAAAAGTTCTAATACACACAAGCATATAAAATATCACACAAATATGTATAGATATGTACAGCACAGGTTTTTTAGTTATGTACAAAGGTTATTCAGAAATATGAAATTTAGTTTAAAAAAAATCTTCAAAATATCTAAAGATGCATATTTTAAACAGATCCAATCAAATATTACCAAGTCTTTTAAACAATTCGGGGGGCATATCAATATTTATATTCTAAAAAATAGAGATACTTTTAATACATGTCTCTAAACAAACAAATATACGGAGTGAAAAGGAGACAGAATCTGTCATAGAAAAATTTTGAACTTATTACAATATATAATAATATTTTACTTCATTTCAGGAGATAATAATATTTATTACTTACCAATTTGAAAATAACGGAAAATAAAAATATTCACATTTTAATTATCCAACAGGAATTAATAAAAAAAAAAAACATATGAAATAAGAAATGAACTCTACAAATGTTACACAAGAAACATCAACAATAACTGCTTACGTCCACCATTATTAGCAAACAGAGATTCCACCTTCCAAAACGATATACGCCGCTGAAGTGTGACGTTTCAACATGGCGCTGGGCATAAACAGATCGGAGTGCCCATTGAAATAACATGGTCGTAAAAAATAAAATCTTCTAGGAATAATAATTTTAATATTTAAGAATTTTCAGGCACTGTTCTGCGAAGTTTAAGGTACGCTTTTCATTATGAATTCACCAAACTTCTGATTTTGTGCTTTAAATTTGAATAATTTATTAAAAAGTCATTAGCTTAACTCCGGTTAGACAAACATGGCGGTTTTTTACATCGTCTTTGAATTGGCGATGTTTACATTCATGTTTGTCAAGATGTATTTATCTCTCTTTGCTTATAAGTAATTTGATGTTTTAATTATAAGTAAAGAGAAAATCATATTAAAATAAAAAAATTATTAGATTATTTTTAATAATTTACATATTATAATTACTTTATATATTTAATATATTAAAATTTAGTATTTTAATTTAATATATTATATTATTAATTTAATAAAGTATTAATTTAATATAATTCATCAGGATATTATTTATATTTACAATATTAATTATTTATTATGATTAATACTAATAATAATTTTAAATATTTTATTATTATTATTATCAATTATAGTTTTTAATATTAAATAAATATTTTAAAATATTAAATATAATTATTAAATAATTAATATTTTAGTTAATATTATTATATTATAATTATTTTTAATTAATAATAATTAAATTATGTTACTATGATAAATTAAATTTATAATTTGTAATAATATTATTATTTATGTTATTAATTTATATTAAATATAAATATATTAATATAATTATAAATATTGATAATAATATGATATAAAATTATAATATAATCTACAATATAATAATAATAATAATTTAAACATATTAAATTAAATATATATTACATTAAATTAATATTATGAATAATTATATTAATACTAATAATAAATAATTATTTATCATTTTAAATGATTAATAAATAAAATTGATATTAATAAATAATATATAATTAATTATTAATAATTTTAATAATCATTATTTAATTTTATATATAAAATAAATAATTATTAATTAAAAATATTATTAATAAATTTTATATTAATTATTAATATTAATTATATTTATTAAACATTTAAAATGATAAATAATTATTTATTATTAGTATTAATTATTCATAATATTAATTTAATGTAATATATAAATAATTTAATATGTTTAAATTGATTTAATATTTAATTTAATATAGTATATCATTTTAGTATTATAATTTAATATATTATAATTTAATATATTATATTTTATATTTATTTATATTATTATAGTACATCATATTTTATATATTTAATATATAATTTATATACTTAATTTAAATATTATTTATAATTTATGTATTATGATGATTGATAAATTATAAAATATCTTTATTAATTTTTTTTTAATATAAAATTAGTAAAATTATTAATTTAAATTAAATAAAAGTTTTACTTATAAGTAGAGAGAGACAGAGATATCTTGACAGACATGAACGTAAATATCACCAATTCAGCAGATGTAGCCGTGTTGTTTGTCTAACCGGAGTTAAGCTAATGACTTTTTAATAAATTATTCAAATTTAAAGCACAAAATCAGAAGTTTGTGGAATTCATAATGAAAAGCGTACCTTAAACTTTGCAGAACAGTGCCTGAAAGTTCTTATATATGAAAATTATTACTCTTAGAAGATTTTATGTTTTACGTCCATGTTATTTCAATGGGCACTTCAGTCTGTTTATGCCCAGCGCCATATTGATGACGTCACGACTTCAGCGGCGTATAGACGCTTTCAGTGTTTCGTCAGTCATGACGTTTTGCTTGGATACTGACTCCAAACAAACGGTTGCTATGTGTCATTTCTTATTAAATATAAATCGTAGAAAATATTACCACTGCATATAATGTATTAAAACGCTTTGCCGTGAGATATAATCATAAGATTTAGGTATAATATACAAACATAATAGAAAATACAACATAGCAACTATTTGTTTGGAGTCAGTTTCCAAGCAAAACGTCATCATTGACGTCACGACTGAAAGCGTCTATTCCGGCTGCCTCTGAGCAGCCGAAAGAAAGTAAAGGACCACATTTCCGAAATGCCTGAATTCCGGATTTTGAAGGGAGAATCGCGATCTTCGAAATAACACCTGGAATCATCGAATTCAGTACGATATTCCGATTCCGCGTGAGGGGAGAATACGGCCGTTAGATACAATGAGGTGCAATGAGTAACATGAAATGAGTTTTGTAATTTTAACAGGGATTTCTAATCCGGGGCGAACCACCTCTAAAATTCAAGTTAACTTAAACCACGTAGCATGAACACAGGTACCATTATAAAAATACAAAGCTACCTATAAAACATTTTAAAATAAAAAAGTAGAAAATCACCGAGTCCACTAGAAATTAACAAAATAGGGCAGTTTCAATCAGCTGTTTTGCAGCATAGCAACGGTATCTGGCAACAGCTTGGTAACCGCTTGGAGGTCAAGCAGTCCACAGCATCGCCATTATATTCAATCTGAAATTCCTTAACGTGTTCAAAAAAATATGTTTTCCGAATATTTTAATTCGGTAAACGGCCAGAACTGCGCGTCTAAAGACTTTCGTGTTTCAGCTTTGTTGTTCCTTCATAGCATTGACCGGTTTTAATGGTTTAGTGTTGTTGGTTTTGCTTTGGTGATTACTCTAGTTGTGGATCATTCGGGACGACAGCCGTGCAGCTATATGTCCCAAACCCTCCCCCCCTTCAAACTTCAAACTTCAAACGGCCAGAACAAGGCAAGGTATCAAGAGAAAAGTATGCTGATTAACAGTATACATCTGTATGTATTATCGATTAATGAATTTTCCTCTAAATTAGAAGTTTTATTTAGTGTACGGGATTAGCGCTTACACTTTCGATGAATTCAAATCTTACAAAAGTTTAAAAGCATATACTATCTTTCAGTGTGACTGAGTGTTCGACGTTTATATCAAACAAGAATGTGGAATACACTTAGTGATAGGAAAGGTAAGTGTACTTTTGCTTACAATGACTGCAAAATATAAATATATTTTGTGATTTGTTTCTTTTCAAGCTACAAATGCAACCTTTCAGTAAGCATGTCTTCTTAAATTTTCCCGCAAGCGTAATTTTTCTTATACTTTTTTCTGATATTATGCCGAAATTATTGCTATATATATATATTAATTTCTGTTATGCATAATCGCCTTCCTAATATGTTGTTGCTATTATGAAATACAAAACATTTGAAACAGCTTGTCTTTTATGCTTCAGAAATACTCTTATCAAACATTATAGCTTGCTTGCTGAAAGGTTTATTACGTGGTCAAAATAAATTATTTTTATTTTTTTAACATATTGTAAAATTAGTTAAAAGATTTTTTAAATAATGAAAAATAAATTATAATTTATGATTTGCTCTAAAGGATAGTAGTAATATAATTTATAGGTTACTTGTGTTAACATTCGACACGGTTGTTATTTTTATATTCTGATACAGTGATTAGAAAAAAATAATTTTCTACTGCTAAATTCAGGGAAATATACTGATATTTGATCCAAGAAGAATGGAGGGGTAATATTTGGTATTTTCTACCTTTTATGAAATGAAACAATGTCAGTGTTTTGTGGTAGGTCAGATTTCACTTTAAAATGATTAAATTTATGAAAGTTTCAGTTTGGAGATGGAAATGTTTTGTGAAAAGTTTCATGAATTTTGCGAAGAGAGTTGCTTTAATGTGAAAACTTTGGTGAAGGGTCCTTTAACATACCTAATTATTTCCTAAGCATACCTCTGAATGTATAATGGAATATTAACAATTCTACAAGTTTATTGATTAACATGTCTTTTTTTTTTTTTTTTTTTTTTAATAATTTCAAAGCTTAAAAAATGTAATCTGAATGATGTGCATGACTTATGCATGTAAATATTAATTTTTCACTAAAGTAATTTTGCAGTTTATCAATGCTAAATGTATTCAAAGATAGAAAATAATTTGTTTATTCTTGAATTAAAAAAAAAAAAAAAAGTGTTTAAGGCTATATTCTTAAGTTTAGATTAAGTCAGATTACTTTCTGAGGTACTTCTCTGTTGTCCTGTCGACCACTTTTCATAACAAAAAACTATCGCCAAACTGTAAGATTAAATGCCAAAAATGCAGTCCCATTTACTTGATGTCAGAAGCATTATACGTATTTGTTATGTCATCAAGTGGTTTTTAATTCGACATTTGCTTGTATTTTTCATTATGTTTTACTGATTTATTAGTTATTTCATTAATTAAAATAACAATTGTGTCCTTAAATTCGTATATTTTATTTATTTGGCATTATAGTTTGGCGATAGTTTTTGTTATGATTCACTTTTAATTGAAAACATATAAAATTTGCTGAGTTTATTCTTTAAAAACCATGAAATCAAATAGTGTTTTCCATTTTTTGATAAAAACAAAGGATTCATCAGAAAATCCAGACAAAATTGGCTATTTGAACCGATGAGACAACATTCGCTTCATGGGTTCAAGACTTCAGTCCTGGAGAGATTTTTTACTCATAATCAGTTCTACTTTATGTACTTAAATTATAGCAATTTTACTAGCATTTCATGCTTTTACTTTTGATATAAAATCAGATGGGGTAAAATAACTATGAAAACAGCTTTTTTTTTTTTTAATAATGCATACTTAATATTAGTATGCAAAAAATGTTTTTTTTTATTCTGCAAAAAAGATGTAAAGGATTTTTATTGCAAACTGTATATCAAACATTGTGAATTGTTATTTATTGAACGTGAATCATTTAATTATTATTTAATTGTAATTCACTATTTTTTTAATTGAAAATATTTATTATTAATTTTTTTTTTTTTTTTTTTTTTGGAGTCAGTTTTGTTGTCTCTCCCGGACAACCGGTCGATGTGATTAAAGGCTTTGGGTTCACCCAGGTGTGCAGTTTCTATTTCACAGATACCACGCTGACAGAAGTCTGGCCTAGCTTGTCATTTTTTACCTCCAAGCGAGAAGACTCCACATCCCAGATTTTGAGTGCAAGCCTGTGGCATTCCCAGAAGCCATCCTTTGAAGCCTACATCTGATGCTTGCCTTTTTCTGATTGAAAGTGGCACAGTTGAATAAATATTGTCTGCTGTGTATTAGTCAATTTGAATAATATACGCAAGCAATATTTTTTCGACTCCTGAGGAAATGTATATGGAGGAGTAAAATTGAAAAGGCGACTGCTTCGAAGATGAAAGGCGATTCTTCGACTGCTGAATGGAGCTACAAAAAATAGCAGCTTACAACATATAACAAGAGCATCCGATGATGCCCCAAGACATGGATAGTCTGGGGTTCAAGAGCAAACAGGGTGATCCTGAATTCATGGTACAAACTTTAAGGGTTGGTACAGGGCACTGTAACAGTCAATTACTCTATAGGAAACTAGGGTCAGAAATACATTTATTTAGTCAAAATTACAGGACATCTCACTCCAATCCAAAGTCACGTTTTCGTTCATAACTTTAACAGTAGTGAAGATATTTTAACAAAATTCGCAACAAACTCATCTTTGTATGAATTGTAAGAATATTCTTAAAGTATCTTCACTACTAGTAAAGTTATGGACAAAAACACAACTTCGGATTGGAGTGAGAGATGCCCTGTAATGAATGGCAACCTGATTACAGATGTTACCCAGTCTTGAAGACATAATCAGTAATCAGGTTACCATTCATTTCACATTGCAGCAGAGTGTGCGGTGCTTCTACATCTAATCTATCATATATCAGAATCGTTGACACTAAAATTGGTTTCCAAAATGTGATGATGTCTCCTGGGCTATAAATCATTACAATGACAAAATCAGGAAAAAATTACATTACTTTGATGCAAATATAGTAAAATCTCCAGTTTTATAAGTGAGAATGCAGATTTTCTTTGATGCTAACAGAAAAATATACCATTTCCCTAACAATATTGAAAAAAAGAAAATGAAACCAAATGACATGACATTTAGTAGAATTCTATTTCTCATGGCTTGAAAATAAAGTTTCTACTTTATAGATAATGCATGTTAATTTCAGAAGCGGAAGTGGCCTCTTCTGATGATAAAACATTACTTTTAAATGGAAACTGGCATTTTCATTCATGAAAATTAAATCCTCAATGATTACATAAAAATGCTATTTTCTAGATGCTTTTAGTCGTGACATCAATCCAGTGCCTGATTTACAACAGGGCATTCGGGGCACAGATCCAGCCCCCCCCCCCCCCAATTGCTACTGAAGATTTTTCAATTATTCACCAAAATCTGGAAGTTTTCACGATTAAAACACAAAATATGGAAAAACCTGTTTATTTTTTTCATTTAAAAATAACTACCGTATATACTCGTGTGTAAGTCGAAGAATTTTAGACAAAATTTGGGAGTTAAAAATGGGGAGTCGACTTATACACGAGTTAGTAAAAAAAATAAATAAATACCCAATTGCCGATATTCAGGATATTTAAAGACAGAAAATAATACATATCTTGGAATCATGAATCTAAAAACCTTTGTTTTCATTAAAAAATTAAAATTTTTCAATGAAACTTATGAAAATGTAAGTTATTGTTCAGAATCTGAATATTCATACAGCTCAGGTAATTGGGAATCCGATATTTCATTGTACATATGCTCAGATTCGGATTCCATGCTTATCAACGACTCATCGGAATCTGAAAAAAAATCTTCTGATCCGTCCATATCGTTGCTAATGCAGCATTTAAAAAAAAAAAGAATTTAATCTCCTATTACAAATCATTTTTCAACATACTATCTGAAATGTGGTTCGACTTATACATATTGAAAATTAAATTTTTTTCAAAATTTTGCATAACAATTGGGGGGGGGGGGGGTCGACTTATACACGAGTATATACGGTACTTCACTTGCACAAAAACACTCTCTCGCTAATATTAATTCTAAATTTTTATATATATATCTCGCTTCCATTTCATTATTTTTTAATTTTTTTTTTTTTTTTTCCATTGGATAGTTGAGATCAATCAATGCAAAGGCCGGTTTTTTACTTTTTGGTTTTGTTTACAGGTTTTTTTATTAAGATTCTTTCACTTTCGGAACCAATTTCGAAAAATCACTAGCGAGATAGAACACGAAAGATTGATTATGAAGCTGTTATAAAAACTTTTATTGCTAAAAAATTAAGAAGAAAATTTATAAAAAAAATTATTAAATATCTCTAAATTATTAAAGTCAGTAGTGGTTATCTTAATAATTACCGCTATTAGTGATATATATTTTTTTTTTACTCACAACCACTGTAAGCACCATTGCAAGCCACCCCCCCCCCTCCCCCTTAAACATCTGTGCCCAGGACTTGTAAATCGGTCCCTGCATCAGTCAGAAAGTTTTGTTTGAAAAGAGCAAGAACAGACTTTCTATTTATTAATACAAATCATATAAAATAGTACCATTGCAGTATTAAAACACCTGGCTATAAGATATAGGTGTAGTATACAAACAAAATAAATATAGCAACACTTTTTAGTTGGAGTCATTTTGACGTCACACCAGTGGCGCAGCCAAGGGGGGGGTTTGGGGGTTAAACCCCCCCCCCCCCCAGAGCTAAAAAAATTACTATAATTGCCGCTTATATGAATCAAAACAACTAAAGTTAAAATTAAGTTTTTTGGCCTTTCCGCCTTGGCAGAATCCACCGCTTTCTTAAATCAAATTCTATACAACAATGTGATTCAATTAAGCGGCGAAAATTCTACTTAAAACTGTGAAAGCGCATATTACAGGCATAGGTTATGTCAAAACTTGATTTTTGGACTGCGTCACTTTGTCGAGACGTCTTATAGTAAAAGATGGGTCATATACTCTCACAGAGACGCTTTGAGTTATATAGTATACAGTGGTCTGTTTTTTAATTGCATTTCTGTCTTTGTTCCACGTTCGAAACAATAACAGATCATCGAATTCCAGAGAAAAAAAAAAACATACACATTGTAAGTCTATCTCAGTTTCAAGTGGCTTTTTTTGCGTTATTTGCTCTCAGTTATATCTAAGACCAAGCTATGTGCGTACCCAGGAAAAAAATCTTTGCAAAAGTAAGAATTTAAAAAAAGTACTTAAAGTTATAAAAAGCTATTTTTCGATTATGAGCAGATTTTTGCAATCGGTGTTTCTTTCGAATCATTTGTTTCGTAGGGGGTCCAGGGTTCGGAAAAACTACTTTTTGTTTGTAACGAACTACAACTACAACTACTTTATAAAAAATGTAGTTAACTACAACTACAACTACTTATTTTTAAAAGTAGCGACTACAAACTACTTTCCAAAAGTAGTCACTACTTCGCTACTTTAGTAATCATCGCTAATTAAATACACCGCAAACTATTTTTCCGGATAGACCATAATGTAACAGAATTCTTTTGAACGTCCCTGTAAGCGAGATATAAATGCTACACATTTCATTTTCAATACTGAACATTCTATGGTAAACTTCAATAACATAAAACTTTCATGGCAGTCGGAATATATTTATGAGAGTTAGAGCACGGACAGACAAACAAAGCAAATTCATAGAACCTTTTTAATTATGTTGGAATTTTTTTTTAAAGAGGAAATTTGAAAACAAAAATTGTAATAATCTTACACATTTATGAGAGTGATGTAGCACAGTAGCGCTTAGAATCCTGCATCGGGTCGGGTTACCCGCTTTTACCCCGACCCGACCCGCCGTTCGGGTCGGCTATATTTTCCCGTTGCGGTTCGGGTTCGGGTCGGATTGACTTCAAATTTTTTGTTGCGGGTCGGGTTGGCTTTCATTCTTTCGGGTTCGGGTTGGCTTTTTGAATCTTGCGGGTCGGGTTCGGGTTGACCCGGTTTTTTAAAAGAATGTCCAAAATATTTTTTCACATTAAAAGTCTATATAAACCGCAGATCAGTTTCACAAAAGCAAAATGCGTGCCTGTCTGTTTTGTTAATCTTAGAATTCGTATCAGGAAGTTAATATAAACATACTTTTTCAACTACTGGTACGATAATGGTTATAACGAATGCTCCTGCACAGCTGAAACATTTCTGCTGAATAGTTACAATTCTAATTCTTGATACTTCTAATTTTGTTATGGCAAAAAACTGTGTGATCGACAGGAAGACAGGAAACGATTATTTAGCGTTTTGCTTCTTATAGTATTTCGTTATAAATGGAAGTTTTGAAACCGCAACTAATTTTAAACAAGTTGGAAATTGTATGCCAAACGTGACAAACGAGGTGCGTTCGTACTGTAGCTAGTTATATAAATATTCAGACCTAGATGATTTTTAATTCTGTGAAATGAATTATATCGTCTGCAGATTAATTTCTGTAATAAAATAAGTGTCTCGGTCGCTTGACGATTTAACATCCATCGGAAGCTCCTCTAACAAGAAAGCACCGATTTAAAAAAAAAAAAAAATCAAATTTCTTAATAAATATTTTTATTAATATCTCCTAAAGTTTTGATTCGATTTTAATAAAATTTGAAATGTCTCGACAAAATTCTGCAAAGATAATATATCTTAAATCTCAAACCTTTCGGTTGGGTAGTTTTTGCGTTGTTATATGCGGACGGACGGACAGACAGACAGACGGACGGACCAAGCGACGACAATAGGTGCTACGTATTTATATAATTACGAACGCACCTAAAAAACATTTAAAGATTAGATTTTTAGTTGTATACCGTTTAGAGTCCTGCATCGGGTCGGTTTACCCGCACCCGACCCGACCCGGCTCTAGATTTTTTTTGTTGTGGATCGGATTCCGATCGGGTTGACTTCCACTTTTTTACTGTGGATCCAGTTGAATTTCATTATTTCGAGTTCGGATCGGTTTCGGGTTGGGTTTTGACTCTAGCGGGTCAAAAGAATGTCCAAAATATTTTTTCAGGTTAAAAATCTATGTACAATAAGACCTCCATTCTGGTTTTTCTTCCAAAAAGAGGCCACCTCTATTTAGCGCCACTTTTTAATTCCTAAAATTTATATATTTGAAAACGCTTATATCTCTGAATAGCGGCCACCTCTAAATCTAGACACACGTAACATGTGCAGAAGATTTTTTTTATATAGAAATAAAAACAAAAAAATTTTCTATTTATTTGTATGCTTGTGGGGGGGGGGGGGGAGAAGAGTAAATTATGGGAAGTTAGGGGACAATTTAGATAGTTACTTATATATTATTATTAGGTAGAAACAAATGTGGACATTTTTTTAAAATAAAGAGTTTTAAATATTTGAAACTGTATGCTGGAGGAGGGGCAAAAAGGGAAGCGTAAATTTTGGGGACAAGGCAATAATTTTTATTTGTTGTCATTAGACAAATGAGTGAAAGATTTTATTTTTGTATAAAAATAAAGATTTAAAAATATTTTAAACTCCTTTGTATGCTACTATGGGGAAGCGTGAATTTGAGAGATTAGGGATAATTTAGAGGATTTATGTTTAGATAAATCCATTCTTTTTCTTTTTTTAATAAGGATTTTACATTTCTTTGCTTGCTGGGGGTGGGAGGCAAAAGGTAGAAGAAATTAGTCAAATAAAGATCTAACATAGCCAGACGACTATATTTTGGTAAAAAAAAATCGTAGTCGTATAAAAATACATTATATTGAGAAGATTTCTATGGATTTAAATAACAGTACACAAAGTTTCTGACACCCAAACTGTGAAAATGACAGCTAATTTGTGACTGTGCCCGTCGTCTATGGAGAAATATATGACACTGCAAATGAGATTTGTCGCTGACGTTCGCAAATTGTTGCAGAGAACATATTTCGCACGAAAGAAACGAGTTATAATCATGTGATTTGAAGATTGGGACCTTTTTTCCTCCCTCCGAAAGTAGCGTCGATGCGCGCTACAAACTACTGATATTTTGTATCGCGCTACTGGCTACACTACACTTTTTTAATGTAGCGCGCTACACTACAAACTACTGGAAAAAGTAGCGGCTACTGTAGTTTCGCTACTTGTAGCGCGCTACTTCCGAGCCCTGAGGGGGTCTGTACACAAAATTAAAGACTATATTTCATTTGTTGGTAATGTTGCAACGAACTCTTGCTTATGATGGAGATTCGTATATTTATCGTTAAAATTTTATAAATTAGTTGTGGTTCCTCTTTTAGCTATTTTTAATTCTATCGCGCTTCTAATATTGTAAACGCTGTTTAAATGAATCATAACCAACGTAATTGCGGAGAAAAGCATTATGATTTCATTCATTTAAAAGACTGATTCCATTAACCGATTATTCATATAACCGGCGACCATCTTTATTATAAACTCAAAACCCCCCCTTGAACCGAATTCTGGCTGCGCCACTGCGTCACACTAAAAGCGTCTTATTGAAATAGATGTTATGTGCAGTCATTTTTTTTCCTTTAAATTGATATGTTTATTTTCAAATATGTTTAAATGAAGATACTACATCATTTTAACATACTTATAGTAAAGGTTTTAAATTTTATATATGAAAATGTGCATCATCTGCTCTGAATGACGCCAATTTTGTATGTGAAAACAGAGCAAGTTTGATATTTTATTGGCTAATAAAAATATTTTCCATACATAACTCTTTTTATGCAACAGGAAAGGAAATATTGCATTAGAAAATTTAATTTTTTTGAAGTTGACAATTTTGTTTTGGTTCTAAAACATATCACGTGTATATCAAGTTTCATGAAAGTCTGTCAAAAATTGTAGATTTATATAAGCATTAGTGCAATAAAGGGAGCGGGGGGGATTTCAGTGTGTACATATTTCATTGCTATTTCTTTCCCCCCCCCCCTCTGAAAATGCTGTGTTTTAAACACATACATGCTAAATATATTATGGTTGATTGTGATTTTCATTATGGCAGTTTGTTATGGCTATTAATCTCATGGAGGTGTTTATTTAAGCAAATAGTAATCCGCTGAGTTTTAAATTAATGTAGTGATTATTCTAGATATAGTTAACATATGACTTCACCATGCATGTTCTAGGTGCCAAGAAAGCTGTGCCTAGGTGCTGTTACAATCTTCTTTTTCACCCAGTTTTCTTGATAAAATAAAAATATGTATCAACGTAACATATCTGACAATTTTAAGCATATTGGTGTTAGTTTTAATGCTAATAATGGCAGAAAAGTTTGAGGTAAACATGACAATTCTTTATTGATTTAACAAACTAGCAATTGTACCCAAACATGCTTCACCATATTATGGTGAAACTCCAATTGTATGTTGAAAATAATATCACTTTCACTACAAATAATAAAATACAGTGCTTGCATTAAAAGAGGTATTTGTTGAATATATCTAATAAATAGACCGAAAAGGCCAATTAAAACTTAGTCATTCTGCTCATGATCAACTGTTTCTTTTTAATTTGTTGCTCATTGTCAACTATTTGTTTTCAAACAATCTTTCATTTTAAGTATTTGATTTATAATTATATATATAAATGGGATAATAAACTGACTCTGGAATGAAGAAAACCCTTCATGTTTGAAGAATGAATAAAAACCTTTATTATTATTTTTAAAGACTAATTTAAAAATAATGGCTTTATAAAACAATTTCTACTGATAATTCAAGTTTATTTTTGACTTGAATGGATTCATAATGATATTAAATAAGTAACATATCATGAAACATTAAAAAGTGAAAATTTGATTTTTTTTAAATTATGATATAGACTTTCTTTTAAAGAAATACTTTTAAAAATTACATTTATTTTAATTCCAAATGTTTATTTATTTTTTTAAGAGAATGTTTTAAATACTGTTTTAATATTTTCCTTGTTTATTAAAAAGGCATTGTTATGAAGCATTATATACATAATAAAATTTAAATAAACTCTCTTTGTAACTCTTTTTTTAAATTAAAAAATGCTTTGAGTATTTTCTTATTGTCTAATATACATTCTGTTATTTAAACAACACAAGTAGATACATGAAAAGATCATTTATAATAAAATTATAGTCAAATGATAATAACAGAAATTTTTTAATAAACTTCCTTTATTTGAAAATACAAGTTACAGAAATAAAACAGCAAAATATTGTTCTCTATTAAAAATATTATCACATAACAAATTTATTATTGAATATAATGATATACTACATATCAGAAATAAAATACATAAATAACAGTCTGGCACGATACTTTACAGAAAACTTCATTCGATTGGTCTGCAGAAACAGGTATGTATTTTAATCTAATGGGAGAAACAAGTTATTAATAATTTTCAGTTATTATAAATAAAAAGTGATAAATAATAACATCAAAGCCAAGCACTAACATGCTTTAAAAAAAATAAATAAATAAAAAATCAGTTTATTATTAAAATAAATACATAAATTAATCAGCAAGATGAAAAGAAATGTCTCATTCAAATTGCTAAGAATACCCTTGGATTTGAAGATATCAGAAATACAAGTGGTTTTAACTCCAGTTCCAAAAAAAATATATATATATATTACTATTTTATTTATAGTGTAGTATATATTACAGCCACTCATTAATTAAAGAAACTTATTGATGAAAAGAAAATTAACATAAGAGGATTGTTTTAAGAAATATCAAAACATATACTAAATGTTAAAACAGGAACGAAAAATCTTGTGTCAAGCATAGATTATGAAGCACTTTCCAACACAGCTAGAAAACTGTAAAGAAACTCCACCATTAAATAAGGTAAAAGAAGCTATGTAAGTAAACAGTTCAGAAAACATAATACATTGAAAAATAGTGTTTTCAAAATTACCTACCAGTGTCAAAAAAGTAGTCCAATTATTTTGTGCAGCCCTGTATATGATCAATAGATGTGGATATATAGCCTGATAAAATTTAGTTCTGTTAGAATATTCACATTTAGCAATTTTCGCCAATCGATGGGAATGACATGTTTAAAGGAAATCCAATGTTAAATATCTTACTTAAAAAAGAATATTATTATTATTCTAGTATGCTTTAAATGTTTTGTTATCTTTCATGTAATCTTTTCAGGAATAGTATGGCTAATATGACACACAATGCAATAAATAAATAAAAAATCTGAAAATTTATCCTCAGGTAGTAATTGACAGGTATTTGCATAGTTATTGGAAAAAGACATGTTCGATTAAAAGCAATCTGTAATTTAAAGAAGATATTATAATAATCATAATAAACTGATAAAAACAACAAGTAATTTTATGTTAGCCAGATACTAGTGATATAATATACAGTACATGTTAAAAGGGCACCAGTGATATATATATATATATAGATGTATATCTATCACTGGTGTCCAGCTAACATAAAAGTACCTTCTGAAAAAAAAAATATGAAGTTTTCTAACTGAAACCATTCCTTGTTGTGAAAAGGGTGGAGGGGAATTCATGTAATGTACTACAGATTAATTATTAAAGAAAATTTCAAAAATAAACAAACATCTAATAAAACTTTTAAAATAATAAGGAATGGTTTAATAATTAGCAATAATAATTAAATGTAAAAACTGTTTACTTAAAAACATATTTGTTCATTTTAACAAAAGTTAAATTTTACATTTGTGTAGTTACCATATTCGATTGAGTTTTGTTTTGTTTTTTTTGTGGGGGAGAGGGCTAAGAACCTAAATATAATATTTTAGATATATTAGGATGGATTCATTGAAAAAATTAAAACTGATGAATAACAATGCCAATCATGTACAGAGATTGCTATGATCAGTCAATTATATGACAGTAACAGAGTAAACTGAGAAGTGATTTAAAAATGAATTATATGGCTAAAAATTTATTGGAACCAGTTTTAGGATAAAGTTAAAAATTGCCAGTAATAATATTAAATAAATACCTGAAATAAATCAAAGTATTTACTCACAAAAAAAGACATTACTGAACATTATGAATTACGATAGCACTATTCTAATTTTTATTCATATACTGACAAATTTGGGTTTTTAAATTCATGCCTATGAAACAAGGTGAGTTTTGAAATAAGTAACGTAACTAACAATTAACAAATGAACTGGTAACATAGTATATAAATACAGGAAAATAGTACTTAAAGAATTTATGAATACATAGCTTTATAAAGAGTTCAGTAATATAAAAAGTAACATAGCTAACAAATGAATTTTAGTAGCGTAGTACGTAAATACCTGAAGATAGTAATTTACGAATACATAAAATAAACTTCTACAGTTATGAAGCAATGTAGAGAAACATTAAAAATATCTGAAAAATATTACGTACCTTTGGTTTGTAAATCTCTTTTTTATTTCAAATCTTCTAAGCGATTTGTTGCAAAGAACAGTCGTTTCTCGTCTGTGAACCTGATCTGTGTTTGTGTAAGATAAGGGTTGGATGGTTCATAGTACTTGTGTGCCCTCCAACCCGACGTCATCATGACGTCTATTGCAACTGCCCTATACATTAAAATACTCAGTTCTGAACGCAGGCTCTTCAGATTACCCACTCCATATTTCAGTCTCCTTCGACCGCGTGCGACCACTATTCGTGAACAGAGCTAAAAATACTTTGGATGTTATGTTCTGCTTAATTGTTAATCAGCCAACCAACCGATTTGTGAATTTGTTGTTGCATGTTGCTTGTAAAACTGTAAATAAAGAGCGTTGTTATGTTTAACGTTTAATTTATATTTCAGTAAGTTTCTTAATTTCTTTATTATCTTACATATTTATAATCTGTTATCGTTACTGATTTTTTTTTTTTTCAGCGAATATCTAAAGATTCCTGCCAATACAAATAATTTTTGTTCTCTTGCATGATTAATAACGCTCTCACATTCTTTTTGAATCTGTGACTTTTAAAATGAATTTCTTGATCGTAATTTTCGCATTAACAAGTGAAATAATTTGCATTGGGGAAACGGGATATCATAATTATTTAACAATGCTGGGCCGTTAGGTTTGTATTTCAATATAGGAAAGTTGAATTTAAATTTAGTTCCACTAGATGTCATAAATATTCGTCTACTTCTTGTTTCTCATATTAGCTGCTACTTCACTGTACTGTTGTGAAAAGGAAGGACTTATTTAAAATACCATTGTAATTATCATGCAAATATAAATCAATTTCAGTCAGACAATATAAATAATACGTAGTAAGTTTCACAAATTGAAACAAATATCAAATTGAAACAAATCTGATATTTCCAAAGTATTCGTACATGTATAAATTTGTCCGTGGAAAGCCGATCTTTCATCCTTTGCACAATTGGAAGTACAGTTGAAGCACTTTATAACGAAATACGATATAACGAAATGCTCATAACCATTTAGTTGGTCTGTGTGTTAAAGAATACAGAATTCGAAACGATATTACGAAATATTTATAGCGAAAAGCACGATATAACGAAAGCAATTCGAGCATGAAAAGTGAAATAAAAACGATATAGCGAATTTTTCATTTTTTTTAAAACTTAACGCGGGAAATAGGATCCAAAAACATTATTTCTTAAATACCACCTTTTTTTCCATGACATAACATTCAACATTTTTCTCTACGGCCAATCACATATTTTCAATACTTCCAAGAGAGGTTTGAGGGAGGGGCAGTGTTTTAAGACAGACAGAGAGGCGACAGTTTATCTGAACTGTATTGTTCTTTTTTATTCGATGACTGATTTCATTAGCATTTGCTTTTCCTGTGAATTTATCGCGTGTTAATTTTTAAAACTCTTTGCTCACTGGCTATGTCTGGCAAAAGAAAATGTTTGAGTTTAGACGAGAAAGTGGAAATTATAAAATGCGTCGACAATAATGTTAAAAAAAGTGATGTAGCAAGAAAATTTGCTATTCCAAGTATCACTCTTAGCACAATATTGAAAGATCAAGAAAAAATTCTCAAAATTTTCGAAAAGGGTGCAATTTCCTCATCGTTTAAACGTATACGCACAGCGAAATATGCAGATGTGGAGGAAGTATTATTTTCATGGTTTAAAGATGCAAGATCCAAAAACATCCCTATTAGTGGAAGTATTTTGCATGAAAAAGCATACGCATTTGCCGAAAAACTTGGATATAAAGACTTTCATGTAAGTGATGGTTGGCTGAGTAAATTCAAAAAAAGATATGAAATTGTGTGTAAAAAGTTATGTGGAGAAGCAGCTTCTGTTTCAGAAGAAACAATTGAAGAATGGAAAAACGAAAACTCTAAAATATTTGAGGATTACGATAGAAAAGATATATTTAACATGGATGAAACTGGATTATTTTTTCGTTTGATGCCTGATAAAACTCTAACTTTAAAAAAAAGAGACTTGCCACGGTGGGAAAAGGAGCAAAGATCGACTTTCATTAGCAATATGCTGCAATGCCGACGGCTCTGAAAAGCGAAAACCTCTTATAATTGGAAAAGCAAAGAATCCACGATGTATCCCAAAAGACGTAATGAAAGTTTTGACTGTAATGTACAGGCATAACCGCAAAGCTTGGATGACAAAATGTCTTTTTGAAGAATGGATTTCAGATTTTGACAAAGAAATGCAAAAAGCCAAAAGAAAAGTTCTGCTTATTTTAGACAATGTATCCTCGCATGCGAGTTCTGTTCGTCTTAAATGTATAAAATTACTTTTTTTGCCACCTAACACTACATCCAAATTACAGCCACTAGACCAAGGAATTATTCATTAGTTTAAAACTAAATACCGGAAGGTGCTTGTGAAAAAAATAATCGTGAATTCAGATGACAATAAAGAAACAAAAATAGACGTGCTGAAAGCAATTTATATGATAAATAACACTTGGTGCGATGTTTCGAAAGAAACTATTGTTAACGCTTTTGCAGTTTCGGGAATATTCCCATCACCTTCAAATAGTAATGAAACTGTTTCTTTACCTGAATTGGAAGATGCATATGAACTGATATCGTCCTTCAACCCGACTTCTGACTTAACTTTGATCAATACGTTAACGTTGATGAACACATAATAGCAAATGAAGAGTTCAATGAAGAGAATATCGTTAAAAAAAGTGCAGAAAATGAGTCGTCTATCAGACGACTTCTTCCAGCACAGACGGCAGTGTCAGTGAGGAAGAATAATTTATAGAAGCTGGCGAGAAACTTTTACCATCTGATGCACTCGAGTATTTACAGAAAATTGTGTGTTACATGCATAATGAAAACTTCTTAACGGACGAAATTACCATGTATGTTGACAAAATAGAGCGTACAATATTAGATAATGCTGTTAAGAAAAGAAAGCAGAGCTTGATAACTTCATTTTTCAAACCTATATAGGTATGTAAAACTACAATTTAAGAGAATTAAATCAATAATATTTCTTTAGATTTAAATTTGCCCGGTTTTTTCATGTGTAGCATAGATATTGTATGTGTGTGTATGTATATATATATGTATATATATATATATGTATATATATATATACCGTTAAAATAATACAACAAATCTCTAATTATCTGAAATCCAGTCATCCAGATCTATAATCACAAAATTTTAATTTTATGATATGATTTGTACATATATATTTGTAAAAATATAGTTATCTTGAAATTACTTTTTAATTTAGCGCTTTTCTTCTTTTCACATTTTTTAGTAAATGTGATCTTTCCTACGAAGGCTTTAATTTAATATGAATACAAAAGACCTACTTTTTTTTTTATTAAACAAAAGCAATTTTATGGGATATCTTTATGTAATAAATCGCCCTTTTTAACACTTTCCAACATAGTTGAAAAGTGTTTATGACTTCGGATTGTCTGGCCGGCTGCCGTCTGTCCGTGCTCTAACTCCCGTAAATATTCTGGGATTGCTCTGCAATTTTTATATGTTATTGTCGTTATCTATAGCATGTTCCCTATTTCAACGGAAGTGTGTAGCACTTATAGCTTTTTTACAGGGACACTCAAAAGAATTCCGTTACATTACGGTCAATAGGGAAAAATCATTTGCGGTTTATTTTAATGATGTTACACAATTTCAAATACATTGTTATTGATATATATCACTAAGGTGCATTACAAGAAGCTTAATATGGAATAGGGTGTGCATAGCACTTATAGTTACTTTACAGGTACAGTCACAAGAATTCCGTTACATTACGTCTATGGAGAAAATTCGTCTGCGGTTTATTTAAATAATGTTTCACTATTTTAAACGCATTGAAATTTATGTATATCACTAAGGTGCATTATAAGAGGCCTACTACAGAATAGTGTGTGTATAGCAGTCATCATTCATTTACAGGGACACACAAAAAATTCTCTACTGTCTGTTAACAATAATTCCTGGAAGTGCGTTTTAAGTTACTGAACGCGATTTTAAATTTAACTCACTTTTTGTCTATTACGTGGTGTGTATAAATTTTGTAGATCATATACAGGGAAGCACAAAAGTTCGCGAACACATTTCCGTTTATTGACAGAAACTCCAGAAGGAGAATTTTAAACTGTGCTACGCGTTTCCTAACTGAACTAAAATTTAGCATACTATGTAGTATATATACAAATCTATAGATCCTATACAGGGCTGAATAAAAGTATTGGGATATTTTTCCGAATATTGTATATGTTGGAAATTCCTAAAATTATGTTTTTAAATATGTTATGCGTTTTCCAAATTATTTACTTAGATGTTATCTTTCAGCTTATTAAACGGTATGATTTGTAAAATTATTTTGGAAGCGTTGGAAAGTGTTACATAATCTATGCTTGACGCATGATTTTTCGTTCTTGTTTATGACTGTCTTCATTAACCGGATTGCTGCATTAGTGTTGAATTCAGACACTTTTCTCCGGGAGGGATTTATGTGGCTATGGGGGGGAAACATTGTAGAGCTCCGGGAGGGAAATTGCACTTTTTTACCATTAAAAGCATACAATCTCAAATCTGCCGGGGGGGACATTTCAATGCTCCGGGGGGGGGGGGGGGAATGTCCCCCCCGGCCCAACCCCTGAATTCAACACTGCTGCTGCATACTCAGATTACGTTCAGATCACATTAGTCCGGATAATTGGAGTTCTTACTGTATAACAATATAATTCGTTCTAACGTTTTAACAAAATAATTCGTTATAACGTTTTAACGAAATAATTCGTTATAACGTTTTAACGAAAGCACGTTATAACAAGCAAATCTTTGAAGCACTTTCAATTTCGTTATAAGGTGCTTTGACTGTATTGTGATATCATTTTTGTGGCATGATGCGAGATGTATTTATTACACTCACGCACAGATCTTTGGCGACTTTTTCATTGGCGCGATTTCCAAACTCGCGCCAAACCAATAACTTAATACAATAGCCAGGTTACCATTAAAGGAAAAAATTCTCAAAATTTGGCGACTTTTTTCCTTTTTATAACGGATTAAAAAAAAAAAAAACGTTTGTGAGTGTAATACATCATAGCTGAATTTAATTCTAATCTGTTATATATATATATGTAAGTAACTTACATTTTTAAGCTAATTTTATGTAATATCCATAAGGTTTTTTATGTATACTTTTAATGATTAGTATATATGAATCGAGAGACAAACACGCTCAAGAGGCTCAAAATAGTAACATAAACAAACAACCTCATAACTAGGGATGCACTGAATATTCAATATTTATTAGGAAATTCATCCATATTACCGAATGCTTGGTTAGGCCGAATATCAAACTATTCGGCCTGTCCGAATATTGAAATATTCATCCAAACCGAATACTTAAAAAACTTTTTTATTTAAATATTTTAAAACCCCACAATTTCTACTTTTAACTGTCAATTAATGAAGATATTCAAAATAATTAGAAATATAATCATATTTCAATGAAAGAATGTGTTAATATCATTTATTCTCTGTTTGAAAAGTATCACTTAAGAAAATTAACCATTAACAATGACCTTCATAGGAATTAATGATGCACAAATAAATGCAAGTTCCTAAATATTGTGTAGTAAATAATCTGTTTCTTGTTTTATCGCAAACATCATGTTTCAAAACTAAACATAAAAAAAACTTTCACAGGTGATAATAGACATCAAGACAGACAATTTTTGTCCAGGAAACCAGGATCATAACATACTTATTCAATCAAAAATAAAGTGCATCTTGCTCCAGGTAAAAAAATCAGTACCAATTTATATCAGGATCTAACTGAATCTAAAGTTTTATTAAATTCCCTGCATTAGGTCTTGAGATATGGCTATCGCTAAAATCGTGTAAATCTGGAAAAATGCAGCATAGCAGCGCCACCTGTTGAGAGATTTCTATCAGAACCTACTAAGCAGCAGCTTATGTCAATGTCACACTGAATCCGAAGTTTGATGAAAATCCATGCTGTAGTTCTTGAACTATAGCTATCTTGAAAATCGTGAATAATGCAGCATAGCAGCACCACCTGTTGGGCTGTATGCACCAAAACCTAATCAGAAACAACTTATGTCAATGTTTAACTGAGTCTGAAGTTTGATGAAAATCCATTCATTAGTTTTTGATATAGAGGTATTGCAGAAATCGTGAAAAATGTAGCATAGCAGTGTCACATCTTGGGCGATTTACACCAAAAGCTAATCAGCACCAATTTCTATCAAGGTCTAACTGAATCGAAAGTTTAATTAAATTCTGTGCATTAGTTCTTGCGATAGAGTGCCCACAAAATGTTTGTCACATATAGACATACAGAGAGGTATTTTTTAAAACATTCAAATTGTGTTCAAAACCTTCTAAAACATATAGATCTGTTAAAAACTGGAAGTCGAAAATTTTCATCAATCCAATACTTTTCTCTTATAAAGATAGCAAAAAGTAAAATAAAGAGAAAACTGCCCAGTTAAACTGAGGGCATTCAGCTCACAGTCTATTCACACTAAGTGTATATTAAACTCTTATTTCAAAGAATTTGAAATAAACCCTCGAAAAATAAAGAAATTGACAATATATTAATGGGGGTATTATCCTCCCGTTCCCCCCTTATAATTAACTAATGAACCCCCCAAACTAAGCAGGGAAGCGCCTTATTACAGTGAACCTATATACAAAATTTGAAGCAAATAGGATAATTCTGCATGAAAAACCCATTTATCTAAACTAAGGGGGGGGGGGTTAAACCCCAGTTACCCCCATTATACTTAATCAATAAACCCCCAAAACTAATCAGGAAAGTACCTTATCGCAATGTATATACAAAATTTGAAGAAAATGGGATAATTCTGCATGAAAAACCCATTTATCGGAATTAAGGGGGGGGGGGGGGTTAGTCCCCCGTTCCCCCCTTTATACTGAACCAATGACCCCCAAGACTAATCAGAGAAGTGCTTTATCACAATGAACCTATATACACAATTTGAAGAAAATCGGATAATTCTGCATGAAAAATGTTTATCTAAATTAAAGGGGGGGGGGGGTTAGACCCCCCCGTTCCCCCCTTTATACTTAACCAATGAACCCCTAAAACTAATCAGGGAAGCGCCTTATCTCAAGGAACCTATAACCAAAATTTAAAGCAAAACGGTTAGTTCTATCAAGAGTTCTCGCGTTACGTACATACGTACATGCATACATACAGAACGGGCGGGCACATTAGCTCTCAGGCAGGGGTCGGAAGTAGAGCGCTACAAGTAGTGAAATTACTGTAGTCTCTACTTTTTACAGTAGTTTGTAATGTAGCGCACTACATTTTGAACAATGTAGTGTAGCGAGTAGCACAATACAAAAAATCAGTAGTTTGTAGCGAGAACCGGCGCTACTTTTAACGCTACTTCAGGGGGGGAAAAATTGCCATTCTGCAAATCTCGTGGTCGAAATTGCTTCTTTTGTGCAGAATTTGTTCTGCTCAAAAATTTCCGAATCGCAGTTGGCATAGCTCAGCTGCAGAGTGTATAGTAACGCAAAGCATAAAGTCATATTTTTTCTCCATTGAAACTTGCTGCTGAAATCAAGTACTAACCCACCAAAAGAAATAATTTCCTTGTTGGCAACACTTGTCTATTTATTCGTTATTAAGTTTTCATGATTGAACGCCGGATTTCTTATTATTCGTAATTGCTCTATTTACAGATTTTTTTATTTTTTGCATTTAGGATTGTTTTCTGTAATTTTCTAGATTATATTATTTTTCTTAATTTTACTACGAAATCTTTTAAGTGTGTATAAACTAACGTTTTGGAGAAAACATTTTTTTGTATGTTATCTTTCTTAATATTTTAATGCCCTCGGTTATGTGTGCATTTATTTAATCGTATCCTGGCAGACGTGATATAACGAGGGATCACTTTATTATTTAATCTGTGTCTTCAATTTCGGTGTAAATTGAACACTTTGACAAAATTTGAAAGTAGCGAAGTAGTGACTATTTTTGAAAAGTAGTTTGTAGTCGCTACTTTTTTAAACAAGTAGTTGTAGTTGTAGTTAACTACATTTTCGACAAAGTAGTTGTAGTTGTAGTTCGCTACAATAAAAAAGTAGTTTTTCCGACCCCTGCTCTCAGGCTTTGATAGCCTGTGAGCTAAAAAACTAGGCATAACTTGGAGCTTACTAACAATGTTAAATATTTTCAACTTTAATGTTTGGGGAATGAGGAGAGTGTTCAAGCAAAAGGAAGGAAATGAAAATTTTGGGGTGGGGTGGGGGGCACAAAAATTTGTCGAAACGCAGAAGACTGTCACCTCTTACCAATATCGTTCTGCAGAAATATATACAAAAGATCCTTTTGCTTTTGCATGTATCTTCTCCCCTTCTCAAATTTTTTTTTTTCCAAATTAAAATTTTTTTCTGCAAGAAATCTTTCCCATTCTGTGACACTGTCCCCATGTTGCTGCGATTCTGCCACGAGGCTGAAGTCAAAGCCCCCAAAGAAGTAGTAATTCCAATGGACATGAACAATGTACAATAATGTAACTGATTATTTCTCTTTTCCTGGAAAATTTGGCTAACATTGTAATAGTCACTGCAATTTTCAAGCTATTGATTTCATATATTATTTTCATTTTAACACTGCAATAACGGTCAGGCCCCACTACAACAACAACACTGCAATAAGATACATGGGAAACTGGTAATATGGCCCAGAGTCCATATTTAAAGAGAAAATTTTTTATTTTTATTTTAAGGTTTTCTTTTATGCTCCTGGGTCATTTCATGGTAACTTACGTTACATTTAGAATAATTTTCTTTAGTAATTTTCGTAGTATAATGCCAAAAAATACTGAAAATATAATGTTGATACGATTTGTTACTTAAAACAATCCAGAGCGAAATTTGGATAAAAATTACCTACCTTTAGTGATATTTCTTGAACACTGGCAATTATATTTATTATGGTAACTTACGTTCTTTTTTCAGTAACATAAGTTACCATAGTAAATATAATGTTTAGATTTAGAGTTCAAGAAATAGCTCTAAATTTAAGTAATTTTCATCAAATTTTGCTTTGTATAGGTTTATTTAACAAATCATACCAACATTACATTTTGAATATTTTTTAGTGTTATATTACAAAAATTATTAAAGAAAATTATTCTAAATGTAACTTAAGTTACCATGGAATGACCCTCCTTCCAATGACCGAAATTAATATGATGGCCATCAGAAGGAGAAACATAAATTCTAATTGTTTTAATATTTTAGTATACAGGGTAATGACAGAGTAAAATTTAATAAAAGAGATGAAATTTTAAAATTATATTATATATGTTTTTAATTATTTAAAATTTGAAAGACAAATCTAAATAATGATAGAAACTATTAATATATATATATATATATATATATATATATATATATATATATATATATATATATATATATATATACATATATATTATATAATTTAGAGCGAATAAATAGGGAATTATTAACTTTTATATTATTTTATAGTGAAATTACGTAATAAAATATGTGACAGCATCACATCATCTAATTAGAGGTTTAATTGTTGTGGAAATCTACATTCTTGGTAGTATAGGTGAAAACTGGGAAATTTAGTTAGTAGCCAGTGGCCGGTAGACTCAGTTTCATTAGTGGCCACTTTTTAAAGTTAGTAGCCACTATTATGTTTCAAACTTTCTTGACATCTAGATAAATTATAATCGTTGTATATAAACATATTTTTCTATAAGAGTTTTATACCTATTGTATGAGTATGAGTGTATTTCGCATGATTAAACAGTATCTCTTAAAGAAAAATAATCCAACTGGTGAGTATGTGGCAGGAGTCGAAATACTGAAGATACTGAAATGTCCTTAAAACACGCTTGTATTCGGTGCGAAAAAAGAATAAATTACTTGAAATGCATGTTGAATCAAAGCTGATGAATATATTTTGCAGAATAAAACTGTATTTCTTGAAAAAATAATCCATAATAATGCCAACTAAAGAGTAATCATAACATGCACGTAAGAGCACATGAGAAAAAGCCGAAATATTGAAAATACAGCTAAGTCGTTGAAATCTGTTTACATCTGGTAGGAAAAAGAATTAACCAGGTCTCTAATTAGATTTAATCAATGTAAAGATGCATATTTCTATGAAAAATTGTGTATTTCACTTGGCAATCGATAACAGATTTTTTAATCGCCACTTGGCAAGTGGCGATCGATGGCAGATTTTTTAATCGCCACTTTTTAAACTTTAATTGCCACGTGGCGAGTTGTAATCAGCAATTTCTTTGTATATAGTCCCCTAATTTTGCCTTTATTAATGCTGGGCCTCGCAGCATGAGTTCTCCGTGTCCCACCTTTTTACCGGCTCTTCTTTTCTTCCACTTCCAATAAGTACCCTATTATGTGCTTCTAAAAATCACATGGAATAAAATTTTTAAACTTTTGTATCTTAAAAATTATTTATAAAAAAAATATTTGATTAAAAATTTTAATGTTTTAGGTTAAATAAATCAAAATGCTTACTGACTGTCCTGATCCCAGAGAAGTGTCTGTAAGTATTTTTTATTGAAATTGAATTTCATATTATTAATACTAATGGTATGCAAGCTTATTGTTTATGTCATTTTACTCAAAATGTTCAGAATTCAGTTTAAATATTTAAATACATTGAAAAAAAAAGGAGGAATGCTTTGTTATACTATGTTATATCCAATCTTTATCTATGTCTGTCTTTCTGCTGTTGACCTTTTCCTTATTCAATAGAAATGTATATAATGTTCTTCTGTTATCTCAAATTTGTTACATAAAAGTTAAACAAAGATTTTTCATTATTTCAATAATATATAAATGTCATCTAGGTAGCATTTACAATTTCAAAAATTTCTGATTTCTGCCATTGAATAACTATTGCAAGAATTATATTTTTAGAGATTTCAATTTGAATTCAATCTCCATTTAAAAATTTTTTTTTTCCCTCAGATAAATTATTTCAATGAGAATTAAGTGAGTAATGTTTTGATAGCAACATCTACAGTCAATTATTTCAAAATTTTAATTTTAGTGTAAATGTGTAAAAAAAATCTTTCTAAAAACTTCTATTACAGTGACTTCCCATTATAATGATGGTCTTTTTCTATGTGAAAGAAGGAAGTATCTCAAGCAAAGTCAGAGAATACAGGCAAACACTGTTCATAGAAGTTTTTTTTGGATTTCCAGAAACATATATAGAGAGAATGAAATAAAATAATGCCTCCCTCCCCCCACCCTTTCATTTACTAGTACAAACTCGGAGTAATACTAGGGAATCATACAAATATTTTTATAAGCTAATTGAGAGACATTTTACTTGAAGAGGCAATATTAAGAATTTTGCTAATTCTCAATTAGACACTAAATGGTACTTTTATATAAATATATATATGCATACACAGAGTTTCTCCCAGACAGTTTCAGAAGGGTGCTTGCTGCACCCTGCCTGCCCTTTAGTTTACAAAATAGCATCCTTCTTGCCCCCTCCAGTAAAGTAATTAGCACCCTTCTTGCCCTCATTAAAAAAGTGTCCTTTCTCCTTTTTGCATTAAAAAATTTGCTTTCATAATAAAAACTGACTCAATGTTGTCTTAAGAGTGTTTTGACTTTGAAATATCAAAAGTGGCTTTAAAAACCAAAAGAATACCTTTAACAATTAAAACAAGAACAAAAAATCATGCTTCAAGCATAGATTATGTAACACTTTCCAAGGCTTCCAAAATAATTTTACAAATCATTAGCGTTTAATAAGCTAAAAGATAACATCTAAGTAAACAATTTGGGTACTTTTCGGTTAGCCGGGCGCCAGTGAAATTTATATATCTATGTATACATATATACACATATATATATATACATACACACATTTATATATGCATGTATATATATATACATATATATACACATACATATATGTGTGTATGTATACATATATATGTATATATAGATATATACATTTCACTGGCGCCCGGCTAACCGAAAAGTACCACAATTTGGAAAATGCATAACATATTTAAAAACCTAATTTCAGGAATTTCCAACATATACAGTATTCGGAAAAATATCCGAATACTTTTATTCAGCCCTGTATATGATCTATAGATTTGTATATATACTACATAGGATGCTAAATTTTAGTTTAGTTAGGAAACGCGTAGCACTGTTTAAAATTCTCCTTCTGGAGTTTCTGTCAATAAGCGGAAATGTGTTCGCGAACTTTTGTGCTGCCCTGTATATGATCTACAGAATTTATACACACCAAGTAATAGACAAAAAGTGAGTTAAATTTAAAATCGCATTCAGCAACTTAAAACGCACTTCCAGGAATTATTGTTAACAGACAGTGCAGAATTCTTTTGTGTGTCCCTGTAAATGAACGATGACTGCTATACACGCAATATTCTGTAGTAAGCCTCTTGTAATGCACCTTAGTGATATATATAAATTTCAATGCGTTTAAAATAGGGAAACATTATTTAATTAAACTGCAAACGATTTTTCTCCATAGACGTAATGTAATGGATTTCTTTTGACTGTCCCTGTAAAGCAACTATAAGTGCTATGCACAGCATATTCCATATTAAGCTTCTTGTAATGCACCTTAGTGATATATATCAATTACAATGTATTTGAAATTGTGTAACATCATTAAAATAAACCGCAAATGACTTTTCCCCATAGACTGTAATGTAATGGAACTCTTTTGAGTGTCCCTGTAAAAAAACTATAAGTGCTACACACTTCAGTTGAAATAGGGAACATGCTATAGATAACGACAATAACATATAAAAATTGCAGGGCAATCCGAGCATATTTACGGGAGTTAGAGCATGGACAGACGGCCATATGGCAGACAAACCGAAGTCATAAACACTTTTCAACTAGGTTGGAAAAAAGTGCCCTAGGTGTTAAAAAGTGCCCTTAAGAATAAAAAAAGTGCCCTTTTCTCGCCAGCAGTACCCCGCCTTTTTTTTAAACCTGGGGGAAACTCTGTGCATACTATACATATATGTATGTATATACATGTGTCTATATACAGCGTGTCCACGTATAACCTGACCGACCTTTATTTTCGCAACCGTTGGTCCTAGATACATACTTCCAATTACAAAAATGGTTTAAATAAGGTAAAGAATTATTTTTAAAGCGATTTGTGTCAAGAAAAACATTTATTTAAAAATTGCGAAATTTAAATTTTTATACGGTCCCCCGGTCCTATAAGTGATATTTAGTAAAAATTTACTGTGACACTAACAAGTAAGACAAAAAAAGTTCCATTCATCTAACATTAAAATTGACCGAGTTATGAAACTTTGAAATGCATGACTTATACCACTTTTTTGCTTCTTAAAACTGATGATTTCGGCCATGCTTTCAGGGGTCGTATGTAAAGTACTTAAACTTTGTCGGATTCCACTTCTCCATCCACACAACTTCGAAATAAATCCGGTCTTTTGATATGCTGCCACCACTGATATGAATACGTGATATCGGGCACGATACTTGATGTATATTCAAGAAAACTTAACTCTTTCTATTACACTTAAACAAACACTTTATTAACAATATTTACACTTAAACTCGGAGGTAAAGTATCCGGTTTAATATTAAATCAAAATAATTATAGAAACACTTTACGTGTACCGTTATACTACGTTCATTTATTCCACACTGAGATTTCTATTCATCTCACACCCGCTCTCAGCGCTCATTCCCCGAGCAACCTTCACACTTCGCTGCTCCGTCCGAACTCAACACCGGTCTCAGAGCTCCAACTCTGAACGACCTTACACCTTCGCTTCCTCCGTTAGAACTAACTTTCTCTCTCTAGTAAACTTCAGAACACCCTCCTTTCTACGGGGTTTCTCCTCTGTTTCCAAGGGTCCTTGACTACCCTTCCTCCCTCTTGACGGATCTGTCTTCCTAAATAAAAGAGTGCAATAGCTTTCTTATCTCTGAAAGACCACATTGCAATGGAAATACTTCTTTCATTCTGTCCAAGTCGCCACCCTTCGGATTAAGATTTTCTAAAGGACGCCTTTAACGGTACACAATAGATACATATACAATACATACAATATGCTAATCTCTTAAGAATAGCTTTCAACTCTTGCCCCTGTGAGAGAAACCTGACAAACTTATTTCAAGGTATCTGCACTTTAAAAGAAATCGTACAACTATTACCAGTGACTTAAATTTTATTAGTTAAGTTTCAGATTAATTAAAATAATTGTATTTTATCATATGTTTTATTTTGTAAGTATTTGAGGCTATGATTTATTTTAACAAAAATTATATTATTTTCATAAGGTTTTATTTAACTTGCAACGATCGTCTTACCATTTTAAATTTTGTACTCTATTTTTAATTCACTTTCAAATGTCCGATCGAAGTTAAATTTTACATACTGATTTAAATCCGATGACAATGTAATATTATTATGATTTTCGACGCTTACCATATTAGAGGATAACACAAAAAAATTCGGATAGATTACCGCCAACAAGTTTAAGAAAAATTTTTAGATTAGATAACATAAACCTGCGATGGTTGTGTTTTTTAACTTTTATAATTACGTTTTATGTATTTTTTAACACTGAATAAAAAAATTACCTTCACTTTTAACCATCATGTTAAGATTTTTCGCAAATCGTAAGTTTCAAGGTTAAAAAATAGCGAAAAATCTGATATTATAAAATAGATGTAAGATTTTTTTATTCAGTTTAATTTTATTTAATTCAATAATTTATTCAATTTTTTGGCTTATACTGGGTTTTTTAGAACTAAATAGCTCAGGGGTCCGATGAGGTCGGGAAGGGAGGGGGGGGGGGGGTCAATTTTAACTTTGAAGTTTTCGATTTGAGAAAAATCCTGACCTGATGGTTTAAATTAAGGTCAGTTTCGGATTCAGCGCTAAAAAATACATTAGAATCTATTTTCGAAAGCTAAAAAACAGGGCACAACTCAAAATATGAAAGACAGTGTAAACTAACAGCATTTTAAAATCTTAATTGAGGCTGTTGTTTTTCATCCTTTTATTTAACAAAATTTCTGTTATTTTTATCCTCTTATATGCTCAGTACAAATTGTATATTTTGCATTAATATGTTAGAATGATTATAGATTTCACATTTATATTAGATTGCAATGTTAATCTTGCTCTCAACTATTTTTTTGATATATCTGACGATTATTTATATTTCTACTACATTTGTGAATGACCCCTATTTCGCAACAAAAAATATACTCCAACTTTAAACAGCTATAACTCGGTCAGTTTTAATCGTAGATGAGTGGGACTTTTTTATCTTACTTGTTAGTGTCACAGTAAATTTTTACTAAATATCACTTATAGGACCAAGGACCGTATAAAAATTTAAATTTCGTAATTTTTTAATAAATGTTTTTCTTGACCCAAATCGCTTTAGAAATAATTCTTTACCTTATTTAAACCATTTTTGTAATTGGAAGTATGCATCTAGGACCAACGGTTGTGAAAATAAAGGTCGGTCAGGTTATACGTGGACACGCTGTATATACATGTATATATATCACTGGCACCCGGCTAACCAAAAAGTACCCAATAAACTGATAAAAATAACTTCTTCTAGATTTGTTGGATTTTTTTAAGAAGTAATTTTTTAATCCATTATAAATTATCCAGGAATATGTTTATAATATAAACTTAGTTGTGTGTGTGTGAGTACATGCAATTTAAGCAGATTTTTGCCTGGAATTTTTATGCAAATTGTGTTCACAGATGATTTCTGATTTTATACTGTGATAATCATAAGTAGGAAAAAAAAATGTTTATGGTTGTTTCCATGGTTATTGGCAAATAATTTAACAATAAATGAAATGAGGATTTTTTTTTTCTTACTTCATAAAACAAACAAAAAAGAATTAAATGTACATACTCTTATGTATTGTTAATAAATAATTCTCACCATCTGATAAGTGGTGAGTATCATTCATGAAGTCTGTTGCACAAACACTGATACTAAATGAAAATGCAGAACTAAACTAATAATTCTAAAAAATTAAAAACACTGCAATTTTTTTTTTTTTTATAATAGTTTGAATTTTATTAAAAAATATGTTCTCTTTAATACATTAAGAGAGTTTTAACAAAGTTAATTTAAGCAAATCTTAGGTTTTATTTTCAGGTAAGCATATTTTCCTCTGCAGCTGTAAGTTTTGAAAGATGGTGATAACTATTATGGCTTAATAAAATTCTATTTTGTTAATTTTATTGAAAATACCATGGCCCTTTTATCAACTTGGATATGCAAATTAACCTTTATTTTGTTATTCCCTTCTTTGTTCATTGGTAGTTTTCCTTAAATTTAAAACAAAATTAGACGTTTCTGTAAAATTTATTTTGGCTCCTGTATTGGTCTTATCTTTGTTCCTGTTTATATCACTTTTATTCTTTTTCCTTTCTTTATATGTAACTCTTAATTGCAGACTACAACAACTTTGGAGAACATTAAAATTATCCGTCTTATTTATCCACATTCACAGCACCGGGGATGACAACATATGCCCATGTGTACTAACCATGCACACACCTTTCACACACCTGTTTTAGCTAATTATATTTTGTAAAGCCTAATATCTTCCCTACAACCGTTACAGATCACAATGAGTTAAATCTCCAGAAACAACTTAATGTATGAATTCTTACAGGGCTTGAATTTCAGGGCGGGATTCGTGCCGAAAGTTTTGAATAATCCTGCCCAAAAAAATATTGTGGGCGGAAGCTTCCCGCCCCAAAAAATTTCACCATTTTCCGGGGAAATTTGCGTTATTTAATTTACCTGCAACCAAACGATAAATTTTGTGATTTGTTTTCCCGCGATCGATCGACGAACTTCGCTTTTTTTCCCGCAATCGATCGGCGAAATTCACATTTTTTCTGCAATTGATCGACGAAATTCGCTTAAATTCTTGTTTTTTTCTTTCGACAGATTGACGAAGTTCGTGATTTTTTTTCCTGTGTCCGACTGACAAATTTAGATTTTCTTCCCTGCGTTCGACTGATGAATTTCACAATATTTTTCCGTGACAGATTGACGAATTTCACGATATTTTCTGGCGAGCAATCAACAAACTTAATTTTCTTTTTACTTGACCGACTGACGAACTTTGCCAATTTTTCCGTAACTGATTGGCGAATTATTCGGTTTCTTCTGGTGACAGATTGATGAAATTTGCTTTTTTTTTTCTCGCGCCTCACTGAAAAATTACAAGATTTTTCCACAACTGACAGATGAATTTCACTTTATTTTCTTGTGACCGATTGACAAACTTCACCAGTTTTTTCCTGTGACTGATCGACGAATTGAATTTTTTTTTATGAACACAGACATAGATAAGGACTTCTAATAAAATAGCCTTTCGAAGAAAAAAATTGTTTCAAATACAATGTCTGTGTAGGACAGTTGTATTAGCTAGCCCACTAATTCAAATCGTCGGCTTGACAGTCATTGTCTGGTAGGTATAATAGATTTATTCTATGGTATTTATCCGTATTGTTGTTTGTAGGTGGCGTTACCTTAGCACAGTTGTACACTGGTTGTCAAGTAGTTCCAAAGTCGCAAATCGATATTAACACTATTTCGTCAGAGGTCCTTATCTATTTCTGTTAATGCATAAGACGAATTTCATTATTTTATTCCCTCAACCAATTGGCTAAATTCACAATTTTTTCCAATGACCAATAGACGTATTTAAAGATTTTTTTTCCTGCGACTGAAAAGAAGGAAAAGAACAAAAAAGGGCAGTAAGAGCCACCGGTCGCTGCACCCTGTCAAATTGGCCTAGAGTCAGCACTAAACAAAAATGAGATTAGAAGAGCTGCAAAGATCTTATTGCTTTTACTCCTTGAGGTAAAGGAGTAAACCTTTTTAATCCTTGTGAAGGAGTAAAAGTGTACCTTGTGAAAGAGGCTTCAGCACCCTAAATCAAATAAAATCTAAATTCAGAAATTCATTTAACAACCTAATTGTTAAGGGTCCCTAGCATTTGGTGGAATTTGAAAAATACACTGCATATATAAAATTTAACTTTCTTCCTTTTTTTATAATAAAAATAAACATTTTACATAATCATTCTGAGTTGACTTAATTTTTTCAATGGTATTTTGTCATGTCTACATTAATGTAATTCTTTAAATAGCACGTGAAATAATAGTGGGGTTTAAAGATATTTTTTTCTTCCCAAACATTACAACTCCCCTCCATTTAAAAATGTTGAGAGGGAGACTCCCCTCCTTGGAAAAATTGAATTTCAAGCCCTGTCTTATATGAAAGAAATGAAACTGCAGGTTGAAAGTTTGAAATAGTATTAAATAAAATTACTTCAAAATAAAAATGTGACTTGAAGAGCTGATGTTGAAGTCCCTGATCTGCAGATTTACATGTTAATAATTAATTCAATATTTATAGTGCTTCTTTATGTACAGAGTTATACTACATCTACAGTGGGTTCCTTCCCATGTCGATCTTGAGGGAAATGAGATCGCGGACACCTTGGCAAAGGCGGGTGCATGTGATGTCTCGGTGCCTTCTCCACCCCTCACATATTTGGAGACTTACTCTAGAACAAAAAGCAAGAATAGGATCACTTGGATTGTTCCACCAGAGTATTTGACCAGGAGGATTTCTTGCTCTTGGTTTTAACGGGAAGGAACAAACCACCCATGCTCGCTTTCATAGTGGGCACCTTAGAACTATAAAATTTTCTAAGAGCATCAAGTGCTTCGAACTATGCACCAAGTGTTCCACTGAGCAGGCCTCCCCTGATCATATCCTTGCGTACCTGGGCATCTCCAAGCAGGATCTTGCTGATGATCCCTTGATGATGCTGGATTTCCTTAGGGTGCATAATATGGACCTGGTCTAGCCCTGCTGGCCTAAGGGGATATGCAACAACATGTACAGCGTTCTTTTTTCAGAGATGAATCATCAAACATTGAAGACAGAAAAGGATAGTCTTTGGGACACTCGTGTGACCTTAAAAGATTGTTTTCTTTTGAATGGAAAGGGTTTGAGCTCCCCCTCTTTCCTACACTCCCGACCCGTATATAATGTATAAGCATGTGATGTGCACATCTGCTAATAATGCTTTCTCACCATCACTTATGAACTTTACAGTTAAAAAGAACAGATGATAATACATGAAGAATTCTTTCACATTATTTATTGAATTTATGCGATTTTTTATTAATTAATTAATTTTTTTTCTTTACTTCCAGTAGGATTTTTTGTAGGATCAAGAAGACAAAATTCTGTGCCCTATATGTTCAAAAAATGAAAAATATCTTTTTCCTTTTTTCAAGTTGAGATTCTGACAAATCCCAATTTTGGGAACACTTCAGGTTTTGATAGGTTTAATAAGAGATCCGATACTGTAGTTCTGTGCTATTATCACTTTCCCCTCATTTTTTTTTTCTGTTTGCACCAATGAAAGAGTTCCCTTATGTGTCTTTAAAATAGTTGTATTGTCTTCTGATTGTTTTTTCCATATGAATTTATAATATAAAATTTAGCTTTATTTATTAATTTCATTCTAATTTAATATTTTGTAGGATTTCCACTTTCGCCAATTGAGGACATTGAGGCTAATAAAAGAAAATGAGCACATTCCAACAAAATATGTAAATCTTCTGACATGTGCTAGTAAATATGACTTGCTGTTTGTTGGAGTTGAAGGGGGTAAGTGAAATTGCTTGTTGATATATTTTCTGGAATGAATATTCATAGCTACAATGAAACTTAACTAATTGCTCTGTTACTTAGAAAAAAATTAAGTTTGTTTTGAAAGTTTCTATTGTGTAATGCTGTTAGATTGTTTTTTTTTCTTGTAAACCGTAAAACAATGTTAAGACATTTTCTAAAGAGGGCAATTATTTGGTAACAAAATTACAGTTGAGATCAAATTTGTAAAATTTTATTGGAATTACATAAAGTTAATTATTTTTTTTTTTTCAAGTTTTGTTTTCTGCAAGCACAATTAGTACACAGTGAGAAATCAAAATAAACACTTACAAGAATTAAAAAATATATAAGGATATTTATTATTTTGAAAGTTTTAAATGTTTGGTAACAGAATTACATGAAATCCATTTCTTGTAATTCCGTAACCAAGCATTTAAAAATTTCTAAATAATATTTTTATATAATTTTTAATTGTTGTAAGCATTTATTTTGATTTTTCAGTGTTACACTGATTGTGTTTGTATTAAACAAAACTTGGAATTACATAAAGTTAATTATTTTTTACAATACATTTTTATAAATTTGACTCTGAACCATAATTCTGTTACCAAATAATTGCCCAAGTAGGATTTTATACTCCCATGGATTGTGAAGGGGGAGGAGTTTGTGGAATTCCCAGAAGGAAGGTGGTATCTTCCTTAGGGATGCAATGGGGTCAATATACAAGATAATTGGTAGTAGCCAGATATAGTATGTGACCATTTATCCAGAATGATAAGATGTATTCTTGATAACTTGTTGGGCATCAAAACAACATCCAGATTTGTGGATTGTATGCCAATGTTTCAGATTAATTATTAGATTAATCAGATTGAGAATAAAATCCAATCAAGATCACAGATTTATCAGAGTTTGAAAGAGGGCAGTTTATGGGAATCCCTTTAATAATTCTGCATAAAAATCAAAATGCCCTATATGTAACCGCTTCTCTTTCAAATCCTATATTTTTGCATCAAGTTGTGCCTTATATGTCAATGCATCAAGCAATCAACAAGTCAAATCAGCATTGTATGATACTTTTTTCTGGAAAGATTCTGAAGTCAGTCAATTGGAAATATGATTCTGGTTAACTGGTTTCTAAATAAACAGTTCCTTACTGCATTATGATTATGTAGCAAATGTTCAAAACGTCTGATTGAAGCTGGTGGTACTGCGGAAAATATAAATAATGTTGTAAATAATAATAACAGCAATGCTATAAAATGTATTTTATTTCTTTTCTAGCTGAAACTTTTTTGGGGAGTTTAAAATATCATGTTTATGATCCATTTTATATAACATTAAAATTACACACATTTCTTAAAAATGCACTTGTTTTTGTAGCCTTTGTATTATCACAACTGTCAGGAAATTACCCACTGGGATAAAAGAAGTGTTAATAAAATAGTTACTATATTGAATAAAATTCTGATGTACAAATGCATTTTACTTAAATGTTTCGATACTTGCTGAATCTGAGATAGCAAAATCTGTATTGTACATATAATCTGTATTGTAGATATCATTTGATAATAAATATTTGAATAGAAATAATTTTCTAAATCTTAGAAAGGAACTGAGTGTTTAAAAGCCATGATTGAAAAGGAAAAAACAAAAAAGATATTTTTATATAATTTTACATAAGATTTACAGTACGTGTAAAATCTTTAATTACAGCAAAAAAATTGCAAAAAGTTTGATAAATTTAAATAGAGATAATTGAAATGGAAATTTAATGTTGATCATAAAGTTGAAATACTAATTTAAAGTAAAAAAAATGTATCTGTAAGCTTTTTGTTGTGAAAAAATGATAATTATGCAAACAAGCACTATTTTCGTCTGTGTAAAAACTTTACGGGTGTGACTCTTTTTTTTATAGAAATGTTACATATAGCTATTATTGATTTATATGTTAAAAACTCTTGTGTATAGTGATTTTCTGATGTTTTCTATTAAGAGTTTTGTTAATTTTATAATAATGCCAAAAGCAAGTAAACTGACTGAATATGAAAAAAATGCTGTTGAATCTTTTGCATTGTCACAAATCAGTTGTAGGCCTATTGCAAAAAAGATAGAAATATCTAATACCATAATCAGCAAATTTTTAAGGTTAAAAGATGAGTATGAGGCAGTGAGAAAAAAAAACAAATACTGGAGGCAGACTAAAAGTCTTGTCTTGTCACCCAAAGGTGAAAGGAAAGTTTTGAAGTTAGTATCAACTGGAAAAATACTCAAGTAAAGAAATTTTACGATTGATGTTCAATGTGTGCAAGAAAACATCTGCAATACAAGTACTTGATCTGGAAATTTCCAATAGACAGCAAAATTGTGTAAACCCTCTTTACTGGCTAGACCTAAAACCCAGCATTTACAGTTTGCAAGACAAGTGATGACAGTATATTTCTGTACCTTGTTAGAATGCAAGGCCAATATATATACCGGGTGGTTATAAAATAAGTATCCCTGTTTGGAGCTGTCTGTAGCTTGAAGGAATAACAGGAATGAAACCAAAATCGGTACACTTACTATTCGAGAAGGGAGAAGAAGAATGGAACAATAAAAAAAATTAATTGCAATAACCACCGACAGATGGCGCTTTTGAGTGTGAAATGTAATGTGTAATATTGTGTACCGTGGAGGTGTCACAAACATCAATGACTTTACTCCATATCATAACATGTACGAAACATCACTCCTGACGCAGTACATTCAGCAGTTGAGCACGTTGTGCACAGCCTGGATTGTGTCCTTCAGCACAATGACCATGGGGAATCTGAATATGATCGCGGCACCGCCATGCAAAAGAGTAACTGTGTGCTTAAATTGCATGTACTCACACGCACACAACTAAGTTTATATTATAAACATATTCCTGGATAATTTATAATGGATTAAAAAATTACTTCTTAAAAAAATCCAACAAATCTAGAAGAAGTTATTTTTATCAGTTTATTGGGTACTTTTTGGTTAGCCGGGTGCCAGTGATATATATACATGTATATACAGCGTGTCCACGTATAACCTGACCGACCTTTATTTTCACAACCGTTGGTCCTAGATGCATACTTCCAATTACAAAAATGGTTTAAATAAGGTAAAGAATTATTTCTAAAGCGATTTGGGTCAAGAAAAACATTTATTAAAAAATTACGAAATTTAAATTTTTATACGGTCCTTGGTCCTATAAGTGATATTTAGTAAAAATTTACTGTGACACTAACAAGTAAGATAAAAAAGTCCCACTCATCTACGATTAAAACTGACCGAGTTATAGCTGTTTAAAGTTGGAGTATATTTTTTGTTGCGAAATAGGGGTCATTCACAAATGTAGTAGAAATATAAATAATCGTCAGATATATCAAAAAAATAGTTGAGAGCAAGATTAACATTGCAATCTAATATAAATGTGAAATCTATAATCATTCTAACATATTAATGCAAAATATACAATTTGTACTGAGCATATAAGAGGATAAAAACAACAGAAATTTTGTTAAATAAAAGGATGAAAAACAACAGCCTCAATTAAGATTTTAAAATGCTGTTAGTTTACACTGTCTTTCATATTTTGAGTTGTGCCCTGTTTTTTAGCTTTCGAAAATAGATTCTAATGTATTTTTTAGCGCTGAATCCGAAACTGACCTTAATTTAAACCATCAGGTCAGGATTTTTCTCAAATCGAAAACTTCAAAGTTAAAAAGCTCAAAGTTAAAATTGACCCCCCCCCCCCTCCCTTCCCGACCTCATCGGACCCCTGAGCTATTTAGTTCTAAAAAACCCAGTATAAGCCAAAAAATTGAATAAATTATTGAATTAAATAAAATTAAACTGAATAAAAAAATCTTACATCTATTTTATAATATCAGATTTTTCGCTATTTTTTAACCTTGAAACTTACGATTTGCGAAAAATCTTAACATGATGGTTAAAAGTGAAGGTAATTTTTTTATTCAGTGTTAAAAAATACATAAAACGTAATTATAAAAGTTAAAAAACACAACCATCGCAGGTTTATGTTATCTAATCTAAAAATTTTTCTTAAACTTGTTGGCGGTAATCTATCCGAATTTTTTTGTGTTATCCTCTAATATGGTAAGCGTCGAAAATCATAATAATATTACATTGTCATCGGATTTAAATCAGTATGTAAAATTTAACTTCGATCGGACATTTGAAAGTGAATTAAAAATAGAGTACAAAATTTAAAATGGTAAGACGATCGTTGCAAGTTAAATAAAACCTTATGAAAATAATATAATTTTTGTTAAAATAAATCATAGCCTCAAATACTTACAAAATAAAACATATGATAAAATACAATTATTTTAATTAATCTGAAACTTAACTAATAAAATTTAAGTCACTGGTAATAGTTGTACGATTTCTTTTAAAGTGCAGATACCTTGAAATAAGTTTGTCAGGTTTCTCTCACAGGGGCAAGAGTTGAAAGCTATTCTTAAGAGATTAGCATATTGTATGTATTGTATATGTATCTATTGTGTACCGTTCACTGTGACATTTTCCAATAAATTAGGTGTGTCATTCGTTTTTTTTTTGTTATTGTATTACACATTACATTTCATACTCAGTAGCGCCATCTGTCAGTGATTATTGAAATTATTTTTTTATTATTATTCCTCTCTGCTTCCCCCTTCTCGAATAGTAAGTACACCGATTTTGGTTTCATTCGGATCATTCCTTCGAGGTACATACAGCTTCAAATAGAGATACTTATATTATAACCACCCTGTATATATATTGCATTTTGAGAAAAAAGCTTATTTAAAGATTTTTATTTTTAAAATTTTCATTGATGAATTATTGCTGAAAATTTTTTCTTATAGTACAAATTAGAAAAGGTACTGGCATTTACTTCTGTTATACTTATGATTATTAGCAGTTGTTGGACACAGGAAAACATAATGGTAATTAGGCATTATACAATGTACTAGCAGAACCACCCAGCTTTGCCCGGGTTAACATAAATTAAAATACAATAATACGACAATAACAATGACAGAGTTTTGTGCATTCTCGACCATAAATCGATAAAAAAGACAATTAGAAAAAATAGTGTTACTTTGACTCAACCGTAGTAAAATTTCTCAGCTTTATAAATGAGAATGCACGTTTTCTTTGCATATACAATAGAAAAATATATGATTTTCCTGACAATGAAAAAAAAAATCAACCAAATGTCGTAACATTTTGCAAAATTCGCTTTCATCTGGCATCTATCTATCTATTTTATAAAACAAAAACATATCTGTGAGTAATGTTGACATCATATTGACAGTAGCAACGACCTAACCATTAAATTTTGCTTGTACTGCGTTTTTGTAACTACCGTAAAATCCTGTTAATCCGTCCCTCCCAAACGCGTCGGAAAATCGTAAAAAAAATCAGAGGGGGCACTTATACGTTATTAAAATTGTAGTATATGATATCTATGGGAGGTGGTGGTGGGGGGGAAGATGCTAATGATCAATCGTCGCAAAGTATGCATTATTTTAATAAAGTGAGAAAAGAAAAACTTTTTGGAAAAAGAAAAAGATATACAAAATAGAAAAACAGCATAACTTCGCAATTAATGACAATTTCAGATTATAGAAAATTTTGGATTTCAAAAGCTTTGAAACTGGAATGCATTTAGATAAATAATAACACTAATATCTGTCATTACAGAAAAATAAAAGGAACTTAATAATTTAAAATAATTAAAAAGCACTAAAAAATTGCAATTGGAAATGTCCTGAAATACTTTCTAGAACTAGCAACATTTTATGCGGTATCACCATCTGTTGTAAATTAGGGAGATTAAATAACTCTTTTCTTTACTTTTTTTTTTTTAAAATCATGATTTCCTATCTATAATAATACAAATCACAAAAATTGAGAACATACAGAAAGAATTGGTAGTGTTCCCAGATTTTTAAAACGAAAAACAATGCTGCCACAAAGATAGCACAAAATACGCTACAAATTCGACTTTGGTGCCATCTACTGATCAATCAATCTATTAATTTTTTGTGATTGGTTTTCATAATAAAATTAAATACAACTATAAAATCTGATAAAATAAATAGATTGTTTTTTAATCAAAACATTTCACACACAGCATCAAATCACACTTTTTAACTTATTTCATGAGAAACTTTCACTATCGATATTTTTATTACCTTCATATCGCCATGGAGATAAATTTACAGCAAAACTAATGTTTGGTTATATTGCTTTCTCAGATTGGCAACAGTTGAAGTTGTGTTTGTTACTTTTGTGTTGGTACAAGTTGCGATATATCAAAAAATCGTCATACCTTTCTGATCCGTAACAAAAAAAACACGCAAGATAAAATTTTTTGTATTGATCTTGACGTGCACGGCGAAATTTCTTTTGGGGAAGGGCGCTTTCTCGGGATTTTTTGAATTTTGCAATTTGTTTACAAAGTGTGTGTGTGTGTGTGTGGGGGGGGGGGGGGGGCGCTTAATCGGGAAGGGCGGATTAACAGGATTTTATAAATATCGCATAATTTCATTTTTTAAACTGTCAATTAGGGAAAAAATGCCCTTTCAAATGTAGTTTGAAAGTTTTATCTCAATTTACTGATTTTTTATGGATTTTAAAGTAATTTTAATGAATGTATATTTTTTAATCTGTGTCCAATCAAATTATGAAAGATTAACTTATTTGATCTTTATAAAGGATATTTACTTCTAAACATAGCACATTCAATTTTTATGCGTTCAAATAAAAAAAATGTACTTTCAATGCTATTTGTTTGAAAAGCATATCTCCATTTATTGATGTTTTATGAATTTTAAAGTAATTTTCAAGAATGGATATTTTTAAATCTGCGTGCATTTACAAAAGATAACTTGTTTGCTCTTAAAACAATATAAATAATTCAGCATTTGTTGGTTTACGTGTAATATTCCATAACTAAATTGCCAAATTAAATTAAAACTTAAAAAAATAAAGAAAGGTAATATGGAAGCCTCGCATAATATTAGAAGGAGTGTTCAAAATATATTAATTTCATAGTTTTAAATGTTTTAATATCTCTTATTAATTACATCAAAATCAATATCACCAAAGAAAACATTTTTTTTAAATTAGTATTAAAAAAAAACTATAAAATTGGAAGGTTGCCAGATTTCATTAAATAGCATGCAGATAATTTAGTCAGCAAAAAAAAAAAAAAAAAAAAAAAAAAAAAAAAATCAAATTACAACAATTATTGGGAAAATGCAAAGGGATAGTAGAGCAGTGTTTGGACTCTACCATAACCATTACTATACCTCATACTATAAGACATTTAAATTTTTTTATTAATTTAGCCCCCCTAAAATACCCCCTCTTATAGCAGACCTATTCGCTCCACCCTACTATAACTTAGCTTCCCCATGCTAGCTATTCCACCCACCTACTATAGTATGATCTCGGCAGCAGGCGGTGTTACCACCACACCGCTTGCTGCTGATGCAGAAGTCCCATTCCCCATCTACTGACTTCCCATTTGGTATCCGAAGGTAGAATAAACTGAAATATCCAAATATGATGCCAACTTTAGGTGTTAGCATTGAAATTTTTAAAGTTTAGTACAATTTCTATTTGTAGACCATCCCCTAAGCAAAATTTAAGTATTTCTTTAACTATTGTTTAGATTGATGTCTGAACTAAAAGTATTTAGAGGAAATTAAAGTTGAAGACCACGTTTTCTGCTTTATAAGAGGATTTCTCATCCAACGTGAATTTTTGAATTCGGCTTTTTTTTATATCTCATATTTCATATTTTTGTAACAATTTTATGCATTTCTATTGCCTATTCAAAGAAAAATTCTTCTAAAGTTACAGAATTTCGTTAAAAACACTTAAAATCCCTTAAAAAATCTTTAAAAAATAAAGTGACGACGTCAAGAGATTCATTCTCGACCGTAAACAACAACATTTTTCCCAATGATTAATAATGGAAACATGGCGAGTAAAAATGACATTAAGGAGTATCTTAATATTTACTTTTAACCCATTAAGCGCCATTGCACCCATTTTGGGAACATTGCTTTAGGATTTTTTTCTAAAGTGCGTATTTTATAAATTGTTAAAAGGTTAATGTTATTTGCATTTTGAGTATATTAGATGACACCTGAATTTTTTTTTTAAAGTTTCATTAAAATTTTATATTTTTTAAAACGTGTTAAAAAAGGCGAAAAATAGCTTTTTGGCAGTATTCGAAAGAAATATTAAAAAAACAACAACTTTATAATAAAAATTATATATTTTAGTTAAAATATGTTTATAACAGTGTATTATATTAAACAACTTCAATCCGGAATTAATATGTATAATAGATCAATCACAATTAACAAAAGTATAAGTTGTTCCCAAAATGGGAGCAATGATGCCTAATGGGGGTAATGTTTTTGAAAACTTGTACATATGCCTCCGTGCATTTATGGTATTTATTTTTCAATTTATTAGCTATAGAAGGTATATCATTCTGAAACTAATATTTTTAGAAGATTTCATATAAATTAGTCCAACTTTTACGTTTATAATAAAAAAAAAAATGAAATTACCAGTTCCATAAGCATTTTCACTATCCATCTCTCTATTTTTCATCATTACATCATATTTTCTGACTATTTTACATGGAAGATGATTGAACAATTTTTTAGATTTGGATGATTTTTCGGATGTTCCGGAAATCGTTTTTTTGCCACCTGATTGCAGTATTGTAACATATGAGGAAGATATCTTCCTCATATGTATATGTCGCATAAATTATTTTCTATTACATATGTAATAGAAAATAATTTATGCGACGATTTATCCCATGTTATATTTGGTGGAGTAGAAATTACAGTAAATTCTAAATCAACAGACAATCAAGAAATATCTGATTTAGTGTTTAAAAAAGACTAAGTATTAAACACAGGCTTGATATTTTAGATGAAAGTTCAGACAAATCTTTAAATTGCAATAGGGGAAAAAACTAAACAAAATGAAAAAACAAAGTTAAAAAACCAATTTCAGAAAACGAAAAAAATGTAATATAATGCTGCATAAGAAATGTTCACTCATTTTCATGTAAAATAGTAGGACAAAAATGACGTAATGAAGAAATTATATATATATATATAATATATATCTTACATATAACATATATCTATATATATAAAAGCCGTTCTTGGTATGTATGTATGTTCCTTATACAAATCTACAGTTTTTGTCCGATTGAAACGAAACTTGATGTACATATACTTTAGAACATGAGTAAAATTACTGTCAACTTTAAAAATTTCTCAGACCATTCTTTACCACTTTTTTTAAACATTTCCCATAGTTTATCATTACAGAAATCTATTTTTTCCCTCAATTTCTAATTCAATTTTTTTCCCGTTGCCATTCAAAGGAACTGCGTATGGGCAATATTTTTATAAACCAATTTCAGATTACTTGAAATCTGAAAGTGACGTCAATTTTGTCAGTTGTGATTTTTTTCGCATATTACAAAGATTACTATAAATGCTTTAAACGACATAGTACATATATTTAAATGATCAATTTTTTAATTTTTTTTTATTTAGAAATACCTTAAAGACTTTCTATTCATAAAGAAAAAACAACTGTTTCATTAAAAAATAGCTTAATATATATAGCGGCGCCTAATGGGTTAAGTTGGGTCTAAATTGCATAACCGAGCCACTACAGTAACATTTAAAAAAATTATTTCGTGTGGCTTAAACGTAATTGTGGGTAAGCCTTTTTTACTTTATGGATAATAATAAACGTTAATTAAAAAAAATCAAGACTTTTCATTGATAATTAAACATTATTTTAAAATTGAAACTTAAATTTTTATTAATAAAAATTAAAACTTAATGATTAGATGAAAGTCATGTCAATTTTATATGTATTTTTAGTCGTGAAGTTTTTGTTTAAAAACGAGAGAAATGACCCTTTTTTTAATATAAATCAGAGAAAATGTTACCACTGCTTCTAAATCAATAAAACACTTAGCAATATAATGTATGTCTATAAGATACAGCTGTACTATACAACCGAAGTAGGAGTAAAACATAGCAGTATTATTGCATTAGAAAAAAAAAAAAAAAAAAATTGATTTCTGTAATGATAAACTATGGGAGATGTTTTAAAAAAGTGGTAAAGAATGGTCTGAGAAAATTTTAAAGTTGATAGTAATTTTACTCGTGTTTTAAAATGTATGTACATAAAGTTTCGTTCCAATCGGACAAAAACTGTAGATTTGTATAAGGAACATACATACATACCAAGAACGGCTTTTATATATATAGATTAAAAGGAGGACATAGACAATTTTCTTTATTGTACCCCTGAATAATGTTGTAGAATGCTTGTAAAGTTATTGGTCAATCCAGACAAAAAACAACAACAAAAACCCCAGTGATTTTGGACTTTAGCTCTTTTCCTATAAAGGTACAAATATAACACACACATTTACTTGATAAAAAAATATAGGGAATATGTATACTGAAAATTTATTTTGCAATCTATTTATTGTGCATCTACTGTAATAAATATATAGTTGCATATAAATTGTTTTGGTTTCACTCAAACATTTTTCTATGTAATTAAAAATATATGTTTGCATTTCAACATATTTATGTAATATCATTAAATTTTTGTTTCTTATTAGTAAAATTCTCTTTTTAAGGCTTTAAAGTATTGAAATTGGAAGATATTTTAACTTTAGATGAAGATAAAGAGAATAGAAGTATACTGGAAAAGTATCCATTCTCTTTTGTGTCCTGTGATACACCTACTTTACTAGCTGTAAATGCTACACAAACTGTATTAGCTGTCTGCACAAAGAATGTTGCTGGCACTGTTCTCCTATTTTATAGTTTAACTAATTTTCCTGCATTCGTATGTATATATATTTATATTTTTTAAATTCTGTAAATTGAAATTTACTTGAAGTTTTACATGTATAATTTGTATGTATTTTTTATATAATTTTTAAACAAACCAATCAGAATTGGGCCCTAAGTTTGTCACAATATTCACTAATGATGGTTTCATAATATGTTTTAAATTAGCCCTAATCCCTTCTTCCCTCCCATTCAACATAAACACGTTTTTTTTTTTTTAAATTTTCATAATAGTTTTTATTACAGTTAATTTATGATAGATTTTTACAAGAATTTGTGTGCAGGTATAGCCTATAATTAATAAATTAAAAACTAGAATGTATTTTATCAAAGATACATACTAGAGTTAACAAATAACAAGTACCCAAAATTGTGAAATTTGGGGTACTTGTTTACTTTCCTGTAGACCATTTACAGGAAACAAAATTTGTCACCAAACATGATGTAACATTAACCCGAGAGTAGTCGCGCCTTTTTTTTAAAACACTAGTAGTCGCGCTCGGTCCATTTGCCGCTGTTACCAGTAGCCCGAAAACAGAGGGGAAACCTGCCGGCGTTACCATATGATCGAAAATGGAGAACATAGGGGGAAAATACTGATTGAATTTGAAAAGTTACATTTTACAGAAACTATTATTTAAGAATATATTCAGATATGTTTAAGAATATATTTAAGAATATATTCAGTTCAAATTTAAATAAATAAATAAATATATATATATATATATATATATATATATATATATATATATATTTTACAAAATATACAGGAGTTGACACAGGTTTTTTTCTTTGGGACCCATTTTGTGAAAAATAAAACTTATTTTGTGAAATGTATCATATTTTTGCGAAATTTATTATATATTTTGGAAAAAAAACAATTTTTTATGAAAGAAAAAATCCAGCTACTCAAATTCAAACCAAGCATTTAATAATTTCGTTCCTTCTGCTAAAGTTCTCGTTTCTGGTGAACTTGTTTTATTGTTAATGACACATTTTAAAACCTAACAAAAAAAAAATTAATGGAGAGTATGTTTTTATGGAGTGGAATTTTGTGAAGGTTCTTATTTTATCAAGAGGAATTTTGTGACAGGTTATATTTTATCAAGAACTTTCTGAAGGACCTATTTTATAAAGAGGAATTTTGTGAAGGGCCCTATGTTATCAAGAGGAATTTTGTGAAGGGTCGATTCTATAAAAAAGAATTTTGTGAAGGAGCCTGTTTTATTAAATGGATTTTTGTGAAGGGGCCCTAAATAGGCCCCAAATTTTTCCTATATCGACCCCTGATATATTAAAAGAATAAAAATTATTAAATAATTTGATTGATGTTATAAAGACACAATGAATTACTAATTAGAATAAATTTTCAATTATGAATTTGAAATCGTGTTAGGGATAAATTATTTTTAAAGTCAGAACCGCAGTAAGCTGGTTTTTGACAGTGTACTGGAACTAGGAGCCAATTGAACTTGAAAAGAGACAGATTACATTATTCATTTATGCAATTTAAATAATCATTCAATTGCGTATTTCAGGACATGTTATTTATAACCAGGGGTAGATCCAGGCACAATTGGGACCTATTTATTTTTTATTCACAAAAATCCATGTAATAAAACAAATTCCTTCATGAAATTCCTCTTAATAAAACAGGATCCTTCACAAAATTCATCTTAATAAAACAGGTCTTTCATAAAATTCCATGTAATAAGACAGATATTCTTTACAAAATTCGTCTTAATAAAACAGGCCTCTTTACAAAATTTATTCAATTAACACATGACTCTTCATAAAATTAAAAAGACCCTTCACAAAATTCCTCTTAAAAAAGTCTCTTAATAAACCTGTTCCATCTAATAAGACAGATTCCTTCACAAAATACTTCACAAAATTCCTCTTAATAAAACTGGCCTCTTTACAAAATTTGTTTAATTAACACAGGATCCTTCATAAAATTAATAAAACAAGACCCTTCACAAAATTCCTGTTAAAAAAGGTCCCTTCGCAAAATTCTTCTTACAAAAGCAGGGCCCTTCACAAAATTCCTGTCAAAAAAGGTCCTTTTGCAAAATTGCTTTTACTAAAGCAGGACCCTTCACAAAATTCCTCATAATAAAACAGGCCCTTTCATAAAATTCCATGTAATATGACAAACTCCTTCACAAAATTCCTCTTAATAAAACATTGACCCTTCACAAAAACTCTGTTATTAACACAAAACCCTTCATAAAATTAAGAAAACAGGCTCCTTCGCAAAATTCCTCTTAATAAAATAGGTCCCTTTGCAGAAATCCTCTTAATAAAAGAGCACCTGACCTTCACAAAATTTCTTTTATTAACACAAGCACCTTCATAAAATTCCATTCTATAAAAACATACTCTTCATTAATTAATTTTATTTTGTTATGTTTGTAAATATGTAATTTGCAAACTAAACAAGATCACCAGAAAGGAAAACTATAGCAGAAGGACTTAAATAACTTATTAATAAATTATTGGTTAAAATTTCAGTAACTGGATTTCATCTTTTGTTACAAAATGTTATTTGTCACAAAAATATAATAAATTTCACAAAATTAATTTTTATTTTTCACAAAATGGGCCCCAAGAAAAAAACATCTGCATTGACTAACTGATATCAATATCCTATTTTATTATTTTTTCTTACAATATATCTGTATAAAAATAATAAAAAAGACGATAAAACTCCTTACTCTGAAATTATTAATATAAAGGCAGCAGTTTTTTTTTTGTGTGTGAGTGCTGCTGCCTGTGTGTGTATGTGGTGCGGGGAGGGGGAGGGCAGTATTAGCAATTTTATGCTTAAACACCCTTTTTGAAATGAAAATTTATGAAGATCCATTTATTACTTATTTCAGGATAGAGGCAGGCCTCTTGAGTCACACCTCTTGTTAGTAGCTTCTTATGTATGAAGTAAATAATAATCAGATATATGAAGTAAATAATAATAAATAACAGTTTATTCAAAGAAAGATGAAAAGAAGAATGAAAGAGAAAACTAGAATCCAACCCTTCCCAGAAACTTTCCTGCCGAGAAATTCGCGGAAACGGGAATGAAGAACGGGGAAAAAATTACTTAAACCGCAGTGCTCGCGCCACGGTCTTTTAGACCGATTTCAACTTTAGAATGCAATAAATTTCTAAGAAAACACTGGAATGCCTTGCAACTTTAGTACACAAAAGAACCAACGGTCAAGGTCAGCTACACTGCATTTCATTATTATAGCTTTAAGGGGAAATGGGATAAAGGAAGACAGCGAATTTTGGCGGGGAAATGACCAACGTGCGACTACTGCCGGGTTAACAATGGATAATCATGATGTCATGTTTACATCATGCCAACAGCTGCACTGTTTGTCACACAATGTACTGTCGGCCAAAAAAAAAAAGGAAATGCCCAATATATTTTAATCACCAAATTGTCACAAAAACAAACAGAAATAGCCATTCAACTAGAAATTGTGTTTTTTTTAAAATTTATGTTAAAAAAAAATAAGCTTATAGGGTCATCTTCATAATCATCAAGTAAAATTGTTTCATACTCGGAAATTTTGAATTTGAATACCTAATTTTGACATCATATTTAGCTTTTTTGGTAAATTTTACCTTAGGATACAAAATACAATAATTTGAAAAGTAGTTTAAACAAACTGCATACTGCATAATTCCTAAAGTTTGGAATTTCTATTATTAAATTCATTTGTAATGGTTGCAAAACAGATTGCAACACAGTTTGTTTTAGGTAGCTTTCAATACAAAAAAGTATAAAGCTACCTATTGGAGCTGTTCGGAGGAAAGCAATTCCGGAAAATTTTGGTATATTTTCACCAATCATGACCCCCAGACCCCAAAATCATCCTCCGTTCAAATGTTGATTTTTTTATATATATATCTGACCTATGTCATACGATAACACTCGTATTTATAAATCAACTTGGATGAAACTAATTGTGTGTATTAAGCTTACCAATGTCTCGACCGAGTTCGTTGGCCAGCTTGGTCCGCCATCTTGTTTCAAGAGGGTGGCAACTTAAAGATTTAAAACTAAAATAAGTATACAAAAAAGTTAAAAATTCAAATTTATTTTTTGCTTCCGTGTTAGGCCTTGATACAAAGATTCCAGAGTAATTTTTGTTTTACCTCTATCTTAAAAAATGGCTGAGATAGAGCAGTTTGAAATTCTAGGGTGGCTGACATTTTGAAACAGGACAGCACATTACAAAAAAACCATGGATTAATTTATGAGTGTTAGTGAACAGGATTTCTCGCAAATTATCATCTTTCATTGTTGTAATCATTTTCCCAATTATATGCATAAAACTATATATTCATATCCGTTAGCGCCAAATTCTCGCCAAACTTGGCAACACTTGGCGAAATATCGCCAAATTTAGTGACCAAAATAAGTCTTCATAAATGATGCCTATTTGGCTATAGTTGACTAATTTGGCAAATTTCTTATTCAAATTCAGTATTAACGAATCTTCTGTAATCGGGTTCTTTGAATTTTAGCTTGCTGTTTCGAGTAACATTAGCTAAAATTTTAAAACGAACAAATATTAAAGCTACCTTTTCCTCCCGGTACAGGCCGGAAGGACTTTTTTAAAAACATAACTCAAAACCTACTAGACAAAGACAGAATGAGCTGTAATTTTGGATTCTCACATTTAAAGCGTCTATAAATTGATTTCTGTTTAAAAATTCAAAGATTACAATTCATATATATATATATATATATATATATATGTAATGAAATTATATATATATAATTATAATCAATTAATTGATTATTATAATAAATTTTTAAATTACATACATTTCCGAAAAAAAAAAAAAAGAATGTATCGTAACACCTATAGATTTTTTAACAGAAATTCAAAGATTGCATCTCATTCTGCTGAGTAGTTTTTGAATTATGCTTAAAATAAATATAACCTTTATTGCAATCTATCTTACAATGATTATAAATGAATTTAACGTCAGAAGTTCCAAACTTTACGCCTGCATAATTTTTAAACTGCTTGACCCAATCACTTCCCATTTGGTATCAATGCAATCCTATGGTATGGCTTATCCTAAGGTAAAATTTACCAAAAAAAAAAAAAAGCCAAATATGATGTAAAAACTAGGTGTTTGTATCAAAAATTTCAGAGTTTGATGCAATTTCTCTATGAAGATTATCCCCTAAGCTAATTTTTTAACATAATTTAAATGGCATAATTTCCAGTCTAATGGCTATTTCTGTTTGTTTTTGGGACAATATAATAATTAAAAGGTATGGAGTATTCTCTTTTTTTTTCTTTCTCTTTTGGCTGACTGCACATATTTAATTTTGATTTACTTAGGGAATAAACCAGTTTAATTTTTGTATTAAAAGATACAATTTAATTGCCATTTCAATGTTTTTCTGTTGCATTTAGAAAAAAGATAAATATTTGGTATTTCCAGTCTATAGAACCAGGATGCAGTGAAATATTTTCAAGATTATGAGATTCGGTACTTTCGTATTATCCGGGCCAGGAGATAGATTGTCAAAAATTGTTGCCAAGTACCAATCTTGTTTATCGTTGCCAATCATGTTCAAAACAGTAATTTAATATTATTAAATACATAATATTGTTAAAAATAGTAAATAAATAAATAAAATGTGTGACGTACAATGGACGATTTAAACTGTGCATGCCTGGGAATAATCTACTTTCTTTTAGCAGGGGTCATAGGTACAGACAGGGTTTATTTTTTTTTAGATATTGCATTTATGATTAACTTATAACTCTTCTATTTGACGGATTTAAAACGATAGATATAAAAAAGAGGTACAGTAGAACCTCGATTAACCGAGCTTCGATTAATCGAGGTTTCTGTTAACCGAGCCGATAACAAAGTCTGATTTTTGTGAATGAGCCTTGAAAAATACCACACGTTTTAGTTCACTGTTCATGCTACAGGCTACATAATTATTCAAAAGAGAAGAGAGGATGAATCCCAGCAAAGGGTAAACCCACCGACAGACGGAGAACTATTTGAGATTATTAATCGCATTAAAAGGTGTGAAGAAGTTTTGGAAGAGGACATTTCCGAATGGCTGGACGTTGAAAAGAAACATCCAAGTTTTCAAATCCTTAATGATAAAGAAATTATACAAGCCGTTAATTCCTATTGGACATTAATGATGCTGACAATGAGGACCAGGACTTTGAGGATTCAAGGACTATAAGTCATACTGAAGGTGTTCAAGCACTAACAACTGCCCTAAAATATTTGGAGCAAAGAAGCGATGTTGCGCCGATAGATCTTCTGCTGCTCAAAAAATTGGCGTGATCGGACAGCCACTGATAGAAAATCTGGACTTAATTCAGAATAGTTAAAAAAATTTCAATTTGCTTTTTAAAATTTACTATTTTTAGTTGATTTCCTTTTTAAATTTGTTGAGCAGTGAAACATAACTTTATATATTTTTATTTTTATTATTCAAAAAACGTTTTACTGTATTTTATTCTAAGAGATGTTAAATTCGCGAGCACGGTTAGTTTTTATGCACAATTTCTATTAACTGAGATTTCCGATATCCGAGGTACTAGCAGTCCCAATTAGCTCGGATAATCGAGGTTGCACTGTACTTTTATGTTAGCTTATCCCCTAAGCTAATTTTTTAACATAAATTAAATGGCATAATTTCCAGTCTAATGTCTATTTCTGTTTGTTTTTAGGACAATATAATAATTAAAATGTATGGAGTATTCTCTTTTTTTTTCTTTCTCTTTTGGCTGACTGCACATATTTAATTTTGATTTACTTCGGGAATAAACCAGTTTGATTTTTGTATTAAAAGATACAATTTAATTGCCATTTCCCTGTTTTTCTGTTGCATTTAGAAAAAAGATAAATATTTGGTATTTCCAGTCTATAGAACCAGGATGCAGTGAAATATTTTCAAGATTATGAGATTCGGTATTTTCGTATTATCCGGGCCAGGAGATAGATTGTCAAAAATGGTTGCCAAGTACCAATCTTGTTTATCGTTGCCAATCATGTTCAAAACAGTAATTTAATATTATTAAATACATAATATTGTTAAAAATAGTAAATAAATAAATAAAATGTGTGACGTACAATGGACGATTTAAACTGTGCATGCCTGGGAATAATCTACTTTCTTTTAGCAGGGGTCATAGGTACAGATAGGGTCTATTTTTTTTTAGATATTGCATTTATGAGTAAAATATAACTTCTATTTGACGGATTTAAAACGATAGATATAAAAAAGAGGTACTTTTATGTTAGCTTATCGCCAGTGATATATATACAGACATATACATTATATGTATATACATATATATGTTTGTATATATGTATATGTATGTCTATGTGTATACATACATATATATATATATATACAGTAGAGAGCCGCTAATCCGCAAAGACCTCTAATCCGCAATCAATTTATGAATGTAAACAAAGAAATTTAATTCTTGAAAAATGCTTCAATGGTGACAAAATTTTGAAATTTTTTTTTCACCAATTTTAACATTTTTCTTAACTTTATATATAGTATTATGCATCACATAACATTCTTCTTTATAGTTTAAAATGAAAGCACATTTAATTAGTATATTATTTTATATATTCATTTCTTCATACAATACTTGTAAAATATAATTTGAGCTTTTGTGATTTTTTTTTTTTAATGATAAAAAATCCTTACTTAGACAATATATTTTATAATTTATTTATTTTTTCATTAAATCGTAATTATAAAATGGAAAAACACATAAAAAAATACATATATATTGCTTTGGAACTCTTACTTAAAGATAAAATTCAACACTACAAACCAAATGTCTTAAAACAGACAACAATTGAAGCCATATTTAAGAAATTTAAAAAATAATAAATTATTTTTTACATAGTTATTACTTTATCTATATATTAAAGTGTGTAATTTATTTATTTTTTAGTATTAGCAATCTAAATTTGCCCAAAATATGAATTTAAAAAAATGTAAACAAAGATTAAATAGACATGGCCTGTAATCCGCAAAAAGCCTCCAATCCGCACAACACTTGGAACCAAGCTTTGCGGATTAGTGGCTTTCTACTGTATATGTATGTATGTTTGTTTATATATGTATGTATATATATTACTGGCGCCCAGCTAACATAAAAGTACCAAAAAAGATAATATGAGCAGTAAGAAAGAACGTTTTTATACACATTTCAGCAAAATTACATAAAAAGTTAACAATCAATGTAAAGTTGAAAAAAATGAAAAAAACACGAAATACGTTAATGCAGGGATCACTGTACCGCATATATGATCGCTTTATGAACATGAAAACCAAACAAAACGCTACCCTCTTTAATAAAAAGCTATGCGTTGCTGACAACTGGCTTTTTCGATAATCGTTGCCACAGATTAATCTCGGAAAAATGAAACATTTGAAGTTACTGAAAAAAGTAATAGCTCGAAAAGTATTTATCAGAAAACTGTTAGACAAACTGCGTTAGAAAGGTAAAAAATTGTATTTTTTCTTGATATAAATTTCAAATCTAATGATTATGTTGTATTTTAAATATTGAATTTAAAAAATTCAAATTTTACAATGGAGTACCATAATGATATCTTCACGTGTAAAAAGATAATGATAACAGCAATTTGTCCTGACGTGTAAACTGGCTATAGAACAAGTCATCTACTATAAAATATGATAAAGAGTTTGTTAATTGTATATGTTGCTTAATTAATGCATTAATTTTCTTTAAATGTTACGCGAATGAAGTCATGGGTAACAGCTAGTCTTCTATATGGGTCATCAAATCAACCAAAAATTTTCAATATTCAACCTGACCCTTTCAGATTTTAATGAAACCTTCAGGAATCATTCTCCCCAATGATACAAATGAGAATATACTTTTATAATTTTTTTTATCTCAGTAAATTTTCATACAATTATTTTTTTTAATTTCAAAAAATCATCATTTTTTTGGCTTGTATAAATGTTTTCAATTTTGAATTTCTCAAGTTCTATCAGGTGTAGAGAATTGTTTGACACCTCATTTTAAAGAAAATTTCATAAGGTTTAATTTGATATTCAAGTTGACTATGCTTGGTTTAAAAAAAATTAATTTAATTTAACTTAAAAAATTTAAATTTAAAAATTATTAAAATAGTGTTTTTTAAAAATTTTGAAAAAAATGTATGTTTTTTGTAATATTATAATCTTTAAATTCTGAAAGTTTTAGAGTGGGATCTCAATGGGATCAGTAATTAAAAAATAATGTTTCAAATGAATAAAACAATGCTATTTTTAGCACAATCATAAAGTTGGCGTGGTGCCAACTTTAAATATCAGCCCCAACTGGTGTTTAAGATTAGTTTTTTTAACATAACTGCTGATCCCATTGAGATCCCACTCTAAAACTTTCAAAATTTAAAGTTTATAATATTACAAAAAACATTTTTTTTCAAAATTTTTAAAAAGCTCTATTTTAAAATTTTTTTAATTTAAAATTTTTAAATTAACTTTTTTTAACCAAGCATAGTCAACTTGCATATCAAATTAAACCTTATGAAATTCTCTTTAAAATGAGGGGTCAAACAACTCTCTACACCTGATAGAACTTGAGAAATTCAAAATTGAAAACAATTATACAAACCAAAAAATGATTTTTCAAAATTAAAAAAATTAATTGTATGAAAATTTATTGAGATAAAAAAATAATAAAAGTATATTCTCATTTATATCATCAGGGAGAATGATTCCTGTAAGTTTCATCAAAATCTAAAATGGTCAGGTTGAGTCACTGGTTGATTTGACATGGAATGACCCATATTGGGACTTCTAAATGGACTAATTTGCTCCATTGTGCATCACTCCTCAAAAGAGCCGGTAATTGCAGTTACCATGTAGAAAGTAAAAATAAGGGTTACTATAATTAGTAATATTGGCATCATGCATGGCGCATTTGGCTGAAACCTGGCCCGTAAGTAGCCCGTGTAAGTACCTGAGATTCTGATATTAAAAAAGTCCTTCTGACTTGTGCCGGCATAGGTTTTGGGGTCTGGGAGTCATGATTGAATGGAAATGTACTGAAATTTTCTAGAATTTCTAATAAAGCATAACAAGAAAGAACATGAATGAAATCATGCCTAATTTAGATATAGAAAGCATAAATGCAATTTTTGTAAAGAAAAACTACTTCTCCTCCATATTGAAATGATTGTTCTATTTGCATTATTGATTTATTATCAAAATCATTGTTCCATTAAAAAAAATAACAATAAAGGATTTTACCTATTGTCCCATTTATTTCAAAGTGCAAGCATGATTTATTAAGTATTATACAACTGTATAAGCATTTATTTAAGTTTATATATATATATATATATAAACGAGTGCATGTGGCATTAATTCTTTTGCTATTTAATTTTCAGAATTAGTTATTGATTCATGAATTAGTTATTCCCCGCTTAGCAGAGTTTAGAAAGTTTCGTATTCTAGGAACAATATTGGCCAGTATGTGTTTTACTGATAGCCTCTCTGATACCATGCTTAAGTCTTTCATTTTTTAAAATTTTTCAACAGCTGCTGTTGAAATGCATTTTTCTCTCTAGGCATAAAATTGATTTTCTCCCATAACTCTACTCTAGGAAAAAGATAGAAAATGGCATATAATATCAGAATCTCTTTTAGTAAGAGAGTAATTGTTAAAAACCAGTACTCTTCTTGCACATAACTCCTTAATCAAATGCAAATTTATAAATTGGACAACAGAGTCATCTATGGGTTTAAAAAAAGGCAGGGAATGATGGCTGGAGGGAAAAGGATGCTTTTAATATATAAAAAAGTTAAGGCACTTTTTAAATCAAGAAAATGAGTCAATTTTTACTATGAAAAATTTGTTTAACACAAATGACTGAAAGGGGATAATTTTTTGACTGAGAGACAAGAATTGCACTATTTTTAAAACCAAGGACAGGCAAAGTGCAGCAACCTGCTGAAATTGCCTAGGGGTAAATTCTGGTCATTTAGATATGCATAACTGCTGACATTGTTTTCTTTTTCAAGTCGCATAAACATATTTTATGACAGAAAAAATATTGGTACTTTTCGGTTAGCCGGGCGCCAGTGACATATATACAGGTATATATATATACACACACACATATACACATATCTACGTAATACATATATATACATTCACATATATATACATATATGTATGTATATATATACATATATATGTATATACATGTACATATATCACTGGCACCCGGCTAACCGAAAAGTACAAAAATATTTAATAAAACACGTCTTTTTTTTTTTTGTGTGTGTGTGTGTAGTACTTACTTGATTTCATTCATTAATTAAACTTCCTGATTCAAAATATATTTATTTGACTTGAAAAAAATTGGAAAATTGGCAGCTATGGATATTAAGAGAGCAAAAATTTATTTAAGATAAGAATGTATGGTATGAGAGAAAATTTACAAGATCTAATTAGATATAGTCTATAAATCTGAAAAAAAAATAATGATATGAAAATATGTTATTAAATATATAAATGTTATAAGTTTGTTTAGTTCAATGTTTTTATTCATAATTTTTTGTAAATATCAATCAGTATTATTTAACACTAAATTGTTGCTAATTTTCTAATAATATTTGTTACTGAAAACATAACTTTTGTTACTGATATAAATTTTCTAAAAAGTTGAATGTTTGTATTATTTATATTTAATAGGATTCACCTTGGCAGCCATTCTGTTCTCAAGTTTTTTCAAATTCTGAACTCAAAGATTTTGCATGGAATCCAGCCTTAGAAGGTTTATATTCATTTTGTTTAAGTGATGGAAGCCTTCATATTCATGAGATCTCAGGCACTACTATTAAGCCTAATGCAACTCTTTCTAATGCTAATGCTTTGGCAGGTTTGTGCTATTTTCACTTATTAAAACTATTATTATTGCCAAAATGTCAGTTGAGGCTTACTGTTGAGACCCAAAATTTTTTTGTTATCTGTATGTCTCATGATAATTAGCGAAAAATAACAGATTTTTAGTCTGTAGTTTGGTAAGTTCCAGCCTTAGAAGGTTTATATTCATTTTGTTTAAGTGATGGAAGCCTTCATATTCATGAGAGCTCAGGTAGAGTCCTGCACGGGTCGGGTTGAACCCGACCCGAACCCGCAAATTCAATTTGAAGTCAACCCGCAAAAATAATTTTCGTCGACCCGCAACCCGACCCGAACCCGCAAAAATAATTTTCGACTACCCGTAACCCGACCCGAACCCGACATACTTCAACCCGCACCCGACCCGAACCCGCAATACTTCAACCCGCAACCCGACCCGAACCCGCAGTGAAAGGACAATAAACCATGTTTCAATGCTATTATGAAAAGTATATGTACAATTATTTGTCTAATACCAATTTTATACAGAACAAGTTTGAAATTGTACGTCAAACGTGACAAATGTACTATAACTAGTTATATAAATATTCAGATCTTGGTGATCTTTAATTCTGTGAAATTAATTATATCGTCTGCGGATTAATTTCCGTAATAAAATAAGTATCTCGGTTGCTTGACGATTAAACCTCGGAAGCTCCTATAAGAAAGAAGTACCGCCGATTTAAAACAAAAATTCAAATTATTAATAAATATTTTTATGAATATCGTTTTAAGTTTTTATCCGATTGACATAAAATTTGAAATGACTCGTCAAAATTCTTCAAAGAATATATATATTACACTTCAAATCATTCGGTTGGGTAGATTTTGCGTTGTCATATGCGGACAGACGGACGGACGGACGGACGGATTGAACGACGACAATAGGTGCTACGTATTTACATAATTACGAAGGCCCCTTAAAATGGACAAATGTATGTTATTTCATATTCAAATACAGTGAAATCTCTTAATAGCGGACACCTCAAGATCGTTGAGCAGAATCCTGCATCAGGTCGTGTACTTGACCCCTCATTTTAAAGAGAATTTCATAAGATTAAATTTGATATACAAGTTTGACTATGCTTGGTTAAAAAAATAATAAATTAAATTAAAAAAAATAAAATAAAATAGTGTTGTTTTTTTTAAATTATTTTTTTTAAATTTAATATTTTAAATTTTAAATCCTGAAAGTTTTAGAATGGAATATGAATGGTATCAGATTTATGGAAAAAAAAATTACTGTTTAAAGTTAATAAGACAATATTGTCTTTAGTACAATCCTAAAGTTGGCAAGGTGCTTAACTTTTTAAATACCAGCCCTAACTGGTGTTTAACATTTTTTCTTTTTTTACATAACTGCTGATCTCATTGAGATCCCACTCTAAAACTTTTAGGATTTAAAGTTTATAATATTACAAAAACATATAATTTTTCCAAAATTAAAAAAAAAAAAAAAATAAATAAATAAAATTTTATTATTTTTTTTTAGCCAAGTATAGTCAACATTCATATCAAATTAAATCTTATGATATTCTCTGTAAAATGGGGGGTCAAACAACGCTCTACGCCTGATAGAGCTTGAGAAATTCAAAATTGAAAACAAACCAAAAGATGATGAATTTTTGAAATTTAAAAATGAATTGTATGAAAATTTACTGAGATAAAGAAAAATTATAAAAGCATATTCTCATTTATATCATCAGGGAGTTCCTGTAACTTTCATTAAAATCTAAAATGCACAGGTTGAGCCACTCGTTGATTTGGCATTCCCAATCCAATAGGAAAAATTTTTAAAGCTTATTATTAAACGACATAGCTGCCAAACCTTCCTATATAGATATAATCAAATAAGCACCAAATAAAAGAAAGATTAAGATGCCTTATTCTATAAATTTTCTGTTTGAAAACATGTTTATATATCTGGAAAAACATTAGAAGGTTTGGCAGATACGAAACGACAACTATTTTGGTTAAAATTATTCTCAATAGTTTTTTTTTTTCCTAGAATTAAATGCTTGTTACTTTAATTTCTGTTTCTTTTCCCATTTTCTGATTTAAACGAAGAAAAAAAAAGATCGAAACTTGGCTGGTTTTAATCTAAATTTTAAATAAAATCACAAAATTTTAAAGGGATATAGTTAACTGCGACATTGATATTTTGTGCGATTTTCAATGCAATTTAATTTATACTCAATAAAACTATCTCCGCAAACTAGAAACAAAAACAAAGTAATGTGGCTTATTGAACAAACACTATAAAGCTAATTGACAGAAATTTGCGCCGACATTATGGTATTTCATACAAAATCCAATAATCAGCTATTCTGCCCATCAGTGAAGTGTTTAGCACTTTTTTTAGTTAAAAGTTTTCACTGAATCAGCTTCTCACTGCAGTCGGAGAAAATTATCATGTGATGTTTTCAATTTTAAGAAAGTTTGCACTGACAACATCCTGTATAAATGAGCTAAATTTAATTGTAGAATCTTACTGCCCATTAAATTTTATTTTTTACCTCCACTGCATCTTTAGATTTAGGGAGAAGGAGAGATATTATTTAAGAATATTTAAAAATTAATAAGACATATAATTTTTTTAATTCCCAAAACTCAAAAGCTGTAAAAAATAACTTTAATGATCAAATAACCACGAGTCAAGGTCTAAAAATTTGAATGTTATTTTAATTTGTGGCTTCTGCACATGTGTCTATTGCACATAATTCCCTTAAAGGGCGGTGGCATATTATATAAACATCTTACCATATATCAAATACCCATATGCCACTATGGCACCAGAATTTTTGAATAAAATTTTGCTTTTCTAATGCACGTAAAGAAAAGCTTTTAGTTATTTTCAGAAAGTTTGTTCACAAATTCTGGTGTCATTCAATCCTTTCAACATCCTAACAATAGAATACTTTGCCCTTAAAAGCGTTAAACGAAAATTAGTGTGCAATTTACATAACAGAGCCGCTCAAAGATCTTAATAAGATTATACAATTTCTATAATTTACGAAAAAATGCTAAAATAAAATGGTTTAGAGTGAAATAAATCTAAATAGTGTAAGTGTTTATGGAAAAGAAATACTAGTTTGTAAGTGGCAATTTTCATTTGTCATAAAAATAAGAATTTACATTTTGTACATATTTCTATCGCTCCCTGGGAACATTAAAGTGGTAACTGAAAACGCCTGTCAGCATTTTAAAGTGCTTGGTGCCTGGTGCCGGGGCACCGTCCGCACTACTCTTGGTGTGGACCTACTTGCGAGTCATTTGGATTTTTTAATCAAATTAGAGTTCTTTGAATTTTCATAAAATTTTGAACAGAACTACGTTTTAGAAGAAAATAAATACATATTTGAATATGAATGAGTATATATTCAATTTACTGCAAAATAATTAAATTATATATAAGAAATTTAATCATAAATTATTCTCTATGGTACAGTTAAGAACACTGGAATATGAAAAATATTACCAACATTTTATTTTTGATACACATAAAAATACATGTATCGTATTTTTGTATTTGTGATAGTTCCTACATATACACATATATTACACTTGACGAAGCAGTACCTTGAGGAGAATTATTCGAATTAAACTCCCTATCTGCATTCTTCCCCATTTTTCCAAATTATGTATTATTATTCTAGAACAAAACTGATACAATCAGTCATCCAGGCGGTAGTGGGTATTTAGCTCTTTTTATATATATATAAACTTTTGTTAATAATAACCATTAAATAAAAAAATAAAAAAAACATACTATAATATTAACCGACAAATACAATACAATATAACGAAATATCCAATAAATTGAGGTTCTAATTTTTGAATAAGATGAAGATATATATATATATATATATATATATATATATATATATATATATTACGTAATGTAGAGTGAATTAGAAAGTGACAGCAAGTAACCAAGTTTGATAAGGAGAAAAAGCACCAATTGTAGCCCCGGCGCACAGGTTCTAGGTGGTGGAGGGGAAACAAAATTAATAATAATAATAATAATAATAATAATAATAAGTGCTGTTTTAAGGTGGTTCTTAAATTCCCTTCTCGCAACAACGCGAAGCTTTCTAACACATTTTTAAATGTAAAGTCATAAAACTGGCAGCCATGTCAATTGAAACAATTTGGAATCGAATACCGTTTTCCATTTTTTGATAAATAAAAGTTTGATAAATAATCGAGTTATAAGCAATTCGTGTCACGTGACGACTAGTTTTCCACTTTACCACGCTGTCACGTCCGGAATTCGCTTTAAAATGCCAACTTTGACAGTATTTTCTGAAAAATCTTCTGCCTTCACAAAAAAAAAAAAAAAAAAAAAAAACGCCAATCAATTACATAGTTTCTGAATAAAAAAAACCCTGCTAGTTCCATCCTTTTATGAACATAAATGAATTCCAATATATGTCAGAAAGTAACTCTTTTGCATTTGAGAACATCCTTAATAGAAACATAATATTTGATGAAATAATAGTCAGAGATTTAGATAAATATAAATACACACATAAAATTGATATATTAAAGGGTGTTGAACTAATAAACTGTTCTGAAAATTATTGTAAGGCCATTGATAAATTAAAACCTAGACCACCAAATGAATAAAAATAATAACAAATTTAATAATTTCAAACTTCTTGAGATACAACTCAGTATTTTAAAATTAATATGTGTTATAAATTTAATAATATTTTTCTTCCTATTTTGTAAAATTAATAAGTTACTCAAATATATTAAGATTTAATTACTGAATTTGATTTCCTGTCATAACTTCATAACTTTCATTTTATATTTGTTTGCATTTGCATCCGGTTAAATATACTTATTTGAGACTCACAATTTTGTTATAAAAAGTTATTTAATCTTGCAATTTAGACAAAAATCTAATTTTCTAATTTTTAATGACATGGCTTTATTTACAATAAAAAATTACTGAAGTATTATTAAAAACAGATTTTTTTTTTCTACTAAATACTTGATATACAGTGCTATAACATTAAAAATAAATGACGACCTTAAAGGCCAAGGGGTACAAGTTACAAAATTTCGATTTCGAGTAAATTGAGTTCAAAGTTTTGAGTCAATATTAATCGACTGAAATAATTATCAAACTGTTGCTTATTTCATTGTGGTTTTTGAACTATTATTTCAATAACTATGTAAAGAAGGTGGAGTACATTGTTTTGTTTTTTCAAATTTATAGTTAATCTGTATTGATAAAAAGTGGTAGAAATTTCGAATGCTTCAGTAAATGACCTCCAGAACGCAACAAATAATTAAACAATCACTTATATTTTTTTACGTACTAATAAATAGCCTTATTTCGAGATCGCCTGTGCAGTTAACTCAGTTTTTTCAATTTTGTCACTTATACCCCTTGGCCTCTATGGTCCTCAAATACAATAGTGAGAAACTTCAAACGACAGAATTAAGTATTTATAAAAATAAAGAAACTATCAGTAACTAAGGTGAAAATTAAAAAATATATATATCCACAAAGAATTTACAATTAAGCATATTCAAATATAAATGTTGTTATATATATATTTAAATATTATACAGAAAGCATTTCCAACTATTTTCTTTCATGGATTTTTGATATAAATATATATATATATATATACATAAAATCTATTTTTTTTTCCCAAAAAATTGCAGATTGAAACATTGACATTAAAATTTACACAGTACAAAAAATGATAATTTAAAATCAAACATCCATAAAAAGTTGACAATGATAAACATATTTAAAAAATATTCCTGCAATTATTTTATGTTATATTATTCATTTTAAACTACTTTAATTTTCAATATAGAACAAGAATATGCAGATATCACCAAGCTGTATCAAGTTTTCAGGCTGAAAAGTTTACACAACAGCAAGGACAAGGAAGGATGATAATTTGAAAGCAAATATATATATATATATATATACATATATATGTCGTTTAAATTTTATAGTATTTTAAGTTTAATTTGGAAATTTAATATATATATATATATATATATATAGAGAGAGAGAGAGGGTGCGTAGAAGTGTTTTAATCTGAATACCAGAATAGTAAGACGTATTAAATTTCAGATTTCTGCTATTAAATTAAGCTAGAATACTATTCGGAAATAGTGGTAGTAAAAAATGCACGGTTATGCATCCTGAAAATTTAGTACTTAAAAATAATCATATTTCAAAAGTTATACTGTAATTATTTTATGTTAACTTCTCTTAGTGAATCATGATACTTTAAATTTGCCATGTAAAACAAAATTTTGCAGAAATGACTTTTTTTTATTCTTTTATGAAACTTGCTGATTAAAACAATTTATCTGACAAAAAAATAAATAGATAAATATATAAAAAATGATAATTTAAAAAGAACACATAATAATAATAATAATAATAATAATAATAATAATAAATAATTAAAAGATAGATATAAGTTGAAAAATATACAGTAGTTAATATACTCAGTTATGAATCATGATTATTTAATTTGCAGTACTGAATAAAAAATATATAAAGAAGTATCTTACTTTTTGATGAAACTTGTTGATCAAAATATTTTATGACATAAAGTATAATTATATTTTAAGCTTATATAGAAAATGTTTTAGTTTCTTTTTTTCTTTTTATGCATCATGATATTTTAAATTGCTGTGTAGGAAAAGAATATCATCCAATCTCTTTGGACATAAATTTGTTCTTCTATCACTAAGAGTTAAACCCGCTGAGGAAAAATCTCTTTCACTAGCTGCACTACTTGCAGGAATACTTAAAATGAATTTTGCTATTCTGGATAGCAAAGGAAAATTTGCTTCATTTGTATGCCACCATTTCAGAACATCTGTTTGATTGCCATCACTGTCCCTAAATTTGCCAGGTTTTAGAGCTATATAGCGTTCCAATTCACTAATTTCGTTGTCACTTTCATCTGTGTCTTCAAAATCTGAAATGTTACATTTTATTTTTTGCTTTTTGGCTGGGTTTTTTTTACATATTATTTCCATTGATTCATAACTTGGAATAGATTTCCTGTCAGTAACATTTGTATTTTCATTTTTAATCTTCTTGCTATAGGCAGAAATTAAATTGTTTATTTCTGCATGCACAGAATCAATTTCTGTTCGATCGTTCAATATCTTCAGCGACTTCATCTTTGGATGTAAGAAAATAGCCATCTTATGATATTTATTAATTTCAAAAGTTTCTTTGAAAATGGCGTGGCATGATGATTTTAAATCACGAAAATTTCCATCGTCATCATCGGTAACTTCAAGATGCTTTAACAGTCGGTTGTACCAAATTATTACCAAAAAAAGTGTTGGTCGTTTTGTTGCTTCAATTTCGTCAGATGCAATTTTAAATTTTTCCAGGAATGATATAAGTTTTTCAAGGCAAGGCTGTCGGATTTCAATGAGCTTGCTCTCTTCTTTTCTCTGCGAAAGAAGCTCTTTCACTTCACAGTAAACATCTGCAGTTGATTTCAGCATAAAAAATGAACTGTTCCATCTGGTATCTACACTAGCCTTTAAAGACTTCGACAGTTTATTTTGCAAGCCACTTTGCTTAAAAAACTTCACAAGGGATTTTGAAGCATTTATCATATCTGAAAATTGAGTATTCCTATCCACAGTTTTTTCCAGAATGTTATTTAATATGTGAGCAGTACAAGATAATCTAACATTGTTTCTAAGAGCAGCATTCAAATTTGATCCTCTATCTGTTACATAGATTAAATTTTCAAATTGTTCACTAATACCAAACTTTTCTAGATTCTGTATAACTATGGGCTTTATATTGTCACCCGTTTTCTTCTGGTTACTGTCCCATAAGGTAGTATGTAATACTCGGTCTATTAAATCCCACTTATCGTTTATATAATGAATTGTCATGCAGAGATAAGAGTTTTTTTTGTAATCATCTGTCCACAAGTCTAGCGTAACTGCTCCACCCCATTTTTCAATTGTGTTACCTAGTTCTTCTTTAACCTCGTCTCTAATATTCTGTGCTATTTGATGAATGTTCCTTGATACTGTTGTTGGATCTGGAAGTACATCTTTCACATCCATATCGCCACATCTACTTCCCAGCGAAATTAAAGATTGGGCTAACTCCTGAAAACCTTTTCCTTTAATGATGTTAAATGATCTCAGGTCCCGACATACAAATTTTGTTATTTTTTCAATGATAATTTTCTTATCTTCTTGAGATGGTTTTTGTACAGAAGGTACCGTTTCTTTTTCTTTGAAGAAGCTGTCAATAGATTTTCCTTGAGCTCCTTTACTTGAAGGCATACATTTATGCTTTAAAAGAGTAGATGTTCCTGTTTTATGGCTGTCAAAACGAAACACTTTGTGACAGTTATCACAAGCTATAACATCCGGTACTAAAACATCGTCTTTATCAAAAACTTGTTTAAATCTTTTCCATATTTCTGATTTTCCAACTTTTGGTTTTAAGAAATATTCTTCTTCGTCTATCTTTTTCTTTATATCGTCGTTAGACATTCTCGATCGACTTATCCTCTTCAACTACTAGATTTCAAATGAGTAAAACAGTGAGAAACTTCTCGCACCAATTCATATAATATGTTGCATCCAAAAACCCATGTAAACAAGAATCTGTCAGTATAAGTAATATCCAAGTACCAGGCAACGTTTAATTGGTGGTACCCACTTAGAACTCTCTAGTGAAATAAACACCATTAAGTTGCTTATGCTTTATTTACATCCAGAAAACTAAAACACTTTCATCCCTGGACGTTACCAAGAATAAATAAAAAGAGTAAAACGATCTTGAACTTCAATTATAAGACGCCAGCTGAAAACGAGTTTCAGTTTTCTACCATTTCTGTTTATTTACAACTCGGGACATAAACTGATATATTCGCAGACTGATAGGATATATTATCTATTAAATGGAGTAGTTATATTTAAGACATTCTAAAGAAGGGGAATGCGTAATTAATTACGAGTTACTTATGATTATAAAATAGATGTAGAGCGGAAAATGTATTATCTGCTCACACGTTTTACTAATTTCTCGAGCTCGTTTCACCGGCTCAATATGAATATGAATATACAAGTTTACATTAGATGAATTTATAAAAATAATTAAAAATATTAATTAAATATTAATTATAAAAATATTTTAATCCATTTGAGAAGTTTTGCCAACTGAATGAAAAAATATATATATGCGTGTATATCACTCAAAAAGTTATGGCATTTATTGCTTATGTATGATATGAAAAAAAATTCCCTTCTCCCCTACACACATACTTGCTTTAATTGTTTTAAAGCTTGGAGGAAGGGGGGGGGGGGTATATTGGTTGCAGTTGCAAGGAATGGAAATATTCTATTTATTATTTACATGTATAAATATATGGCATTTATATTTTTAGACAGTATTAAAGCTTTTGTTAGATGCGGACGCTATTAAAATACAGTTTTAAAAAAAACTTTTGAATTAACCATTAATGTTATACGAAGGAATTAAATTTAAGTAAAAGATATGAACAAAGATATATTAAACACAGGCAAAATTATACTAAATGTAAACAAGAAACAGTAACATATTAACAATAAATATATAAATGTTTTGCTCTTGCCCTCAAACCACGGATTAGTGAAGAATGACTAACTAGATTTTTTCGACATGCGTTCTGCTTTTAAGATGGTTAGTCAGTGTTTATTTATTTATTTTTTTTTTTATTTTTTTTTTTAAATCGAGTTTTAAACATTTTCTATAATTAAAGTTTTAATTTTGTCGTATTTATCAGTAGATGCTTTTTAATTATTATTATTTTTTTACAATATTAAAAAGATAGATTAAGTGGAATTCCTGAGCATTAATGTAATGCTACTAATTCATTCAATTAAATAAAGAAAAGTGCCCAGTTAAACTGATGGCATTGAGCTCACAGGCTATTCACACTAATCGTATAATGAAAATTTTTTTAAATATTATACTCTTATTTCAAAGAAATATTTTCAAAATTTGAAGCAAATCGGATAGTTCTGCATAAAATACCTATTAAGGGGAATTAGGCCCCCGTTCCCCCCGTTACACTTAACCAATAAAACCCCCAAAACTACTGAGGTCTTATCAGTATGAACCTATGTATAAAAATTGAAGCAAATCGGATAATTCTGAATGAAAAACCCATTAAAGGGGGATTTCCCCCCTTTCCTCTCTTTATACTTAACCAATGAACCCCCAAAATTGATCAAGGAAGCGCCTTATCAGAATGAACCTATATACAACATTTGAACCAAATCTGATAATTCTATCCAGAATTATCGCGTTATGTACGTACATACATACAGATCGGGTGGGCACAGTAGCTCTTAGACTTTGATAGCCTGTAAGCTAAAAAGGGTTTTCCTTAATGATATTTAAATGAACTATTTGTTTTATTTCGTTGCGGGTTGCGGGTCGAGTTCGAGTTAAATTATTTCGTGTTCCGATTGAAATGTGCCGGGTTTGGGTCTGGTCTCAGGTTGCAACTCGACGATAAATATTTTTCATGTTCAGATCGGATTGCAGATTGATTTCAAATAGCTTTTTCTGTTTCGGGTCAGATACAACTGAGCGAAAAAGGAATCTACTGTCGAAGCAGTTTGTTATTCGGAAATATCTACTATTCAGTGATAAAAGCGTACAAAATATATGTGTTAAAAAATGAAGAAGTGATCGCTAAATAGAGTTGTTCGTTATAAATATTTTATTGTAGATATATTTTTCAACTGAAAAAATATTTTGGATATACTTTAAAAAAAGCGGGTCAACCCGAACCCGACCCGCAAGAGTTAAAAGTCAACCCGAACCCGACCCGAACCCGCAAAAAATGAAAGTCAACCCAACCCGAACCCGACCCGCAGCAAAAAAGTAAAAGTCAACCCGACCCGCAACGAAAAAATAATGCGTCAACCCGACCCGACCCGCGGTGCGGGTAAAAGCGGGTAACCCGACCCGATGCAGGACTCTAAGCTCAGGCACCACTATTAAGCTTAATGCAACTCTTTCTAATGCTAATGCTCTGGAGGGTTTGTGCTATTTTCATTTATTAAAACTATTATTATTGCCAAAATGTCAGTTGAGGCTTACTGTTTTGAGGCCAGAAAAATTTTTGTTATCTGTATGTCTTGCGATAACTAGCGAAGAAAAGCATCTCTTTAGCCTGTAATTTGGTAGGTATGTTGGCGAGGTACCCAGAATTAGCTGTATAGTTTTTGGTTAAATTTGGTTTGAAAAATTTTGAACACTCTCTTTTAAGACATAATGCTTTTCAGTGGGAAGTCATATGATTTTTAAATGTTAACATTCACCGAAGGGAAGATGATGCATTGGGATAATTGATTTAAATGTTAAAATATGGATGCTAAATTTACAAAATGGAGAGCTTAAATTAATTCGACCACTTTGAAAATTTGCCAATATATTTATTAGAATTTCGAAATTAATCATATAAATTATTGGGAAATTTTGCGCATCAATTTGAGAGATATGAAGCATTTTAATTTCTCATTTTTTACAAAATTTCCAATGCATTTCTTTTTTTTTCTCTCTTTTATTAAATGGTTGCCTAAAAAAATAAAATTCAAGAAAATTGTATTATTTTGACGCAAAATTTTATTGACAAAATAGTTAATTTTTGGGTCATTTTAATTTTTAATATGCTTTTTCTAATGAAATAGACGAAGATTTGTTTTAACTACTTAAGAAAGATGACCAAATCAGTTTTCCAAATGAAAATTATGAAAACTTTGAATGTCTAAATTGAATGTAAGTGATGAGAGGAATTGATATTTGCATAAGTATATTTGTTGCACAAAATTTTATTCAATTTCAGCAACATATGATTATGTTTAGTGGTTGAAAAATAAGTATTCTTTTAAGTATAGGATAAAATATCCTGTACAAGGAGATGGTTAATCTATTGAAATTACAGTAGTAAATGCATTCAGACATATACTCAAAAAATGAAATAAATAGTACAATTATTGGAAATTAAGAACATAAAATTAAAGCGACAACTGGTGATGCATATGGCCCAGTTATAGTCCTTTATTTAAAAAAAAAAAAAAAAACTCCATGAAATATATGCAATAAAAATTAATCTATAGCTGACTAGCTACACTATGCATGTAAGGATTAATGTTTTTTTTCTTTTCTTTTTATAAAGTAGTATTAGTAATATAATACTTGTTATTCATAAAGTAGCCTGTATATGATATCTTGTACACATTCCCTATATAAAATTGGTTAGTACTTTTAGGTTATAGCGGCCCCCATGTATGAATTACCAAGCAACCAAGATTTATCACATAATTGTAAAGCATATATAACATAATAATATATGATGCATATATGACGTATATATAATATGATGTATATGGCACATATATGAGGGTTTTGAGTATATATATGCATATATAAGCTTTGCAGTGATCTTGGTGAAATTGTAACTGCAATCTTGGCATAATCGAAATTGTGGGGGCTCCTATTGCCCAAAAGTACCAATTGTTTTTTCATTGGAAACACTTTGATTTAGATATATGATATATTATTCTTTATAAGTACTAGTCAGCTAATAGCATTCTCAATTTGTTGCAAAGAAGCAATTTTGGGCACAGGAGAGACATCACAAGCATTGAAAATAGGAAACACTGGGAACAAAGGGGTTAATGTGAGAGTAATTTTTATGAGTTAAGTAATTCAAATTTTAATTGATTTTCTCCCATAGTTTGCTGGAGTCCTAAGGGAAAGCAACTAGTTGTAGGCAAATCTGATGGATCTTTCAGTCAATGCAAACCTACTTTAGATGTAGTCAATACAGTTATGCCCCCTGCACTTGAAGATGGTCCAGTGTATGGTAAGAAATATTTTGCATTTTTTGAAGGCTTTAAAAAAATTAATTCATTTGTACTATGCCTTCCAAGTTTTTTTTTTTTTTTTTAATTTTTTTTTTTCAAAGGGAGACTTTTTTATTTTGACACTAGCTCTCTTACACCCACAATGTTCTCTCTTTTCTCTAATATTTAAAAATACATATGTAACATTTCATAAATTTTTATAACAAAGCCATAAATTTGACCAAAATTTCTATGAAGAATTTTTATTGTAAGATGTAAATTTATTTTTCAAAAAAAGAAAAAGAAAAAAGAAAACAACAATAATAACATTAATTAATAATGATTGTACTAATTATCTTAGTGCTTAGAGTTAAGTGATTAGTGTTAAAGAAAATATTTTTATAGATTATTTCTTATGCTAAAATACCTGTATAAAATATATTTTTTTTACAATGTTTTTATTTAGGAAGTTAATACATAAAAGATTTTAAAAAGATCTATATTTTATCTCTTTTTCTCTGTTTGTAACTTTTATGTTTATCTATGTTTTTAAATTGCTCGCAAACCTTGAAACTGTTGCTACAAAAATCTTCCTTATTTTTTTCCTCTAAAGTTGGCAGGTATGCATTTGTGCCTAATGTTCTATTATTGGAATGGTAATCACTTAAAAGCTATTTAAATTCAATCTATAAGTAACTTGCTTATATTAATGTAAATGTCATATCTTATATGTGCAGGGCTCGCAGTAGCCATTCATCAGATAACCCAATGCAAATAAATCATAAAATTTATGAAAAAAATATATATATTAGTGAAATATTTAGCAAATTATATTTTTGGCTCAAGATAAATAAGTTTTTCATAACCAAGATGTTTTCAGAGTTTTATATTGATAAGTAGTCGATAAAAATAAATAAAATAATATGTGATTTTCTTAAAGCACAACATAAATAGAAATGTAAGACCCCCTACTCAGAAACAACATGATAGTAAAAAATCTTAGCAATTTCATTCTTATCTGCAGTGAAGGCCCAAGTTGTGAGATTTAATTGTTGATCCAGCTTTCATTAATTGGTGTAATAATAATAATAATAATAATAAATGTTTTTACGAAGATTATATGTAACTGAATAGTTTCTCTTTCTGTTAAAGATTTTTTTCATAAATAATTAAGAATTTATTTATGTGTATAGTATTTAACTAGTAGGTTGTTTAATTTATATTGTTCATTTGTTGTAATATATATTACGCTCTAATTTTGATTATAGTATAATGTGACTTTCACATATTAGCGTAAAAGTTGAAAAAGTCCTCTCATGCAGTAGTGATAGTTTTGAATATTTATTTTCCAGTTTGACTAATTTGTTGGTTAATAATGAAAAATTTCTAGTGCAAGCACTGTGCATGTCTATCCTGTATACATGAATCGATGCTGTGGTGAGCTTTTAACGGAGTTGTGGTTATGGGGGCTTGAGTGATCCTTTTCTTCTTTTTCATTGCTTGTTTACTTTTTTCAAAAGAGTATTATTTTTTCCAAGTACCTGTCTTTCATGTTTAAATTTGGTCAAATGCACTTTGACAGCCCAGTAGCAGAAACTATGCATGTAGCATAGCAGTGGGCATTACAGATTATTTTAGACTTTGTAGATTAATCTAATAGCTTTAAAAAAAATAAATAAAAAGGCTGGGCTTAAAAAAAATTATTAACAGTGCTGGTGCTTCTAGATTATTGTATCTTCTTTTACTGTACTTTCTTTGTAAATACAAATTTTGCTTATTTTATAGGTTAATATTATATCTTATGGTAGTAGACATTATTGAATCACAGATAAAGTTTAGTTTGCTGCAGATTGACTCAGAAAAATCTGATACGAGGTTTGACTGCATAATATATTTTAGATTTAATGTCAATCCTTTAAGTGAGTTGAACATGTAAAAAAAAACTTTTTTGAGAAATCATCATTTGGCCTCAAAATCTCTAAAAGATCAATTGATATGAAACAAGAAGAAAATTATGTATGGCAGCAACATAAATTGTGTCTCACATGTAAATTGGCACCTTATTTTATGTAATTTCTGTGATATATATACACTGCTGGCCATCCAAAATGCAACACCATGAAGGAATTCAAATAACAGAATGATATTTAGTGGACAAATACATTATAATGGAAAGGACAAGTGATTACATTTTTAGAAAATTTGGAGGTATAGTTCCTGAGAAAACACGAGTTGCCACCCCTGGCCGCAATAACAGCATTTATCTGCTTAGGCATGGAGTCGAACAGAGATTGGATGTCATGTACGGGTATAGCAGTCCATGCAGCTTCAACACTATGCCACAGTTCATTAACTGTAGTGATGGGCGAGTGGTGACAGGCATGTTGCTCAGAAGCCATTGACAGGACATTTTCAATTGGTAAGAAATCACAAGCGTGGCGGTGATTGCAACAGTTAAACATGTTTTGTATCAAGGAAGGTCAGGATAGTACGAGCAATATGCGGTCGTGCATTGTACTGCTGAGAAGTAGAGTTCCAGAGGCCTCGAAGCTAGGGTAGAACCACGGGCAGTAACACCTCAGAAATGTAACGGCTGCTGTTCATATTGTCGGCAATGGGAACAAGAAGTTATCGAGACGTGTATTCAATGGCACCCCTCACCATCACTGCAGGTTATGGGCCTCTATGATGATGTCGAATGCAAGCTGGCAAAGTGAATTCTCAAGGATGCCACCAAACATGGAAACATGGATGCGGCCTTCCTGATGCACACAGAGACTGGATTCATCTGAAAAGACGACGTGAGATGCCATTCCTGCGTCATATACAGCATCATGATGCCCGCATCCGTGTTTGGCCGCATCGTGGAAAACACACATTGCCAGCTTGCATTCTACAACGTCATACTGACATATCACCTGGAGTGACGGAATGAGGTGCCATTGGATACACGTCTCAGTAACCTCTTGTTCACATTGTAATAAAATATTTTGCAACAGCAGCCGTTACATTTCTGATGTGTTACGTCCCGTAGTTCTGCCCTATCTTTGATGTCTCTGGGACTCTATGTTTCAACAGTACAATGCACGACTGCATGTTGCCAGTACTATCCTGACCTACCTTGATACAAAACATGTTCGACTGTTGCCCTGGAAAGCACATTCTCTTGATTTCTCACCAATTGAAAATGTCTGGTCAATGGCTGCTGAGCGACTGGCACTCCACCACTCACCAGTCACTACGGTTGATGAACTGTGGCATAGTGTTGAAGGTGTATGGACTGCTGTACCCGTACATGATATCCAATCTCTGTTAGACTCCATGCCTAGGCAGATAAATGCTGTTATTTCGGCCAGGGGTGACAACTCTGGGTAGTGTTTTCTCAGGAACTGTATCTCCAAATTTTCTGAAAATGTAATCACTTGTCCTTCCCATTATAATGTATTTGTCCAATAAATATCATTCTGTTATTTGCATTCCTTCATGGTGTTGCATTTTGGAGGGCCAGCAGTGTATATATATATATATATATATATAACAGATTTCTTTGTTTAAATTTTTTTGTTCATGCATATTTATTTGTATTTTCATGTTTTGTAAAGAATAAAACATCTAATCAAGATTTGATATTTGTTTTTATAATGTGGTCTGCTATACTGCCTTTTGGCTGCGTTCTAAAAGTAGATTGTATCACATCACTTAGCCTTGAAAATTTTAATTAGTAGTCAGCGACTAGCTGGTAGACCTTCTATCTTAATTGCCACTTTTTCGCAAAATTAATTTTTCATGAATTAAGTTAAAACATTTTAAGGCAATAATATACAAGAGTGTAGGCTTTATACAGCAGTTAACTTTATAATAATTTTGTTAAAACTCCAATATTACAGGGTTGCTATTAAAATGCTATTAAAAGTGACTGTTTTTAGCAATTGGTCATTATGGCTACTATTTTAACCCAAAAACAATCATTTTGAGGGAAAAGAAAAATCTTTTCGAATTCAACTACTATTTTTGTAGAAAACAGATTTTTCACCAATCACAGCTCAGAGCTGTCAACTCTTTTTTTTTTCTCTCAGCCTGATTTCCTGATTTTAACATTTCAATATCAATTTCCATTCCATTTTAAAAATCTACAAAAACTTCAATTTGGAAAAAAGAAATTATTCATTTCCATCTAAGTATAGCACAAAGATGTCAATTTATCTGATTTTGACAGGAAACTTCCAACTTTTATCTTGGCTCATATCCATACATTTTACAATGTATTTTTCTACTGTCGATTGGCATGTTATGACATGCTGTGTTCAATCTTTTTCCGTTCATAGTATAATTATCAGCATTCATGTAATAGTTTATTATTAAAACCTTGAGACCAAAATTAAATAAAACCATAAAATATTTCGAACATATGTTTTATTTTATAATTTTTGTGGCAGTTTTTATATGCCAAGTGTGTTTTCTTTATTTATATAGCAATATGAAATGAGTTGTAAAATTCATTATTAAATTCCTGGGATTCGTTGCTGTTTTTCCTCTCTAAATTAAAAATATTGCATTACTAAACTAGCAGGCTTTGCCCGCTACGCTGGTCAGTTTTTCCAAATGAAGCTTGAATAAAATAGAGATGGGAAATATAGTTACTTTTGGTTAACAGGTTGCATCGTTCCACAGTTGTGTAGGCAACAGGTTCCAACAACCTGTTATTTTTATAACGTATAACTAATCGCTATGTATGCTTCCAACAGACATTTTAATTAAAAGACATTTAAACAGAATGTTTGAAATAATTTTGGAAGTAAGTATAGACACTGTTTACTGTTGAGATGAATCTACACCATTAAAACCAGTTTACATGATTAAACTCCATTTTTGCCTGATAAAAACTTATCTACTGCCTATCTCTGCATATAACACACACTTTTAACTCTAAAAAATCACTTCATTTTTCCATGTGCGTGTTGTACACCGGTTATAAAATTTTTAGAGGTATATTTAAATACATCTATCTATACTAATAAAATAAAGTTTTGCTCTGCTTGTGTGTCTGTTTGTCTGCGATGGCTAGCAAAATCTAGCCTACCTAGAAGTTTTAAAATTTAGGTGTGGATAGTCCAAGGTCTGACCATGTGCACCTGAGTCTCAGAATTTTAATATTTTGATAATTACTCAAGATATTAATTAGAATATCATTAAACATTGCATCGGAAATGCCATCTTTTAAATCAAAATGGCTAAAGAAAAGAACTGCTGTTGTGGATTTGCAAGCAGAAATGAACGAATTTGAAATTATTTTACTAATTATTGAATTTTAAGAAAACTAATTAAGATATCAATTTGAAAATTTCTGAGCATATGTAAAAAAAAATTCTGCATCCGACTATGCGATTTTTGAAAAATTCGGCAAGTAATTTTTCTTAATTTATGCAAAAAATTGCCGGCATCAATGAGAAAAATCCAAGAAAGTTTCAAACAGGGATCTGCTTTCATTAAAAACTGAACTACAAAGAGATCTGTTTCTCTGGCCGATCAGTCCATTTAGTTTGCGAAAATGAAAGGGAATAATTGCCAATTTTTACTAATGAACAAAAATTTAGATAACTATTTAAGATATAGATTTGAAATTGAGGATGGGAAGTGTTGTCATCTGCCGGCTTTTTTAGTGTAGCGTCTTTGTTATGTTCTAATTATCAGTAAAATGTAAATATTTTTTTAATGATCGTGTTAATGTAGGTGAAGGTAGTTTTCTTGAACAAATTATTCGTTATATTTGCAAGTATGGGGAGAGAGGGGTTAATGCCTTGCTCTGAGATTATTATTATGTCGAGACCGGGCAACACCGGGCGGGTAGCTAGTATATCAATATAAATAAAGAAACTTATAATATATCAATATAAATAAAGAAACTTATAATATATCAATATAAATAAAGAAACTTATAATATATCAATATAAATAAAGAAACTTATAATATATCAATATAAATAAAGAAACTTACAATATATATTTTCTAATAAACTTAGTCTTTATCAGATAACATGAAAAGTTCGTTGTACTCATTCTCATTTATATTTTTGGAAATATCATCTTCTTCCCCACTGTCGCTTTCATGTATTTTATCCCTACTGTCGCTTTCATCTAGCCATAAATAGTCATCTTCGGTACCGTCAAGTTCATTTGATATTCCACACTTTTTAAACGATTTAACAATTATTTCTGGTTTTATTTCATTCCATGATGTTATAATCCATTCACACATTTGCGTTAATAATGCATGCCACATATTTCCTCCTTTCATAAATGTTTTTTCTTGCTCTAGCATCCATGTATTCCATTGCCTTCTTAAACTTTCTCCATTCAGCCCATCATGGACATGAACAAAAGCTCCTTTTGGAAAATTACCAATTGGCCTTGTTTTTTGTTTAAAAATTACCATAGGTTTTAATTTGGTGCTGTTAGCTAAGCAAGAAAGGACCACTGTGAAGTGCGATTTTTCGGCTCCTATTGTTTTAAATGGCACAGTTTTCACTCCTTTTGTTTCTACACTTTTGTTTCCTATTATATTGACCAATACTGGCGTTTCGTCCAAATTTCCAATTTGAGACAAATCATAGTTTTTTTCCTTTCATTTAAGAATAACAAACTTCTGGAAACTTAACAGTTTTTGTTCTATGTCTTTTAGAAGCTTTTGGAAAACTTTTGCCTGTTGGCGAAGAAGGAAATTTTTACGATTCATAAATTGATCGCACCGACCCATCATTGCCTTAAAGTTTTGACTTTCACTGGGATTCTTTTTTACCCATTGTAACACAAATAAATGAACACTTTCTCATTATTATTATTCCATTTTGTCGATTTTCTAATATCCATTGGGCTACATTTTTCTCTAAAACAGGCCACTTTGTAATACCAGTGCGCACTTTTGTTTTGGCATATTTTGAATCGCAGCTTCATTCTCCTTCCACTCACGAACAGAACACTCATTAACTCCGAACATTCTAGCTGCAGCGCGATTACCATTTTCTTTTGAAAATGCTATTACTGTGCATTTAAATCCAGAAGTGTATTTATTTCGCTTTACTGGAGGCATACTTTATGAAGAAGAACTGATTTTATTAGGCTTTAGGATTAACACACCTAAAAGTTAGCAGCTTCGACTGAATGAAGAGTAATATATAAAACGGGAAATTTCCCTTGGTCAGATTAGCACATTCGCGCAGATGGGGAGGAAGGAAGTTTCTGTGCATAATAGATAGAACCTGTCTTAAACCAGATTTTGGGGAGACGGGTGATTTAGATTCCAAAGGATAGTAATTGAGAGACCGGAAACGATCGCGTTCACATGTCATAAAGAAAAGACACATTATCTGAAGAGGGGAAAGCGAAAGCTATTACTTCTGGTTTGTTTTTGTGTGTAAACTTGATGTGTGTTATACGTCAGTATATGCTTGAAATAAAAATATATACTCTCAAATTAGTGATGCGTGTTATATGCCAAGCCGTGTTATACGCCGAGATATACGGTGGTTATGATTCTTTGAATTTCCTGCATTTTCAGCTTTTCTGCTACTAAAAAACCTTTTTCCATTTTTAGTGAACTCAAACGTTGAAAATTCATAAAATTTTAAGTATCATAACTTGGTAAGTTTTGGTCATTGAAGAATAAATTTGTATTGATTTACTTTTTAGAACACTTAGAAACTTTTCTAAATAAAACTTATAGGACCCAGGCATTGTATACATTTTAAAAATTTCTTAACTATTTAAAAAGTAACCATTTTAACGTAAATCGATTTTTATATGATGCAAAACAAAGTTTGAGACATTTTTGCGATTGGAACTGTACCTCTAAAACTAACTATTTAGAAATTAGCTATTGGTACTCGATCAGAAGAGACACCTTGTATAAGGAAAAACACATTTATAACAACATCATTTGTAAAAAATTAAATTTGATCTTCGATTCATTGCAGTCATATCTGTCAACGCATACCCAAAGTGAATCCCACAAACATTATTCATACACATATAATCAAATTCAATTCATCCTAACGAATTTTCAATATGATTTTCAAATTAATTACAATTGTATTAAAATTAAGTTAATTTGCCACATACCGCACAATTTATACGATGCTATTTTCTTTCTTTCTTTCATTTTTTTTAATAAAATAAAATCGCAGAATTTTTTACTTTCTTCTATCTTTACAAGAAGAAAGTATTGGATTCATGAAAATTTTCAACTCCCGGTTTTCGACGGATTTATACGTTTTAGAAGGTCCTGAACACGATTTGACTGTTTTTAGAAAATGTCTGTCTGTGAGTCTGTCTGTCTGTCTGTATGTGACACAAATTTTGTGGGCGCTCTATCTCAAGAACTAATGCTCGGAATTTAATAAAACTTTAGATTCAGTTAGTCCCTGATATAAATTAATCCTGATTAGTTTTTGGTAAAAATCTCCTGGCAGGTGGCGCTGCTATGCAGCATTTTTTGCGATTTCTGAAAAAGAACTATCTCAAGAACTAATGCTCGGAATTTAATCATATATATTATTTCTCCTGTCAACATCCCTTTTTCGCAGAAAATACGAAACGCAGAACGACGAATGAGATAGCATATGAAAGGATTTTGAATAAGCTTCTGACATAGCACACTTAACGTTTCGTTAAAACATGTTTTTGATTAAAATTTGCTGAAAATTGAAAATTAAATCGGCATTGTTTTCTTAAAAGAAATGAAAGGTTTTCTTCAAATTATTGTTGCCACAAAAGTAAAATACCACATTATATGATGCTCAGTAATTATAATAAAAAACACCGCACAGGTTTATTTTATATTTATGATTAAAAAGCGAAATTGAAATTGAAATGTTTTGATTTATATTTCTATGTCTGATGTTTTTCCCGAAGCAGATGACGTCATCTTCTAATGCAGTCAAAATACGATTGTTAATTTTTTTTTCGCTAGCGTGCCTTTTGCAATCTTGGATCAGTTTTTACTCTAACTTTGATGGAATTAGATGATATTCTGGCTTGATTAAAAACTAAATGTTGTTTGCAGATATTTTTATCCTTACTTTTTCTTTAGAAGTTTAAACCTGCATCTAATAAATATTACATATTGATAAAAAATGGCACTTCTCTATTATTCCGTCGACCAATTTTCATAAGAAAAAGCTATCGCCAAATAAACGGGAGAACGTTGACATTGGAATATCAAAATAAAGAAATAAATAAAATATAAGAATTTAAGGACACAATTCTTATTTTAATGAATGAAATAACTAATAAATCAGTAAAACATAATGAAACATACAAGCAAATGTCGAATTAAAAACCACTCGATGACATAACAAACACTCATAATGCTTCTGACATCAAGTAAATGGGACTGCATTTTTGACGTTTAATCTTGCAGTTTGGCGATAGTGTTTTGTTATGAAAAGTGGTCAACGGAATAATAGAGAAGTATACCTAAAAAATATTAGATTTCAGTGCGAAATCCTCACACTGGCCCTCTGGTAAAACTTTAGATTCAGTTAGTCTCTGATATAGATTGGTGCTGATTAGTTTTTGGTAAAAATCGCCCAGCAGGTGCCACTGCTATGCAGCATTTTGCAGGATTTACACAATTTTAGTGATAGTCATATCTCAAGAAATGTTGCACGGAATTTAATAAAACTTGAGTTTTAGTTAGACCTTGATATAAATTGGTGCTGATTCTTTTTAGTGTATGCGAAACCTGTGTGAGATAGAAGAAAGTTTTGGGATTGACACATCCGACTAGTTTTTCCCAGTTCTCATTTTCTAAACACACAGTAATGACAAAGTAAAAATAAGTAGAAGCACATGTTCCCCCCCCCCCCCCTCTAATAAAAAGCGCCAGAATAAGTCTTCATACTCTATAAGTATATAGCAACATCCTTTATAAGCATTCAAATTTCAAAGAAACCACCATCCAGCAACGCCGACTGCTCTCTAATACTAACAAAATGCAACGAGATCGAAATTAAAACCTTCCCAATCCGTCCTTAGGGGAGACTAGATCCCTTTTTCAGTGTTTAATTTTTAATTTGGAGAATTTTTTTTTTTTTTAAATGTTTCCAGTTATTATTAAAGGCTTATGTGTCTTTAATGTTCTATTATTTTTTTATTTTTGAAAAACCATTTTTAAAATAAATATAAATTATTTTCCAAAAAAAAAAAGAGGATCAAGTCTCTCCAATTACAGGGAGACTTGATCCCTTTCCAAGGGAGAGTTAATCCTTGAAACAGATGCATTAAAATGATTCAAATTAAGTTGTAGAAATCAAATTTATTGTTGACTAACATGTAAAAAAGGGAGAAAAAAACAAAACAAACTCTACATTTGGTAAAAATCACTGTTTCCCGTATGAATGATTATTATTACTAAAATTAACAATCAAAAAGCATTTTCAAAGCTTTAAAAGTCAAACGTAAATGTTAAAATTGTTGTAGTTTGAAGAGTTCCATCAAGCATGACTGTTTTAGGTATTTTTTTGACAATGTTCGCCATTGCCCACAACACTAATGTTAACATTTTCTGGATAAATAAGTTGGTCGGAATTAAGTCTTCTTTTTCTTAGAAAATTGATTTTGCATTCAGATGATGAAATCTTCTTTACAATTTTTCGAAATGACTAATTTTCTTCTTTCCTAGAAATCACAAAATGACAAAGCCACTTTCATCAATTGACAAATTTTGTGGATTTTCAATGATTTCATCAGAATGTTCATCAAGTGAATCTGAATTGGTTGAATCATGAACACTACAGCTGCTCTCACTTTCTGAAGATTCGGGGCGTTCATTTTTAGTGTTTTTACTTTTCTTTCTTGAGATGAAATGAGTTTTTCTTGATTTATGTGTTTTATTCAGCTGGCGATCTTGCATTCCTTCTTCAATTTGCCTTTTAGTTGGTGTGCTTGTCAAAATTTTGAAGATCCTTTATTTTCCTGTTTTGTTTAATTAAACTTTAGGGAAGGCTTATATGTCTCCTGGAGTCACTATGTTTGTTTTAACTGTAATTGTATTACTGTTTGTTGGTGTTAATGGTTGATCTGTGACTAAAGATGACAAAAAATCATCTTCAGAAAAAATATTCCTGTTTAAGGGATATATGCCAGTGATTTTAAATCCAAGATAACCATAGTCTAACTAATATTGATATAGTCTAAATGCGACTTGAAAGTCACAATTAGGAATAGGGGTTAACAAAATTTAAAATTAATTTAGCTTAACTTTGGGGACACTTGATCCCCAGGATCAAGTCTCCCCATACAATGGGGATCATGTGTCCCTAATGTGCTTGTGTTGAAAAAATAATTATTAAATCAAAAGTAAAGAATGTATTGGATTTAAATAACGACATTTGAGCAGTAAGGAATGAGTAAATTATATCAATCAACTTAAGTAATTTAGTTATATTTAGCAAAAAATAAGAAACATAAACTATCTACTGAAAAAGAAGTTTGGTTGTAAGAAATCAGATATTTCTTTCTTACAACAAAAATAAAAATGGGTGAATGAAATTCTGTTGATAAGGAATCACTTTATTAGTGTTGCCGGTTTCAGAGACTTAATTGCAGTTTTTCCCTGGTTTTAGACTTAGTGATCAAGTCTACCTAGGGATCAACTCTCCCAAGTCTCCCCTACTAAAGAACATCTTTTACTTTTCATTCCAAAAAAAACCCTACAGATACAAAAGATTTCATGAAACTAATATGCATCAACGCAACAATTTATAATTTTTTTAAGTTACATCACTGTAAGCATGTAAAATGATTTTTTTTTATCTGTACTGAACGGAAGTAGTTACATTATTGTAATAAAAAATAATGATTATTTGCAATAAAATAACTGTCGAGTTATTTATGATTGCTTGTAACTCCAAGAGCTGCATAGGTTACATTTTGATGAATGACAAGAATGAAAAAGTTTAGCGGATTCTTTGGTTGCTCTTAAGCCATGCATCTCAACCGGTAAGGTCTATAGCGATTTCTCTTTCAGTTAAAGATTTGAAAGAAAAGATTTTGTACTGCGGTTTCGTTTGTTGGCTGTGATTTCATTTGGCTTTTTGCTTTTTTTTTTTTTGCTTTGACACTTTCATATGTGTTTAAAATAGGATTAAAAAAAAAAATACTTTGCAGATAACGCATTTCAAATTTAACAGGGACTTTCTGTTAATCTGTTACTAATTAACAAAATTAACAAACTGTAAAACAATCCTTATATATTATTTCTCCTGTCAACATCCTTTTTTCGAAGAAAATACGAAACGCAGAACAACAAATGAGATACCATATGAAAGGTTTTAGAACCGGCTTCTGACATAGCCCACTTAAAATTTCGTTAAAACACGTTTTTGATTAAAATTTGCTGAAAAGTAAAAATTAATTCGGCATATTTTTCATAAAAGAAATGAAAGGTTTTCTTCAAAATATTGTTGCCACAAAAATAAAATACCACATTATATGATACTCAGCAATTATAATAAAAAACACCGCACGGGTTTATTTTTTATTTATGATTAAAAAGCGAAATTGAAATGTTTAGATTTATATTTCTAAGTCCCATGGTTTTCCCGAAGCGAATGACGTCATACTCTAATGCAGTCAAAATACGATTGTTAAGTTTTTTTCTCGCGCGTGCCTTTAGCAATCTTGGATCAGTTTTTAGTCTAACTTTGATGGAATAACTTAGACTTAGATGATATTCTGGCTTGGCTAAAAACTAAATGTTGTTTGCAGATATTTTTATCCTTGCTTTTTATTTAAAAGTTTAAACCTGCATCTAATAAATATTTACATATTGATAAAGAATGGTACTTCTCTATTATCCCTTCGACCACTTTTCATAACAAAAACCTATCACCAAATAAATGGGAAAACGTTGCCATTGGAATATCAAAATAAATAAATAAATAAAATATAAGAATTTAAGGACACAATTGTTATTTTAATGAATGAAATAACTAATAAATCAGTAAAACATGATGAAAGATACACGCAAATGTCGAGTTAAAAACCACTTGATGACGTAACAAACACGTATAATGCTTCTGACATCAAGTAAATTGGACTGCATTTAATCTTACAATTTGGCGATAGTTTTTTGTTATGAAAAGTGGTCAACGGGATAATAGAGAAGTAGAAGTAGCTAAAAAATATTAGATTTGAGTGCAAAATCCTCTCACGGGCCCTCTGGTAACATTGTTATTTATCCTAATGCCTTAAATACTGTCCATCTCCAAAATAAAATAAAATATATCGGTGAATTTTATCTTATGTTTTAAAGCAATATGGACCTTTACCTGGAATGTGCTTCTGCACTGCTGAAAATGATATCTACAAAAACAACTTTTCAAAAGTAAAAAAAAAGCCAAGCGTAAAAAAAAAAAAGTTGTGGCTAAAAAATGGTGTGATATCAAATTTCCAAGCTATTATATTACTTTTTTAACTTTTTTCCATTAAATAAGTTATCATATATATAAGTCGAGTGCCTACGTATATGTTAATAGAAATCGTTTTCTCCTGTACTAAATACATCCTAACGAGTTTCTGAAAATTCAATTTTTTTCAAATTATGCGTGATGGGCTTGGCGGCCATCTTTTCATATTTCTAAGCACCCAAATTTCTAAAGTAAGAGCGTAATATGTTTGCAATGTAATATGTTTATAACAATTTCGAACTTCAGATTTTAACTACGGACTGATAAATTAGATAAGACATATTTTGAGAAATTGATTTTTACTAGTTTGAAATTATTAATTACTGTAAAAAATAAATCATAAGATGAATCTTTAAGATAAGTCATCATTATCTTAAGACACAATTTTCAGATCATACAAATCTATAAATGAAACGCTTAAAATATTTGCTTAAATAACAATTTTGAACTTCGGATTTTAACTACGGATTTGGATGCTTAGAATTTTGTGAATAATATGCAAAGATGGCCGCCAAGCCCATCATGCATAATTTGAAAAAAATTGAATTTTCAGAAACTCGTTAGGATGTATTTAGTACAGGAGAAAACAATTTCTATTAACATATACGTAGGCACTCGACTTATATATATGATAACTTATTTAATGGAAAAAAGTTAAAAAAGTAATATAATAGCTTGGAAATTTGATATCACACCATTTTTTAGCCACAACTTTTTTTTTTTTACGCTTGGCTTTTTTTTTACTTTTGAAAAGTTGTTTTTGTAGATATCATTTCTTTTTTTTTAAACAGAATAAACATAATTTAAATAATCTAAACATGAGAAATAATTTAAAATTACATTTTACTTTCAGTCATTGTTTAAAAGGTTAACTAGAAATACCAGTAGATTTTTAAATTAAACTAATAACAACATACTAAATGTGGCTTGTTATAATACTTGCTATCCCCCGTTAAAAAATATCACTGACTTATCGATGAAATGAATAAAAATGCAATACGTACATAGCGTGTCAGCGCTGCATTTGAAATCAAACGTGATATCACGCTCTTTTATTATTAGCACTAGCTGGCTTCGCCCGCTAGCGGACCCCTAATTTATATCGGGGCCTCGAATCTTGTAAAACCTCGAACCGAACGAACCTCCGACCTGGTTCTCCGCTGCCTTCGGCACCGGATAATCCCTTAATTTGCAGATCGAATAGTATAAACCTCTAACCAAACTAACTTCCGACACGGGTCCCCACTGCCTTCGGCACCGTATAGCAGTCGTGCTGCGCACGCTCAAGTTCCATCTTCCACCACCAGGTAGCGCAATCTGTTCTGTATGAACCTCGGGCACTGAAATCGTTAAGGCTATAGATGTCGAGTCGAATGAACTGTACCCCGTCGTGATCTAGCCCATAGAACCAGAGATAGAAAAGTGCCCCCTGGTGGTGAAAAAATGAACTAAAATCGGAAAGCTCTATTGATGTCGAGTCGAATGAGCCATACCCCGTCGTGATCCGACTCGTAGGAACAGATATAGGAAAGCGTCCCCTGGTGGTGAAAGCTAATCGCGCTTGGGGGGCAAAAGGGGGGATGAACACCGGAGATGCATAATAGGATTAAGCGGTCACAGACCTTTCCAACGATGTATCACATGAGGGGTATGTGCAAAATTTAGAAAATACCCCCCCCCCCCTGCATATTATGATTAAGCGTTCACAGACTTTTCCAACGATATATCACATGAGAGGTGTCGGCAAAATTTAGAAAAGTGCCCCCTTTGGGTGGGAGGGCTGAAAGTGGGAGGATGGACCCCGAAGATACATAATATGAATAGCGGAACAATTTTTAGAATTTCTGAAAGCTGATTTTTATTTATTTATTTATTTATTTATCTATTTTTTATTTTTTGTTTATTATTATTTTATTTTTTTTGCGTTGCCCTGTGCATGTTTGGAATTTCTTAGCAATTTCTTAGATTTACCTTATTTTATTCAATTAAACATTGTACTGTTACAATAAATTTAAATGGAAACTTCACTTCTAAAACAAAAATAATTTAACAACTGGATTTCATTAATTTATAGGAAAACTAGCAAGCTACGCCCGCTGCGCTGGTTGGTTTCTACAAATGAACCCTGAATCAAACGAAATATATCGTTTAATTTGACCTTGTATTTGAAAGCAATCTGTATATTTACGTGGAATATCCTTCCACATTACTGAAAAATGACGCGATTGCGCTATTATATTTTCTAATGTGCAGTCAAGATTTTAGCTGTTAAGGACCAACTCTTTTATTTGGTCATTTACAGTTAGGGTTTGCTAAAGAATGATAAAACTATATGCAATATACTAAAACCATCACTAAAAATTATCGAAATAACAATGCAAACAAATTAACTAACAAAATCCATTCAGAAGAAGTTTTTATAAAGACTAATCTTTGATAATCTGATTATTGAACTTTTCCACATAATTCTAAAACAACAAAACGATATAAAATATACTAAAACAATCCTTACAAATTATCTACTTAACAATGCAAGTCGCAAAAAATACGCCCAGTAAAAACTATCAAAAAGGCTAATATTTCGGAATCGGGTTCACTTGACTATATAACCTTCACACATAACTGTTGGACTAAGCAACGTAGGACAATATATAGTACATTAATACCATTTCTGAAATAGCATCTAACTAACAATACAATTCTCATCAAAATCTGTTCAGTAGAACTTTTTTAGAAGGCTAATCTTTCATAATCGGAATCAAATATTGAAAAGGCTAATATTTGATAAAAAAAAAATGGTCACCCGATTTTCGAATTTCCCCCTATAATTCTAGAACTAAGCAACGTTATATAATAAAACGTTCCCTAGAAAATTATTTAACAGTATAGGTTCCATCGAAATACATTCGGCAAAATCTTTTAAAAAGGCTAATCTTTCATAATCGGATTGATCTGATTATAGAACTTCCCAGAATAATTATATAACTAAGCTACATAGAACGATATGTTATACATTAAAACCTTCCCTTAAAAATTATCTTAGTTTAAGTTCTACGAAAATGCATTCAGCAGAACTCAAGTTATAAGCAGCCGGAACGAAATTTCATATATGTAGAAGTAAATAGAAGTATATTGCCATTAATATAGTTTGCATTTGAATAAAAAAAGGTACTTTTCGGTTAGCCGGGAACCAGTGATATATGAACACTCACACACACACATATATATATGTATGTATATACATGTATTTGTGTAGATATATGTTTATATATATATATATCACTGGCGCCCGGCTAACCAAAAAGTACCAAAAAAAAAATACTGCAAAAATGCAGTCGTACACTTGAAAAAAAAACACCTTTTGGCCTAAAATCTCTCATCAAAACTGTTTTTCTTTTTTTTCCTTTCTTTTTAAAAAAATAAAATTAGTAACAGTTTTTTCTTTTATTTTTCCAGATGTATAGCCATTTCAATTCTTTCTGCAACAAAAAAAGACACTTTTTGGCTTAAAATCAAATTGTTTGGGGTCAAAAGTAAAATCAAAATCGCCAAAAACAAAAGATAAATCGCCAAATTTGTTTCAATAGAAATCTTGCCCCTTGAATAATGTTTTAAGCATTATGAACATTTCTAATCATGTTTAAATTAAATATTTTCGTTTTATAATATTATCTCATCAAAACTCTTTTTTCTTTCTTTCTTTCTTTTTTTTTTTTTTTAAATAAAATTAGTAACAGTTTTTCTTTTATTTTTCGAGATGTATAGCCTTTTCATTTCTTTCTGCAACAGTAATGATCGCCAAAAAATTAGCAATGGTAACCTTTTCGGCCAAAATAACAGAACTTTCTATCATAATTCGATAGCTATTATACGTAGAACGTTGTGTTACATACTAAAACCTTCCCTGAAAAATTATCTCTCGAACAGTGCAAGTTCCATCAAATTCCATTCAGCAGAACTCGAGTTATAAAGGAACGGAACGAAATTTCCGTTTGTGTTTATATATATAGCTAGCCTCGTATATATAGTAGATGACGTGAAAGGTATTCCTGCGAACGAAATGCCTGTCCTTTACTGTGTTTTTTTATTTTTAGAAATAAATGAATCACATTTAATTCATTTCAAAATTTTTGTTTACGTTTGGAAAGAAATTTTAAATGGCGATAACTCTTAATGTATACATTTTAGAAGATACATCTTCCCTCAAAAACTAATTTATTTTTAAAGATCTTTCTAAAAACGTAAATTATATATTTAAAATATTTTTAAAGCATAAACACTACGTCTGATTACTTTATTTTACAATATTTATAAGAATACGCATTTTATCAGACAATTAAATACACTAAACAAACATGAGTGAAAAATTGACCTGAGCCTGGACTCGAACCTGGGACCTTATGCGTACCATGCCGACGCTCTGCGACTGAGCTACCCAGATCCATATCCGTAACCGGCAATTTCTCATACTTATTCATGTTAGAAACAATCATCTGCCCTAAAAACGTAAATTATGTATTTAAAATATTTTTAAAGCATAAACACTACGTCTGATTACTTTATTTTACAATATTTATAAGAACACGCATTTTATCAGACAATTAAATACACTAAACAAACATGAGTGAAAAATTGACCTGGGCCTGGACTCGAACCTGGGACCTTATGCGTACCATGCCGACGCTCTGCGACTGGGCTACCCAGATCCATATCCGTAACCAGCAATTTCTCATACTTATTCATGTTAGAAACAATCATCTGCCACAGTTTGCAGTCATATTTAATTATTTGATAAAATATGTGTTCTTATAATTGTGAAGTTTTATTTAAAAAAAAAATATCTTCAGAAGAAAATGGCTGACTTGCAGATGAAATTTGATGTGGTTATATTATAACCTGTAACTGATTTGTGCTATTTTAATACAGATGGTATATGGTCGTTGGCGGGTTTTATCTCTGTTTTGGCATAATTTTTTAATCGCCAAGTTAATTAACAGTTTTTTGCTAATTAAGGATAGAAAATATTTTTTTTTTACACTGAATTTTATAAAAGCACATAGATTACGTAATTACTTGTCCAAAAATGCAATCCTTTTTTTATTCTGCCCAATATTAAGGCCTGTAGCTTGTTTGAAAAAAAAAGTTTGACGAAGAAAATAGTGATCATTTTAAGTAACTCGACGTTTTTAAAAAAAAGCTATATCTCTGTTTATAAATCACTTATGAAGATGAGTTTGGTCTTAAATTGAAGAAATTCTTCCTTAGATTCTTCTAGTTTTCGTTTTTTTTTTTTTCTACGACGCTTGGTTTGTTTGATATCTGATATTTTAATCTGGCATGTTTTGTCGATTTAACATTGCGAAGTTGCTTTCTGTATATAAGCATTAGCGGTCTTTATTCCAGTTCTTGGCGTTGTTTGTGTGGCGTTTTTTTTTTAAGCTTGGCTTGGCAGAGCGACCACCCTGCTTGATGAACATTATTGGACTATTATATTTTCTAATGTGCAGACAAAATTGAGAACTTAAAGAGCTGTTAAGGCTCTTTTAGTTGATCATTTATAGTAGGATTTGGTAAAGAACAATAGAATGATATGCAATATACTAAAATCATCCCTGATCAATTATCTAACTTACAATTCTAACAAAATCCATCCAGTAGAATTTTTTTAAAAAGGCTAATCTTTCATAATCGGGTTCACCTGTTTATGTAACTTTCCTCATAATTCTATAACTAAGCAACATAGAACAATATGTATATACTAAAACCTTCATTGAAAAATTATCTAACATTGCAAGTCCCATCAAAATCCATTCAAGTTATAAGCAGCCGGAACAAAATTCCCTTTTGCATTTTATATATAAAGTAGAAAAGTTAAATCAAGCCAAGGTGTGGACTTAAGGTCTTGTGTTCATTCAGGGCCCACTTCCTATACTATCACCAAAAATTAAATATATTTTGATGCCTTAGAAAAAATACATGTATGGACATATGAATATGTATTTATATAAATAGATATATCAATTGCTTGTAACTTTATACTGCTCTAAATGTCCTATATATTGATTATAATCATTGCAGGATGAAAAGCTAATTAAAACTTCAACTTAAGAAATAATTGGGGTCTCCCAAAAATCAATTTAATAACAGGTTTAAAATGTTGAGAATAACAATTTAAAATATTATGTATCTTTCATACTAATTTACTTTAAAATTATACTTTATTCTTCCTATTTTATTTTACATAAAACTCTTATGAAGAATAGATCAGTTCTCCTTACAAAGTTGCAGATGTCTGTTCTTTATAAATGCACCTTTTTTGTATATTACAGACAGATTTCCTGCTTTAGCTCATTTGTTTTTATAAAATGGAGTTGAAGCTAATAAAATGCAATAAATGTTTTCTTGTTTGTAGTTAGAAAACTTCACAGTAATTCCCAAGGTCAAGACTGTATTCTGATCATCTATGTCAGATGATAATTTAGAAAGTTTCCTAATCTGTATTACCAAAGCAAAAATATGTCCGTGAGTTATATTGACGATGGCAGTGACTAAATAATTAATTTTGCTTTTATCAGAAATTTATTAACTTCTACACATTGCACAATTACAATTTTTACATCGTTAAATAGGGAAATTCAAATGGAATTTGTCCGAAAACTGTATCCCAATTTACTGATTTTTTATGGATTTTAAAATAGTTTGCAAGCATAATAAAAAAAAAAAGAAAATCTATCTCTGTTGTTTGCCCCAATTATGGAAGCTTAACCCATTTATACTTTAAACAATATAAGTTGTTCAGTATTTGTTTCCAGCTAATATTCTATAATGAAAAAAAAAAAAAAAACTTCATTAAAACAAATGGTATTTCTCCATTATCCCATCAACCATTTTTCATAACCAAAAAATTATCACCAAACTGTAATGCTAATGAACAAATGTAAGAATGTTGCCATTGTAATCTCAAACAAACAAAAAAAAATTAAAAAAAAAATAAAATAAATAAATAAATACAAGAAATTTGGAAATGCCCCACTCACCAATATGTCAACTTAGTTAGTTTAAACAGTAAAATTTACAATATATTAATGAAAACAGAAAAAAGGAAATCTTGGATATCTATTTATTTATATTATATTTCTTAATTATATCCCTCTCGGCTGGTGAATAAATGTTTTTGATGTCAGTTGAAATTGATCTATTGTATGTAACTATACACCACAACATTTTTCAATGCTTTTTCTCTTTTTGATATCATGACACCGCCGTTTAATGACACAATTGTTATTTAAATTAATGATTAGTAAAACATAGTGAAAAATACAGGTAAATGTTGAATTAATAACCACTTGATGACAAAGCAAATACGTGTAACGCTTCTGACGTCAAGTGAATCTGATACCATAGTCATGCATTTTTGGCCTTAAATCCTATAGTTTCACAATAATTTTTTGTTCTGAAAAATGGTCAACGAAATAATGGAAAAGTACCAAAAGAATAAATAAAACACAAATTTAACAGATATCTAATTGAATTATACACTTAAGCACTGAAAACTTAAACACTTAAGCACTGACTTAATCATAATCAAAAAGAGTCTTGTGAATAGCAAAATCTTTGGTGATTTCTTCGGCTACTAACCCGTGGCATGCAACTAATATGAAAACATCACTTTTAATAAATTTCAAATGTTTACTTGAATACATAATTATATATTTTTCATATAAAAATGCTTTTTGGTATTGTTGGTGAGCAATCTAAAAAATATATTAAATATAAAACTTTTATTAGTTATAACTAAAAATGGTTTTCACTTATTGTTCTGTAACCCGGGAAGTCTAGGTTGGATATCCTGTTTTTTTATAATTAATGTCAATGTGTGATTTTATGATAAAAGTATCGTAAGGGACAAATTTGAAAGGTAGGGGTAGAATATACATTTTTTCCCGCATGCAATTATTTTGTCTACTATTTTTTTATCGTAGACTACTAAAGCAACTATTTTCGATGACATTATTCAGTGGCAGCTCTAAATTTAAAAAAAGTTCTTTTTTGCATGAACATTTTATGTATTTTGTCCATTTTTGAAATTTTCTGTGACCAATGTTTAATTTTAGTGATAATCTATCCTTGATAATTATTAATTAATATAAGTGGATGTTTTCTCTTTTGTTATGTTTCAAATTGTATTCTTGGTCTTTTAGTGACAAGTATTTGCTGGATATCTACAACAGTCTTTGCTGTAGTTTATGTCACCAAGGCGGATCCGGCTCCCAGTCTATTCATTGTTTCAACTCCGGTAATTAGATTTGGTTTTTTGCTTAAAAATTAATAAATTATTTATATCAATTTATAATTTTTACTGCTTTTAAGTAAATATCAACTCAGCATTAGTTTTTATTTAGTTCAAAAATTTTCTAATAATGAGTTTATGGGTATGTTCTTGATCAGCTACAGGATTAGAGTTAAACAAAATAATATATTTTCCAGGTGTAAGACATGCTTTTTTACCCTTAAAGTGCACCTTAAAAATGGGATGCATTTTTTATATTAATGATTCAGATTTTTTTTTTTTTTTGGCTCATTTCCTTTGGTATTTCTCCTGTTTCTATGATGTACCGTCAACTTCTTTTAATCCGCAAACACCTTTAATCTGCAAATATGCAGATATAAACAATTAAATTTGCTGTTAAGATTTTGAAGAAATTTGGCAGAAACAACATTGTTTTACAGGATGTTATTTTTTCAATCCGTAATTTAATAACATTCTAATGCTTATAATAATGTTTCTCTCTGAACTATAAACTAAACAATAAGTAAATTAATAATTTTTAAAAATTATAGTAACATTTTATCAAAACCGTCTTTTATTTCTGAACAGCATATCACATTTTTGCATAACTTGCAAGATAAAATTTCTAAACATAAATCTAAAGTATGGAAATAAACAACAGATCAATCAATCATCATTGTTTCATCAAACATCAAACAATGTTCAATCAAACATCACTGTTTTTAGAAAATTAAAACTAATTGATGATGAATGTACATTTAAATACATATGCTTATTTTATCATTACCTATTATTTGATTATGGTTACATTATTTACTTTTAGGAAATTGATAAGCTTTTTTAATGACGACTGGATATTTTATTGCAAAATTTACTTTAAGTCATTATCTTTCCATTTTAACATAATTTCATTATTATCATTAACTGCAAATAGTGCTTAATTATTAATTTTAATCTTAAAGTTGGATAGAATTTAATACCTGTGAATAGTATTTGTTAGCCCAAGAAAACAACTTTATTCAGAATTATGCATTAAGAGTTAGAAAATATTTTAAATTGGAAATTAATTTCAATTTTAGATTTAAAATGGGATTTTGATATTTTTCACTCATTATTAATGATAACTCATGTTGTATCTGCCAAATTAAAATGTAAATAAATACTGACTTAATCTGCAAAATTCTATTAGATATTTAGAAAAGATTTATAATATTAATTCTGTTAAATGTATTACAAGTAGGAAATTATATTTACAATGTAGGATAAATGAAAATTACAAAAATTATGTATTGAAAATTATTTGATTTTGTCGCAATCATATTAAAACAGCGAGCTTTCTGAATGAAAATTAATGTTTTTTTAATTGTCCATTTTCACAGCTAAAAGCATTTTGTCCTTTGACGATTTGAGTCCTTAATCACCAAATAAGTGGAATGAAAAGTCAGTGAAAATCACATAATTTTGATTCAATTATACTGAAAAGTTTCAGAATTAAATCTTATGTTTTGTGGAAAGTATAACATTTTTATTGTTAAAAGTATTTCATCCGTATCAGATTAAATATTTTTGCTATTAATTTAGAAGCTGATGTAATGAAAAGTCTCCTATAAAATAACATCATTTTGATGCATTTATAGGAAGATATTTTAGTTTCATGTATGTTTTCTTTTCAAATAATGTTATTTTCAGTGATGAAAGTATTCCACATTTAGGACAGTCGAAAATACCATCCCTTCAGACTGAAAATATATTTTTTTAAATTTTAATTAGAAAAAGACCTGTAAAATTACGATAATCTTCATTAATTTCCTTTTTCTTTTTTCACAATAGTGGAGTAACGCAATTGTCACCATTTGAATTTATTACATAAATTTCATAAAAAGAATCATAATATCAGAAATCAATTTAAATTTTGAAATTCTGTTATTGCATTCTTGGATTCTTATGAATAATTGATATTCATTTCATCTTGCAGTTCATCATATTCTTGGAGAAGTAAATGTGAAATGTATACATGCTGTCAATTTTTAATATATAAAATTGTTAAGCAATAGAAATTTAAGCACAAGACAGATGTGTCCTAACAGGTTGATTAAAAAAAGATTGAACAAACTTTAAAAAGTTGTAGAGCATACAATTTGGTACAAACAATATATATATACAAGGTGCATTCAAGTTTTAAGGCCTCCGATTTTTTTTCTAACTACTCACCCGAAAACTATGAAACTGGTGTTACTTCTCGACGTAATCTCCTTGCAGACGTACACATTTTTCACAATGTTGACTCCATGATTCCATGGCAGCGGCGAAGGCTTCTTTAGGAGTCTGTTTTGACCAGTGGAAAATCACTGAAGCAATAGCAGCACGGCTGGTGAATGTGCAGCCACAGAGAGTGTCTTTCATTGTTGAAAACAGCCAAAAGTCACTAGGAGCCAGGTCAGGTGAGTAGGGAGCATGAGAAATCACTTCAAAGTTGTTTTCAAGAAGAAACTGTTGCGTAAAGTTAGCCCGATGTGTGGGTGCATTGTCGTGGTGAAACAGCACATGTGCAGCCTTTCCTGGACATTTTTGTTGCAGTGCAGGAAGGAACATGTTCTTCAAAACATTTTCGTAGGATGCACCTGTCACCGTAGTGCCCTTTGGAACGCAATGGGTAAGGTTTACGCCCTCGCTGTCCCAGAACATGGCCACCATAATTTTTTTAGCACATGCTTTTACCTGAAATTTTTTTGGTGGCGGTGAATATGTGTGCTTCCATTGAGCTGACTGGCACTTTGTTTCTGGATTGAAAAATGGCATCCATGTCTCATCCATTGTCACAATCGACGAACAGAAAGTCCCAATCATGCCTTCGTTACGTGTCAGCATTGCTTGGCAACATGCCACACGAGCAGCCTTGTGGTCGTCCGTCAGCATTCGTGGCACCCACCTGGAGGGCACTTTTCACATTTTCAGGTCGTCATGCAGGATTTTGTGCACAAAACCCACGGAGATGCTAACACTGGAGGCGATCTGTTCAAGAGTCATTCGGCAATCCCCAAAACAAGTCTCTCCACTTGCTTGATCATGTCGTCAGACTGGCTTGTGCGAGGGCGAGGTTGTTTTGGTTTGTTGTCACATGATGTTCTGCCTTCATTAAACTGTCGCACCCACAAACACACTTTTGACACATCCATAACTCCACCACATGTCTCCTTCAACTGTTGATGAATTTCAATTGGTGTCACACCACGCAAATTCAGAAAACGAATGATTGCACGCTGTTCAAGTAAGGAAACCATAGCCATTTTAAGTATCTAAAAGAGTTTTAATTCTCGACGCTGCCTCTAGAGTTCCATCTGTCATACAGTGCTGCCATCTCTGTGACGTATTGACAACTAGCGAACGCTCATTTTAAAACAATGTACATGTTTCTATTTCTTTCCAGTCTGGAGAAAAAAAATCGGAGGCCTTACAACTTGAATGCACCTCGTATTACACTCTCATACATGGCACAGAAATTGCAATTATGTGTTAAATGTTTAATGGCAATGCCCGAATGAAACACTTCTCATTGGTTATTGTGTAAAAAAGTCCTTTGGCAAGATTTAGGCCGAGGTAAATTCTTCTTAGATTCAGACATTTTGGAATACAAAATTTGCCACAGACTTAGTTTAAATAAATCAAATTTTCAACATATTTATAGATAGATAGATATAAAAATAATGACTATACTCTAAAGACTTCTTTCGCTTTCATTCAGAATAAACGAATTTGTTAAGGAGATTCAAGCCACAGGTTCATTTGGAAATCTCTGTTCGGGCATGCAGTGCCAACTCTCTGACATTTTTTGAAATACATGTTGTTAAAAATAGGGAATCCAGTTTCAATAGCAAATTTTCAATAGCAGCCTAATGTAGCAAATTTATCCCTCCACGATTTTTAAATTTTCAATGAGTGAAACGTGCAATTTCTGCCAAGACTTTTCATACAGAAATCGTGATTATTTGTTAATTGTTTAATGGCAACAATGAAGTTTTATAAAATGCATCACATTAGAATTTCACAGATCTTAATTTGCCATATATCAAGCCTCGATCTTATACCAATATGTCATTTAGGTTCAACCGTAAGAACTTTCCTGACTTTTTCATTCTTTAAAAGTAAGTATAATAATTTTCCTTCACCACTTCATATCTTAAACATAGCTGTTATACTTTTGAAATTTTAGCTGTTATTTAATTTTTTGTTATATTTTTCAGTGACAGTCTGCCCGGGCAATGCCGGGTGGGTCAGCTATTTTTGAAAAATTTCATTAAAACAACTTCATTATTGCTAAAATTCTGAAAAAAAAAAAATGGGTTTAGATTGGAGCAAGACATGACATATTTTCGACAGATTTAAATTTTTTACACAAAAATTGTTTGCTGTAATGTCCTCTATCATTTTATCCAGTTTTTTAAATTTTTTATCTATTTATTTATTTATTTTTATTATTCTGTATAGGCACAAAGTGGTGCATGATAAAATAGTATGCTTTCAAAAACTTCTGTTTTTATTTAGTAATTTGCTGATCTTTATTGACTGTTAATATTTATTGAAACCCTTGAATTTTATTGATATTCATCCATGAAAAATATTTAATATTACCACAGTTTACTGAAAGAAAATTTAAATTTCATAGTGTGATTTTTTTTTTCTCTTTTATATTTGAGCAAACTTATTTACAAACATCTTAATGGGCCCTTTTTTTCATTTATGAAGCATGTGACATGGTATTTTCTCTAAAACCTGCAGTAATTCTTAATGGTTAGTTAATGGTGGATAGGAAATAATATTGTACTGACAGGTTCACTATAACATTCATTAATTTGTCATTGTAGTATGATACGTAAATAAATAAGCCATGTCTTGCATCAGTTCAGTTTTGTAAAATTATCGTTCTAGTAAAATTTCCTTTTATATTTCTTCTGTTTTGTAACTGTAATTTATAAAGATCAAAAGGATGTAGCAAAGTGTTTATTTTGTAAAAATTGCTTTAAAATATTACTATTGCTTTGAAGAAGTTTTCGTATTTGTACTTTCTTTATTTCTATTTATAGAAAGGCCAAGCCATTACTTACATTAATTTTAATGATGTGTGCATAGGAAACAATTCTATTCCAGATCAGAAGTACCTCATGCACCTTGAGCCTTCATGGTAAGGGTTACGATAGTTTATATATACTTGTAAGAACATTAAAAAAGACTGTCATTTTCAAATGACCTGCCTGTTTAATGTCTCACTCTTTGAATGCATATTTTATGTTAAAAAAGTGACCTTTTGATACTGTTAGAATATATGTCAGTACACAACTTTAAACTTAATAAATATATATTCATTAAAATTAAATCTTTATAGGTTTTTCAATATTTGAGTATTAAAGAGTATTAAATTATTTTATTTATCAAACTACAGAAATTTATTTGTCCCAGATCAAAATACCTAATTAACCAAAGTCCTTTTGAAAGCTTTTTAATTAGATTAGTTTTTGTATTTGAATGAAATGTATGACAATACATTATAATCTATGAAAATGCAAGTTTTGCTTCCAAAATCATTTATGCAATAGTTTAAAATTTAATTTTTATATTTATTTCCTCTTCATCTCACAAGTGTGTTTAATCATCCCCCAAGTGTGTTTAATTTGATGTGTATTGGTGCTAATTAAAAATAGAGTGTTATGGGAAATTTGAAAGTTTTTAGAATATAATTTTATAGTATGGACTTTGCATAATTGCTTAGGTATTGACAAAAAAGAAAAAAAATATATATATATGTATATTTATTCTACTGTTAAACATTTACACTTAGATAATGGCAAAGTACCAAAAATTACTTTCTAAAATTGATTATTTTATTCTCTTTTAAAGCAGTGTTATAGCTTTGTTGGTGATACATGTCATAATGCCAGGTTGTTGTGCATCATAATATAATTATAGAATAATAATGTACAACTGTAATTAAGCAGAGTATCCTGAAATTTTCACATTTGAAAATGTGATTTTCTGGAAAAAGGCATTGCTGTATTTTTATACAGCAGTGCATTTTCCAGTGCTTTAAAATAGAACTTCTAATGTATCAAATCCAGATTTGCAGGAATGTTGAAATTATGACAGCAAGTTTAAAATGAATACGACTTTATAAGCACTTTAAAAACAAATTATCAAGAAAAATAAAACTTACTTTATTTATGATATATTGCACTAAAACACAAACTTAATATCTTCTTTCACTTTAAAACAATAATGAATAAAGATAGATGTATAAAAAATTTCAGTTAAATATTTTCAACATGCACTGGAACCAAGCTTAACTTTAATAAAATAATTGCTTTAAATAGAAATATATATATTTCCTACCACATTAACTGCAATGTAGTCAACTTTAGCTAACTGCTTATGCAAAGGTTAAAACTAGGCAAGATCATTACTTATTGAACTTTTTTTATAAAATCATTTTCCAGCTCATCATCGTATTAAAAATTAAACTATGACAAAGCTAAAACTTCAATCCTGATGCTGATCAATGGAAAAATATAAAAAATTGCCTTTTGGAGCTAGCCTCAAATGAATGCGTGTTAAATAAGATCAGGAACTGCAATTCAATTATACAAAAAGTCTTATACCCAATATTTTCTGGTAATGCTGAAAACTAAAACTTTATTTGATTGAGTTGGCCAATTCCTTTCTAATACAAAAATTAATGCCCACTGAAATGATTATCTAATACGAAAACTTGAAAAATAAATATTTCTTGATCATCTGACAATATCTAAAACTACTCATCCGCTCAGACCTTGATTTCTGTTACCTTGGTTACTTCAAAAAATATTTAAAATATCTACTGCAAACCTAACCTGGTATCTTGAAACATTTTAAAGAAAACCTGTTGTATTATATTCTAGGATTTACTGTTACATTATAAGACTTCATATGAACTAACTAACAATATTCAAATTTCAAAACTTGTAAAAACTTGAACTTGTCCTGTAACTCTTTATAAAAACATGTGCACTGGGCTAAAATAAAAAGTTAAGAGCCAACTCTAAAAATATTATAAAACAACTACATTAGTTTAAAAGCCTTTTTCTTGATCACTCGTCACATTAACAACCTTTTCTTTGTTGTTGACTAATACAACACTGCTAGTGGCCCACTTTTAATGTACTGTTCACTATCAGCAAAAACAATGCTTCACAACTAAATCTAATACTTTTCTGTTTTTTGAAGCAGTTCTCTGACATGAATGTTAAAATAATTTAAAAATTTCATGTTTAAAATGTATGCATAAAAAGTCATCATCATTCCAATAGGAAGTCCAGCAACAAAGGCGAAATGAGTTAGAAACAGGCTTGGTTAAAACAGAAACAAAAAGTGAAACATCCATTATTCCACGTCCACAACAACCTCGGTTCATCTCATATTAGTGTACCATTATGATGCCGACAATTCAAATATTTATTTTACGACATTCTAAAAGATTGTCATAACAAGCTTGTAACTCAAACACACAAAACACAAGAATTTTAAAATTGTCATAACAAGCTTGAAACTCGAACACACAAAACACCAGAAACTCGAAACTCCAAAGTTGTGTTGGGCAATAATGAGATTTTTTATTGATTTTCTTGATTGTTTTGTAGTATATCATCTGCCATTCATATCTGATTCAATTATATCAAGAATAGTTTGCAATGGACAATTCCAGACAATCAATGAAGCCGGCAGAGTCAGACACAATTAATTTATGTTATATTTCTCTACAGACTTTTGTTAGTTCCTCCCTGTGACTGTTGATAAAATTTAATATAGGGAGTGGCTGGATGTTTAATTCTGACTATTTAAATCGTAGGAGTAGATTGTTATTTTTATAAGATGAGATTGATGAAAAACTTTAGAAGAGAAGAATTCATAATAAAGCATTGTGAATTAAGTTAAATGAATAACAATAACTCTTACAAGCAACTCTTTTTTAGTCACTCGAGAAGAGAGAAATTGACTAATTAAAGTTTTTAACAATTTGAAGCCTGAGCACAGTAATTAGGATGCTTGAAAAAACAGAACTTGTTTCCAGAACAAACGTCTTTAATATTCTTCAAATTTCAGAAGAAATAAATATTCTCCTTGGCCATGCATTAAAGAGATGAATTTTGATCTTTAACAACATCATAACTTGAAAGGGACGTAAATTTTCTGATGAATAATGAATATCACCTTGAAGAATTCCGTTAACTTAATAAAAAATGGCTTATTTAAATAAGGCATGGGTAACCTTGTTGCCATATTGGTTCCCACCAGAAAAACTCTGGTTAAATTTAAGTCATTCCATTATATACTAAGTGAAATGGGTTTAAAAAAATAAGCGAATGAACATTTTGAAACTATTTTCCAAAAGGAAAACAGTGACTTTTTTTGTAAAACAAATTAAAACATATTCCAAAAATGGAACTCTCAATTGATATATAAAAATGTGGCACATAAAAACACACTCCTCTAACAAGCAACCATAAGCTAAAAGGTGTGCTCTGAAACTAAGCTTTGCGTCCACACTACAGAGATACGATTACTGGGTAGGAAGTGAAATACACAATAACATCACGCCATGAGCTGACACAATGGACACACCCACATCATGCCGAAGCAAAAAAAGATGAATGAAGCATTTATAGAAATCAAGGTTGCAAAATATCAACAATGTGAGAATCTAAAATTAAAGTAAGAATTCCTCACTCATCCCCCCCTTCCAACCCACACACACACACTTTCTGGAATACAGCTCATAAAGTTGCATTGAGCATACAGTTTCTGTAGAGTAACTGATATTGGTTAAAAGGCATAGTGGTTTATGTTATTCTGCTCTATAAGGGATTTGTGGTCTTTTCTTTTCTTTTTTTTTTCTGTCTAGCTTTGTCTGGTTTTATCAACCTGTGCCATTACTTACATTGGATTTATCCTTAAGTTGCTTGCATATGCATTTTCTATAGGAGCCCTTTTCTTTTTTGGCATTTGCCCTGTTTCTTCCAGCTATTTTTCAGTCCCCTCACCCCTGTAGATTTTCTTTTTCATCTCTCCCCTTTTCTCTCTCTCCCATTCTCTTTTCTCTGTTATCGCGGCCCATGACTTACCTGTAATGAAAAAAAAAAAAAAAAAGATAGGAAAGTCGGATTTAATGCATTTTTTGACCTAGAAATTAACAGAGAATTTTGAATATTGAAACGTAATTTTAAATTTTGTATTTTCCTAAAATAGATGTACAATAATTTAGCCAATGATCGAAAGTGGGAAGAAATAAAAATAAAAACAATGCGTTGTGAAAAGAAGATAAAAATTTGGAATATTATAAAAAATAAATTAACGAATTCTTCATGGTAAAATGTAACAATTCTTACCTGAACTGAGAGATCAGCATCGCTGAAAACATAGATGAATACAATGTTTATAGTGCCACTCGAGATTACATTTAGAGAATTTAAGAGTGAAAGTTGAATTATCAAAAGAAATCTAAATTGAATATCTACTGTATGAATATAAATTAGTGTTAAATTAAAATCTTCATATTATTAAATATTTATGTATCTTGATATAAAATCCTACAATTACCATTTGATATACTCTAATTAATCATCATTTAAAGTGTTGAATGAGTTTGTCTTAAAATTGAAAATAAAGGCACATAGAATCCTTTCAGCATATATATAAATATAGACATAATCAAGTGAGATGAAACACAATTTAAAACACAGAAATCATTTTAATTATATTTTATTGAAATAATATTATGATATAATTATAGAAATATAAGATGAATTATCTGATCAGAAATTCTTACAAAACTTATTTTAATAATAGAATATAGGTTTGATATGATTTAATTTTTAACAGAATATATACTTGATTATTTAATTAATATTTTGATGGCACTAGAATCCGTCAGGCCGAAATGTCGGAGCATTGAGTGGGATAAACATAAAATATAACATTAACAATATATAATATATATTTTTTATTTTTATATTTACTGTTTAATAGTATAAAAGAAAAATTACAATAACAGCTGTTGAATCTTCAAGTATTTATTCGGTCAACAGTTGCCTCAGATACTGCTCAAATGCTAATCTATCAGCAAGTGCCCCCATTCTTCTAATTTGGTCTAGCCTATCCTTTGCGAAAGGCACTTCAATCAGAACATCCTCTAAACGTCGAACCCTGCTAAACGCGACATAAGTTGCTCCAAGTGACAACTCCTTTTCACCAATGTCCACAGCTATTTTTGACAAAGCCTTGGGATTTGTGTATGGTGACAGCGTATGAAACTGTTAAAGGTAACTGAGTACGGGAGCATGAGACATTGTTTTCTTTCCAAGACTTTGTAATATGTGTGACAGGAAAAAGTCTTTCAGTGAGAAATGGTCCCCGATAATCATCAAAATGAATCATTACTGCCTGTGGCAAGCCTGGAGGCCGTAATCCTGGTCCGTAGACAATATCTTTTACCGTACCAAGTGCACCGTTGACCAATCCTCCCTCTGTCCACAGATTGGTACGCAACATAATTCTGCATCCAATTGCTAAAAAAAGTTCAGCCTGAAGTCCAGACGCGTGTTCATCTTCACTCCATCTTGCTATTTGATTATAGTGGTCTGCTAATATTCTTGCCACTGGCCATTTTGATTTACGAAGTACTTCTTGATTATGTTCTTCAGCTTGCTTGTTTGTGGGAAAAAGGCGTATGGCATCTTGAAATCTTTCAAGTTCAGCCGGAGGCTGTATAGCTTTACGTCGTTGCATAAGGGATGCGTATTGGTCGCCTGTAACTTCACCTACGGAAAGCGAATCAAGAGTCTCTCTAAACTGTATTTGCTGATCGTCGCTTTGTCTCATTGACTTTGTTAAGGTGAAACATTTTTCAAACATCTTAAGAACTGTTTGTCCACGTAAAGCCAAAATGTCTTTTATAGAATGTCTCCTATATAGAGGTGTGTCTTTTACAGGCTGTAGCTGCCTAATATCTCCAATCAGGTAAACAAATAAGCCTCCAAAAGGTTCAATGCTGTCTGGTTTACCTTCGCGACATCTTTGCTCAAGTGCAACCATCAGACGGCATCCGATCATTGAAAATTCGTCAATAATGAGAAATGAAACTGGATTCATGCTGAGCTGTAGATTTCTTGCTGCTTCACTTCCTAAATCAGCAAACGATTTAAAACATGTTGATACTTTTAGTGCAGAGTGAATTGTTTTGCCCTCGACATTAATTGCAGCAGCACCTGTTGGAGCCAAAACCATAATAGCTTCCGGTCCTAACTGCTCGGTAACTCTTTTACGAATTTCTTTTATTACCGTACTTTTTCCAGCTCCGGCTTTCCCAATAATAAAAGTACGTTTAGGACAATTTATAAATCTTGATTGCAAAGACGAAAGCTGTTGCGTGCATAAGTGAAGTATTTTTTGCTGCTCATCTGTAAATCTGATCTCAGACGTATCGTAATTTTGATGCACTGTAAGTTGTTGTTCTTTACAGTAATTTAAAAATGAAGTAAAATTGCGATTAGGGTACTTGCAACACTCACTTTTCCACTCACATGCAGGATCAATCACGCGTTGCCCCAAAGTATCCTCGTTTGTCTGCACAGGAACTATGGCAGCTGTTGCCATATATGGATCAATCTCGCGGTATTCTTCTTGCAGGATTTCTGTCTCATGTGTACTGCTAACAGCAGGAAAATTTATTTCTTCGTGTGCATCAATATTTAGATCATTGAATGCTTCCTCCCATGAGTGATATGCAGACGGCAGGCCTTCTTGCAATAAAGAGTCAGAATTACCTCTCCAAGGATAATTGAGTAATACTTGTTGCTTATAGTATTCTTCGGCTAGAGTTGGGTCGTGGTTGAGTGATGTAAGAGGAAAAACTCTGACAACTGCATCTTTTCTTCTTTGGTGATAATCGACTCCTCTTACTGAGAAAGATTTTGCAAACTTAAGAAGCGTGCAGGAAATAAGTTTCTCCGGCCGCGCGCAATATTTCTGAAGCATGCTTTTTGATGGTCTTTCGTCGCTTGAAAAGTTGATTTCTTCCCAGTTCTTATCATGAAGCCGTATTGTAACTACTTCCCGACTACTGCGATACATTGGCTATCCCATTAATATGTGTACTACCTCTTGGGCTGAGTAATCCCTTTCAGAAACAGAAGACAAAATAAGTTTTTGGACTGCTTGAACCGCTGGATTTGTTTCGTTCATCTTATTTAAAATCTCAGATAACAATTCCTGGTAAGGAACAGAAGCTGTTTCTGATTTTGAGGCATATTTGGCAATGTAATGCAAAACCGCATCCTTTGATGTAATAGGACTAAACTTGTGACACGAAGCAATTGTAGGTATTCATTTCAGAATCGTTTCTTTTTGGCAAAAAGCTAATTATGCCATTTTCTACTTGAAGCTTTGGAGAGTCGCACTCTGCTTTTGGAAAACCAAATCTGCAGCTATAACTGTACCTCTTTTTTCCCTTAGGCAATAATCTCCATGTCTTGTGTGACGTTGGACTTGATTTAAGAGCTGAGCGAGATCTTTTTCACCATCTTCACTGGAAATGTCTAAAAAGCGAACTCGACAGCGGTGTATATCATTTACGAGGACGTCCTTGTCAGGATTAACAGCACTGCATAGTTTTTCAAAATATGCTGTTACGGCTGCTACATTTTCAGCGTTAGTCATGTCTAGTGTTTCCATGTTTGGCGCCCCTCTTAACCACAACAATCCATGCATGTGAGGACTTCCACGCCACTGCCATTCGAAACGAACCCAGTAGTCGTCTATTAAAAACAACTGCGTCAAGATTTTTCTCAAAAATATATCACAACGTTTTTGAAAGAGCCAACCAGTCAACAGAGGGTTGTCGTGCATTAATTGTCTGCGTTCTGTATCAGTCAGCTCATTTGGATCTCTGTTAGGCTCTAAAAGTCTGAAAAGATCAGGCCAGTGATAATCAGCTGCAGACAGTGTAAAAAAAATTGTTGGTGCTCCAATTTGTTCTACCATGGAAAGGAGTTCCCCACAACGTGCACGCCAGTATCCTTTTGTGGATCTTAATTTGCTAGCATAAATCATAATGTGTTTTGCCATTTCTGGTTGCCTATTCAGAATATCACGCATCTGCTCTACCGTCTTATTGCTGAACCTATTTCGCTGAACGAAAAAACGCCCTTTAGCCAAAGACTGCCACCGAAGAATTGAATTCATGGCAAAGTAGCGAAATCGGGGATCTTTAGCAAATCGCCTTTCTTCATACTTCATTAGGAACTTAAAATACTCATCAGGAGAGACTGCTTTTTGACGAGGTTGTCGTAAGTCAGCTGTACCATGTGGAAAAAGATAAGGAAAAGCACGTGCTATGTAACCCTCTTCTTGAAATTCGTTGATAGGCTGTGAATTTAATGAAGGGTGAGGCACACGAATTGCGTCATTTATTAAGTTGTTTTGATCTACCGGTTCAAGTAGTGGTCTAAATGACTCGCGCCTTATTTCCTCGTTCAAAGTATCAATATCCTCAGTAATATCGGTTGCTGTTGGTAACATTTGAGATACGTCACCATTCTCAGGTAATGTAGCGATCAAATCTTCATCAATTGTGATATTTGAATAATAAGGATTGTGAGCTTTAAGCCATCTGAGTGCTTCTAGAAGGCGTTGTGAGCGAACAGAAAATTCTGCACATCCTGATAAAGTATCTTTTGTCACTAACACAGTTGAAGTCATATCTGAAAGATTGACAGGCAGGCGCGAAATAAAACTCTCAATATTTTGTTTAAAGCTGATTACATTTCCGCTGTATCCATACTGTGAGCCTCGTATACGGTAAAGAGAAACCACTGGATGTATTTGAGGGATCATCATTTGTTCAATGTAGCTCAGATCTTTGAGACAAATAGGAACTGGACATGGGTCCATCGAATTAGTGGCAGAAAACTTGAAAGCACCGTCTCTACACTTGCATGTCTGGCAGAGCACAGCATATTTAATATGATATCAGGGAAAGCTCTGTGACACGTATTACAGGACACATAGGTGATTTGCGATACCTCTCTATCAAACCTGATTGCTTCATTCATTTGAGTTGTCAGTATACCGGTACTCGGCAAAAAATCTGAAGGTAACTGACTTGTGCGACTTCTCCGCATTGAATTACGATTCGCAATTCTTCTCATTTCAGCTGATTGCTTTCTCTTAACTGGCATCCTTGAAAATTCTATATAATAAAAACATATAATCCGTTCATATATAAAATGTTTCTTAATATATATTTTTTTTATCCTGGATTGGCTGGATTATATCAAAATAAACAGATTTACTCTCATACTTTTTTTATACAATAAGCTTGAATGAAAAGAAAAAAAAATATTTTGAAATGGAAACAAAAAGTTTAACTACACCAATTGCTGAGTTCGATTTAAAAAAACTAAATTCATGTACTTAATACGATTTAAACTTAATTGCACGTGTTTTAAGATAAAAATGTATGGGGTCCTTATTTCAGAAAAGTAAAATATATGTAAAATATATAAAAGTAAAATATATGGGACCGAGATTAAGAGCTTTTACTAAAAGGTTGTTTCCGAGTATATTGTTATTTAAATAAGTTTCTCATGATAAAAAATGGCAACAATATAAATTATTTCAATTTTCTTTTAATTTAATTCAAAAGTTTCTCATGATAAAAAATGGCAACAATATAAATTATTGCAATTTTCTTTTTATTTAATTCAAACAATCGCAATGTTATCTCTATGGGAAAATGGAAAATTCTAGAGCAGACGATTCCGGGCGTTAGAGTTGACGAATATTTCTGATTTTCAATCCCCGGCGAGCTTTTGGCACTACCGACATTCAGTTCAATTTTGGTGTCAATGCGACAAATATTTTGGCCGCTATCGTGTACACAAAAGTGTAATTTTTCAGGGGAAGCCGGAGCTTTGCTCCGACAATTAAATTTATAAAATAATATATAATTGACTTGTGCAGCAAGTAGCCATATGAAATTAACATTTGATTGAATGGTTTCTTGTAACTGGAAAGAGAATATACTGTCTCTTCAGAATCATGATTGGTAAAAGAGTTTATCCTTAAACACGTAATGAGCTGTAAAAGTTAATTATCGCTGACACTGCTAGAACTCACTCTATTAAGCATAAGAGTTCGACGAACATTGAAGAGTGGAAATTCAAAGTTACTCAGCGTTATTTTAGCTGGGATTCAATCCAAAGATCATCACCGTTTAATGATGATTGAAGATCATTTGGGAAAACACAGAAGAAGAATTTCTTACCCCACTGTAGAGATCATCAGAAACATCTCGCAGCAATTCTTACCAAATCTTAAGGACATCGGAAGCACCTTCAAGATTTTCCTTTGTCGAAAATATTGCACACATAGTACATATTAATTATAACACAATAAGTATGAATCCCTAATCGGTTCTTCATCACTGGGATTGTAAATGGTGATGCTAAATCCAATGGCTAACGCTCTTGAATGATGATAACTCGTTTATGACAGCCAGACCACTTAGAAATATAATTCTCTTTCTACAGCACGTCAATCTACACATTATTTTTATTAAAAATATTAGTTATATTAAGTTGTATTTAAATATTAAGATTAAGATAGGGTATCGACCGCCGAACCCGTATAGTTCAAACGGCCGACCCAAAACTATTGGAGAAATCGAGAAAACACGTCTGTTTCCCTACATGATTTCCAGCAGAAGAGAGAGAGTCCTCCGCTGCCAAGGCCTAAGTTGACGTTCGCGCGCCAAAACTCCCTAGCCAATCGGAAGACTCCACGCTGTTACGCCGTTCAAATCTCTCCGAATACGATGCCACAGGGGAATGCTTAAAAATTTAAAAGAACGACTCGCAACGCAAGTTTGCGATCGCTAAAGCTAGTGCGTTGATGGAAAAAAGTTAATATATGATTGGCAACCGCTGAATGAATTAAAATGTCGTTTGTTTACAATTAAAAGAATATAGAAATTAGCGTTATGGTTGCCGATCAAATGAAAATAAATTTAGAAAATGGGAATTAATTAAAAATGGGAGATAAATCATTTAAATTTAAAATAAATTAATTAATTTAGAATAAATAAATTTTAATAATTAAAAAAAAAGCAGATGTTATGTTCGTGTCATAACATTACCCTCGCTTTATTTCCTCCTGGCTCCTTCCTACCCTTATTTATATTTTAATACTATCTTTACCCTTCACTCTACTCTGCTTGTGGGGTATCCCAAACTAGTATCATTAGGTCATTGTCCTTAAATGTGCCTTTATTGTAGAAAAAAAATTGCGATTTTCATCAAACGATCATAGAAAAAAAAAAATTGTGATTTTCATTGAACAATTCAGAAAAATTCCCTAATATCGTTAAACAGATGTGGAAGAAAAAAGTCATGAAATTCAGTAATCAGTGCAAATCTCTTCAATTGGTTACAAAATGTGCACGTTTTTTGTTCCACAGAGATAAAAAAACTTTTGTTAATGATTTTCTGCCAACAAAAATTGTCATGAGACTTATAGTGTTTTAATCTTTCTCCATCCACAATGTCAGTGTGCCGCAGTATCATATCCACAATGTCAGAGTTTATGTTAAATTTATGTTATTAAAATCTAAAACCTGAAAGGAAATAAAATCTCTCCATATTTCTCGCATATATATTTTTTATTTTGACTTTTATAGACATTTATTTCATCTCCCATCAGGTTAATAAATAGTAAAATTCATCACTGAGCTCATTAAATATGTTGTAATCAATATTTTAATTGATTCATTGACTGTAATGTCATTGATTAACTGTAATATGCTTTTATATTAAATAGTATTTAAGTAAATGTTAATTTCACAATTAAATGTAGTGTACACATTTTGCTTTTTTAAATCTGTTTGTATTGTATGTGTATTAATTTAACACAACTTTTTTTCCATGTTAATATGATTAAAAAATTATCATCTATTTTTGCATATTTAATCTATAGTTCTGCATTTATATGAAATCTGATATCATGCTATAATAAAAGTTTAAATGAAAATATTCAGAAAAAAGAGAATTAGAGAATTATTGCAATATTCAATGATTTAAAAATCACAGTTTATAATGTGAAATTTAGAATAATAGTCTAATGAAAGCTCAGATTTAGAGATAATTTTTACTACATATGTGTATTAAATGTTCTTTATCGCAAATTTTAATTTCCCTGCTGCCAAATCGCATACTATAAATGAAAATGACAAACTTTCACAACACTCATTATAATGGAAAAAAAAAAAGACTTAAACAGGCAACAGTTGCAAATCATATCGAAAACAGCTGATGCTATATTTTTCTCAGAATTACTGAAGAATTTTCAATACATATATATATATTTGGTAATATTGTTAGCTATGATCTTTTTGTTTATCAGGAAAATCACTTCCTTTGTAGTAATGTAATTAAGTTTTTTTTTTTTTAGATTTTCAAAATCACATAACTATTGCATTTTTATTTTTTATTTCCCTCCAAATGATCAGTTTTAGCTACTGCCAAAACTTAAAAAAAAAAAAAAAAAAGAAAGGAAAAAAAAAAAAGTTTCAGTAATTCCTCAGGAGAAGGTACTTCAATATCAGCTGTTGTTCTTCATAGTAATTCATAAGTATTGTTGTCCTTTTAAAGGAACATAATTTTTTGATTAACTTATTATCAAGGCACCATCCATTAATTGTGTCACACAATTTTTTTTATCCCCCCTTTTTGTGACAGGTTGTCACACATGAGTGATATCCTTCTCTATCTTGTGACGACACATTGTCTGCAACTATTAATTTAGAGGTAATTTTATGCGAAGAATGGCAAAAAAAATTACCTCATAATAAAAGTACCATAAAACCATCAAGATCTTCTGTGCTTTTATGTTGCTTTTTGTGTGTTGTTCAAATTCAAAGAAAAAAGTGGTAATATATCTTACTACCTGGAATAGAAATACATATTTTTTTTTATGAAGTTTATTATGCTGCTTGCAAATAATGCCTAGCTAATTGTTTTCATATTTTAGATGTGACATCACAATGTGTTGACCTGCCCCTCTCCCTGTCGCACTTTGTGGATCCCTCCCTTCCTCGTGAAATGTGATGTAATTAATGTATGACCACCATTAGGAAAATGCACATAATGAATAAAAAGTAAAACTAATATAACTTACTGTAATTTGTAATAAAGAAGACAGCATTTTTCTAAAAAATGTTTATTAATAATATTTAATGTTATAAATAAGCTTTGCAGTTTTAACATTTTTTTTTTTTTTTTTTTAACTTTACATTTTAAATCTTCTTTATAGAATTGATTTTTGGACTGACATATTATTAAAATAATTATCAAATGATTATAATTGTGCCTAATTACACACACACACAAGAAAAAAAAAAAGAAATTCCTTTGTGGAAAAGCTTACTTTACAAATATGTTATTGGAAATAAAACAAATATATTCTCTTATTTTTATCTTTTTTTATCTGTTTACTTTTGCCATATTTAGAAATTCTTTCTTGAAAAATAACCAAAAGGTGATTGATAATTTAATTAATGACATTTAATTTTTTTTGTGTCCCACTTAAAATCCCCTTAAAGCAAACTGTTTAAAAAAGCACTATTTTGGAGGAATAACCCTTAGAGAGAGAAATATATATATATATATATATATATATATATATATATATATATATATATATATATATAGTTACATATATTTTTTAATGGATATTTCATTGGTAATTTAAATTGTACTGTTTTGCTTTCCAACTTATTAAAAAATATATATTTTTAGGAGACTTCTGATATGTGCTTCATTTGATTCTATTGAAATAGCCGCTCTTGGAGACATGGTAATTGATTTTTCTGTTTATTTTTGGAATAGTAAAAACTTTTTTATGTTCATTTTAGACTACAATGGAATCCTGTTAATTTAAAATCTGGATATTTTGAAAATCTGATTAATTTGAATAAAGTTTAAGGTACAGCAAAATGTTCCCCTTAATTCGACTGTTTTACCACTTCTGTACATAACTCACAGAATGTGTGAAGGAGATCAGTAATGACCACAGATTTTTATGGATGTGGGGATAAAAAAAATCCTATTGTCAAAAAGATGGGTGTTTCAAATATTGACTAGATATGCATCACATCTTAAAAGATGGGAAAGGTGTATACCAAGCACTTCTTTCCCCCTCAGTTATTATTCAGCTGTGTTATGTAGCAGGAAATTCTCCAGTTAAAGGAGTTACTTTATTACATGGATGTGAGAAAGTTGCCCATTGTGTATTGTGAACACACACACTTTTATCTGAAAAGCAAAAAGATGGGTATTTAGGAATCTTCTATTTTTTTTAAGCATACAATAATCTGTTAGGCTACATCATATTTTTGCAACTAATTTTAGCATATATGATTTTGGTATGTATGTCAGATTAGATGGTATAAATAATGAAACTTCCAGTCAGCTGTTGCACCAGTCGGAAGGATGTGTTATTGATTTTACTGCAACTCAAGGACATTATTATTAGTAATCCGGTTACCATTCATTTAACATTGCAGCAGGTTGTTCTATGGTAACCCCACCCCCACCTTGTGCACCAGCTGACTGGCAGTTTTGTTATTTGCACCATCTAATCTATCATATATACCAAAATCATGAACACCAAGATTGGTTTTAAAAATTTGACGCTACCTCCCAGACAACAGCAGGCTAATTTTCCCTTCCATATGAAGGTTAATGTGGCCAACTTACAATAGATTTTTTTTTTTTTTAATAATAGACAACCAACTGTTGTAGTGATGATGACACTTAACATTATTTCAAAGGAAACAATTATTTGGTGATTACATAAGCTGGATTTGAATGCTGGATTAAAAAAAAAAATAATATAATAAAACTTGAAGTTCTCATGATGAGGTGACAAAGCATGGAACCTACTTGATTGTTGGTGTGGGATATCTAAATTTAATCATATGTTTCATTATTATGTGTTCTAAAATTCTCTTAAAAATATGACATGCCAATTTTCTGCTTAATTCAAAATTTAGTTAATTCAAGTAAATTCTCAGGTTCCGTGGATTTTGAATTAACAAGATTCCACTGTAAAAAAATATGTTTGCTAAGAAAGATTATTTAATGCTTTCCTTTTGAATAATAAATCAAGTGACATCATTGTTGATATCATTTCAACAAACTATCATTTTAACTATGATTTATTTTGTTTGGATGTTTGCTCAATTTCATAATGCTAGAAATGAAGTTTTTGAAGTACATTTTACCCATTTGAAGTAGTTGTATAGATATAATACTGAATTATCCATTTAATTAGTAAAATATAATATATTTGGCTGATAACAGGGTTGCAAATTTTCTTCCAAATGCTCAGAGTTTTACTGCAAGTATATAAAAATCCACAACTCTTTGCAATGTATTAATTGCTGTGGAAACGTCATGCATAGAAAATTAATATTTCCTTACAAAATAAGAAATTTTAGACTCATCAAAAATATTTTCTTGGGATTCTTTAATTCTTTTTTTAGGATTATTTTCCCTGTGTCTATGGTAAATTTTCCTATAAAGGCAGGTTTTCTATATCAGGGGTCTGTCCAGGTTTTTTTTCCAGAGTCCTATTTTTGTGAATTTAATTATTATTTTTGTGAAAAAACCAATTTTACAAAACATTAGTTAACTCATTTATGCGGTCTCCCAAAATTGGGGAGTTTTAATTTTTCGGAAATAAACTAATATTATGTTAGACAGATTTCTTGTTCCATCTTTTTTTTATGATTATATTATACTACACAATTCACAAACAGAATATTCAGATTAGTATAAATAATGCAATAATTATTATCAGATTATATATATATGTATGTATAGTAATTAAAAAAAGATTAAAAGTTTTTTGCTAGTAAAATTGCTATTTATGTATACGAAGTATAATTAATTGTCACTCAAAAATTTCTCCAAGCCTGAAATCAGTTCATAGATTAAGATCTTGTACCATATGCATAATCTACCGTTCTTTAAAATTCATCATTCATTTGGAATATAAACAAAGGAAATCATGCATGGTTAACAGGAGTTTATCCCATAAAGCAAACTTAATAGGGAAGTGATCTTACTACTTATTAATTTTCAATACAACTTTTTTGTGTACATAACTTTTGCTAAGAGAAAAAAAAAAAAAATCTAAATGTTGAAAGAGCATATACAATTTTAAGCTGTTAATAAAAACACTAAAATAGTTGGAGAAACATATAATTTAACAATATAACTGAATTAGTTAAGAAAAAATAAATTGATCTATAACTCATAGCTTGTGGTGCAATAAGAGAGTATGAGGCAGAGATTAAAATCATAATTCAAGTATAAAAATAAGAATAAATGTCACTTTCAAGTTGGTGTAAAATTAAAACATAACCATCAAATCAATAGATAGAAAATAATTGAGTTTTATAATTTTCTTTTTTCAAACTGAAATCTTGATTCATTTTCTTTTTTCAAAAATACCAAGTTCAAAATTTCCTCTTATAGAAAATCAGTAAAATAGCCATTTATTTAAATGTTCAATTTTTTTTATACAGAAAATTATTTCAGCAATTTGCAACATAAGATATTTTGAATGTACACAGAATCATAACAGTATTTTAGCAATAAGAACTAGTTTATTTTATTTAATAGGTTACTTTAGTCTTGACTTCATCCTATTAACAAGGGGTGCAGCAAAAAATACTTAAAAAATTTCAGGGGTGAATTTTAGGAATTAAACAATGAAATTTTAGGGCTAATTTATGTCCACCATCCCCGGTGATTTTTCAATGCACTTGTATTATAACACAAGTAATTTAATTTAAGAAACACAGCAAATAAATTCTTAAAAAATTCTCGATTAAAATTTTTTGTCATATTCAAAATTTTAAATTTAAACATTCAAATGTTCTAAAAATGTATCAAATACAGAGTAAATAATAACAACAATAAAGTAAAGAAATGGTGTTACCTTAATTTTTCTATATCTAACAGCTTTATAAGATGTTTTTTTAAGCACTCAAACCCGTCAAACTGGGTCGAATCCCGGTAGGTAGGGGGCCTGGTCAGTGGTCTCCAAGATGTTTTTTTAATAAATATTATATGATTTCTTGCATTCTTGTTCGGTATTTTCATCACAAAAAATTTTTTTTAAATACTTGAATTTTGTATATTTGAATAAAAAACAAAATTATTTAAATTTTGTTGAGGCTAAATGTATTCGTTGCTAAATTTTTAACACCTCAAAGACATAGTTAAATGAAATACAAAGAATATTCAATTGTTAAAAAAAAGACAATGAAATATCCATAATCCTGTATTGTACCATAGAAAATGAATTTTGAAATTAAATTTTGTTTCACATTTAATTATCTTCATTAAAAATTAGGCTTTCTCGATCTTAATTACTTAGAGGATAAATGTATTCCTTGCTAAATTTTTAGCATCTCAAAGGCATAGTTAAATGAAACACAAAGAATTTTCAATTGTTTAAAAATGAATAAATAAAAATGCTGTATTGTATCAAAGAAAATAAATTTCGATTTTATTTAGTTTCACATTTAATTTTCTTCTTTAAAATCTGGGCTTTTTCCATTTTTATCTCTGAGCTTTTCTTTTTTTTTATTTCTGTTTTTCCATGTATAATTGCTGATAAGCTTTATGTGAATTCTTAATATCATTTAACAAGGAAGTTGAAATAGGTACTTTACTCACACCTCCATAATTTTTAACAGCATCTTTTACAAATCTCAAACTTTTTATCGTATGTTCATTGAAACCACCTTTTAGCATACAATTGTTTATAAAAAATCCCCTCTCAGGATCAGCATTACCATGAGGTAAAACAAGTGCAGTTTTAATTAAATTTAAAAGTTACTGTACTTTATTTCTTTGTTGTTTACCACTTACTTCTGATCAACAAATGAAAATGTCTAATAAGAATCAGCTTTGGCGATCACGATACAAATCAAAACTTTGTTTATCAGTCATTCAGGGGTCACATTCACTCAGGAAGAATTGGAACAGGTTTTGGAGCAACAAAAAACGACTTGTGAAGCAGGAAATAGAGTTTTTGGAGCAGGAAAATGAGTTTTTGGAGCAGCAAAAGCTCTTCTTTTGAAAATAAATTCAGTATCACCATTGTACCCAACACATATGTTGAAATCTCATACAGTACAAAATCTATACTCCAGACCTCAGCGATTCCAAATTTAGGATCATTTGCCATAAAAAACAAAGAAATGAAAACTAATTTAACCCCTCCCTTACTCCATGAAATATTTATATCAGGGATGCATTAGCAATACTAAGTAGTATCGTGTGGCCATCACAAAATATTCTTCTATATAAATCAAATCGTCTGCAACAAAAATTAAATGCCAATGTATTCGAGCTTGAGATATAGCTATCGCAGAAATCATGAAAACAAAACATAGCAGTGACACTTGTTGGGCAGTATGCACCCAAAATTAATAAGGATCTATTTAGGTCAAGGTCTAACAGAGTCTGAAATTTCATGAAATTCTGTGCATTAGTTCTTGAGATATAGTTATTGCACAAATCGTGAAAAAGGCAGCATAGCCGTTTTTTTCTGTGATCACTTAACAAAAATCTTAATTTCAGATCGTGGATTTGATTTTTTAAAATTAAACAAGTTGGAAATTGTACGTCAAACGTTACAAACGAGGTGCGTTCGTACGCACGTTTTAGAATTAAATTCATGATATCCCGTGCGTAGAACGGGCTAAACAGCTAGTTAAGTATATATTTTATGACACTGTTCATACAAATATCTTAACTAGTTATATAAATATTCAGATATATATGTATCAGCTAGTTATATAAATATTCAGATCTTGATGATTTTTAATTCTGTGAAATGAATTATATCGTCTGCAGATTAATTTCTGTAATAAAATAAGTATCTCGGTCGCTTGACGATTTAACATCCATCGGAAGCTCCTCTAACAAAAAAGCACCGATTTAAAAAAAAAAATCAAATTTCTTAATAAATATTTTTATTAATATCTCCTAAAGTTTTGATTCGATTTTAATAAAATTTGAAATGTCTCGACAAAATTCTGCAAAGATAATATATTTTAAATTGCAAACCATTTGGTTGGGTAGTTTTTGCGTTGTTATATGCGGACGGACAGACAGACGGACGGACAGACAGACAGACGGACGGACAGACGGACGGACCAAACGACGACTATAGGTGCTACGTATTTATATAATTACGAACGCACCTAAAAAGGGGGAAATCTGCCGTTCGGCGGAAAAATGGCATTCCTGGGCAGAAAATGGCGCAAAGAAATCCGATTTCACCGTAGAAAAGAAAAACCAAAATGCTCGTTTTGGAGCAAAAATAGTAAAAAAAAATGCATTTGTAGCAGATATTTTCATTTGGAGCAGTTTGGTGCAATTGGAGCAGGTCTGTGACCCCTGGTCATTTGTAAATGGAAATAGTTATTGGAAGCAAATTTTAAGAAAACAAGAAAAAATTTTGTAGAATTTTAGGGCTATAAGAAAATTTTAGGAATTGTTGGAATTACAGGGTGAATATGATCCCTGTATTAAAGAAAAAAATAGGATTAAAGAAAATGTCATTTGAATAGTTCTTATTGGTCCTTTATAACTGTATGCGCCTGTTTCCAGCCTGTTTAAAAATATCAATTATCTTTTCACATTCTTTACTGGTTAATTTTTCTGGTCCATTTAAAATTATTCTTAAATGCCTGTCAAGTGTGGTTTGCTTCAAACGAGTTTTCAATTCAGTGCAAACAAGATTCATATGCGAGAAAAGCCTTTCTACAGATGCTGTAGAAGAAGGAATGATTGTGGAAAGGGCCAGTAGCTTCATCATATTTGGAAAGTTATTACATGAATCTCTACTTATAATTTTCATGGCTTCTATTGGAGTAATTTTATTTTCAAATATTTTCTTTGCCTGCTCTTGTTTATCCTGTCTTAAAAGAGTTTTTGCTTCCATTCCTTTCTCCAAATCAAAAGTTATCTTTGAAAGAGCTATTTCTTTCTCAAATGCAGGAACTTCTTTAACAGCAGCTGCAGCATCAATAATAGGGGGGGGACACTTTAAATGCACCTTGGAATTCATTTTTCTGCTTTTGACCATAAAATGAAAGCAAAACAGATAAACATGTTTTATCAGAATCCTTTTCTGTTGTTAAATTTAAATTTAAAGAACTAAATAAATCGAAAGCACCCAATGCCTCACTGTCAACTTTAAAGGCATTTTTCATCTCTTCTTTAAAATCCTGTACGAAGAGTTTCACGAAGTTTTCTTTGAAACAATCTACAATCTCAACAGCATTTAGCTTTTGTTTTTTTTTTCCTTCTTGTTTTTAAGCTTAATTCTGTGTGTTCCTTGGCAAAAACTAGTAGAACATTAGATTTTTTAAAATATTCACCAGCATCTAGATCAGTTACATATTCATCCACTTCCCGGATAGTAGCCGAAACTTTGTCACTGACATTACTGAACATAATATTTCGACTTTGGAGCCACATGCTTAATTTGTTTATAATTTTTAAGAAGTCTGCCAAGAAGAGAATGCAGAGCAAGTTATCAGGATCCAAAAGTTGCTCTCGAATCCCTTTGATTTCTGGCTCTTTTGTCTTATGAAACACGGCATCTAAAGTTTCTACGAGAGGTTGGTACCGATCAACAATTCTTTCGCATGCTAGGCCATGAGAAAGCCACCTAGTAATTGAAACTTTCAGAATCTTCAATATCTCAGTAGCATATACATCGCTTTGCATATCTTTAAAAATTTGTTGCTTGGCAGGGCTATAATGGAAAAGTTTCCATAAACTCACTAGCAATGCATCAACAGCTTGCAAGAAATTATATTTCTTTAAAAGATGTGCAAATACTAGTGCAAGTCTATGATTCCGGCAATTTACATACAGAGAATGAGGAGACAAGTGTCGCATCCGTCTCTGTACACCAGATATTTCCCCACTCATGACATTAGCTCCATCCAATGCTAAGAAAAGACAATTAGTTATTTTAATATTTTTTGCAACAAGAAAACCTTCAATAGCAGATGTGATGGATTCAGCATTTGTTTTTGATAAGTTTATAATTCCAAGATATTCCTCTTTGACTTCAGCAAGTCCTGGTACTTTGTACCGGGCTACTAAACCTAGCTGCTCTCGCTGAGCTTCATCTGTTGATTCATCTGCCAGCAATGCAAAATTTTCACTTAACTGCAATGAAGTTAAAGTCTTTTCTTCAAGAAAGATAGAAATTGCTTCAGTTAAATTTTGCACTGAAACATTTGATAAATATGTGGAATTTTTACCACATGTGTTTAAATAAGATTCTATGTCTTTGTCGCCAAGATCTTGACCAATGAACTTTACTAATGATGCAAAATTTTCTGTAACTGCCCATTGCTTTTTGATCATAAAGTAGAGGATTTTTATGTATTTAGCCATTAAGTTTTGATTAACTACTTTAGCCTTTTGAGCTACAACTTTTGATCCTTCCTCTAAACTTTCAGAAACAGGTTTGCTGATTTTTGAGGAAGCAACTGCTTGATTATGTTTTGTACTATCTTCATGTCTGGTTATGCATCTGGATGGATGATCCCCTAGACATACGGCTTGGTCAATCCAAGGCCCCTTTGAATAGCAAACTGAACATAGTTTACACAAAAATCCTTCACCTGATACACTGTAATAAATCCAATTATTAAGTTTTTCATATTTTTGAATATTCAGGGGATATTGCTGTTTCTCAGGAAATTTGTTTTTATCTATCTGTGTTTGGTCATTCGATTTTAACAACATTCCACTTTTTTCAAAATTATCTTTGTCAGGGGATTTTTCCTTTTCAATCTTATCATCTTCCAGAGAAGATATTTTATTTTGTTCAAAATTTTCATTTTTGGCAGGAGATATTTCATTATTTCCAAAATTATTTTCAAAAGGAGATATTTCGCATTTTTCAAAAATATCCTCTTTGGCAGGCGATTTTTCTTTTTCAAAATTATCATCTTTGGCAGAGGATAAACTTGAATTCTCAATCGGATCATGTGAAGAATTTTCAATTGGATCGTCTGGAATATTCTCAATCAGATCACGTGGAGAAGAATTTTCAACTGGATCGTCTGCAGAATTTTCAATTGGATCGTCTGGAGGAGATAACTTTGAATTATTAATTGTTGAATCATCTCTTTGTGATGAATTTCCGATTGGAGGTTTCGGTACACCATTATCTTGATTACTTGCTTTGAAATATTTAAATATTTTATCACAGCCCTTGGCATCTGACGATCGTATTTTTTTTACATAATAATCTGAATTTCGAGAATTTCCCCCTGTGGAGGGACGTCCACGCTTCATATTTTACGAATTATAAGATAAGAAAACAGATGAAACAATAAAAGATTAAAATGAACGGTGTTGCGAAATCACAAAAGACTCGAATTAGCACAGCAGACTTGCACTTCTTAATTGTATTCGCGAATCAAACGCACGCGGCGTGCAGCACACAGCAAAATAAAGCAAGCGTTGCCAAATTAGAAAGTGAAAGAAATCACCGAAAATACGATCACCACACCTACTATTACTATGACGTCATTTATCAGCCAATCGGCGTTGATTCCAAATGAGGATGCAGGGGAGAAAGAGAGTAATGCTTGCTAGCGATAAACGAAAGAGGATTTTGTTTGTTTACGCTCAGATAAACGGTAAAATGAACAAAAAAAAGCTAGATTTTTCCAGAATTTTACACTTACCAAAGGGATATGGTTCACGCAGTGGGGTTTTTTTTGTGAAAGGGCCTTTTTTCTGAAATTTATTTTTGTGAAGAGTCCGTTTTTCTGAAATTTATTTTTGTGAAGAGTCCGTTTTTCTGAAATTTATTTTTGTGAAGAGTCCGTTTTACTGTCATCGAATTTTGTGAAGAGTCCGTTAACGGACTCAATTTTTCCCCTGGACAGACCCCTGTATATGTACTTCTAATATATATTTCATGTGTTACATATATTATACTTCAACATTCAAGTAAATAGTAGACACAAATAACAGGGATTGATTCCTTAAAATAAATAAATAAAAATGTTGCATACAGATATTAATGTATACAAATTAAAAAAAAAAAAAAAAAACTAATAATCTTACATTACTGGCAAACTAGTGAAAAGTTTTATCATTATTATAAAAGCATTCAGAGGTTTGTATCTTTGTATTATGAAAGAGAATTTAATCTCTATCTGATGTTTCCATGAGTTGTTGTACATCACTGAGTAAATATTTATGCATGGACATACAGCAGATAAAGAAAATTTAAATGCTTGTTTTTCCTGAAACAGCCTTTTATGTATCATGCCTTTAATTTCATTCATAGATGATTATTTCAATTTACATAAATTGAAAAGTAATAAAATTTTTATAATCTGCTTTAATGCTTGATATTTAAAGTTCCGAAGACATTTTAAACTAAAAGCTAATATGTTCATTTTATTAAAAGTTATATTTAATTTTTTTTAAATTCTTAATTTCAATAAGTTATTATTCTTCCAATAATGTTAACCTTTTTCTGCATTATCGTTAACTAAGAACATCAATGTAAAAATTTTTAATGCTAAATTTTCTCCTTAAATATTGTTAAAACTTAGATATTCATTTAAGATTCTTCACTATCATATTTATTTGTGATAGTAATGGAAACATTTCTATTTTTCTTTTTATTCTTTTTCACACAGCTAACTTATATTTTTAAAATAATTAACTTTGTCATTTGAAAAGAAAATTGTTTTTCTATCTATCATGAACCAATTTGATTGGTTCAGATGATAAAATAAATCACCCAGAAATGTCACCTTTTTTGCACCATAGTTTGCTACTCTCTTAAAAACAGGAATGGGTAAATTCTCTGTTTCAACAGATATTCTATTAAAACAATAAATAAATAAATAAAAGTAAATCCCCACTTCATTCACTGAAATTTCTTCTTTCCTCTTTGCCCCTCCCCCTCCTGTATATAACTTAAACCTTTAATTTTTTATAATTTTCTGTCCTATTTATTACTTTAAAGTTTAAAATATAATTAATATTATGACTATTTATCACTGTAGTAATTTACAATAAATAAATAAACAATCATTTAAATTCTTCCTATAAAATTTCTACTTCCTCCTGCACAAAAAATTAAAAACCTTTAACATTCTTTAATTTTTAAAAATCTTTCTGCCCTATTCATTGTTACTAAATTATCCTCTGCGAAATTTCTATTTCATTTCTCTCCCCAGCAAAAGTAGGTTTGTAGATATTCGGAGGGAGGAATAAAATTTTTTTCTGGTAGTTTAGGTGTTTCTACCTCTAATAAATATCTTAATTTTTTTCAAAGTTCAAATTAAATGGATAATTTTTTTATAGTGTGTCAATACCTGGCTTTCAAGTAACAATGAAATTTCTATGTACATTAGGAAATCTATATAATCTGTTTCTAAAACTTCATGTAAATTTATAAGGCCATATCAAATGCTTACAAATTATTTAAGAGTTTCATGACACACCAGGAAGTTTTTAACGGTACATTTGAATATTACAACACATGGGTTGATAAACACTGAATTAGACATACATGCGCAGACAAACATTTGCTGCAGTAACGTAAAAATTAAGCAAAGATGAACAATAGAATTAAACATGGCATCCCATTTACTCTTTTTCCCCCCCCTTCATCTCTCGTCTGTCCTTTCCATATTTCTCTCTTATGTACTTTGTTATGTTGTTGATCTTAAAATATTGACATGCATTTTTGGTACTTCAATTTTGTAGTGGCTTTGGTAAGAGAAGGAAAACTTTTGCAAGTAATGTCTGGCACTCGGTTCATTGCTTTATCACACAATTAATTTGTTAAATATTTAGTCTATACGTATATAAAGAGGCAATTTATGTAATATATGCCTGCAGAACAATTTATTTAATGTAATGAGCAATGAATGATAACAAGATAAAGCAAACAAACTTGGCAGTGGTAGGGAATTTTGCATAAGCATTTTTTTGGTAGTCTGTTCACTATTTCATACACACAAGCAATTTCTTCAGTATTTACACAATCTATATTATAAAACAAAAACATGTCTGTCAGATGTCATAATGATAGTGGCAACAATGTGTAACTGCATGCATGTTACAACAGTTCTGCAATGCAACAGTTATGTTGCACATATAGCCTCTTTTAAATATCTCATAATTTCAATTTTTACACCATTAAAATAAACAAAAAAATATGTAATGAAATAAAATTTGTATAAAAACTCTAATTTACTCATTTTTTAATGTTTTTCAAGTTTTCCAATATGTATTTTTAAAAATCTATTACTATGTGATTCAACAATTAATATTTGTTTTCTGTAGTAATGTAAAATAACATTTGGAATAATATAAATAAATATTCAAAACTTATTAGAAAGTGACAGCATTTTCACAATTGGCAATTGATTGCTCAAGCTTGGCAAAAGCCCTTCTTCACCTTCCTCACCTAACAAAATAAATAAATAAAATATTAAAAAAAATTATAATTTAACAAATTACAATTACCATTGGAAAAAGATTCCGAAAGCTTAAAAACAAAACAAAACAAAAAACGTATTTTTGTGTTATAACTGCCCCCACAAATATGATTATGCCAAGGTTGCAATTATGATTTTGCCAAGATCATCGCAAAGCTTATATATGCATATATATATTCCAAATACTCCTATATGTGCCATATACATCATTATACACATATTATTTATGTCTTATATGTTGTATATATATCATATACACATGTCATATATATATATATATATATATCATATATGCATCATATATGACTATAACATACGTCAAGAAATGTTATATATATATATATATATATATCATACATTATTATAATGTCATACATGCTTTATAATTTGGCGATAAATCTTGGTCGCTTGGCGATTCATCCTTGGGGACCGCTATAACACGAAAGTACCAAATTTCTACTTTAATATTAAATGTAAAAAACCTGTTAGCGTTTTCAATTAGAAACTATTTTTATTTATCTTCTGTACACTGGGCATTATGTTTTGCAACCAGGTTGAATCACCTGATTTATTTAATAGATATGTATAAAAGCATGTTAAATTACATATACATACAGGAACAATTTATTATATACATGAAATAATAATATTTCACAAGTTTCTTAGTGTTTTTAACGTTTGGCAGCAATCTCAACTGCCAGTCCTAAATTGCACTAAGGCCACTATAAAAAGGAAGTACAAATTTTTGTGACATGTGATTGGAATTATTTATAATGTATATCTTTTCACTTGGTACAGCCTAACTGGGTACAGTGGGATTTGAGAGAAGATGGCAAGGCTTTGCTTCCTGGAAAAGATGGTGCTTTAAATGCCATTGGGATGACTGTGATGTATTCTGCCCAGAAACAAATCATAATAAGTAACTATGGCATAATAAATAGTATTAATATACAGGGTGTCTCAGTAAAAGTCCCTGAAAAATGTTGGATGTAGAAAGAAGTTCAGGAATATGTATTTCAGATGCATTTGGAAACTCAGGGAGAACATTTTCAGCACTCCTGTGGCAACCTCATTTCTTAAGCATACTGATATGTGATTTTTTTTTTTCCTGGTGCTTTTTTCTAAAATCAACATTTTTGAGACCACCTTTTACTGGGACATCCTGTACTTCATGCAATAAGTGTGTTTATTCAAAGGAATTAAGCATGTATTCTATTTATAAAAATTACTTATTTGCCATTTTCCCCAGTGCACAAGTCAAAAGTTTGTTTAAAAAAAAAAAAAAATATATATATATATATATATATATATATATATATATATCAAATACTACGAATCAATAGACATTCTTAAAATGATTCACATTGTTAAAAAATACATAAATAAGAAATGCACTTCTAGTAATTTGTTAAACTTTTGTGTTCCCAAGTGGGAACAATGGCCCGAAAATGCAAGATTAGCTTGCAACAAGTGCAAAAAAAAAATATATATATATAATTTCACAAATTACAAGAACCATTGGGAAAATGCAAAGGGATAGCGGGGCAGTGTTCAGACTCTACCATAACCGTTACCTCGCACTATAAGACATTTAAATTTTTTTATTAATTTAGCCCCTCCCCTCTTATAGCAGACCTATTCGCCCCAACCTATTATAACATAGCTTCCCATCGCTAGCTATTCCACTCACCTACTATAGTATGATCTCGGCAGCAGGTGGTGTTACCAGCACACACCACCTGCTGCCAACAGCAGAAGTGTTGCAGAAGTCCCATTGCATTTTGTCATGTAGCCAAAGAAACAGTCCCGAGACCAGAGACCTATGGGCTGGCTGACAAAGATTGGAAAGTGATACTCATCAGTCAGTGGGTCTATAGGGATTATTTTACCTTGATTTCTTGCAATGCTAAGTAAAACTTTATTGTGCGGTGAGCTTTTGAAGACATTTCTAAATGGATTAAATAGAAAACTGTGAAAATTAGAATAGCCAAACTTAAAGTGATACATTGTTGTTTCTTTGAAAGATAACATCAAAGAGTTTAAATAAGAAAGCTTAAGGTATTCTTCCAAAAATATTTCAGAAAAGACTTTATTCAGAATACGAGGATGAAATAAATTAATATTATGGATATTTGCCAATCGCTTCTCAAAAAAAAAAAATTAAAAGAATCGAGCAGACCGATCTGGATTGTCCGGAGATCCGAAATAACGGGGTCCGAATTAGCGGGGTTCCACTGTACTATTAATTATATATTAATACTAGTGAAAAAATATATATGATAAAAATAACAAATATTTTTATAAAAATGACTAAACATAAAAGAAAATAGGACTGGGGATAAATGCAGAGACAAAAGGAAAGAGGAAAAGCTATTTGAAATTATTTTAAATCCAAATCAAAACTTAAATTCAAAATGACCAAATGTCTTTTATAAAGCACTACTCTTTATGACTAATAGTAAAAAAATATATGATAAAAATATAAAAAATATTTGGATAGAAATTACTAAACATAAATCAAATATGGCTTAGGATAAATGAAAAAATATTTAAACTAAGCAGAAACAAGTTTAATACTTTTATTAAATGCTGTCAAAAATGTCTTTAAAAAAATTACTTAGCGAACTATAAAATTTTAAATGAGTCAATAAGTTGAATTAAATTTCTGCAGATATTTTTAACACCACCTTAAGGGGCCGCTTCACTGAAACTCCCCGATCACGAAATCCCATGTTAATCTGTGGGGAAAACTTAGAAGCACATTACTCATTGCCTAATATAATTGTTAAAATACAGTTTTCACCATCAGAAAGTAGACATCAGATGCCGAAGTTGTGCGTTTTTAAAAATTGTCTCCTTAAATTTTAACTATTTCTAAGAAGAAGATAAAATTTCATCAAGTGGAAATTTCAGAATTTATATGAAATTTTTAAATAGTTAAAATTTAAGGAGACAATTTTTAAAAATGCACAACTTTGGCATCTGATGTCTACTTTCTGATGGTGAAAACCGTATTTTAATAATTATATTAGGTAATGAGTCATCGTGCTTCTAAGTTTTCCCATAGGTTAACATGGGATTTCGTGATCGGGGAGTTTCAGTGAAGTGACCCCTTAAGTATACTTCAAGCATTAAAAATATCGCATAAAAATTTTACGTGTATTTCATTTCACTCCTTGAAAAAAAAAATCCTAGCAATAACTCTGTTGCATTCATTGAATTACTATAATTAATTAAAAAGGAAGAAAATATCTTCCAAATAATAAAGAATTTTAAAAATAATAGCATAAAATAAACAAATGTATTTCTAGTATAAAGAATTTAACAAACAAATACATTTTTAGAAACATTGTGTTTGACAAACCATACAAAATACTAAACAGTACATCTAAATTTATTATTTTAAACTTACAAACAAACAAAGAAATATATATATATATTTACTATCACATTGCAGTGTACTTACTATTCCTATATACCCAGGGCAGGGTTGGCAAGTTTTTGACGCATGACGGTTTTTACCGGTTTTAACCATGGTTTTTACCGTCATGTCAAAAACCTCCTTGTCAAAAATGTCAAAAACTGTCAAAAACCCATTTTTTAGTAGTTTGTTTTTACATTTTTTTTCATTCTATCTTTAATATTCAGTTGTTTTACATAAAATATTCAGTATTTAAAAGACTCTAAAGTATATTTATCCATCCAAGAAAAACAAAAAAGAATTGCATTAGAATAATACGTGTACATCTCTGTTAGAAGATCTCTACAATATCTTAAACTGTTTAGCAAAGTCTAAAAAAATTCGATTTTTTGAAGAAATCCTGTAACCTATAAGTATTAGATTAAACAATGTGTATAATTTCTGTACAATTTATTACATTGTTGAAAACAAAACTTTAAGATTCTACTTATTGAAGTGCAAATGAAAATCACCACAATTGCATTTATGAATACATAAGATATGCATTTTAAAATATTATATCGAAGAATATTCAAATTTATTCACTGTAAATCTATGCTTAACATCTATTGTTATACAATGAACAGCATTTTTGCATCTCTAAAATAATTTTAATGTACTTTAATAAAAATGTATATTGAATGTTATTTAATAATTATAATAACCTTTTATTATTATTTAATATTAATGTTAATTGCAGTTAGTAGAATCTATATTAGTGAAGATTATGACAAATATTGTTCTTTTCTTTTAATCTTGTATTTTTAAATCTTTCCCATATTAGGAAATGATCTTCTTTTCAATAAATTTAACAAATGTAATTGTAAATAATAATAATAACAAGAACAACAAGGTAAAATCAACCTAGAAATGTATTGTATGCTACCTTACACCATAAATTGGAGGACAATCGAAAATGATAGGTTTTTGACGGAATAAACCAGTAAAAACACGGTTTTTACCACTGTCATGTCAAAAACCCAACCCTGACCCAGGGCTTTATGAATTTGACAAAATCTGGTAGCTAGTAAAAAATTCTAGTCGCCAGTAAAATATATTTACCCTTCCCTCCCTGTCATTTATTTTCAGAAAGCACAAAAGGTTTTTTCATGAATTAATTGAGAAAAAATATGAATAAGCATAGTTTAGAATTATTAGTCACATAGTTTAGAATAGTGCATAATTTAGAAAGATAATATAAACTGTTTTCAAATGAAACTTATCAAAATTTTACATCTTTGAAAAATAAAAGAAACGAAAAAGAAATGCTGTAAAGGCTGATTTTAAAAGCATGTTCGGGAAATGTTGATTGCAGAATGCTTGAAATATCTGGAGAATTGAGTGCTACAAAACATATATCTGATGAGGGCATTAATGAAATAGTGAAGCAGGTAAAACAATTTTTTGCCTATTTTCCTGTCGAAGCCATTCAAATAATTCTGATTTTGTTATTTTGAAATTCGCATTTCGTGAACTTATTTTTGCCAAATTAAAAATAAAGGTTTAAAATATTTTCTGTTTGAATATAACTTCTAAGTTTATTTCTTAATATATTGTTACTATGCATCGTCTATAATGAGACATCTTATGAGAATTTTAAGTTAACATTGTGACTAAGATGAGTAATAGTTTCTGTTCCTGCTTTTTTAGAGATCAATAGCTAGTGCTGGCTACTCTGATTTTGGTCTAAACAAACAGTTTCTTTATTTTATAGTGTGCACACTTTAATAAATTTGTGGATGGTGAACGAGTGATATGACTTAAATCATGACTTGTTTTCCGCCATTGTTGGTAAATACTATGAAGATATTCTTTACGTTCTTTTACCACAGAACAATAGGTAAGGTGAACCATTACAGATGGTAGTCTCAATGTTTTCGGCTATTTATTATCCTTAGCAATTCAATTTATTACTTTTTACAAATTTTAATATATATAGATCTGACATTTTCTACTACTGATCTTCTTTAAATAATTTTATGGTATATTTTTGATTATTAGGGATATTGTTTATGGCCAAATAATATCTCTGGTGATTTTTAGTTGTGTGCAAAGTTTGGAAGTTTTAAATTTTAATTCTTCAATTAAAGAGAATTTTACAGTTTATTTAAAGATCATTGTACAACAATGACTTACATTATTATCTATTCATATAAAACTAATAATACTTTTGAATGAAATCTTGGAGAGTCATTTTCATATTCAGATACATATCACTTACTTCTTATTACATATACTCTGTATAATTTATTTTCTCATTTGTGTTGCAATATATATTTTTCTTTTAAATTTGTATTTTATATTCAGATTTATATTTCATTCCTACAACTGTTTGATTCTCATGCTTTCAATTGGTATGACATCTGTAAATTTCTATATATATATATACTTACACTTACCTATGAGTCTTCAATTACTGCTGTATCTTCTATATTATTCTTCTCAGATTTTATGCCTATTTAATATGTTGTTCTTTGTAAGGGTAAAATTTTATTAATTGTGTACATGTTTTACAAAAAATAGATAATTTTATAAAAGTGCAATAGATACTATGGTATTTTCTAGAAATCTAATATAACTTATGCCTGTCAGATGGTAAATATCATTCTTCAGTCTTTTCAGCTGATTGTTTTTGTGTGAGTTTAGGGTGCTAGTTCATATGTGTTTATTTTGTATTATGTTCAGTTCAGTGCATGGAATTAAAAAAAAAATTTTCCTCCTTTTTTTTTCCTTTCTCTGGAGGTAAAATGTTATGATTTAAAATATTCAGCTTTAATTTTTTCATATTTATTAAATTCCTCAACTTTAATTTATTCATTTATTTAAATAAATCCTTTAAATTTATGTTAATTAATAATCATTAATAAATAACACTGGTTTACAAATTTAAACATTTTTTATATACTTTTGATGAAACACCTATTTTCTTATTATACTACCTCTTACTAATGAAAGGCGGTATTTGAAAAAAATCTATCAGGTCATATTTTTAAAATTTTTACATTTTTCAATAATTACATATTTAATTCTATAATATATCTATCACATCACATTCAACTTACCGACATTGTCAACTTGGATTCTATATTCTGTTTTCTTGTGTTTTTGTGAACTAAAGTGGTTTTGTTTTTGATAAAATGTCTAATAGAGTGTGTAAATTAAATTCTGGTTGTTTTTGTTACGTTTGTGGACAATTTATATTCGCAAAAAAAGGAAGACCGATATCGGAATGTTCTATAACAGCATATGTGCATTATTTTGGATTCTCAGTGATTAATGAAAATAAAAAGTCGGTCCCATATGTTTTTTATATGTTATGAATATAGTGACAAGTAGATTAAATAAGAAAAATAGTTAGACACTATGATACATTTATTTTTAAATTTCAACACATATGAATTATGTTGATAATTTGTAAGATTAAATGAAAAGCTTTTTGAACAAATATCATGAAATTTGTGTTTACACATGTATTCTATCATATAGTCAAAAGCAACATAAGTGTTCTTTTTTTAACCATTGGGAAAATGGTTATTGTTTTTGGTCGAGAATGGACCTCTTGACGTCGTCTCGTCACTGTATTTTTTTAAAGAATTTTTAAAGAAATTCTGTAACTTTAGAAGAGTTTTTCTTTGAATAGGCAATAGAAATGCATAAAATCATTACAAAAATGTTAAAGTTACAAAAAGGATAGATGCAAATTATCAGATATGAAAAAAAGCCGAGTTCAAAAATTGACATTGGATGAGAAATCATCTTATAAAGCAAAAAACGTGGTTATCAACTCTAATTTTCTCAAAATACTTTTAGCTCAGACATCAATCTAAACAAGAGTTAAAGCAATACTTAAATTTTGCTTAGGGGATGGTCTACAAATAGAAATTGTACCAAACTTTAAAAATTTCAATGCTAACACCTAAAGTTGGCATCATATTTGGATATTTTGGTTTATTCTACCTTCGGATATCAAACGGGAAGTCAGTAGATAGGAAATGATACTATCACTTGCGGAACCCCCCCCAGTCACTGCTATGTTTCCTAGATTCCGACCTCCCGTTCATAGAGAATGTATCAACCCAAATCCTACCAGACATTTTCAATTGCCATGCAATGTTTTTGAGCGTACATTTTTAGCTATGGCGATGAAACAAAAACATAATTTTGTGACTATGCAAAAGAAATTGGTAGCATTGAGTAGAATTGATAAAGGTGAACCCTTAAAAAAGATTGCTTGTGAATTAGGAGTAGGGACCTCGACAGTGTCTGAATGAAAGAAAAATCGAAAAACAATCGAGGATTTTTGCTTGAAATCAATTTCTAATGACAGTTTGGACAATCGGAAGAATATGTTAAAAAAGCTAAACTTGAAACACTGGATGAAGTGTTGTTCGTTTGGTTTTGCACAGAAAGAGATCGTGGTTTACCTATATCAGGTCCAATAATCCAACAGAAAGCCTTAAAGAAAACTCCGACAGAAAGCCTTCATTTTTTATCATTCTCCGGATAATCCGGATTTTTGAAAATCCGGATTGGGTCTGGTCTCAATTAATCTGAATTATCAGGGTTTTACTGTACTTTATAAAAAACTTTTATTTTAAATTTTAGTTTTGATCTGGATTTTCAATAATTCTAAATAGTCCCTCCTTCTTTTTTGTAAAAGATAAAAATAATCTTTATGAATAAATAACTAGATTGATTAACTGAAGTGAAATTCTTAATAATTGCATCAGTATTCTTAAAATCAAGAAATAAAGAAAAACTTTTATTTATATATTTATTATTTTAATTATATTTATTCAACATATTAATTAATATTTTATTCACAAGTTGTAATATTAACTAAACTAGTTTGTTAGATGCCCAGTAACTGATTGGTTAGCACATTGCACTGTTACATTACATATCTGAAGTTTGTTTCTGAACTTAGGCGAGGTTTGCTCAAATTCTAATAACTTCTGAATCCATAAAATGAATACTAAACACGTTTGGGAACAAAATACTAGGATTTCTGGGAACTAAACACTGGGATTTCTGCATCAAGCTGATCACTTGACTGGGCATATGCTATACATATCATCTCAGGACCCATGGTCAAGAGAGGAGTTGGGCACTGCAGGACATGATCCTTCAAGCATTGTAGCACTACAGAGTTTAGTTATATTTTAATTTAATAATTATTACATTAACTTAATTTAATGTCATTTTAAAGCTTTTGTTTTCCATCCCTTTATATGCAGTTCAGTTTAAAATGTGGTTTAATTTTCACATGAATGTTTAAATATTTACTTTCTTTTTATCTCTAAAACTTATTTTTATTAATAAAATAAATTTCATATTCATTGATTCTATTTATTTGTTTTTTCTTAGGCGACAGCATGTCTTATCCACCTATGCCTGTCATGTTTATTTTAACAAATAATGGCTTACTTGTGTCATTCCATATGGTGAATGAAAAGTCAGATGCCCCAACCCTTGTGTCTGCACCTGTGCCGACAAATTTCAAGATATGCTCTGCAAATGGTATAAATTTTTGTTCTTTTTTTTAATGATTGTCTTAAGTGAAATTTTTTCTAAAATTTAAAACTTTCTTTCATTTATTATTATTTTTTGATCAACTTCAATAGTTTAAACCTGGTAAATTATATTAAATTAAAACTTCTATGTAAATAATTTTTGTCCTATTTATTGGTAAATTATATTAAATTAAAATTTCTATGTAAATAATTTTTCTCCTAATTATTGGCAAATTATGTTAAATTAAAATTTCAATGTAAATAATTTTCATCATAATTATTGGGTTGTTCAGAAACTTTTAAGTATTTTTGCAGATGTAAATTTAATCTGTATGTAAACAGGTATCTGTTTAGGAAGAAATAGGATCCTTTAAAGAACCCTTCACAATTTTTTTTAATTTCAAAACAGAGGTTCAACAAACCCTTCACAAAACTTTTCACCTTAAAACAGGACCCTTCACAGAATTCATTGTCTTAGAAATAGAGCTTTCGCAAAACTTTTTCCTCTCCAAACTGAATCATATTATGCATGTTCCGTGTCCATCCCCTACTTTACCCCCCCCCCCCCCCAAGGCGGTACTTTTTAAAATTTTGCACACACCCCTCATGTTACATATCGTTTGAAAGGTCTTTGACTGCTTATTCATGTTATGCATCTCCTTGGTCCATCCCGCCATTTCCCCCTCCCCAAGGGGGCACTTACCATTTACTTGCACAACAGCGCTAAATGTGTCAGATGAAAGAAATTCCGAGAGTACATGTGCCAGTGAAACTTAGCCAATTGCTGTTCTTCAACCTAGCTTTAATTCAAAGTGGGTTTTTTATTTATTTGAATTATTCTGCAAAAGTTTCAAACATTTTAAAGCAGCTATGAATTTTATTTTTATGGTACTATCAAGTTTTTTGCCGTCAAATTTTGACGGGTTCCATCTAGTTTAAAAGTAAAATCTGACTGTCACTTTTACATATATAAAGAAAATATGTATATTTTACATACATCTGTCTTCTTAAAAATGTAGAAACAAGAATCAAAATATAACGATCATTTCAAATTCACAAAATTATGACTAGATTTTTTATAAATGTAAAAAGCTATTCACAATTTCATAAAAACAGGACCCTGGGAGAAAAGTCTGGACATCTACTGGATGAACCTTTTTATCTTTTGAAAATCTTAATTTTTGAGCAAGTAAAGTAGAAAATCTATGAAAATGCTTGGTTTAGCATTTATCAAGATCAGTGTTAAGATCATATTTACAGGTTTTCTGTGTAAATGAGCAAAAGCTGGCTTTTAGGCACATGCAGTTACTCTTTTAGAAAAAGGATTAAAGTCACTAAAAATTTTAGAAATATTTGTGTAATCTGTTATGTCACAGACAAAATATCTGCTTTTTTAAATTCTGTTTTAATTTCTAATATTTATGTATTAAAAATTATTCATTTACCTTTTAAATTTAAATGATTTTCTTTACCAATTTTATTTGATTCCTGTTTTCTAAATTTTATTTGTTAAATTGGCAACTAGTGGCAGTATTCTGCCCTCAACGGAAGAAGCCGACTCGGAACCAAGCGTTATCGTAATTCATAACGATTCAAGTGTTTGCAATTCTGCGCTACGATCGGTATTTGTGAGTGACCTTCAGACTCTGTGCTTTTGAGTTAACGTGTTTCGACCAATCAAATACAAGGTCACGCTTGGTTTGTTTATTTACGTGAGATGTGAACGTGTGTTTTACTGTGGTGTTTGCGATGCTATTAAAAAGAAAAAAAAAGACTCGTCTTGTTTACTTAATTTGAAAAAAAGAAAAATCCTTGGATCAGCAGATACTAAATAGATCTAAGAAAACGAGAATTCGAAATCACGGTTGATTTTAACACCAATCATAGGCAGATAGAGAATAGAAAATTTGCGCCTAATTATACCGTATTTTAATTTTTAGAAAAATTTTTTCGGGATATTAATTTTTTTTTTAGCGTGGCAGATTTTTTTTTTCAAACTTAAATTTGCAGGAATTATTTAAAAGTCAATGGAAAATATTATTTATAAATATTAAGTAAGAAATAATTTTTAAAATATTAATTACTGATGGGACTTAAAAATTTGTGGAAAACAAAGGATTTAAATATTTTGATAAAATAAAGGAGAATACACCAAATTTAATGAAAATTTTATGCAGTATCTATCTATATTACATAAATACACATTGTTGTTTAAATAAATACTACATGTTCTTATGACATGCAGCAAAGACTATTGCTAATTTATAAATTATGTATATATATTTTTTACTGTTCAGTTAATTTGAATTGTTCTAACGCATTTTTCATTGTGATTTAGACCTGAAATTAAATAAATATTTTCTATTGAAATTAAATATTCGTAGCCATGTGACACTTTCCTCTCCCATGCCCCTCTTTTTTTTTTTTTCTTTAACTATTTAGTGAATATGAATTGTTCTTTCACATTTTTTATTGTGATTTAGACTGAAAATTAAATAAATATTTTCTATTGAAATGAAATATTCATATGACACCTTCCCCTCACCCACCCCTCTTTTTTTTTCTCGTGTAATACACCTTTTACATTTCATTTTAAAAATAGAATTACGTTATGTATATACTGCAAATAATGTATTTCATTTCCACAATTTGAATTACATTCTGCATAAGTATAAGTGCAGTAAATATATTTCGAAATAAATAACATTTTTATGAGGTGTTTATCTAAATTCTATAGCTATACAGGCTTGTTTAAATATATATTATATTTTCTTATGACATGCAGCAAACACTTTCAGGGAGCAAACTTTTTTTTTTTTTTCTAGTGGATGATTAATAATGATGAGGTTTTTATTTGTGTATTAACATGTTTTTAATCTATTACGCATAGCCCGGTTGCATTAAAATATCGCCCACCCCCTCCTTTTTTATCATGTTTATTAGTAAATTATCAGGGATCTGTTTAGGAAGAAATTGGGTCCTTTAAAAGACCCTATCTGTTTTGGAAGAAATTGGGTCCTTTAAAAGACTCGATCTGTTTAGGAAGAAATTGGGTCCTTTAAAGGACCCTTCGCATAATTTTTTTAATTTCATAACAAGACCCTTCACACAATTTTTTAATTTAAAACTGAACCCTTCATACTTTTTTTTCTGTAATTAATTCCCTTCACAAATTTTTTTCATCTCAAAACAGGACCCTTCACAAAACTTTTTACCTTTAAAAAGGACCCTTGACAAAATTCTTTGTCTTAAAAAAAAAAAAAAACTCGCACAAAGCTTTTCCGTAACGTAAAATGATAAAGTGAAGGCTTTCCGGCTGCCTAAAGTAGTCAGAGAAATTACGACAAAACAACCCCGAAATATTAGAACGAATTCCGAGACAATAGGGGCAGAATGCGAAATTATCACTTTATCGGCACATTATGAGAAAGTCTCCCATTCCGATGAGGGCAGAATACTGCCACAGAACTTTAATTTCTATTTCTTTCCGATTGTAAACAATCGCCATCTTTATTTTTTATCAGCTTCTTCCTGGCCACTTTCAAATTCAATTTGCAGTTTGCCAATCGCACATTAATTTTATTCTGTCAACATACTGCTTTTAGCGATCGCAAACCTGCATTTGCGCCTTGTTTGTTCAAAGTTTTAAGCATGTATCCTGTCGCATCATATCATTTCCGGAGTTATTTGAACACCCTAGAAGTGTGGAGGCATCTGATTGGCTGGAAAGTTTCGACGAGAAATGGGGAACCTAAGCATACCTTGGATAGCATCTGGTCTCTTTCGCGTCTGGACGCTCATGTGGACACAAGCTCGCACAAGTGCTCCTCAAAATTAATAATTTTTCCATGACAGGCCTATTGTTGAACTAAACTGGTTCAGCAGTAGAGTCCTGTCATATTTAATACAATATATTTAAAGGAACAAACAGTATTTAATTAAATTTTAATATATGGGAATTAAATCTGTGAAGCTGTATGCTGTAGAGCAAAGTTTTCACCGATCTTTAATAAGACATTGCTTCAGAATGATTGATGCATTTGTCTGGGCGATTGTTGCCTGACTTCGAAAATATATTACAAAGTTAACTTCTTTAGTTCCACAACATGGGTTGCAAAGAGGATGCTAGAGTGTCATGTGAATCATCAGATGGTTTGTTAAAATCTTCTTCAAGGTAATCTGTTCATATAAATTTCTATTAACGACGTTCATGAGTAGTTCTCCCGCTACTACTGTTTCACAATAATTTATTATCTCTTCTCAAGAAGATGTAGAGAAATCTAGTATTCAAGAGACTATCCTTTGTTTGATAAATATAAATCTTTATGTTGGATAATGATTTTGGTGGAAATATCTCATTTTTAACATGTCTTCAAGTATAAATTACGATAAAACTTTGATAGACAATTTCTGGTGCAGCTTCCAATAAACTATATTTTGTTCACATCTTACACCCACAAAAGGAGAATTTTAATAGAATATTTTAATTAAAGTTTATATAAAATATTATTGTGTATACAAAAGGAAAATTTAGTTAATGATATAAAATAATTTTCATAAATAATAATTTCTGGTATTTTGTAAGGAATGCGCACATCCATTTTTACAATTTCTTATAATTCAATAATATGTTTCTTTAATAAAATATGTTGTTATATATATATATACATATATATATATATATATAATTATAATATCTATGAATTTCAAAAAACATATCAAGTTCTATTCTACTTAAATCTCCAAAGAGATAATCAATGATACTGTGTATACAGAATACCACATAGCTAATAATTAACATGTGCAAACATAATATTACCATAGCTGATGCTTCAATGGTAATTGGCCAAATTTTACTCATACCAAAAGAATATTGAAAAAAGAAATAGAGAGTAAGGGGAAAAAAAAAAAAATTATAAATTGGAGTTGCAATTAAGTAAACACAAATGGATTAACAAATTAAATATGAACCATACACAATGGAAAATTGGACCACATGAGAATTAAATATGAATTGGACATGGAAAAACACATGCACATGTACTCATCAGCCTGGATGCACCCACATGTGTTTTAAATAATAATTCAGTGTTTCATAATTCTACTGGCATAATGCTAAGATCAGTAGAATCATCCAGGTACACTGAATTATTACCAGACAACAATTGGAAATATTAAAATTTGGAAATATTTAAATAGGAAATAAAAAACCATTAAGAAAATACAATATATTTCACTCACATCGATTATCCAAAAAACTGTAATTAACACCTCACTAAATTACCACGAGATAACAGTTTTGAAATAATAAAATTGGAAATATGAACGCGTAAAGTGTAGATAAAATATTTTACACACATATATATATATATATATATATATATATATATATGTTTTGATCATTTTACAAATGTAAATTTAATTAGGACGCTATATTCGGCATATTATACATATGTTTTCAGTGAAGCAGATTTTTCTCAGTTCAGGTAAGAGTGTTTTATTTATTTTGCCATGAAGTTATTATTTTGTATTGTTCTTAACTTTCGTTTTCTCACAACGTTTTGTACTTTAATTTTATTTTTACCACTTGAGATCAATGTGCCAAAATTTTATCTCTTCTCTTTTGGAAAAATCAAAATTTGAAATATCTATTTAATCATTCAAAATTCTCTGTCAATCCTATTTCAGTAAATTCCAAATCCACTTTTTCTATTCTTTCTTTTTTTCTATTTTTTTTATTTTTTTCGTTATATAGTCTATAAAAATTATGTTTTGAAAATGCTTACAAGTTCAGACCCCAAACATTTGGTAAAATTAGGACATGTTTCTTGAAATAATGTTTAAATACTACAAAATCTGTCAAAAATTTATATTTAGTATGCAATTTGTCTCTGAAATAACATAAAACCAGTGCACCCGTGCGAGGGTTTTGCACTGCAGTCTAATATTTTTTAGCAATATCTAATATTTTTAGATGCAGGTTTAAACTTCTAAAGAAAAATTAAGAATAAAAGTATCTGCAAACATGAGTCAAGCCAGTCTCATTTATTCCATCAGAGTTACAGTAAAACTGATTGAGGATAGGAAAAGGCACATGTGAGAAAAAAAATTAACAATCATATTTTAAGTGCATTAGAAGATGACGTCATCTGCTTCTTGAAAACATGAAACAAAAAATAAAATAAATTTAATGCATTTAAAATACAATTTAATCTAATGTAACAAAGCATACCTTTTATTCTACAAGTGAAATACCACTGCTTCGATCGATCAGTGGTGTATTTTTCTTCTAAACATTTCAATTTCAATTTTGCTTTTTAACCATAAATTCAAAATTGACACATGCTGAGAAATCATACTTTATATATTTTTTGTACTATTTATTTTTTTTATAATCATTGTTGAGCATCATATAATGCAGTATTTTATTTTTGTGGCAACACTAATTTGAAAAAAAACCTTTCATTTCATTTATGAAAACAATGCTGATTTAATTTTTAATTAACAGCAATTTTTAATCAAAAAACATGTTTTAACGAAATGTTTGTGTACTATGTCAGAAGCTGGTTCAAAAACTTTTTGAATGGTACCTCATTCGTTGTTCTGTGTTTCGTAAATTCCTAGAAAAATTGATGTTGACAACAGAAATAATATATATGATGAATGCCACTGTAAAGAGCATTATTACTGGCAATGAAAATATCAAATACTGGAGCAATAGATATGGTGCAAAACAGAATGTGAAATTAATCAATAACTACCTAAATAAGTACCAAAATCTGATACTCATTCACAATAAATTATGCTTTGTGTCTGGTGAAATTAAAAAGTTGGTTTTTACTATGGACTTCTTTCTAGACATTCAACAGATGTAATTTTGGCTATACTGGACACCGGATATCCAGCATAACTTGCAGCTGGATATCTGGCTGAAGTATATTTCAATTTCTCCTTTTTTTTTTTTTTTTTTTTTTTTTTTTTTATATATTTAAAGAAATTAAGCATCTGTTTAGATTAGCTAGCTAATGCTATATATTTTCTTTTTGATCTTATTTTTACGTTTTCTATTAACAGTTATTAACCATATCAATAATACAAACGTGTATCGTGAGCGATGGCGAACTTTTCGAACATACTGAACATTAACTTTTTATCACTGTGAGACAGTTTGTCTTTTTTTGTTTTTTTGTGTGTGATGTTATCAAAATGTATTGACGTAAGTACATATTTATACAATAGATTGTGCATATTTATTAGTTTTCGATTATTTTCACTTTAGTATCAATATTCTAATTACATTATTTTAAATCATTAGCTATATCAACATCAGCATGTTAGTTTTGTAACAGTAAATTATGTTTATAGGAACAAAATTATGTTTATAGGAACAATTTGCATCTGAATACATTTGAAATATAATATTTAGTATTTTTATCTTCCCTTTTTTTCTTAACAGAGTAAATTCAAGATGTAAATTCCTCTCATTATCTCTTATTGCCTTAATAACATATTAACAAAATTGATAAAATAATACCAAACTAAGATATTAGTTTAACAATAATAGTAAACAAGTTTTCATAAAAAAAAAAACCCTAAAATTGAAGGCATTTGTAGCAGAATTTTTAATTTAATATCTTTACCTTCCCTTTTTAATACTTTCTAACATAGTTGAAAATTGTTTATTACTTTGATACTTTATTGATAATTTGAGTAATTTGATAATTACTTTGTTTATTATTTTTGTCTGACTGTATTTGCTCTAACTCTCATAAATCTACTCGGATTACCATACAATCTTTATATGTTAATGTTTACTATGGAATGTTCACTATTGAAAATGAGGTGTGTAGCATTTATAATTCGGTTACAGGAACATACAAAGAATTTTGTTACATTATGATCTATGGTGAAAAAATCCTTTGTGATACATTTTAATTACGGTATGATATTTCAAACATAATGAAATTGATATGCATCTCTAAGGATTACAACATGCTTTCTCAAGAGTATAGAATATGTAGCACTTATAGTTCATTTACAGGGACACACAAAAATAATTCCATTACATTATGATCTATGAGAGAAAATTGTTTGCTGTACATTTCAATGATGTTACGATACTTCAAATATAATGAAATTTAAAAGGATCACTGAGGTGTACTATAACATGTTTTGTATAGAATATGGAGTTCATGGAATTTGTCGTTCATTTACAGAGACACACAAAAGAAATCAGTTACAGGACTGACTGTGATTGATAATTGCTGGAAGTGCGTTTTCAGCTGTAGTATGCATTTTTAAACTTAACTAATTTTTAATGCATTATGGGGTGTGTATAAATTCTGTAGGTCATATACAGGGCCGCATGAAAGAATTTGTATGTATTACCATATATGGACAACAATTGCAGAAAATGGATTTTTACTATGTTATATGTTTTTAAAATTGTTTATTTAAATACTTCCTTTTATTGTATGAAAAACTGAAAATTTTTAACAATATTTTGATAGTATTGAAAAGTGTTTCGTAATCTGTGTCTGATGCATGATTTTTCATTCTTTCTTTCTTTAATGTGATTTTATCCTTCACTTTACCTTATTGGGAGGTTTCTCAAACAAGTTTTGGATTGTGATAACAGAAAACTTATTTTTGCTTGCTGCTAACACAACAAAGAGTTTTTTCTTCTTTGAAAAGTCATTCATTCTTCCACTTTGGTCTTTTCAACATGTTTGTTGCATATACAGGGTACATAGGAAAGTTCCTTTAACCTGAAAATACTTGCGAACGGAGAGAGATACAGCTATGCAAGTGAGATAATGGTATAGTAAAGCGACTACGCTCGACATAATACAAACGACAACAGTGCCCCCTAGTGGCGAAATTTAGAGATAGCCATTGCAAATCGAAAACGAAAAAGAGATAGAGCAAAATTTCCAATTAGAAAGTTTTAGAGCATCCATTAATTAGTACGAAACGACATTTGGTTCACACAGATAAGATAAAATGTCGCCTGTATACTCAAAAATGTCCGAAATTGATGCACGATGATTCTACTCTGCATATTTACATTTCGGAAATGTAGCAGTGTGCAACTGCAAATTGTGACCTTGTACTGTACTGTAACGTCTGTAAAACTTTCATTCCAATGCATTTAAAATTTTAGTTTAAAAGGTGTTGGCGCTCGCTTGATACAAACAGTATAATCTCATAGCATAAACTTATGGCAGACGATAATTTGAATCCGAATGTGCGAGCGGTTTTATTTTAAAACTTTTATTTTCGGGTATGGTGGTAGTGTTGATTGGCCTCCACAATCACCGGATCTCATTCCATTGGCTTTCTTCCTGTGGGGTTACATAAAAGATATGGTTTATGCAACTCCACCTACAAGTCTGCTGGATCTACATCGTCCTATTGAAGATGCTTGCAATAGTGTGACACCTTCCATGCTGAGAAACGTGCATGCAGAATTACTCTCATGGATACAAACGTGTATCGTGAGTGATGGCGAACTTTTCGAACATACTGAACATTAATTTTTTATCACTGTGAGACAGTTTGTCTTTTTTTGTTTTTTTGTGTGTGATGTTATCAAAATGTATTGATGTAAGTATATATTTATCATAGAAACTCGTCAGAGTTTCTCGCCAAGCATAAGAAACAGCAATGCATTGAACCATAAATAAAAGGAATTTCCGCCAATGGATGCCAAACGATTTTACAAAATTTTTTTTTTTTAACTCTGTCTAGTTTATATTTTGCGGACAGGACAAAAAGGGTTTTTGACACATCTATATCTCACGTTCTATTTATGATAGAAACAAAATTCTTGATTCTATGGAATGGGGCGTGCCAAGGGACGAAGAATTCAAAAGTAAAGCAAAATCCGACGAATAGGTTTTCAGTAAATGCGATTTCAAAAGTGCTGTTTTTTGCACTTTTTAAATCTTGTTCAGACCAAAAACTGTTGACAGGGCTACAGCAATGTGTAATTATCGGATTTTTATGCGATTTACGTTATTTGAATCGTTTTTATGAGTAGTTTGGACCTTTGTAAGTTTCATGTAAAAATATTAATTAGTTTTTGATTTATATCAGTTTAAAGTTATTGATTCCTATACTTAACATAGAGCAAAAAACTGTTGACAGGGCTACAGCAATGTGTAACTATCGGATTTTTACGCGGTTTACATTATTTGAATCGTTTTTATGAGTAGTTTGGACCTTTGTAAGTTTCATGTAAAAATATTAATTAGTTTTTGATTTATATCAGTTTAAAGTTATTGATTCCTATACTTAACATAGAGCAAAAAACTGTTGACAGGGCTACAGCAATGTGTAACTATCGGATTTTTACACGGTTTACGTTATTTGAATCGTTTTTATGAGTACTTCAAACCTTTGCAAGTTTCATGTAAAAATATTAATTAATTTTTGATTTATATCAGTTTAAAGTTATTGATTCCTATACTTAACATACATAAAAAAAATAATAAATGACCCAACTCTTTTAGGAATGGTCGTATGCACATGATATTAAGACATGTTATTACACTCGATCCAAGTAAGCTTCCTATTATAAAAAATTGTAACATTTAAGGTTCGTTTACAGGGTCTCACAAAAGATCTTTTGATATAGGGCTAAAGAGTTGTGTAATTATCCGATTTTTACGCGGTTTGCAGCATTTGAATTGTTTTTATGAGTAGTTCAAATGTTTAATATTTCGTGTAAAAATATTAATTAGTTTTTTATGTATACCATTTTAAAATGATTTATTCCTATACTTAAGATGAAGCAAAAAAAATATTAAATTGTCTTAACTCTTTTCAAAAGAACGTATGCGCATGATGTTAAAATATGTTACTACGAACGACCTAAGTTAGCTTCCTATTGTAAAACAGAATTGTAGAATTTACTGTTTGTTTACAAAACAACTCAAAAGATTTGTAACTCAAAAGATTTTTTAATAAGACTAAAAAGTTGTGTAATTAGCGAATTTTTACGTTGAAGTACATGATTCCTGTACTTAACACAGAGGAAAAACAATAGTAAATTGCATAACTTTTGTCAAATTGGCTATATACACAAGATATTCAAATATGTTACTGTGATGTCGTATCACATATATTTTTCTTAAATTAATCCTTTTCTTTAATTTTCAGTTTAAACTAATTTTTAAATACTTAGTCATTTTATCCTAACTTTTATTTCAGCTCCCGCCGTAATTTTTCTCCATTAAAAGAAAATATATTTAACATATGCCCTTAATCAATAAAACTTTCTCACATAGATAGAATTCATTTAAATTTAAATTATTTTAAAGTAAAAAAAAAAAAATTTTTTCCCAACATAATAAAATGATAAGACAACATATTTCATGTTCGGTCTATAGTATACGAACTGTAAGAACTAGTTATGCATGAATAGATAATGGATGGATAATCCACCTTAAAGTTATTCATTAACTAGTCAGACTTAATTATGCAAATAAGAACATGGGTATTTAAAAAACACATAGAAAAATGCAATGTCTGAGTAATGCGAATACAATAAAAATAATAAAACATAACTTACCTGAAAATTCAGAAATTTTCAAATTATTACTGTAAAAATGTAAATTGTATTGCTAGATTTTTTTAATATCACTCAGATAATTAAATTATAAATTAAGCATTTCAAATTACGACATAAAAATATGAGATGCGGTTCAAAGTATAAAATATTATATACCTATAGGGTTTTATATTTTCCACAAGTACTCATATCAATCTATATATGTAACGTGTTCTTCATTTCTTTTCTTTTTTTTTTACACACACAACAATGCAAAAGAATGAGATTAATTCAATACTTATCCTGAATTGGATCCTTTGTCACTAGATTATCTTGATTTTTTTGGAAATATATGAACATATTTCAGCAAATATGGTGAACAGTCAGTAAGTATTTTAGTAACATGAAAAAAAAATCTTATTTCATAATAGTATCGTTAGCTTTTCATTTGAGTTCTTAAATAGCATTGGTAAAAAAGGTATTGCGAGATATTTTTAAGCAATCCAAAACTATTTTCGAATATGTTATTATTCAAACAAAAATAATGTGAGCATGAGAAAACAACAATATTTAAACAAGAAAAATATTTAGAGATTATTTTACGTTACTAATTTAGAATAAAACATATGCAGTCAAAAAAAAAAAAAAAAAAAGCTATTAATAATTATAAAAAAAATACAACATCATTTAATATTTCTTTTCTCATACTCACTTTTCAAACCATTCGTGTTGATATATATGTAAATTTTCTTCCTGTGGTTCTTTCCTTGCTGAAACTCTATACTATAAATGAAAAATATTTTTTTTTATTTCTTGTATATGTTTTTTTTTTTGTTTTGTTCACTAAACTGTTTTTATCCATTATAAACAGTACTAGTATAGAAAATGTACTGTAAGTTGAAAGTTAGGCGGAATCCAACGTCATGTGACGACACCAAAAATTAAAACTGACGAATGTATTTTTATCATTGTAGATGTACCATCAGTTTTTATAAAAATTATTCACACTAGGGAAGAAAGCGAACTTTCTTTGTAGGTACGACGTATGAATGCATGCTCATTCACATATTTAAAAAAAACGCACGAGATATGTAGAGCCAGCAGAAGTAGAAAAAAAACACAATATCGATGATCGTAGAGCACCCATTAACGCTATGCGAGGCGAACTTGAAGTCAGAAATCGTCCATATCGCAGCTTCTTAGGCCTACCTCGAAGGGATAGAGTCCAGCGGGAGCGAGCGAAGGCAGGCGAACATCGGGATTTCATCTTTTTTTTTTTTTTTCGAAAGAATAAACCGCCTCAGTTGGTATAAATCGGCTGCAGTGTAGAAATCTTGAACTCATGAAATTTGGAAAACAGACAAGAGATCCGGCAGACAAGCAATCATCTGGGAGACAAGCAATCATCTGGCAGACAAGCAATCATCCGGCAGGAAAACAGAAATCGTTGTTAGTCCAGTAAATGCAACATTTAAGGATCCGGCAGACAAACAATCATCTGACAGGAGAACAGAAATCCTTACTCCAGTAAAAGAAACATCTAGGGATCCGGCAGGACTGTAGAAATATTGAATCCGTATAAACAGGTCTTTCAAAAAAAAAAAGGCAGGCAAACTAACAGGCAGGCACCATCCCATGAAGTTAAAAAAAATCAGCGAATGCCCTGTACAGGCACCAAGATTTATGGTAACGGAAAACTACGAGTTTAAAAGTACATTGCGTGAAAAATAATCCAAGTCCGATGTGCATCCACTGAAATTAACATAAAAAGGCAGTAGGCTGTAGAATTAAATGCTCTCAAAAGATTCTTTACGATATTAGTTTATTAAATTTCGAGTTATAAGCGTACGATTACAAGGTACGTACATGAAGGGATGGGATGGTGCCCGAGAGCATTATTTAGCAGCGAAAGCTTACATTATTAACTTCTTATCCGAGGCCGTGCGAGAGAGAGATTGAGCCCTCCGGCACATGTCGATTTTCATACAGACATTTCTAACGAACGTTGGACAGAATGAGAAATAAAATGCAGACCGAATACAAAGTCAATCTTTATCTCTTTTTTTTTTTTTTTTTTGATATCTAGTGAGGGTGATTAATCGTTTAAATGAATTCTATCTATGTGAGAAAGTTTTATTGATTAAGGGCATATGTTAAATATATTTTCTTTTAATGGAGAAAAATTACGGCGGGAGCTGAAATAAAAGTTAGGATAAAATGACTAAGTATTTAAAAGTTAGTTTAAACTGAAAATTAAAGAAAAGGATTAATTTAAGAAAAATATATGTGATACGACATCACAGTTACTACATCGTCTCTATTGTAAAGCGGCATTGAAGCATATACGTTTCATTTACAGAGTCTCTTAGAAGATCTCGATTACATTACAACCGATGTATATTTACTGAGTGAGATGTATTTTAATGATTTTACACTGTTTCAATCTCTGTAAGGTTTCATTATCTTGCTTTAAAATTTAATATGAGTTCATTTTGTCCGTCTGAAATCTCGTCGATGTTAAGCTCTAAATCTATTAAAATATAGTACTTTCATCGATTAAAAAAACTATGTTTATTTACAAATATATAATTCTAGCGTATCAGGAATTGATTGAAATAGCGATTACAAAATTCCAACTTTACGTTCATGCGCTAAGTAATATAATGTAAAAATGTTGCTACCCCAAGATTACAAGTTTTGCGTTTAAATATTTGCCGTTCATCGAATCTCCGGCTATGACAAACTTAAAATGCTAAATTTCGTATACAATAGGTGATCGGTAACAAACTGTTCGGTTTACGAACAAATCGGTTAACGAACACTTTCGCGTGAGATTTTTATGTTCGGAGAACGAACACCTCATGAAACAAAGCCATGATAAAGCAATGCCGTGTCTCATATTTGCCGAGCTATACTTATTGCCTCTATTGTCAACTTTGAGAACATTTTAACAGTTGCATACATATGTCCTAATTAATTCATGGACTGCCGGAGATTGGGGACCTATATTTTAGGATCACCGAATTGGAATGAACAGACTATATGAACAGAAATCACTTTAATAGTTTTCATACTTTTGCAAACGTTGCGAATTTTATATATTTCAAATTCTCGAAACGTTGAGTTAAAAAACTTAAACAAATAAAAAACTTCTAAGGTGCTCAGTAATTTTCAAAAATAATATATTTAATATGTTAGTATAAAAATCCCTGTAAATTTTTATACTAATAGAAATAGGTTCGTAGAAAAAAAAATGTTGATTATTCTCGGTAAAGTATGTTCCATAAACTTATTGTTGTAGTTGACCGAAAAAAGTGCTTCTTTTTTTTCCACATTTTTCTGAAACTATAGTATTTTAATTAGTTTGTAAACTACTGTAAAATTGTCTAATTTTTTGTTTTTGAATGTATATAAACTGAAAGTGTTATAAATAAAAGAAAAAGGAAAATAAATATGTCATAAATAATCTGATGAATACAATTTAAGGAAATTAATATAAAAGTTTTCCCGTTGTTATGGTAGCGACATGTACATTGTAATAAGTCACTCAATAAATTGTATAATTCTGTATATAGCATCACTATTATTTTTTTTGCCCCTTTCATTTTTTCCTTTCTGAATAAAAATGGAATCCGCATAATTGAAATTAAATACCTTACAAAAAAGAGTGATATCTCATCAAAAACAACTCGTTGTAAATGATCCCGCCAAGCCACAAACCTAAAACTTCAGTCACAAAAAGAAGTGATATCACATAAAAAGAAGCGATATAGAAGTGCATACTCCGAGTCCCATGTAAAAATCTATCACCACTCATAATGTTTCCAAAGGACTCGGAGTGAGGTACAGTATGTGAAAACTGCTTGGCGACCTGCAGGCTTTTATAATGTTTGCGTTTCCTGCAATTACATATGGCTATATTATTTTTATTTTATTTTATTTTATTTATTTATTTATTTTGCTCCCATAAAATTGTAAAAGTTGAAGCTTCTGTGTTTGCATGTACTTTCTTATTTATGAGCTTGAAAAATCAATTTGTTGATTTTATTTACCGTTATTTAAACTAAAAACACCACTCTTATGAAGAGGATTTTTTAAGTAAACGTATAAAGATTTTGAGTTTGTAATATATATATATATATATATATATATATAAACCTTATAATAAATGTTAACTAAATTGAGATATATTACAGTAATTCTAGCATAAGGGAATGACATAGATCTGGGGGAAAATCCGTTCTGTCAGTTCTTTCGCATACAAAAATATTTATAAAAGTGGTATAACAAAAATATAAAATTTATTTTTTGATTTTCGAAATTGATATACTACATATAGTATAAAAGCCTGCAGGTCGCCAAGCAGTTTTCACATACTGTACCTCACTCCGAGTCCTTTGGAAACATTATGAGTGGTGATAGATTTTTACACGGGACTCGGAGTATGCACTTCTATATCGCTTCTTTTTATGTGATATCACTTCTTTTTGTGACTGACGTTTTAGGTTTGTGGCTTGGCGGGATCATTTACAACGAGTTGTTTTTGATGAGATACAATAGATTGTGCATATTTCTTCAAACTTCTGGCTATTCCTTTCAAACGTTTACACAAAATGGAGTGCATCAATTTCGGATATTTTTGAGTATACAGGCGATGATTTATCTTATCCGTGTGAACCAAATGTCTTTTCGTACTGATTAATTGATGCTCTAAAACTTTCTAACTAGAAATTTTGCTCTATCTCTTTTCGTTTTCGATTTGCAATGGCTATCTTCCAAATTTTGCCACTAGGGCGTTTGTGTTGTTTGCATTAGGTCAGACGTAATCACTTTACTATACCGTTACCTTACTTGCATAGCTGTAGCTCTCACCGTTCACAAGTATTTTCAGGTTAAAAGGACTTTCCTATGCACCCTGTATATGCAGGTACCAGGACTTGAAATTCAATTTTGCCTAGAAGGGGAGTCTTCCTCCCAGTATTTATAAATAGAGGTGAGTGTTGAACTGTTTGGGAGGGAAAAAAACAAATACCTGTAAACTCCACTATTATTTTATGTACTATTTAAAGAATTACATTTATGCCATTATTGGTATGACTTGCAAAAAGATAAACCTGTTTTTTCCAAATGCCAATTCGGAGGATGTTCTGTGATGGTGTAGGCAGGTTTTGCAGCCAATGGAACAGCACTAATCGTGTCCATTTGAGGACACATGAATTCAGAATCATATGCAGAGCTGCCAACTGCTACGAAAAAATCGTAGTTGCTACGATTTTGAGCCACAAACTACGATGCTATGAAAATCTGTCTAAAACTATAATTTTCTGGGGGGGAAAAAAAACGCGAATTTTGTCACAGGATCGCGTGAAAAATCACGAATTTCATCACAGGATCGAGCTAAGAAATGCCAATTTCGTTACAGGATCGCTGAAAAAACTCGAATTTCGTTAAAAAATTGGCGGGAAAAAGCAAATTTCGCCAAAGTATCGCCGAAAAAAGTGAATTTCATTCAACTTATTGCTGAAAAAATGAGAATTTCGTCAAAAGATCATTCAGGGGTGACTGGTCGATTCTGGTGATTCTGGTCCGAATTTTCCGATTAATTAAGGCAATGATTTCCGAAAAAAAAATTTATATCGGTCATAAATCCGAAAATTCGGACATTAAATGTATCGGTATTTCGGCAAATCATCGCCGAAAAAAAATCAATCTCGTCTTTCATTCGAAGAAAAGTCGCCAATTTTGTCAAAGGATCGCGGGAAAAACGTGACTTTCATCAGAAAATCGCGAAAAAATGGCAAATTTCGTCAAAAACATTGTGAAAAGCGGCAAATTTCGTTAAAAGATCGCGAAAAAACGACAAATTTTTGTCAACAGATCGCGGGAATATAAACATTAATTGTAAGGTTATAATAAATAAAAAGCATGCCAATAACTTTAAAATTATTTATTTTTGTAAATGAAATTAAAAATTATTGAAATTAAAAATTATTGAACTTGAAAAATTTGAAACTCGAAAAATGTCCATATTTTGTGGAGTCTTCTTTGGCGGCAATCAATGCCTCTATTCATCTGGCATGCTATTAATACAAAATTGAATAGTTTCTTGCATGTATGGGTGATGATTCCAGACATGGATAAGTTTCTCTATCAGCTGGAGTTTGTTGGTTATGACCTCTTTGACCAACTCTCTTGTCATCAGCTCCCAAACATTTTCAATGGGATTCATGTCTGGTGACTTACCTGACCAATCCAGCACTGGGATATTTTCTTGTTGCAAGTAGACCTTGACAGATCGTGCTATGTGGCTAGGAGCTCCATCTTGCATAAATAAAATACAAAAGGTTCTCCATTTGGAAATCATTCTTTTAGTTGAGAAATTAACTGATTTTGCAACACTTCTTTGTATTGGTTTTGTTTCATAATTTCTTTGACTATGCAAAGGTGTCCAGTGCCTTTGCCTTTTATGACAGACCAAACCATGGCCTTTTTAGGGTGCTTGACAGTTGGCATGACACAGTCTGGATGAAACTTTTTGCTAGGACTACGACTCACAAACTGGGATTTGTTAGCTAAAGTTTCAAAAGAGCTATCATCGCTAAAGCAAACCTGAAACAAGTAATTTTAACGTGTAGTATTTATCTAATGGTTAAGGAAAGGCATTGTTAAAATTTTTAAGTAATAATTAAATAGTTATAATTTCATAATTACCAATTTTCAATTCTCCAAAGTCTCATTTTTATGCTCTTTAGCCCACTTCAGCCGCTTAGCTTTCATTGCTTTGGTTAATTTTGGGTTTTTAGCTAATCTAAAAGTTTTGAAATTCATTGCTGATAGTTTTCTGCATACAGATCGTTCTGACATAACAACAACAAATTTTTTGAGCTTTGATTTGATCTGTTTAGTAGTTGCAAATCTGTTTTCCATTCAGATTATCTTTAATCATCATTCTAACCTTAGCACAAATATAGTTTTTCTTCCACAAATTTATTTTCCTTTTTGGGCTCAATGTTTGTACAAACTCAAGTTTCTTCTTTATCTGCTTTACACTTGCTTCAGAAACATTCAGTTTTCTTGATATTACTATATTCGAATAATTTTTGGCATTTAAAAGTGCTTTTATTTCAACTGTTTTTTTGTGGTGATAAGTCCATCTTTCCACCCATATTTCAACTATCTAAAAATAATATATTCACAATTAAAAATAATATATTCATAATAGAAATACAAATAAACGCCTAACAACTGGTTTTACAATATCACAAACATGTCCGTAATAGTCCCATGTAGGCACCCAACTGAAACCTGTCATAGTGTGTTTTCGTTTGATTGACCTTGAGACAATGATATAATACGACATGTCAATAGAAGCAGTTTCTCAAATTAGGAAATATGCGACAAACATTATTTTAATGAATTAAAACTATATTATCACACTGAATTAGTTTATAGGCTCTTTATATACCAAATATTGTAACAAAAACAATTGCATCTAATAATTTGGCCAGGGACTATATGTATGAAATGTTACTTTAAAGTCACAGAATTAAATAACTATTTCAGACTTTTATGTATTCTGTTTTACAGCTTTTTTTTTCTTCTTTTGTTTGTTTTGAAACTAGAATACTGCTTTGAATAATGTTTATTTATGTTTTAAGTTCATTGATATCAAAAGCTCTGAAGAGGGTGGTTTTTCTGCGGAATCTGATCTCTAGTTTTTTTTATCTTGAATTTCGGTCATTTTCACTTATGAAGGCCTCTTTTAATGCAACATGCCCCCCCCCCCCCCTCCAAAAAAAAAAAAAAAAAAAAAAAGATAAAAAATTACATATTCACTCACTCAGTAGTTTAAGTTTGGAACAGCTGGATTTTAGAAGAAATAAAAAAAACAGCATAAGTCTCACGTTAATAATGCCAAAAGTATTATTATCCTACAGTTATAATTTATTTTTCCTAAAAGTCTAGTTCATTAATTAGCATTTGTGGATATAATAGTTTAGGAACTTTTACTTGTTGAAAAGTCAGTTTTTTTTGTATGTGTGAATGGATGAGAAAAGTCTGTGAGTAATCAAGAATTGATCAAGAAATGAAACTTTCTGAATTTTATAGAAAACTTTTTTAATAAAAATATATTATATTTGAGGTTTTTACACTGAAACAAACAATTTATTCTAATCTATATCACAGTTCAATTTCAGACTCATGCTTCTATTTAAATTTGAGCTACAATTGTCTTATTAAATTCTTGACACCTGTTTGTTACATATACAACAAAATATTTTAAAAATGTGTTTACCTGTTTGGGTTTTTTAAATCTTTGTTTTTCTCAAAATGTCAATACATTGCTAGATTCTTGTGCAAATTTTTAATTTAATTGTTACTTAATATAGTTATTTTTAATCTGTTTGTTTATTTTATAATTTTTAGGATCATCACTTGCAAATACTGGTTCAAGAAATGATGAAATGTCAGAAAAGAAATCTTTTATGCTCTTTACTCCTTCAGTTATGTCATCCGCACCAGTCACTGGGTAAATTTTATAAAATTTTCTTTTCAATATTTAGACGTGAAAATATGAAAATCTAAAAATTAAAACACATGTGAAAAACAAAAAATGAGATATTATAAAAAGCAAAGGAAGGGATACTGCAGGACTTAAACTTAATAAAACGAAAAAGCAAAAATTGGAAAACAATTAATATCTTATGGAATCTTCAGAGGAGCTTCACAAGAATATTTATAGTAAATATATGTTATTTCATCAAATATTGTCACCATTATACCTAAAATCGACAATATTAAGCCCCTAATAACATATATATGAAACAAGATATTATTCAACATAAATAGAAAAAAAGATCATAAAACAATGTGCAAAACTCACCTTGTCATACAGGGTGTCCCAAAATCATTGACCTCAGTTTTTATTCCTTAAATATTGATCATAGACATATATTATAACTGACAAAGTTGTGTAAAAAAAGTACAGAATTCTAGGAGATTAATTAAAATTTTCAGGGGATTAAATTTGAAGAAATACAAAATTTAATTTTTTATAGTGTCCCTGTACAAAAATTTCCCAATGAGTAAAATGTGCATACATGTTCAAAATTTCAGAATTTTATCATAAAAAGTTGCAGATTGAGATTTTACTTATAATAAATAAATAAAAAAAAGTTGGGCTTTACAAATATATTTTTAAATGATTATAGAATGCTCAATTTTTAAACATATCAACAATTTTCATTTGTTTAAGACTACTTTTTTGTTTTAAAAATAATTCCTGTATCTTATACACAGGCACAATATGAAATTCATCTACAAAACTCTTTTACTCCATGCCTTTTATCAGTTCTTGTGTTAGTTCAATGCATCTTGAAGTAGAAATATTTTCTTCTGAGCTTTGATCTGCACTTTCATCATTCTCAGAGTCGTCATTTTGGTTAGGATGAAGAACCTTTTCAACAATTTCTGAATCCAACAACTTACCAGTTACAGAGACATCATTATCGATATGAAAACAGTCATTAATGTTGACTTCAGTTAAAACATCACTTTGCAATATAGCTTCTGCATATTCTTTCAGTTTTTGCTGAAGCAATTTTTCTTTTGAAATGTTAAATCCTACAAAATTACTGCCTTTGTCGTCTTAAAGGAATATAGATTTAGGCATCAAGTTATGCAAGGCATGTGTTAATGTATCTCTTGATACATCTTTCCAGGCCTGAACTGCAAGCCAAATAATGGATAATTCAAAAACAGATTTATTTTCATAGCATACATTCAGAGTTCTCCAAAAAAATGTATCTTCTATTTGCATTTCAAACTGCATAAAACCCCTTGATTAAAAGGTTGAATCAAAGAGGTAGAATTAGGAGGCAAATATTCACTAAGCACATTATGCTTTTTTAAAAGACTTGGTGCTGGGTGAGCTGTGCAATAGGGTGGAACGAAAAAACTTTTTTTTAAATTTCAAAATGCTATAGTTTTCAAAAGTTGCCTTTGATCAAAATAAAGACGGAAATTAAATATTAGCGTAATTGGATTGTGTTTTCAGGTGCCGCAAGAAGGGTAAACTTTAGGGTTTTTTTAACATTTTGACAATTTTCGCAGTTATGTAAATAATAATAATAATTTCAATCTTCTATAGTTTTCAAAAGTTGCTTTTGATCTAAATAAAGACGGAAATTAAATATCAGCGTAATGGGATTATGTTTAGAGGTGCCGCAAGAAGTGCAAATTTTAGGTTTTTATTAAAATTTTGACAAATTTCACAATTATGTTTAATTTTTTTTCGATAGGCTATAGTTTTCATAAGTTAACTTTTAAATCAGTTTTAATCAGTTTTAAATCTTTTTAATCAGAAAACATGGTAAACTCACTGCGTAATACATTTTAATTACAAAAATAATGAAACATAAATAGTATACAATGAGGTAGAAACAGAACAAAGTTCAGAAAAGACTATACTATCCCAATTTTTTTATTGCCTCTATGTCCAGTGTCTCTGAAACCTGAAGTAATCAAAATCATAGTCAAATGCGCATGAAACTGCGATTTGTGGATTCTACTTGCGATCGAATTTGAGTATCAGACAAAATTGCTGCAACAAGTACTTTGCATTCCAAGTGCCGCTCTGCAGGATATTGGTCTAATTAGTGATGAAGAAAGAAGTATGACAGAAATGTACTGACGCAATGAAAATTAGATGAGAACAAATAAAGAACCGAAAAAGATATGTAGAAGAAACTGTAAAACTAGTTACAGAAAGTAATTGTTTTTTTTTTTATGTAAGAAAAGACAAGACTATTGTGCAAGAGAAGAAAGGAACTAAGCATTACAAAATAACTTTTATCGAAGAACATATATCACTTGTTCCAGAATATGGATCAAAATTTTCAAGACACGTAAAAACGATTTCTGGCACTGACAAAGGTATAAAAGACAACATAATAACATTTTTAAATGTCAACACCCAATACTTAAACATTACTGCAAATGGATATGATGGAATTGCCTCGAACACTGGATTGAATAATGGTGCGATTGCTTTATTGGAAAAAAAATTATCACTGCAGTGCTTGATTTGTCTGTTTCATGCAAATGAACTACCCGTTCGTGATCTATTTTCTTTCCTAGATGGAAAAACTAAAAATCCAAATGAATGTGGAGGCAAAATAAGGAAACAACTGGAAAAGTGTTATGAACTTCCAGTGACTGAGTTTTCACTTATTGAAAATAACATTCCATTGCTAAAATTTAAGGATAATTTAAGTATGGACCAAATATATTTTTTAGAAATGTGTAACACAATCTCCGTTAGAAGTTGCTCTTCTGATTTGTCTATGAAGAAACCAGAAAAATTTTCATTCACCATGGTTTACCTTAGCAAACAGAATGAATCGCTTGCACGTGGGAACAGAATATCCATCACAAAATCTCCAAATACTGACTGAGTACATTTTGAAAGTGTATGCAACTGTTTGGTTTAACATAAAGTTGAAAAGCATCTATCTATGGACGAAGAACTTGTGAAAACGTGTCAGCTATTTACGTTACCTCAATTACACTCCTAAAAATGTAATTGATCCAATCAGACAAAGCAATGCATACTTTGCTGCACATGAAAATGTACTCCATTGTATGCTATCAGGTGATTGGGGTCATTAAGGAGTTTGCATTACGCCGAATAGTAAAAGCAGGGACTGGAAATAAAGTTGGCATCAGAAATTTTTTAATTCCTGTATGCATGAACTTTGATGTCACGGATTATATTGATATGATTCAATGGCATGATGTTAAAGTAACATAACCTCCTATGACGATGTATATTGCTGACGACAAATTAAAGCAGTAAATAAAGCAAGCAGAAGAACCTGATCATGAGAATCAACTTCAATTTTTCCCTATGTCACACATAAGCAGTTAAAAGGATTCTTAAATTAGTTACCGAGTCATCCTTGTCAGTTTGCATCACTTCTGCAAGAGATGCATTGATAAAAAGCAAAATAAATTTTCAAAAGATCATGCCAAGATTTGAAAAAAAAAAAAAAAATAATCCAATGTGTCAGTGTGATTATTATGGACCATGTGTGATTACTGTGGACACTAGAGAAAAATTAATGTTTCTTAAAAAAAAAAGGTTTTACCTTAAAAACAATATAAAGTCAAACTTCTTTTAACGGACACCCTTACATACGGTCACCCCTCTCTTACGGCCAAATTAAAATATCTCAACGAACATTAACCTCTCTTTATAACTAACAACCAATCTCCTGCAGTCACCTCATTTTTTTCAGACCATTGTTTTGGTCACATAGGTGTCCGTTAATCAGAGGTTTCACTCTTTTAAAGTTTTTCTAAATAAGTGTGATTTGTTTTACTAAGATACGATAATTAAAGATTGCATTTCTTTCATTTCAATGTAGTACTATAAGAATATGTTACTGTAAAATTAATAAAAATTAATATGGTGAAAATCGCTAAATTCTACAAAATAATTCTTTCTATGATGGCATCTAAAAATTCGTAATACATAGAATGTGTAAGTTTTCTGCAAAAGTATCATATTTTAAATATTCTGTTTACAAAATATATGCATATTATGTTAATAATCAAGAAAAGAACTTTTTAAAAAAAAGGCAATTTTTATCGTTTTTTCAAAGAAAAGTAATTTTTTAAGCTCTTTGCGGCACCTGAAAATATTTTAGTACAGCAACAAATTTTATATTCTTCATTCTAATCCCAAAAGGCAACTTTTGTCGACTATAGCATATTTCTAACTGAAAAAAAAATAATTAACCATTATTTTCGTTCCACCCTACTGTGCAATTATCTAAGAATAAAATTATCCTGTTATCTGAAGGGAGTCCAACTTATAGACAGTGTGTTCTTACTTTTGGCACAAACTGTGAATTGAACCATTCAATAAATAATTCTTTGGTTACCCAAAAAAAATACTGTTTTGTTGGCTTTGTAATTAACAGGATTTTTTTTTTTTTTTTTTTTTTTAAACAAGGTTGTTTTTTAATTTTATTTTATCTATCACTGTTAATTTTATTTTACAAGTGCCAGCTGCATTTGTACAAGCTAGCAATGTCACTCTTTGATTGTTTAGTCTACTGCTAGGTGATTCCTCATTTGAAAACACATATGTAAGCTTTGGGACATATTTATAATACATTGCAGTTTCATCTGCATTAAATATTTGTTCTAAACTGACGTTTTCTTTCTTCACCAACATTATAACATAATCTACATAATTTTCTGCATTCTCTGTATCTACAGCAGCTTTTTTGCCAGAAATTTTCAAAAGTTTTAGTCCATCTCGCTGTTTGAATCTGTTGAATCATCTATGCGAATAATCAGTTTTTTCCCCATATGTAATACCTGATGGAATTTCTTTGATTGAGCCATAATAATGCTTCTGTTAAGCAGGAAACTTTTCGATCTTTATCCGAACCACTCCATCAGAACTTTGTCAACATCATCTTTTTTCTCCCGGTTAAAAGATTTGAATGATCAGTGTCTCCATAAATTAAAAAAAAATTTTTTTTTTTGCTTTTTTAGATTATAAATTGTCGATAATCCAACATGATAGGTGTCACATAAATTTTTAACTGAACTACCTTTGTCAAGTTTTTATTAATTTTGCACTTTTGTTTCAATGCTCAAAACTACTTTTTTTCTTTTTACATTTCCCAGTTCATCTGCCTGTCTCTTCACCATTCCTATTTTTTTTTTTTCAAAAGCAAGTAAAAAAAAAATCTTTTTTGAATGCTTCACGATTTTGACAAACAAATAATCCTTGTGGTAAGCACGCAACAAAGTTTAAAGTAAACTAAACAGAACTGTTGCCAATCTGAAGGAGCAATGTAGCAAAACATTCTTTTGCTGTTTATTCACATTCATGGAGATATGAAAAGATAAGTAATTAGTAATAAGCAAGTAAAATGCTCAAAAGTTTATTCAGAAAATTACAAACTAGTGTTTTGTTTTGTTTACTACCATTATTTTGCCTTTTCTTCTGAGAACTTCATTTCCAGTCTCAATGCCGTTTGGTCTGGCACCATCTGCTGAGAAAAATAAGAAACACGATGCATGTTAAACCCCTTTGATGAATAGCTACGACTCTTTTGTTTATATCTCTGTGCAGGTGAATGAACAGCGTATTTTCTATGTTGTTTCCATTGAAACAATCATCAATAGATATATGCAAATATTGCTGCTAAATTATTTTGAAGTTGTGTTGTAGTTGTAAAAAAATAATAGTTTATTATGGAATCTATTTTTTCACTATCTAATTTTTCTTTTGATTTTTTTTTTTTTTTTTTTTGTAATTTGTAATACAGCAGTTTATACAACTAAAATAAATCGAATGAAATTTATAATATTTAAAAAATTAAGATTACATGTGAAGAATAAGAAATTTTGAACATATAAATAAAGAAATTGGTATTAAAATCTTCTATGACCATTGCATGAATTTTTTGTATTGCTACTTTGGCATAAAAACTTGGCAATTCATTTTGACAGCTAAGCAAGTAGAATATATTTTTTCTGTTAAGCTCTTCTTCATTACAAAATTTAATCACATTATAAATTAAACATTTATAAGAGATTGAAAAGTATGTATACTTGGAAGGTTTATTCTTTTTACCTATGTGATATGCTTCCAAAAATAATCCTCAATTCCAGAAAGATATACTGTATTTTTTTGTGTATGCCTTGCATTTTTTTCTCTTCAAAGTTTACTTTAAAAATTGAAGTGCATGTGATAAATGTGTATTTGGAATTTAACTGGCTTTTGTGTGTATGATCATTAGTCACAGCATAAAATCATTAGACAATTATTTTATATTTAAATTTACTAAACCATGAAGCAATACATTGCAAATACTCTTCAACTTTAGATAAAATCTATCTAAAATGTTAGTTTTCTATTTTTTCTCCAAATTATTTCCCGTTCAAATGAGGTATTAGAAATCAGAATGCACATGTTATACAAGGGTGTGGTATACACAAAAAGATATGATAAAATAAACAAAACACAGAATTTGAAACACATTCTCAGGCAAATTAATGAGAAATCTGTAAAAGAAATAAAAAAACCTCCACAATTTCTTTCTCCTTCATAATATGCTGCTCTATTTGAATTTGTCTTTACTGGTTTGTTTTTAATTTTTCCATGTGAAGTATAGTGGAACAGCTAGTTTATTAGTGTACACATGGGTGCAAGTTTTCCGTCCACAGGACGGAATTCTGTCTTTTGAAAATTTCCGAGGACGGAAAAAAATTCGCCAATTTTTCGAGATCTTTCGATGAAATTGCCGTTTTTTTTTTTAGATCCTTCGATGAATTATGCGTTTTTTCGAGATCCTTCAACAGAATTCGCTGTTTTTTCATGATCCTATGACGAAATTGGCCGTTTTTCCATGATCCTTCAAAGAAATAAGTACTTTTTTCCACGAACCTTTGACAAAATTGGCGTCCTTTTCTGCGGCCATTTGACGAAATTTTTGTTTTTTCCATGGCCCTTCGACGAACTTTGCATTTTTCCACAATCCTTCAACAAAACTCATGGTTTTTTTTAAAATGATATTTTGATGAAATTCACATTTTCCGCGGCCCTTTTGACGAATTTTTTTTTCCCGCGATCTATCAACGAAATTAGCCATTTTCCTCGATCCTTGATGAATTTTGCGTTTTTTCCTTGGCCTTCGGACGAAATTAACGTTATTTCCGCTATCCTTTGACTAAATTCGCCTTTTCCCGAGATCCTTCGACGAAACTTGCTGTTTTTTTTTCGATCCTTCGACAGAATTTGCCGTTTTTTCGGATTCTTCGACGAAATTGTCCAATTTTTCCGCGATCCTTCAACAAAATTAGCAGTTTTTTCCACAACCCTTCGACGAAATTGGCGTTTTTTGACAGCCATTTGACGAAATTTGCGTTTTTTTCACGATCTATCAACAAAATTACCTATTTTTCGCGATCCTGTAATGAATTTCCCGTTTTTTCCTCGGGCTGTGGATGAAATTCGCGTGTTTTCCGCGATTTTTCGACGAAATTTGCCGTTTTTCGAGATCCTTGGACGAATTTTGCCGTTTTTTCGAGATCCTTGGACGAATTTTGTTGTTTTTCGAGATCTTTCGAAGAATTTTATCTTTTTTTTCGAGATCCTTCGACGAATTTTGCAGTTTTTTCGAGATCCTTTGACGAATTTTGACGTTTGAGTGTACATTGCCTGTTCATTTTATATTCCTTGACTCATAATTTGTAATAGAATGTTTTGTTCATTAAACTTAACTGTCATGTGCCTCAAATTTTTATCACCAGTATTTCTGAAAAGTACTCTTCATCTTATTTAATCGCAGAAATCTGCTATTAAATTAGGCAAAGTTTAATATTGAAAATCACTGGTGACAAAAATTTATGTAGTTGACAGCTGTGTGGTTAAGTCACTTTATCAGTTAAGTCACAAATTCAATTTTTTACTTTTAAAATTTTGCATAGTTTTATTTAAAATTCTTGTTTTTATAAATTTTATTTTAATGTATGTGTTTGTCTTAATCTTTTCTTTTGCTAGTTATAGTAATAATGTGTGAAATTAGTAATTTCTTTTATATAATTATTTAAATATAATTTATTTTCTAGGAAGAGTGTGGCAAGCTCTCAGATGCATGTTTCAGAGAATTTATCTCAAAATGTTTCTCTTGGAATGGAAACAAAGTCTGCATTTAGTGGACATAACACGCATAATTTGCCTAGTAGTGGTAATCTTTTTATGTTATAGAGTTAAAAATTCATATACTGTGTGTTTCACAACGATATGAACAAATTCTCAACTCTTAATTTTATTCATATAGTTCAGGCATACCTGCCAACCTTCTGATTTTTTTCATATCAAATAAATCTCAAAAAATTATTCAATAAAATGCATTTTGTTTCTATGTGACAATTATTTGATTTTGTTTCTTAAATAAAATTTCTGGTCCAAGATATATTTATTTCAGTTAAAGAAAAGAACCAGATATTTGGCAGCAATCTGGAAGATTTAGTGTTATCTAGGGTGTGGTCTGAGCTTTGGGTCTCTAAATTTTCAGGGAGCTCTTATATTGGGTTAGCTTCTCTTTCAAACACACTTATTACATTTTGTTATAATGTTTACTTGCAAACTAGATGGATTTTATAAATATTCATAATACTCAGTAATCATTTAAACTACATACAAATGATGGCAAGTTATGAATATGCAGCTTTAAATAATACTGTACTATGTGACTAGTAAGAAAATATGTGTGGAGGTCCTAAAATTCATGATGTGCCTTGGGCCCTAAATTATGTAAGTTAGGCTCTTGTGTTAACATATTTTTTCATGTATGTTTTTTTCCGTAAAGCATGTCTCCCCCCTCCCCCCCTCAAAATGTAATTTTGAAATTGCTATCTGCATGATAAATGCTCATCATCTCTTCATGTTGTTTAAAAAAATTCAGATAGCATTTGTCCTACTGGGGACTGTAGGAGGTTAAATGCTTGTACTGTACCAGATTATTGCCCTGTACTCCACATACAATATTTTTCTAATACACTCCATAGAAAAATTATTTTATCAAAACTTGACATTGTTCAAGCTTAATTCATATACTAGTGCTTCCTAAGCATATACAGAAAACTGCAGTTTGCAGTCCATTTCTATATTTAAGTTTCTGTATTTAAATTTTAGTCTGTGCAGAGCAGTACAAACTTTTTAATGATTTATGCATGAAGTCTTCATTAACCTCAAATTTTACTATGTTTATTTGAGTAGCATTTTAATATTAATTTAGTACTACTCAAGAGAAACATAAAGCTCATTCACAAATCATACTAGAGAGTTTAAATTCATATGGACTAACCATACATGTTTCAGAATGCATCAGAAATTTCTTTCTTAGGACACTTAATCATTAGTAATGGCACGAAACCTGTCCTCGATAACGTTGGAATCAATTCTAAATTATCCACAACCAAAAACCCTCAAAGACCTTCAGAGATTTATAAATTTAGAATTTTTTTTGTTGGCTATTTCAAAATATAGCACAACATCAGGGGTTTTTAACTTCTTATTTAAAAAAAAGGGCAAAGAAAAACGATAAGACAAAACTTGACTAAATGGAGGAAGAGTTCCAAAATTGCAAACACAACCAGGGTTGTAGTGGGCAGCTGCCCGGGTACCCGCCCAGCTGCCTGTCCGGGCTGGTTTTTTTTTAAAAACCCGGGCTTTTTAAAAAATATATTTCTGGAAAGGAACAAATGATGTATTTGTTAACAGTTTAGGGTTATTTTGTTTTATTTATTCTGTTCTTTGAATCTTAGAAAATATGTTTGTACTAATTTACTTGCACTTTTAGATTGGGAACCCTGTAATTTTAAAACGTTTTAGATTTTAATTTAAAACATAAATTTAAGCTTTTCAGTTAGCTTCAAGAGTATTATATTTACTAAACTTATTATATTTGTGAAATTAATTAAATAGTATATGCAAAAAAAAATATTTTATTCATAGTTATAATAAAAAAAAATTAGTTATAGAATTACCATTAAAGAATGTTTTATAATATATTGCAATGCCATTAACCAATCAGAGAGCTGTTTTGGAATTTTAAATACAAGTAATAACAATGAGCAGTGATGATAATCCTTCTATAGATTGCATCATTTTAGGTAGCTTTCAATACAAAAAAGTATAAAGCTACCTATTGCAGCCGTTCGGAGGAAAGCAGTTCCGGAAAATTTCGATACATTTTCACCGATCATGACCCCCAGACCCCAAAACCACCCTCCGTTCAAATGTTGATTTATATATATATATATATATATCTGACCTATGTCATACGATAACGCTCGTATTTATAAATCAATTTTGATGAAACTAATTGTGTGTATTAAGCTCACCAATGTCTCGACGGAGTTCGTTGGCCAGATTTTAATTTAAAACATAAATTTAAGCTTTTCAGTTAGCTTCAAGAGTATTATATTTACTAAACTTATTATATTTGTGAAATTAATTAAATAGTATATGCAAAAAAAATATTTTATTCATAGTTATAATAAAAAAAATTAGTTATAGAATTACCATTAAAAAATGTTTTATAATATATTGCAATGCCATTAACCAATCAGAGAGCTGTTTTGGAATTTTAAATACAAGTAATAACAATGAGCAGTGATGATAATCCTTCTACAGATTGCATCATTTTAGGTAGCTTTCAATACAAAAAAGTATAAAGCTACCTATTGCAGCCGTTCGGAGGAAAGCAGTTCCGGAAAATTTCGATACATTTTCACCGATCATGACCCCCAGACCCCAAAACCACCTTCCGTTCAAATGTTGATTTATATATATATATATATATATCTCCATATATATATATATATATATATATATATATATATATATCTGACCTATGTCATACGATAACACTCGTATTTATAAATCAATTTTGATGAAACTAATTGTGTGTATTAAGCTCACCAATGTCTCGACCGAGTTCGTTGGCCAGCCTGGTCCGCCATTTTGTTTCAAGATGGCGGCCATTTAAAAATTTAAAACTAAAATAAATATACAAAAAAGTTAAAAATTCAAATTTATTTTTTAATTCAGTGTTAGGCCTTGAAACGAGGATTCCAGAGCATTTTTTGTTTTACCTCTATCTTAAAAAACGGCTGAGATAGAGCAGTTTGAAATTCTAGGGTGGCTGACATTTTGAAACAAGACAATACAAAAATTTTCATTGTTGTAATAATTTTCCCAATCAAACGCATAAAACTATATATTCATATCCGTTAGCGCCAAATTCTCGCCAAACTTGGCGACATTTGGCGAAATATTGCCAAATTTGGCGACCAAAATAAGTTTTCATAAATGAAGCCAATTTGGCTATTGCTCAATAATTTGACGAATTTCTTATTCAAATTCAATATTAACGAATCTTTTGTAAACGTTTTATTTAAGTTGCTGTTTTCGTGTAACATTAGCTAAAATTTTAAAACTAAGATATAGGAAAGCTACCTTTTCCTCCCGGTACAGGCCGGAAGGACTTTTTTAGTTGCTTTTTATTGAATAGTGAAGGCAAAATGTAAATGTTTAAAACTAAACTTAACAAATGATCATTTGCAATATTTAGTCTTATTGCATCAGCCTATTAAAAATTAAAGTAATCTACTTTGTGTTTGTGATTTATATACATATATATATCATATTTATAATGGATATACTATTTTTTTTTTTTTAATTAAAATAAGAATAGCCTATTAAGGATAGTTGTGCACAGCTACTGTTTTAATAAAAAAAAAAAAAAATTAGGATAAGTCAAAATGGAGGTCACATGGTAATATTAGATGAAGTTTTTGAATAGGAATAATTTCTTCTAAATGAATTGTATTAAAAACTAAAAATTTAACCATATATGAATAGATTATACATACATAAGAAAATATTTTGTTGTAAGATATTTTCTTTTATCAACGTTTGCTAATCCTATGATAATTTCAAAGGAGTAATTTTTTTAAAGTTATATTTATATTTTATTATTAAATAACATGCAATTGATAGCTTTGCAATTTAAAATTTGTTTGTTATTTAAATTAAAGGTATCATATATGTATTTTAAGAAATATAGTGTGTATTTTAAGAAATATTTTAAGAAAAATATTGAGATCATTATTAAGACTATGAAGTCATTGCCATCTATTAGACTATGAAGTGTTCACAAAGATTGTATTTGAGATCAGGATTGCTACTTATTTCGACAATCAAATTCCTTCTGCTTTCCTGAGCAAAAAATTTAATTTGTCCTGAATAATTCCTCTGAGAATTTTCAAAATTTCAATAAATAAATTTTGCATACCAAAATTTAGTAAAATTCGTTGTTTTTTAATACTCATTTTTAAATTCCCTCAGTTTTTCCAGTTTTCCCTATACAGTAGCAACCCTGAAGATTATTATTTGTGAGGAAGGTGGAATCATAGTCCACATTTTGGCATTTTAACCCAATTTACCCAGGGAAAATTGCCCATTTAACCCAGATTTTTTAATAAAACCCGCCCGGGCTGGGTTTTTTATAAAAAACCCGGGTTTTTTACAACCCTGAACACAACTCTATTGGCATACCCAAAACCAGATGCCAAGTTAATTTTACAAGTTAATTCACCAGACTTTGTAATAAGGGGAACATTACCACTGATAATAGACATTGAATTACGACCTCTTACCTTTTCTCTCAAAAACTTTCCCAAACAGAAAGTAACTATAGTGCATATGGTAGTGAGCTATTAGCAACATATGCTTCTATCAAACATTTTATGCGTATGCTTGAAGTGAGAAATTTTTTCTTATTACTAATCACAAGATGCTAACTTATGCTTTCCGGCAGCACTCAGATAAATGTTCTCCAAGACAATCTAGACAATTGAATTATATCTATCAATTTACTGCTACTGATATTTATCACATAAAGTGATCAGAAAGTATTATGGCACATGTACTTTCATGGATAAATGCTATAACTATGCATCCTATAGACTATATAGAAATTGTTCAAGTATAACAAACTGACCCAGAGCTAAAAACTTAATCAATAATTCCGAAATTTTATAATTTAAGAAAATCACTTTACCAGATTGTGTCACACTTATTTATTGTGATCTATTAGGCCTGTATCCCAAAATCATTTTGGGGGAAAACTTTTGCATCCTTACATAATTTATCCCATCCTGGTACTCACAGTATTTCAAAATTAATCCAATCCACATTTGTTTGGCCTTCCATTCGAAAAGATTTCACCAAAAGGGCTAGGATTGCATCCCATATCTAAAGTTCAAGATAATTCGACATTCAGAACCCCCCTACCTCCAACCCCAATAGGGAAATGTACAGACCAATCACAGAGGTTTGATCATGTACATCTCGACCTTGTCGGTCCTTTCCCTCCTTCCCAGAAAGATTGCTGTTGTTTAAACCTGATAGATAGGTGCACAATTTGTCCAATCTCAGACATATTTACACAGACAGTAGCCCAATTTTTATTTTACTCAGTGGTTTGTTAGATTTGGTTATCCAATCCGCATCACCACTGACCAAGGCATACAGTTTCAGGGTACTTTGTTATGTGCTCTCTCACATTTACTGGGCATTAACAGAATCAGGGATTCTCCATACTACCCATAGGCAAATGGGCAGACTCAGGAATTCTACTTTCCATTAAAAGCAGTCTTTAAAGCCTACGACACAGGCCAGTAGTCTACAGCACTGCCCACATTGCTGCTGGGCTTTTATGCAGTCTTCATAGAGGATGTTGGTGTGATAACTGCTGAACTTGTGTATAGAAAGTCCTTTTGACTATCAGGCGAATTCTTCAACCCAACACCTGGTGATGTTTTACCCAAACAACTAGTACAGGACTTAAAATCACATTTTGCAACTGAATGATAAATTCCTGTCATGAACAGACAGCAATTTTTGTTCATCCTCACTTGAGCATGTGCTCCCATGTGTTCATTCAGCATGATGGTATATGGAAACCACACCAAGCCTAGTATGATAGACCATTTAGAGCCCTCCTCGGACGAGATAAGACTTTCAAACTCAACATTAGGAAAAAGAAACAAACTGTGTCTGTAGATAAACTCAAACTTGCTTTTATGGATATAGACAGTTCATCTACTCTGCCTCAATGTGCCACCACACCACCAGCCATGCAAACATTCTGTGCTGGACAACCTGTTCCAGCTAATTAAACAACCCAAACTGGATGACTTGTTTACCCCCCTCGATGATATGTTCATTTTCAATGATACTGTAAAGTATGCAGCAGATCGCTACACCAATTTAGTGATAAGAAGCTGCATCTTGCAAACATTGTTAGTTGGTGAGATAAAACTTTAGTGGCAACCTAGAGCCTGTTCTAATGCTCTCTCTCTATTACAGTCTGCACTTGAGTTATCATCTGTGTGGTATACTGGTTACAGCTAGCTCTTTATCATGTACTTTCAATGCTATTTAATGTAACTTTTTATTTTTTATTTATTATATTAAATTTGTTAATCTTTTACTTTGTGGCTGGCATCTATAATTGATTTATTTGTTTATTATTTTTCTTGCTAATATTAAACACATTTACTAAACATTGCATGCATATAAACTGTGTGTCAAAGTGTTAAAGCATGGTTAAAACCGTTTTTTAAATCATGCCAATTATGGATACAGTCTCACTGATTAAATTACAGTGCATTTCTAGCACTTTCCATGATGTCATCACATCTAATGAAAGTAAAAAAATATATATTTTCTTAAAGTTGTGAATGAAAATTTGAATTCAGTTATTAGTAAGACATGACACCCTATATTTTTGACTGAATAAGTAGATTGCAAGTCCAACCCTAGTTATATATACAAAAATTATTTGTTTTGATGCCTATTATCATCATAGAAAATTTGTTTGATTAGTTTAGAAATTCCCTGTATACGTTGGTATTTTCTATAATTGAAATTTTAAATATTTTAATTGAATGTAATTAAAGTTTATTTTATTTTATTTTTTTAATTATCACTGTTTTCAAGGAGCTTTGAGATATAATAATCTAACTATGCTCATAGTTGCTTATTTCTTTTACTTATAATATTGTTATGAATTTTGTATATATCTGTAAATATTCCATTTGTTTAAATTTATTTTATTTCATTATTGTGAAAATTGCAGTATTATTAATGAATTTCCTATTGAGCATCATGTAACTCAATGCTAAAGGCCTCAGGTGGTTTGCAAGAAAAACAACCTTACAGCATCGGTTTTATAATGGAAGTCTATTGGAAAATCGCCAAGGAATGGGTTTATCGCCAAGTTGGCGATGGTTTTGGCGACTTATTTTTGTCGCCAAATGTCGCCAAGTTGGCGACAGATTTGGCGACTTTTTGTGCAACCACCTCCCCTTATACCTGTACATTGGGATCCTTTCTCGCTTTGGTTCTCTATCGAAAGTTAAAGCACTTTCTGGTAATTTCTAGCATCTGAAAGCTCTGGAATAATCTGGAAAGATCTCTGAAACCTATATAAGGGACCTCCACCAGTTCAGTTAGTTAGTTGTCTGCTAACTGCGATTGAATTCATACGAGAGGCTTTGCATTGAGAACGGTGTTACTCGGATCGATTTTGTCGTTGATACGTCGTATTGAACGCATTGTTTCTGCGAGAAATTTTGCTGCGCTTTTATTGGATTTGAAGATTACTGAATATCTTGTAATTTTCAGAAGATATTTGTGATCGTATTGCACTGTTTATAGTGAATAAAGCCTTTTTATTGTTCTTATATATTGGCATCAGTCCTTTCGAACCCCGAGCTCACAACATTTGGTGTCAGAAGTGGGATTGAATGCCGATTACCAGAGCAATGGAGGCGCAACTGACTAAATTATTGGAGAAATTAGGAGAGATGGATGAGAAAATGACTGCGAATCAGGCTGAAATGAAGAAGGATATGTCAGCGATGGATGAGAAAATGACTGCCAACCTTGGCGAGTTGAAAGAAGAAATGAAGAAGGAAATGACTGAGAATCAGGCTGAAATGAAGGAAATGTCGGAAGAAATGAAGAAGGAAATGTCAGCGATAGACGAGAAAATGACTGCAAACCAGGCTGAAATGAAGGAGATGTCAACCAACCTTGGCGAGTTGAAAGAATTAATAGATAATAAAATAACATCTTTAAATGAAAGAATTGACAGCGTGGAAAACAAATTTGAAGGAAGATTTCAAGAAATAGAAGAAAATGTTCAATTGACAGCCAAAACCGTAGAAGAAAGAGTAGAAGAAAAAGTTCAAAAGATCGCCAAGACCGTTGAAGAAAGCATAGAGAATGTAAAAAAAGATTTGGAAAATGTGAAGAAACAAAAGATAACTGCCGAAAACTATCCCGAAGATGTCAAGTATCAAGCTATGCTTCCTCGGGCCTTTATTAAGCTCTCGACCTATGACGGAAAATCCTCATGGCCAGTTTTTAAGACACAATTTGGGATCGTAGCGGACGCCAATGGATGGGATTCCCAGACAAAGGTTTGCCAGTTAGCTGCTTCTCTACGAGCTGATGCTGCCGACGTCCTACAGACTTTGCCTGCAAATGAACCGCTGGATTTTGAAACGCTCGTCAGTGCCTTAGAATTGCGCTTTGGCGAGAAATGCATGAAGGAATATAGCAGACTCCAGCTCAAATCTCGACAGCAGAAATCCACTGAATCCCTGCAAGAGCTTGCTACAGATGTCGAGAGACTTTCCCATCTTGCTTATCCTGACTGTCCGACTGAAATTAGAGAAAGCTTAGCTCTACAGCATTTTATCGATGGTGTGCGTGACTCTGAGATCCAGACAGCCCTCCGGATTGCAGATCTCAATGATTTAAAAGGGGCTTTGGTTTACGCTCTGAAATTCGAGGCAGCCCAGCAAGCTACTAGGAAAGATCGACACTTTGTGCGAGCAGCCAACCTGCCTGAGACGTCGGATAGAGCTGTGGAGCGCTTACAGCAGCAGATGAATGACATAATGAGAAAGATGAACTCCTTAATGGCCAACAAACCTTACAGGCAGATCAAGTGCTGGAAATGCGGTGGAGAAGGCCATATCCAAATCGACTGCCCAAGACGACCCAGCACCGAAGGTAATATCTCTCCCGCTAACGGAGGAGCAGGAAAACTGATTAATGGTCATCTTGCGGGGCGGAGGTTGCCAGATTTTGAGAAGGCCCATTTTCAAGTATGTGAAATTTCTGCAAGAAGTTGCGACGAGAACGGAGTTTTTCTAGTCGGAAGTGTCAATGATTTGCCCTGTAATATGATCATCGATACAGGAGCCAATGTGACCATCATTCGGAAAGATCTAGCTCAGCGGCTGAAAGAAAAACTCTTTTGGACCCCGCCGCGTGTTATTCTTCAAACTGTGGCCGGAGATAAGATCGATATACATGGAAGAATGACACTGAAAATAAAGTTTGGGAACGCCGCTTATCGCCATACAGTCTACGTGGCCGATATTTCAGACCCTTTCATACTCGGACTGGACTTTTTAAAAGAGCATGGATTTACACTGGACTTTAAGAATAATGAGTTACGCTCTGCTCAAGAAGATGTCACTATTTTCAAACTTGGAAATGAGTCCGGGTCTATTCAACGGATCACAGCCAAGGCAGATGTTATCATCCCTCCTCGGACCGAAATGATGATACCTGGATTAACTGAAAACGAAAGAATTTTCCAGTATGGCTTGACTGGATATCCTGAGAAGAGCCCAAAGGGAGTGCTAATAGCATCAGCGCTGGTAGATCTGTCGAGAGATGTGATACCTGTGAGGATTGCGAACGTAAGTGAAAAGTCTAGAATTATCCAGAAAGGTGAAGTGCTTGCAACCTGTGCTCCAGTCACCTGTGTTTGCAAAGACCTGAGCTTGACGTTATCGGAGCCGCCTACAAGTTTAACACCTGTAATTGGACGAAATGAAAATTTATCTCCTGAACAGAAACATGCCGCAGAAAGACTGTTCCAGGAATTTAAGGATGTGTTTTCACAAAACGAGAGTGATATAGGGCGCACTTCACTGACACGTCATAGAATTGATACTGCCAACCATCCACCGATTAAACAGCATCCAAGACGCTTGCCGTTCGCAAAACAAGAAGAGGTTTCTAAGCTCTTACGAGAGATGCAGGATAGTGACATCATCGAACCGTCATCAAGTCCGTGGGCCTCTCCCATCGTGTTGGTCCGAAAGAAAGATGGCTCCACAAGATTTTGTGTGGATTATCGTAAACTTAACGATATCACGAAGAAGGACAGCTATCCTCTACCAAGAATAGACGACACGCTAGATACTCTTTCAGGACATAAATGGTTTTCCATGCTGGATTTGAAGAGTGGATATTGGCAAGTAGAGATCCATCCTGATGACAAAGAGAAGACCGCATTTACTACTGGACAAGGACTTTGGCAATTTAAAGTTATGCCGTTCGGGCTCTGCAATGCTCCAGCAACGTTCGAGCGCCTCATGGAGACAGTGTTAAAAGGTCTGACTTTTGAAGCTTGTCTCATCTACCTAGATGACGTCATCATTGGTGGCCGCACGTTTGAAGAACATCTAGAGAATATTCGAAAAGTGTTAACGAAACTAAGAGCGGCGAATTTAAAGCTGAACCCTTTGAAATGCAAGTTCTTCCAACGAGAAGTAAACTATTTAGGACACATCATCTCAGCTGAAGGTGTTCGAACAGATCCTGAAAAAGTGTCTGCAGTAAAGCACTGGAAACGTCCGGAAAATGTCCATCAGTTGCGAAGCTTTCTGGGACTATGCACTTATTACAGAAGGTTTGTCCAGGGGTTCTCCAACATCGCAAGACCATTGCATAGGCTCACTGAAAGCAAGCAGAACTTTCTATGGACACAAGAATGCGAGAATTCCTTCCAGCGGCTGAAAGAAGCTCTCACATCCTCTCCAGTCCTTACCTATCCGCACCCCAAGAGACAGTTCATTGTGGACACGGATGCCAGTCATGAAAGTGTCGGCGCTGTACTTTCCCAAGAAATAGATGGCCAAGAACGAGTCGTAGCATACTGGAGCAAATGTTTATCGAAACCAGAGCGGAATTATTGCGTCACTCGTAAGGAGTTATTAGCTATAGTGAAAGCCATAGAACACTTCCATCACTATCTCTATGGCAGGAAATTTCTCCTTCGTACTGACCACGCATCCCTAACATGGCTGATGAATTTTAAGAACCCAGAGGGCCAAGTAGCCAGATGGATACAACGACTCCAGGAATATGACTTTGACATCAGGCATCGCAAAGGCTCATCGCATGGAAACGCCGATGCCCTATCAAGAAGACCGTGTCCCAAGAGCTGTCGCTATTGTTCCAGAGCGGAGAGCAAGTATAATCCCGAATATGTCATACGCCAGACGAAGACTTCACTATTGACGCCACCAGATCCCTGGAGTGATGAGAAGATTCGAGAAGATCAAATGGCAGACTCTGAGATCAAACCAATCTTGGAGTTATTAGAATCTTCTAGCCCGAAGCCCAGTTGGAAAGACATCTCGACTTACAGTCCTACGACGAAGCAATATTGGGCTCTTTGGAACTCTCTCCACGTCAGGAATGGTGTCCTGTTCCGAAAATTCGAATCGGAAGATGGGAAGACATCTCGGTGGCAGTTGGTACTTCCTCGATCCCGAATCCCAGAGGTCCTCAAGGAATTACATGGCAGTCCCACTGGTGGCCATTTTGGAGTCATGAAAACATTACATAGAGTCCGAGAGCGCTTCTTCTGGGGAAAAGTGAGAGCTAACGTCGAACAATGGTGCAAATCTTGCGAGGCATGTGCAGCTCGGAAAGGACCAAAGAAACGTAGCCGAGGAAGACTACATCTCTACAATGTAGGAGCACCTTTTGAACGCATCGCCCTTGACATCCTAGGTCCTCTGCCAAGAAGTGCTGATGGCAACAAATACCTCCTTGTTGTCATGGACTATTTCACAAAATGGCCTGAAGTTTATGCCATCCCTGATCAAGAAGCTTCTACGGTTGCGGATGCCTTGGTACACCAGTGGATATCAAGGTATGGAGTCCCTCTTCAAATGCATTCTGACCAGGGGAGAAATTTCATCTCTGCTGTGATTGAGGGTCTCTGTCAACTTCTCGGAATGGACAAAACTAGGACGACGCCTTTACATCCGCAGTCGGATGGCATGGTTGAGAGATTTAATCGTACCATCCTCAACAATCTCTCACTTCTAGTCTCAAGAAACCAGCAAGACTGGGACCAAAAACTTCCCTTGTTTCTTCTCGCCTACCGCAGCGCCGTCCATGAAACAACCGGCTATTCCCCGTCTCAGATGCTTTTCGGTCGTGATCTTCGTTTACCTTGTGATCTGCTGTTTGGTCGCCCTCCAGATGCGCCTTTATCGCCAGAGGGATACGTGCAGAATCTCCAGGCACGATTTGAAGACGTCCACAACTTGGCTCGAGAGCGGATCAATATACAGACGGAGAAGATGAAGACCAGGTACGACACGAAAGCCACAGGACATCAATTCAAAGAAGGTGACAAGGTTTGGTTTTATAATCCGACTCGACGTAAAGGACTTTCTCCCAAACTGCAATCGCACTGGGACGGTCCTTATACAGTCCTAAACAGACTGAACGATGTCATAATTCGGATCCGAAAGTCACCAAATTCGAAGCCTAGAGTCGTTCATTATGACAGGCTAGCTCCATACTATGGCCATAGTACATAGTTCACATAGTACTTAGTTCATTGATTGTAAATAGTGTAATGTAAATAATGTAAACTAGTATGACCATGGTCTTGTATATAAGTTAATGTAAAAATTTCTTTTGCTTAGCATTATCATTATTAATGTTATTATTATTTAAATACTTGTATGTAATGATGTCTATGCTTTAATTTAATTTAATTTTTGTTAAATAAGTGTATATTTTGTATAATTCAGCATTATGAATGTGTTTAATGGTTATTTTGCATGTTTGCTTTAAGTGTTTTGAATAGTATAGCATTTGTTGGCAACGGGTTTGCTTTCCGATCAAAGGTTGAACTGCCCGGGACGTGCAGTCCTTGAGAGGGGGGCAATGTTATGAATTTTGTATATATCTGTAAATATTCCATTTGTTTAAATTTATTTTATTTCATTATTGTGAAAATTGCAGTATTATTAATATATTTCCTATTGAGCATCATGTAACTCAATGCTAAAGGCCTCAGGTGGTTTGCAAGAAAAACAACCTTACAGCATCGGTTTTATAATGGAAGTCTATTGGAAAATCGCCAAGGAATGGGTTTATCGCCAAGTTGGCGATGGTTTTGGCGACTTATTTTTGTCACCAAATTTGGCGATATATCGCCAAATGTCGCCAAGTTGGCGACTTTTTGTGCAACCACCCCCCCTTATACCTGTACATTGGGATCCTTTCTCGCTTTGGTTCTCTATCGAAAGTTAAAGCACTTTCTGGTAATTTCTAGCATCTGAAAGCTCTGGAATAATCTGGAAAGATCTCTGAAACCTATATAAGGGACCTCCACCAGTTCAGTTAGTTAGTTGTCTGCCAACTGCGATTGAATTCATACGAGAGGCTTTGCATTGAGAACTGTGTTACTCGGATCGATTTTGTCGTTGATACGTCGTATTGAACGCATTGTTTCTGTGAGAAATTTTGCTGCGCTTTTATTGGATTTGAAGATTACTGAATATCTTGTAATTTTCAGAAGATATTTGTGATCGTATTGCACTGTTTATAGTGAATAAAGCCTTTTTATTGTTCTTATATATTGGCATCAGTCCTTTCGAACCCCGAGCTCACAACAATATTTTACTTATACACATACTAATTTACTTTCTTCACTTGTAGTGTTTTACTACTGTTAGCACTTATTTATTTTATTTGTATTTTTCTTTACTTTAATTTAATGGTTGCATGCCAAAAGAAAAAAAAACTGATATTTTTTCTAGTAATCTGACAATTTTGAATCATTTTGCTGGGCATGTGAGTGAGTGTCAGATAATTAGGAGCCTGTCATATTGTTTAACATTAACATTATCATGCCTATAATTTTAATAGCTTACTTATTATTCTAATTGTTTTTTCTCTGCTATGTTCTTTAGGAAACCAAACATTTACAGTCAATCTAAATAAATCTGAAGCTGTTCATGCAACTTCTACCTTGGAAAGTGAAAAACACAGCCACCTACAAACAAGTCCTGCATTTTTTGTTTCTGGAAAAGTAGGGATGAGATTACTATGATTTTATATTTTTATGTATATATTTGTTGATGTGTGTATGTATATAATATACTCGTAGGGTTTCATAAATTATATTAACTGCTTAGCTTCAGGCTATACTGATGTTTTTGAAAATGGTTTTCCTGTCCCATGTTTTGCTTTATTATGTATCATGATTTACTAACTTTTACATCTTCCATAACCTGTTAATCTAACTTTCTAGCTGAAATTAGTTTTTCTCATTTAGGGAGCAAATGCAAAATGTTAATAGTATAGCATACTTCTATTCTTTAATAAATAGATCGATCAAAAACATTAATGTGAAAAAGAGACAAAGTTCTATTAAAAAATAAATAAATAAAAATTAATTAATTAACAACAACAACAACAACAAAAAATTAACTGAAATCTATGTATAAAGCTCATTTTTGACTTTATATTTGGTAGGAGGAAAAAGGATCAAAAGAGCTACTATTCAGGTTTGGATATGGCATATTTTTTTCTAAGTACTAAATCAATATGTTACAAGAAAGTTACCAAATAAGAATTTGAGTAATTTTTTACAACACTTTTTTTTCTGTACTTATTAAATAATGGCTTTAGAATTTCATTATTTAATAAATCAGGGAACAAGTGTGTCAGAAAGACTTAAATTCTCATTTGACAAGTTTTTTGTCACATATTATTACAGTATTAAGGAGGAAATATGTCAGGTTTAAACCTGAGTAATTGCTTTCATTTTTTTTTGTTACTAATTAAATAATGGATTCCAAAAATAGAAAAAATATGTTCTATTATTTTAAATGTTAAACATTTTCTTTGTTAAAAGAGTATTTTAAATAAAACTTATCCCCTTTTATTGCATGATGGTCATTCCATGTCCAATCAACACACTTTTTGAAGAAATTTTACTTCACCATCTCAGATTTTAAGGAACTGTGGCACATAGTTAGTATTTATATAGACTAAGAAAAATACCAAATGTTTTTGAAAAATATCAGTTTGTTTTAAAAATATGGCTATATAAACTTCTTGAAAATTGCCAGGAAATACTAGTCCGCTAGATTTTCAAATTGTCATAAAATCTTTCCTGATTAAGATAGGAAGGTGAAAGAAGTGTCATATTGCAGCATTTTTAATGAACTTTAATATTATATGCAACATGATAGAGGTTGTTAAAAAGAATAAATTCAAAATTTAAATTTAAATTGTAAAAAAAATGTTTTTAAAAAATGTTTTAAAAAAATTATAGAAAATTGGTTGTATTATTGTAATAGTTTCCAAAGTTTGAAAGTGGGACAACAATGGGTTCATAGGAAAAATACTTTTTTAAAAAGGCATTTTTCATCAATTTCAAGTATGATACAATAATCCATAAAAATTTGACTTTATTACAATATGCAACAAGATAAATTTTGTATAAAAAAAAAAATAAATAAATAAAAAATTCAAAATTTGAATTGCAAAAAAAAAATATATTTTTTAATTTTTTTTCAAAAAATTATAAAAGTAAAACGGGACAATAATAGAACAGGGAGAATGTAAAATGAGATAACAATGGGTTCATAGAAAATATATTTTTTTAAGAAAGGTATTTTTCATCAATTTCAAAGTATGATACAAATACAATAATCCATAAAAAGTTGACTTTAATATGATATGCAACAGAATATAATTTGTGAAGAAGAACAAACAAAATATAAATTTTAAAATTTAAATTGTGAATTTTTTTCTTCCCCCCTCCCCCTCAAACAATTATAGAAAATACTTCCTATTAACCCATTTTCGGCCAAAGGTGCGTAAACGCACCATTTCAATAGATATATTTATATTAACACTGTGACGTATATTTTTCACTAATTTTATTTTTCTGCTATTTTTGAGGGTTCTGGAAACATCTATAAAATATTAGTAATTCAATTGAAGTAATCACTTTCTGTTGAGAAATTTTCAAAATATACTGGTTTTTTACTTGAAACGGTTATTGACAAATTTGACTTTTTGAAAATGTATAATTATTCCACTTGAGATTAATCATATGTTTTTATAATGGAGTAAAGTTGCAAGTTCTGTAAATAAAATAAAAATAAAACAAATGCCATAAGAAAACTTAAAATTTTTTATTTAAATTTAATGGTAAATTATTAATGGTAAATCAATACGTCAAATTAAATAAAATATTATTTTTCATGCACAAAACTTTTTTGGTGTCTTAATGAATGTAATTTAAGCAATTCAATGCATATAATACCACATTTTATGAAATTTCTATGCTTGGCCTAAAATGGGTTAATGTAAAATTTCAAAAAATTAGAAAAAAATAAGTTGTATTATTATAAAATAGTTTTCAAAGTTTGAAAATAAGACAACAATGGTGTTCCGTAGATAGCTCAATTTATCTCGTTGGACTGTATTTCGTTAAGAAAACTAAGATGATCATTTCGTACTCAATAAAAAGTGGAGTTAAAACTTAACTAATTACATTTATTCACAAGGAGAACAAAATTGACTGGCAGTGGTTGGTACACTGCGCTTACGTTTCAAGCAAAAACATCACTACTGGCGGGAATGGGAATCCGCTCCGCGCATCATCCCGTCTTGAGCGCTCGGCAGCGCCCCCTGGATAACAAAATGTTCTACGGAGGAAACACTCCCCCGGGGATTGAAATGCAATTTCAATACACATTCACATATAAATTTGCAAAAATTATCATATAAGAAAAAATTATAAGATATAACAACTTACATATACAATAATAATACAATCATAAATGCACTATAAATCTACATTACATACAGAAATTATATATACCTTAAAAATTGCTTAAAGAAAGAAAAGAAATCTGTTACTGAACTGGTAATATACAGACATCTCTGACATTTCTCTTATAAATTCGTCCGTCTGGTAACCGTAAGTTTACGGTTCGTATTATATTGTCCCTTCCCTTAAAAATTTCAACTATCCTTCCAACCTGCCATTTGGTGGAAGGTAAATTTTCCTGCTTTATTAGTACTAAAGTTCCTTTCTGTACATCATCCTTTTTAAATTTCCATTTCCCCCTCTGCTGCAGATTATTTAAATAATCGCGCTTCCAAGTCTTCCAAATTTGTTGACTAAATTTGGTGATTCTCTGCCATTTTGCTAATCTATTTTCATTAATGTTATCTAAAGGTGGTTCGGAGATCGAACTGATAGGTCTACCGATTAAAAAATGAGAGGGTGTCAAGGTTTCAAAATTTTCGAAATCTGGGGACAGCGGGGTAAGGGGACGAGAGTTCAAAACTCCCTCAATTTCCGCTAGTATAGTAAGAAACTCTTCTAAGGTTAATTTTTGATCACCTATTACCCGTTTTAAATGAAACTTGAATGATTTTACAGCCGCCTCCCAGAGGCCACCAAAATTCGGGGATTTTGGGGGAATAAATTCCCATTTGACACCTTCATGGGTTAAAAAATTACACAATTCCTCATCTGGGAAACTAATCAGTTTATGCAATTTTTTCAACTCTATGTCAGCTCCGATGAACGTTTTTGCTTTATCCGATAGGATTTTTGCACATTTTCCCCTTCTGCCAAAGAAACGTTTTAAACTAGCTATAAAAGCCTGAGTTGTGAGATCTGAAACAAAGTCCAGGTGTATTGCCTTGGTGCATAAACACACATACACTACGACATAAATTTTATTCAATACGCCCTTCCTTTGATTTTTAAATTTAATAGAAAATGGGCCACAGTAATCCAGACCTGTCACCGTAAATACAAAATTTGGTGTCACACGTTCCCCCGGAAGATCAGCCATCAATTGGGAGCTGACAACAGGTTTATTCTTGAAGCATGTCACACATTTGTGAACAATGCTTCGGCAATTATTCCTGCCATTAAGTGGCCAAAATTTTTGTCTTACATGGAAAAGCAACGCTTGTGGGCCTAAATGAAAATATTTGAGATGGAAGTAATTTAAAATAATATCCGTTAACTTATGATTGGCAGGCAAAACAATTGGAAACTTTGAGTTAAGCGGCAAATCTGCATGTGCTAAACGGCCGCCAACTCTAATTAATCCATCCTCTCCTACAAATACGTTTAAGGAAGATAATCTACTTTTATTGTGAACAGGCTTACCTTTTTCGAGACATTTTACTTCTTCCCTAAATTCCCCCCTTTGTGCTGACCGAATTAGAAACGATTCGGCCTCTCGAACCTCGTCGAGGGATAGTGGTCCACTTCTTCTCTTCAATTTAGTTCGACAGTTGAAGGTGAATCTAAAAATAAAACTCATTATACGAATTAATTTTACAAAATTATTAGTACATGCAAAAATATGGTCAATAAAGAGTTCTTCCTGAGAAATAGTTAATGTAACAAAGTCATCATTTTTAATGTTCACGGAGTCTCTTTTTAGTTCGTTTATATATATGTCCTTGTTAGGAATCACTAAAGTCTGGTCGCTGTTACACAGATCTAAGTCTTTCAAAAACTCTGGTCCAGTCCACCATTTGGAACTCTGAACGAGAAGGTCACACTTGACACCTCTTGTTAGCAAATCTGCAGGATTCTCGGACCCTGCACAGTGAAACCACCTGGATGGGTCTGTCAGAGCTTGGATTTCCTTTACACGGTTCGACACAAATGACTTCCACCTGTTCGCAGAGCCTTTGATCCAGTACAAGACAATCTGCGAATCTGTCCACAAATACATAGACGATGGTCCCTTGCGATCTAGTACCGTTTTTACTTCACAAGTTAAGCGTGCAGCAAGTAATGCTGCTAGAAGTTCAAGTCTAGGAAGTGACACTTTTTTCAATGGTGCCACTCTGGATTTTGATGTAATCAAATTTAAGGAAGATTCACTTAGTGAATCAATTTGTAGATACACGGAAGCACCGTATGCTTTTGGGCTGGCATCGGCAAAGGTATGCAAAGTTAGGGTGTAACTGGAGTCATCGGGAAACTGAAAAATGTTCCTTTGAATTTTTAGATTTCTCAACTGGGGAAGTTCAGAACACCATTGTTCCCACCTCTTTGTAATATCGGAGGGCAGTTCTTCATCCCACGTTAAGTTCCTACTCCACAGTTCTTGAAATAAACATTTAATTCGTATTGTATACGGAGAAATTAGACCCAGAGGGTCAAATATTCTACCTGCAACTTGTAATACAAAACGTTTTGTATTTTTTGCATTACGCAAAAATTCGAGCAAATTATCAATATCTATCAAAAGTATGTCTTGCTTGGGTTGCCACGATATCCCCAAAACCTTATGTATTGTAGTATCCTCAAAAGGTTGTGGCATAGTACTAAATCCACGATTATCCCATATTTCCATTAACTGGTTGTTATTCGAAATCCACTTCCGTAAATTCATGCTAGCTTCCTTCATTATTTTATGAGATTGTTCCGAAATGTTCACCGCATCTTCGACTGTGTCTGTCCCGGTTATTAAGTCGTCCACATAAATACAATTGTGGAGTACTTCTGTCGTTATTGGATATTCCGTTTCAAATTTGTTAAGATGATGCTTAATTGTAGCAGATAGCAAAAATGGGCTTGAGTTCAAGCCAAATGTTAGGCGTAAAAATCTGTAGACGATAACATTAAATGCGTCATTGTCGACAGGATTCTTATCTATAAACAAGAATCTCAGAACATCCCTGTCCTTGTCGTTTATGGCAATTTGTAGAAAAGCCTTCTCTATATCTGCTAGAAAGGCAATTTTGTTTAGTCTGAAAAAAATCAATAAGTGAAAAATATTAGGGTTTAAATTAGTTCCTGCGTCAAGGCAGTCGTTCAAAGACAATTGTCCTGCTTCATGGGAACTTGCGTCAAAAACTATTCGACATTTAGTATAAACACTATCTTCTCTAAATACTGTATGGTGTGGTAAGTAAAAAACTGGTTTATCTGAAGGGTTTTCTAAATTGGGTACACTTTCAATTATGTTCATCTCTAAATACTCATTCAAAATATTGCAATATTGTTCGTATAACTTTGTATCACGTTTCATTCTTTTTATAAGACCTGAGAGTCGCGCTTCGGCGGTTTTATAATTATTTTCTAAATGGTTCCAATCCCTTGTCCAAGGGAGACTGATTTCATATCTATTATTTTCAAAACGCACAGTTTCATGAAATTTTTCTAAAATTTTCTCGTTTTTAACACTGTTTGGGTCATCTTTAATTCCCAACGTCTCTAAGTCCCAAAAGGTTTTCAAATCTAATTCATCTTGATTTTCTATTAAATGGCACGCGAATTTACTTTCATTTCTATCTTGTATTGTTCCACCCGCGATCCATCCTAAATGAGAATTTTGTAAAATTATAGAAGTTTTAGGAATTTTTATTTGACCAGCTAATAACAATTCGTAATATACATCTGCTCTTAATAACACTTGAATTCGCTGAGGTTAAAAAAATCTTGGGTTCGCGTAGGTTAAATTCTGTGGTAAGTGCAGATTAGAAATGTCTACGGCGCTTGAAGGGGTTAAATCAGTGATTTTAGGAACCAAAAACATGTTGGATAATTTTTTAAAACTTCTATCCTTGTTGGAAATTTCTACATTTATTCTGCTTTTAATTTTACAGACAGAATCATTTAATCCAGTAATTAATGACTTGACCTTATATTTTTGCAACCCTAACATATCTGCTACAGAAAACGTGGCCAATGAGACATTACTCGCAGTATCTAAAATTGCAATACAAGGAAAAAGAGAATCATTACTTCCCCTTAAATAAATCACAGCTGTCGAAATCAACCCATTATAACTGGAGCAAGACAAATTTTGATCATAATTGTTTTGACAGCTCAATGTTAACGCATTTGTGGTGGGTTCTATTGAATTAGAATTTACGTTATCTTCCGTTTTCAACTGCGGTTCATTTGCAATACAATTAACTTGCCTATTTTCATAAGCAGGTTTCGAAAAATTAGCTCCATGAAGAGAACTATGATGGTTGGAGTAACAAATCCTACACTTATTATGCAATTTATTACATCGATTAACAGCGTGAGATAACGATAAACAGTTATAACATAACTTCAACTTCCTTACTTGGTTCAATTTCTCTTGAACCGCTAAATCTAAGTACCTTTGACATCGAAATATCATATGAGGTTGTTTACATAATGCGCAATTAAATTTGTCATTCTGTAATACTAAACTTTTTTGTTTCTGAGTAATTTCATACCTAGGTTTCGCAACGGTGTTACTTTTTTGTAGGTTTTCGAGAGCTTGAGCCCTTTTCAGTAAAAAATCAATAAAAATATTCCATTCAGGCAAGTCGTTACAGTCAAGACTCATTTCAAATGCCTTTCTTGACTCATCATCGATTCTTTGTAACACAAAATACATTAAAATTGATTCTGATAAGTTATTATTTTCTAGTCCTAATTGTTTCAGAGCCCTCAAATGACTCAATAAATTATCTACCAGATTTCGTATTTCTTTCGCATTTTCAATTTTTATTTTGTTGTTACTCAATAATTCAGAAATATGAGAATTTACAATTAACCGTTTGTTTTCAAATCGTTTTTTTAAAGCTTCGAATAAGGAAGCATAAGAATCGTCAATGTTTTGCAATTGTTTCACAGGGCCTGTTAAAGCCGATTGTAAATAATATAATTTTTGAGCATCATTTAATTCATCATTGCTATCAATCAAGGTGGTGAATTGTAGTTTAAAATTAAACCACTCTGTGTAACGTCCCGAAAATTGGGGTAATTTAATTGACGGCAATTTAATTTTTGACTCATTAGCATTAATTCTATCATTATTATTTCGACATTCAACATTAGAAACACTAGGCTTTATTAAATCAAGAAGACTTACTTCGAGAACTTCTACCTGTTCTTCTATCTCCGTCAAGGAATTTTCAAATTCCGGTAAATCATCATCAGAAATTACCGAATACGACTCGTTGCGTAACTCATCTGTTTTCTTTTTTAACGTTTGAAGAGCATTTAACTTGAGTTCCAATTCTTTCTGGCCAAGTTTTGATTTTATTGCATTTGATATACGTATAACTTGGCTGCGTATGTTTCCGCGTTTCCGATTGAGGATTACAGTACCTTTAATAGTAGCCATTATAATTATCTATAACTACATACAAAAATCCAAGGGCGATGATTCTTTACAGTGTTCTAAATGAGCGCTGGGGCTCGAAGGACCAAAACATGTTCCGTAGATAGCTCAATTTATCTCGTTGGACTGTATTTCGTTAAGAAAACTAAGATGATCATTTCATACTCAATAAAAAGTGGAGTTAAAACTTAACTAATTACATTTATTTACAAGGAGAACAAAATTGACTGGCAGTGGTTGGTACACTGCGCTTACGTCTCAAGCAAAAACATCACTACTGGCGGGAATGGGAATCCGCTCCGCGCATCATCCCGTCTTGAGCGCTCGGCAGCGCCCCCTGGATAACAAAATGTTCTACGGAGGAAACAAATGGTTTTATAGGGAAAATAATTTTTTGGTTTACTAGGATAAGAAAATGATGGAGATAACCCATGTGGATGCAAAAATGTAACCTTAAATTCATCACGTTTTTTTTTTCATTATCTATGATGTAAGATGTAAGGAAGCAGCCAATGGTTGTCATATAGAGCACAGTGATATACACATTGAAGTCTTATGTCCATCTCTATAATTTTCTTATCCTAGCAAGCTAGATGTGCTACAGATACTTCTCATGGGTGTTTTGTGTTCAGTTGATCCTCTGACACCGACTGGGAGAATATATGTTTTATAACAAAATTACATTTTGAAAACCAACAAGTTGTTATCCAATTAAATTCAATAGCAAGATGTGTTAAAGGACATGTATTGGTAAGGTCTTTTGTTACTTTATAAAGAATTTGACAATTTTCTTCTAAGTTTATATTTGAACTATTGTAGTGCATTATATTATATCATATTGTATTGTGTCATACTTCAAATTGATGAAAAATGCCTTTTTTTTTTTAAATTTCGTCGGTGTACCCATTGTTGTCTCATTTTCAAATTTTGGAAAATATTTTACAATACTACAACCTATTTTCTTTTTTGAAATTTTACATTAATATAATGTATTTTCTGTAATTGTTTGGGGGAAAATAAAGGAAAAAAAAATCACAATAAATTTTTTTTTCTTAACAAATTATATTCTGTTATGTGTATTAAAGTCAACTTTTTATAGATTATTGTATTTGTATCATGCTTGAAATTAATGAAAAATGCCTTTTTAAAAAATTATTTTCCCTATGAACCCATTGTTGTCCCACTTACAAACTTTGGAAACTATTTTCAATAATACAACCTATTTTCTGTAATTTTTTTATTTTTTTTTTAACTTTTTTTCATAGTTTAAATTTTAAAATTAAAATTAAAATTTTGAATTTATATTTTTACAACCTCTATTATGTTGCATATCATATTAAAGTTCATTAAAAATGCTGCAATATGACACTTTTTTCACCTTCTTATCTTAATTAGGAAATATTTTATGACAATTTAAAAATCTAGCGGACTAGCATTTTTTGACAATTTTCGAGAAGTTTATGTAGCCATATTTTCAAAACAAACTGATATTTTTCAAAAGCATTTGGTATTTTTCTTAATCTATATAAATACTATGTGCCACAGTTCATTAAAATCTGAGAGGGTGAGGTAAAATAGGTGTGTTGATTTGACATGGAATGACTCCTGAATGTCTTTGATTGTGTGTGTTTGTTTAAATATTTAAATGTTTTAAATTCTCTTTTTAATATCTGTGTCACCCCCTGAATTTGACACTGCCTAAAATAGTCTTACTGTTTCCCAGTATTACTTCAAATATAACTTATCTCAGCTGCTAGTCAGTTTTTCCAAGCAAATTTTACTTCTTTCCATACACCAAATAAAAAAAAAAATAAAATCTGACCATGAGCTTATGTGCATTGTCATAGTAATGTTTTTTGTCAATAAAGGGTTTTACTTAAGAAACCAATGCTGGATATTGGTATTGAATCCATGCTTTCTATGGGTATTTTTGTCAAAATTGAACTGTTTTTGCAAATTAAAAAGAAGGTTAATAATGTAAAAACATTGATAAATCATAAAAATGAAATCAATCATTAACTATATAAATCTATCAGAACTTTTTAATTTCACGTATGTATATTTAAGCTTATTAGCATTATCCAGGAGATACTACGAAGAGATTGGCTCAACATCGCTAATATATATATATATATACTAGCTGGCGTCGCCCGCTAGCGGGCCCCTAATTTACAAAGGTGCCTCGAATCTTCTAAAACCTTGAATCTTTTGAATTCTCCATTTGTATTGTTCTCTTTTCTTAATAAATTAAGCCATCTATTCAGCAAGAGTATGCAATGGAATCTTTAATTATGGAAGACTTTAAGAAATACAGCAGGAGTTTAACAAGTTGATTTATAGATGATAAATATACAAATGAATATCCAACGTCAGCATTACTTTTCTGAACAAAAGTAAAAATAAAAGTAAAATAATCTTTACAGAAATAATTCTATGCCAGCAGCCTTCATAACGTAGCAAAGCTACAACGCCGTAATTAATTACATGGCAGTCAAAACAGACGCTGCTTCCAAGCAAGCTACGTAAAGCAAATGGAAAAAGGCAAGGCAAATACAAACATTTCGTTCTGCTACATATACCAGTCTGTTTTGAAAAATTTGCATACAGTTGCTGATACTCTGTAAAGAGGAAAAACATACGCGAAACGCCATTGGCTTCACGGGTTATGATGTCAAACATCGACGAATCTGAGCAGTGATCGTTGAATGAGAGCCCTGAACTGCGAGTAACAGTGATTAACAGCAATCCAAAAACACAGCGATAGACCGTGAATGAATCACATGTTTATACGAAAAACCGCATGAAGCAATGGAGTTCGTTTGTACTTTAACACAGATTTGGGGATGGTAAAACAAATGTATGTCATGTGAAATAGAGATATTTAAATCTTAAACTTTAATACACTAATCTTAAACTTTAATACAGGACATAACATGTATAAAACCTCTAAAGAAATGAACCAAACATACCTCCGACCCAGGTCCCCGCTGCCTTCGGCGCCGTATACCGGTTGTGCTATGCATGCTCCGGATAATCCCTCAAACCGAACGAACCTCCAACCCGTGTCCCCGCTGCCTTCGGTACCGTATACCGGTCGTGCTACACATGCACTGGATAATCCCTTAATTTGCACATCTAATAGTATAAACCTCTAACTGAACAAACCTCCGACCTGGGTCCCTGCTGCCTTCGGCACCGTATACCGGTCGTGTTATGCACACACCGGATAATCCCTTAATTTGCACATCGAATAGTATAAACCTCTAACCGAACGAACCTCCGAACCTGGTCCCCGCTGCCTTCGACACCGGATAATCCCTTAATTTGCACATCTAATAGTATAAACCTCTAACTGAACAAACCTCCGACCTGGGTCCCCGCTGCCTTCGGCACCGTATACCGGTCGTGTTATGCACGCGCCAGATAATCTCTTAATTTGCACGTCGAATAGTATAAACTTCTAACCGAACGAACCTTTGACACAGGTCCCCGCTGCCTTTGACACCATATACCAGTCATGCTATGCATGCACCAGATAATCCTTTAATTTGCACATTGAATAGTATAAATCTCTAACTGAACAAACATCCGGCTTGGGTCCCCGCTTCCTGCGGCACCGTATAGCAGTCGTGCTGCACATGCACTGCATAATATGATTAAGCTTTCACAGACCTTTCCAACGATATATCACATGAGGGGTCTGTGCAAAATTTAGAAATGTACCCCCCTTGGAGAACAAAGTGGCGGGATGGACACCGAATATGCATAATACGATTAAGTGGTCACAGACCTTTCCAACGATATATCACATGAGGGGTGTCAGTAAAATTTAGAAAAGTGCCTGATCAAGTGTGGGCAAAACACGCTCCCCTTCTGCCAATAATTTTTGACGCCGCCTCATTTTTAAAATTTATGTTATGTGTTATAAAATATTGTAAAGTTTCAAACAGATTGCTTTATTGTATTTCCTAATTGTGTTCGTGCCCCTCCCCTTCCCGTCTCGAAAGGGCCATAATTTTTGACACAGCCTCATTTTTAAAATTTATGTTATGTGTTATAAAATATCGTAAAGATTCAAACAGATCGCATTATTGTATTTCCCAATTGTGTTTGCGCCCCTGCCGAAAGGGCAAAACATGCATTTTTGACGCGGCCTAATTCTTCTTAAAATTATAATATCTGGCCCGCACTCTAATAGAAAAACTTTAATTTAACTACCCATAATGCAGTTTAAACATCTTACTAGAGAATCTTCGGTTTCCAATCAGCTTTTAATTTGCTATTTTAATCTGGGTATGGGTGAAATATTAATAATTATATAATATCTCAGCTCGTAATGAAGATATAAGAATAATTTTTAGATTTTCTGAAAGCTGATATTTTACATCGCCCTGTGCAAGTTTGGAATCTCTGCGTCCCTTAGATTCTGAGATGGGGGTGGGGGGTGGCCCTCTAAAAAATCACAGTCCAAAAGTCACATGACGGCTGATTAATTTGCGCTTTGGACCGTCGCTGTATCTGTCGAGCTCTCGTCGTGCGGAGAGGAAATGAAATGGTACCTGCGTCTCGAAAGAAATAAAAAAGAATTTTTTATCGATCGATTTTTAGAGGATTTTTTCAGTTCTATGCGTTGTAGAGAAATGATTTTTTGAATTTTTGAAAGTAGATGCTCTTCTGCTTCTGTCTGTCCAAATTCTGAATTGCTAAGCCCGGAACTTTCCGAGATGTGAGTTGATTTTAAACCCCTTAATATAGTTTTTTGCTTAATTTACTCCCTGGCAACCTTGAGATTGTTGTCAGGCTTTTTGACTGGCAACCCTTCGGAGGAGAAGTTTTGTGTTTTTTGATAAAATGCGAATTCCTTTGCCAGATAGATTTCGTTTCGAGTAATTAAAACAGTTTTGTTAATTAATAACTCTCTTGATTGGGATGGGACTTTTTTGAAAACCATAACTCTGGAAGGCCCGTATTTTTCCGAATTTTTTGAGACCAAAAGTGCTTTTGTCCATCGCCTGGGCGCCAAGTTTTTGCATTTACAGACGGCAGACACACACATAAAAATATTTTCTAACTCTTTGCAACAAATCTTCTAACACTTTTTTCTCTAATAAATTTAATCTATTTCTCTTTCTGACTATGGTTATTGTTCAATTATTTTTTAAACAAGACTGTCATATTGTCCTCTAAATTCGGTTTTGCAGGGCCTCTCTTTATAGTACAACATCGTGTATTTCCTTGTATGTTTCCTTGTATTTCTATAAATGCTTTATAAACTGTAAATCCCGAATATAAAACCATTTTTGCCCTCTCTTACTTAATATATATTTATCAGTTTACTTGTCTCTTCCATTTTATCAATCAATATGTGCCTTTTTGAAAAAAGTACAAATAAACATTTTGCTTCTAAATTTTAAGTTAATTTTTTACTACTCACATTCTTTTGGTTCACCTCTGTGGAAATGCAATCCCTATATTGTTATCTCTTGGTTAATTCAACTCCCCAAAGTTCATTTGGGAAAAAACGATCAGTGAAGCGGGCAAAGCTCCACTAGTAGTAAATATTCATATTTTTAAAAATGAAAGGTACAGTTGAAAGCAGAAAAGAATTTTGAATAAATGGGTATTTTTGATTTTTTGTATTTCCATCTGGGCCATGTGGATGGCAATTTCAGTCTGAAGAAAAAATGAAAAATGTGAAAATGGCTTCCACAGAACATATTTTTGAAAATAGTAAACAATCAAAAATTTTTTAATTGAAAGAATTTTCTGTAAGTGTTTTTAAATTTCTATGTGGGCCATGTGGATGTTAATTTCAAACTGAAGAAAAAATGAAAAATATGAAAACAACTTCTAAAATATATATGTATATTTTTAAGTAGTAAATATTAATATTTTTTTTGAATGAACGATACCATTGAGATCAGAAAAAAATTTGCAAGTGTGTTTCCATCTAGATCATGCAGACAGTAATTTAAAACTGCAGAAAAAATGTAAAATATGAAAATGAACTTCAGAAAATAATTTTTTTGAAATGATAAATATTTATATATATTTTTTAAATGAAAAAGACTGGAACATTATCTACATCTGTAGTTGAAAAACCTCAATATCCCCGGACATGCACAGAAGCAATCACTGGAACACTGGAAGTTGGTTTATTAGCATTCAATGAGGTTTTTTTATTTAATATCTCTGCAGGGTTCGTACGGTCCTTGAAAGTGCTTAAAAGTCCTTAAATTTTTTTAAAGATTTTTTGGTCCTTGAAAGTACTTATTTTTATTCAAAATTTGCAAAAAGTGCTTGAAAGTCCTTAAATTTTTCTTTGATTTTTTTTCCCTTAATTTTTGTCTGAAAAATTTCAATGATAATCATTTTTCTAAATTGTCTGCCTTCTTTTTGTCTTTATTACTATCGGTAATACTTTAACAAACGCCCTAACCTTAACCAGACAAAGCGGCGACGTCCCCCCCCCCCCTTCCCCTTCCTAGTCGGCGCCTATGCCCTCGCGGCCAGGAGCGCTTTTGTATCTCTGGATCTATGGGTCCGATCATGACAGGGGTATGGCTCATTCACCTCGACATCGATATCCTTAAAGATTTCAGTTATGTTCATATAGAAGAGATTGCGCCCCCTGGTGGTGGAAGGTGGAACTAATGGATTTTGGAGCTATCTCGAATTCTATGGGTCCGATCACGACGCGGTTTGGCTCATTCGCCTCGACATCGATAACCTTAAAGATTTCAGTTATGTTCGTATAGAAGATATTGCGCCCCCTGGTGGTAGAAGGGGGAACTAATGGATTTTGGAGCTATTTCGGGCTCTATGGGTCCGATCACAACGCGGTTTGGCTCATTCGCCTCGACATCGATAGCCTTAAAGATTTCAGTTATGTTCGTATAGAAGAGATTGCGCCCCTGGTGGTGGAAGATGGAACTAATGGATTTTGGAGCTATCTCTGGCTCTATGGGTCCGATCACAACGCGGTTTGGCTCGTTCGCCTCGATATCAATAGTTTTAAAAATTTCAGTTATGTTCGTATAGAAGGGATTGTGCCCCCTGTCAGTGGAAGGTGGAAGTAATAGATTTTGCAGCTATATCCGATCACAATACGGTTTGACTCATTTGACTCGATTTCGACAAAACTTAATGATTTTAGTTCCGTGTTTCACCACCCGGGGCAATAGATTTAAGGTTATTACACGGGACCAGGTATCGCCGGGCGGGTCAGCTAGTTTTCTATATTTTAAAATAAATTTATTCTAGGTTTTTATTTATACTTCAGACATAAAAATAATTACATCTTAATTGATTGTATGCTTACATGTGTGATGTATTTGTAGATTATTTCTGATGTATTTTTATATTTCTTACATGTGGCAAACATTCTAAAAACCTTGAATCTAAAAAAATGAAAGATTTCTTCTCAAAAACAGCATCTACTTCAAACAATTTAGATGCCAATACATCAGAAAAAATAGATGCTAGTACTTCAAAAAATTCTGAAAAAAATAGAATTCACACATTTGTTTCTAAAAATGATGTACTAGATGCTGAAATATTGTGGGCCTTAAAGTGCATTAAAAGTCATTATTCATTATAAGCCCTGTGAAGATATTGCACAATTACTTTCCAGAATGTTCTTAGACAGTAGCATCGCTAGCAATTTTTCATGTGGAGAAAAAAAAATGTGCATATATATGCCATTTTGGTCTTGGCCCTCATTTTCAAATGCTTTTGGTAGATAACTGCAAAAATGCAGAGTTTTTTACTCTGCTCTTTGATGTGACTCTAAATCAAACTAACCAAAAAAAGCAGCTTGATATTCATGTACGATATTGGCACCAGGAGGAATGTAGAGTCAGGATAAAATATTTAACATCAGCATTTATTGGGCATTCAACAAGTGAAGACATTCTCTCAGCTTTGTATGAATGTGTTGTAAAATTGGATTTATCAAAACTTCTACAAATATCTATGGATGGGCCTTATGTTAATTGGAAATTCTACAACAGTTTACAGGAAGACTTATCCAAGGAATATGGCATACAATCTTTGAATTTAGGTTCATGTGGTCTCCATATCCTAAACAATTCCTTCAAACATGAAATTTCATCCATCGGGTGGGACATAACTTCAGTTCTGTCAAGTTTGTATTGGATTTTTAAAGATCCTCCAGCAAGACGTGATGATTTTATAAATATCTCATCAATGAAAAAATTCCCTGTAAAATTCTGTTAGTTACAGGTGGTTCGAAAATGTCCCAGCAGCCGAAAGGGCCATAGAAATAGGGAATGATATCATAACATATGTAAAGAAGATTGATATGGGTATTTTGCTAAAAATTACATCTAAATCATTTTGTATCATTAAGGAAGCAACTAAAGATAAAACATTTTTGATAAAATTGAATTTTTTTCTATCGCTATCAAAAATACTTTTACCATTTTTGAAGCTATATCAGAGTGATAAACCAATGATTCCATTTTTTGCCACTGACTTGTTGAAACTTGTAAATGATTGTATTCAGCATTTTAAGGATATGAAACCTGAAAATCAGATACAGAAAGTTGATGCATTATGCAAATTTAATTTTAGTGATCCAAATATGCACAACGATAAGGGTAAAATATATTTAGGTTTTGCTGCAGAGCAACTAATAAAAGAAAAGAAAAGGAAAACAGAAATAACAGAAAATGATATATTTTCACTTAGACAAGATTATCTAAAGTGCGTTACAACAATGATAAAACATTTAATGCAAAAATGTCCAGTTAATTATTCATTAATAAGAAGTGCAACTAGCATTGACCCACGCATGATGGCTGAGCATCCCGAGAAAGCAAGAGAAAAAATGAAAAGCATCTTTAGTACTATCTCAAAATAAGCGTGTTTTAGAAAAAAATTGTGATGATATTCCTATCCAGCCGATTTCCTATCCAATGTTGTCAAGCCAAATTCATTCAATTTTGCTTCATTTGACCCAAACAATCTTTCCTTGGATACATTTTTTCAACCTTACTTTTCTGGAAACAAATATGAAAACCTATGGAAGATTATTAAAATGATTCTTATACTCTCCCATGGACAAGCATCTGTCGAAAGAGGCTTCTCAGTTAATAAAGCCCTTGAAGTTGAAAATTTGAAAGAGGCATCTTATATTTCTCAACGTGTGATTCATGAATATATCAAGCTGTCTGGGGAAATTCACAATTTGCAAATTACAAAAGAAATCGGAATAGCTGCTTCATCTGCTTGTTCAAAGTACATGCACATGCAACATTTGGAAAAGAAAAAAAAACGAAGCTCAGGCTGAAACAAAACAACTGAAACGGAAAACTTTAGAGGATGAGATCACCTTCCTACAGAAAAAAAAAAGATTTTTCTTGAAAAGGACATGCAAAGTACAAATGTAGAAGCTAATAATTTGGCTGATAAAGTTGAAACATCTAAGAACATAGACTTGTTTATGCAATATCATGAACTGAGAAAAACTATCAAAGAAAACGAAATTCACATTAATAGCTTTGATCTAAAATTGTTAGAAAAAATTTCAGAATTAAAGAAAATTTAATTGTGTTTCTCGTTTCATAATTTGTATTATTAAAATTATTACTGATATTTTCAATTAAATACATTATACGTTTTTTGTAAAGTTCAATTCGTTGTACATCTAATGTACTTATATTTACTTAAAAAGTTCTATGTATTTACAAAAATGAAAATTTCAATTCAAACATGCAATTCATTAGTTTATTGAATTTTTAGGTGCTTAAATTTTTTTGGTTTTGGTCCTTGAAAGTCCTTAAAAGTCCTTGAATTTCATGTAATGAAATGTGTACGAACCCTGCTCTGCTAATTATTAAAAAAAAAAAAAACTAGTCAAGTGCATTTGTCTGCATCTATCCTATCGTCATCCAGATTTGCAGACCCATGCATGCTATAGATTTCCTTAGCCATCGCCGACAGACAGACACGCACACATAGAGAGACAAACATCTTTCTTTTATTATTATAAATTATTATTTTCAATTATTAAAAAATTCTGAGAAATTTCTTCTTAATGTATTATTTAAAAAAATATTTCATTTCAGGAAAATGAAGTCCAGTCAAACACAGAAAACTCGTATAAGACAGCAATTATTTCTGAAGTATGTATATTTACCTAGATTTTTTTTTTTTTTTTTTTTTTTTTAAATCCATTGTGGCTATTTTAAATTTTGTAGCTATTTATAATTAGAAGTTTTTTTTGCTGAAAATTTGTTGGTTTTAGAGTTAATTTTAGTTGAATAATTCCAGGGTGCATACAAACTCCTTAGACTCCTTGTAAATTCTGTAGAAATGAAAAAATTTCCAAGGAGTACTTAGAATTCTTTACAAAATACTCCTTAAAAACTCCTTAAATTATCGTGACGCTAAATTTGGCATTGATCACTGATTTAATTGAAGTACAGCAGATTGAAAAATGGAGACTTGTATCTTGCATGATGAATAATCATCTTTTGTATGTATGTTATGGAAGAAATTAAACTTTAAAGGAAATAAAATAAAAATCTCTGTTTATAAAGGTTTGGATTCCTTAGAATTTATCTCGACTCCTTGGACTTTCCTTCTCAAGTCTCTAAGAATTCTGTAATTGTTACTCACAACTTGTAATTTTCCTTTTTTAATGTATATTTTTCTTGGTTGTATTAAATCTTTATAGGTGCATAATTGAAACTTTGGTACTTGTGTATTATCCGTACCAAGAAAATAAATTGCCAAAAATTGTTGCTAATTGACAATCATAGTGTCATTGTCAATGGCCAATCCTGTTCAAAACAGTCATTTAATATACATTTATTAAATGCATAACATAATTAAAAATGGTAGATTATACAAAAGCAAACTAAAATGATAAAAACAATAATTGTCTAAGCAAAGCTAAGACCAATACACAGTGCAGTAATACTTTGGGGCATATATAGCTATGGTAGATATGAAAACCTTTATAAAAAAATATTTGACAGATTTCACTCTAATTTTCGCAGCAGGTACCTATGAGAATGACAACAAGAACCTCCTATTACCAAGAATAAATTTCAAACTATTTGGAAATAATATTAAAAAATAGCAGCTTTTATATTTTGCATGTGTAAATTAGAAACAATTCTTTGAAGTGTAAATAAAATCTTTTGATTTCTGGCATTATTTCTTTTTTTTTCTTTTTAGCATTTTAAATGAAATGAGTGAAAGGTTTATATTTTAAATGAAATGAATGCAATATGAATATGGTATGGTAACAATATTTTTCAATTTATCACATGTGCCTAACTAATATAAAAGTTTCAATATTATAAATGGTATATGGTATGCAAAATGAAACAATTATGTTATAACCACTCTTTATACAAGAAAAAATGATAATATTCTGTATTCAAATACAGGCAAGGTTTACATCAAACAAAAGTAATGCCAATAACAACATTGTTTTAACTGTATGAGAGTTATAATAATGATATTAAATGCTCCAATTGGCTTTTGGCCAGACTACAGAATTTTCTCTTAGAAAACAACCACGGAAGGAGTATTGTGCATTTGTTTTGAATGAAGTTCGGTCAACAAGCTAATAATTATTTATACAAACAACCAGTTTTTATAAACAAAAGTTTAAATTACAATGTAAATATTTGTACAGTCCCCCCCCCTCCCCCCGAAAAAAAAAAGTTACAGCAATGAAATTAAATTGATGTTAAGCTGCACTTTCTAAAGTATGCCATTGGCTACAAAACAGATTATGGAACTTTCTCCACAACTTGAATTATTACTGATACTTTTAAATTAGTCTGGCATAAGTTTTGCCAAGAGCATTCATTTTCTTGCCAAAAGTAGCTTTTTTCTTTTGCATGTGTAACTTAGAAACAATGCTTCAATGTTGAAATAAAGTATTTTGGCTTATGGTATTATCTTTTGTTATTATTTTTATTTATTTGTATAAATGAAATGCATGGTTTTAAAATGTATTTATTTATGTATTTTAAATGTAATTTTAAATGTATGTATTTTGTTATGCACAGAACAGTTTTTAAAAAATTCAAAATTTAAAAAGGTGCAGAAGCAAAAAAAGTTCGAAAATTGTGATTTTTATGATGTTGCTGGGATAGAAACTTGAAATTTGCTATTGTGGTTATTTTTATGATTTAAGTACTCGCAAAGAATGGTTTAAAAAAAAAAAAAAATCAAAATTTAAAAGGGTGAAATGAGCAGGAAAGTTTCTAAAAACCTTCTAAACTATGATTTATCTAAAATTGTTAGGTGTAGAAACTCAAAATTTGATATGGCTGTTACTTTAGGGATGTAAATGCACCCACAGAACAGTTTTAAAAAATTAAAAAAATTTAAAGTGTGCAGGAAAAGAAAATGGTTCTAAAATTGTGATTTCTGTGATGTTGTTATAGAAGCTTGGAATTTGGCATTGTGGTTACTTTTAAGATGTAAATGCTCGCTGTAAGAACGATTTCGAAAAAATTAGAAATTTCAAATAAAAATTAAAAGAGTGGAATACCTTCAAAATACATTCTAAATTATCATTTATTAGGAATTAATTTTAGTTCTTCTCATCCATTTAAGTCTGATGTTTGCCTAATGCAGAATAAGAATGAAGTTTACTGAAAATGTGGCTTAGTTAGTAATTTTTGAATTATCCATAGCAGTATAATTTCCTCTAATAAAAATAGGCACACAAATACCACTTGGCATATTTCAACAATTACGTGGGCAAAGATGGGGGGTTTTGCTAGTAATATAAAGTTATTGAATACTTAACATCAGATTGATAGTTTTTAGCTATAAAAGATATTTATGTTTGTAGTTTCATTTTTGGCTGTATGTTATAGCTACCGGAATGAATATTATATATATATATATATATATATATATATGTGTGTGTGTGTGTGTGTGTGTATATATATATATCCTAATTACATATTGTATCTAGTATTTATGAATATAATATACATATCTTTGGCTATATCTGTATTATATTACACAGTTATATATAAATGCTTTTGGAATTGCCTTTAGTAATTTCTACTATATAATATTAACTATAGAGTTACAATGTAGAAAGAAAAAAGTTGTTCTGGCTTATACCAGGAGGAAAAGGTAGCTTCCCTATTTCTTGATTTTAAATATCTTTTGTGAAAATTAGAATGAAATTTGTCAAATATATTTTGACTTATGCTTAGCTTGGCAAAATGTTTTAATATCTACTGTAGCTCTATATCCCCCAATGTAATATTTCACTGTGTATGTTTTTGCTTCGCTCCAACAACTAAATTTAATGTACGAAAAATTTAAATATAAAATAAAGCTCATGTATGATTTTCTTTTCTGTGGATGCAAATGATAACCGGAGATGGCCCTCTTAGACTGTAGAAATATAAAATGTCTTCGTATCTTGAAAACAAATCATAGGAATGAGTTGTAATTTCATGTAGCCTTGTTTTTGACAATGCTTATTCTTTTTATATAAAATTTAATGTAGATTATAATTCATAAATATTTTTAATATGAATTTATTAATAATTTTTATAATTAAAAATATGTGTTTTTGAGTAAAAACGTGTAGATTATATTTATGTCCATTCAATGTATTTCGTGAGAAAAGAAACATCTCAATTGGATGATATTTTGTGAAGGTATAAATAAAAGTTTGTTATGAGACTTTCACTCTTGCATACTCCAATTTTGACCCCTTTTATCTGTATGAAAATTTATGGAAAAATATATAAATTATATACTTTTTTGGGCTGATTTGATGCAAGGAACTCAAAGTTGGAAGAGAAAAGTGGGAAGTATGATTGGAAAAATGACCTTTGGTATAATTTTTAATATGTAGGTAACCCTTATTTCAAGCTCATGTACGGTTTTCTTTTCTGTGGATGCAAATGATAACCGGTGATGGTGCTCTTAGACTGTAGAAATATAAAATTTCTTTGTATCTCAAAAACTAATCGTAGGAATGAGTTGTAATTTCATGTAGTCTTGTTTTTGACAATGCTGATTCTTTTTATATAAAATTTAATGTAGATTATAATTAATAAATATTTTTAATATGAATTTATTAATAATTTTTATAGTTATAAATATGTTTTTTTTTTGAGTAAAAACGTGTAGATTATATTTATGTCCATTCAATGTATCTCATGAAAAAAGAAACGTCTCAATTGGATGATATTTTGTGAAGGTATAAATAAAAGTTTGTAATGAGGCTTTCACACTTGCATCCTCAAATTTTGTCCCTTTTTAACTGTTTGAAATTTTATGGAAAAATACATAAATTATATACTTTTTTAGGCTGATTTGATTCAAGGAACTCAAAGTGAGAAAAGTGGGAAGTGTGATTGTAAAAATGACTTTTGGTATAATTTTTAATATGTAGGTGACCCTTATTTCAAAAATTGCATTTATATTCAGAATACAGACACAATTCCTACTGGAATAACATCTCACTTCTTTCTGCAACAAGTTGGTGATAAAATAGTATGGAATGTTTTATTTCCTTTTTTTTTCTGACCGACTGTGTATTTTGTTTTTTCTTTATGTTGCTAAATATTTTGGCTTACATCTGGAAGAAATAGTTAATTCAAGTAATACATCTCACCTTATTATTGGCTAAATAATGTAATTTTATTTTTTAACCTATGCTTTCGAAAACGTAGTTGCATTCAGCAGTATAATATAAATTATTTTGTTAATTGAAAAAAATAATAATTATTCAACAATTATAGTGGGAAACAGAAAAATACTACCCTTATAAGGGGAGTTAGACCCAAAAAGTTTGGGAACCATTGGTCTAGAATATTATAACATTCTTAATTATTCGAAAGTGCCTGGCTTTTAAATTATAGTAAAGTGTTTGATTTTTCTTCAAAAAGGGCTAAAAGCCAATATGACTGATAAATCAATGAGTGTGTAGAAATTATATTAAGGGTTTTTGTTTGTTTGTTTGTATGTGTGTGTGATGCATGAACAAGAGAGAGAAAGCAGGGATTGACTAAGAAATTTTTGTGCTAGTTTTCCAGTTTTTGTGTACTTGTAAAACTAGTGGATTCCTGATTAGTTTCAATGTGCTTCAGTGCCTGTTTTGTACACATTAAAGCAGCGCAGCTTTTGGCAATTGGAAGCATCATAACCACTAAAAAAGGATAATGGGCTTCCAGCAAAGTGATATTTTTTATATTAAACATTTTCAAGTGGAAATAGTACTAATTGTGAAAAAAAAAATTGTGGTACTCTCGAAATAGTAAACATTACTTTTATTATAATTTATAATTTTATGTTTTTGTTGCTTACCGAATTGCAGAAAATTGGATTTGGACAAAATTAAACATTTGTGACATAAGTAACTTCAATAGTTTTACTAAAAATGAAGGTAACAGAACTTTAAAAGAGAAACTAAAGTATTAGATTTAGATTTTTGTTTTTTCATAGTAAATTTTCCTAAATAAAATGGCATGGGAAGTTTTAATACCATGGACTCATGTGATAATCAGCACTTGAGAGAGAAACTTCATACACAAAGTGATTAAAAACATTGTATACCATGAACGGCTGTAATTTAAAATTAAATAAAAATGGAATAAATCTATAAAGAATTGTTTAATGAATATTTTAGTATACTAACTATCACAATGCAATTTAAAATATATTATAATATGCTTTAATAAATATTTCTTTTTATCTGTTTTTTCAGATTCAAAGTTTTGAGAAAGAGTTGCAAGATTTAAAACAGTTGCAAAATTCATTACCGTCCATCAGTGTAGAAGAAGATATGGCTTCCTTAAAAGTGTTTGCATTGAATTTGGAAAACTTTCAAAAGGATATTACTGAAACTATGCAGGTGAGTTTATGATCTTAATGTCTGATCAATATGGGTACTGGAGAAGTGCATGCAGAATCTGCACAAAATTGAGCTGAACAAGAAAACATTCATTTGATGTTGTCAAGCAAATGCTGACAATTTCTAATTTAGAAATGAACATTAACATATTGACAGCAACAATATATCTGCAATAACTTTGGTAACTTTCTTGACTGTCAAAAAGTTTAGGAGGAATAGTCACAAAAATACCGTCGGAGTCAATGCATAAGAGCTTTGCTTCACTTAGCTCAATGAGAATACATGTTTCTTTGATGCATGCAAACAGAAAAATATCAAATTTCTTTAACAATACCAAAAACAGGAAAAAAATTCAACCAAATGTCATAACATTTAGTTTAATTCTATTTTCCATGGCATTATTTTTAAATGGAAACTTACATTTTCATTTATAAAAACTCAGTATACAATGATTACATGAAAATGATGTCATTTTCTTGATGCTTACAGTCATGATATTTTGTTTGTACAGAGAAAGAACTGACTCTTAAAAAAAATGGTAGCCAGCGTTCATTTCTTATATAATGTAAATCTTAGAAAATGTTACCCCTACATCTAAAGTATTAAAGCACTTAGCTATAAAGTATAGCTATAAGATATATATAGCTCTAATGTACAAACGAAATAGAAGATAAAACACAGCAACAGTTTATTTCAAGTCAGTTTAATCTCACTCTCAAAGCCTCTCATAGAAAGTGACATCATATTTAGATTGTTTTTTAATTTATTATTTTTCCCCCTGAATGTTTTCTTGAAATCGAAATTGTTGTATCATATTGAAGGTTCACATATTTTTAATGCACTTTACTTATCAAAAATGGTACTTTCTTGCCACATGCCGATAGTTAATAACCAAAGAAATTGTCAAAGATTTCACTATTTAAAGAAACCATCTTCATCCTGATTATTTCCATGTTTAAGTGCATAGTTCAATTAAGCGTCTTTTAAATGTGTGTTTTATTTATATCATTCTTTTATTTACTTATTGATGAAGTTTTAATTTTGTTATGGAATATTTGCATGAAACAAATACTGAGCTATTTACATGCTTTATGTGATATAGATCGATCTAAAAGAAAATCATGCTTGAAAATTATTTTATAACAAATAAATATCTGTAAATTGAAATAAAGGTTTCGAACAAATTGCATTTGAATGTACCTTTTTTAACACTTTCCAACCTAGTTGAAAAGTGTTTATGACTTTGGTTCGTATGGCCGTCTGCCGTCTGTCCGTGCTCTAACTCCCGTAAATATGCTCGGATTACGCTGCAATTCTTATATGTTATTTTCGTTATCTATAGCATGTTCCCTATTTCAACTGAAGTGTGTAGCACTTACAGTTTTTTTACAAGGACACTCAAAAGAATTCTGTTACATTACGGTCTATGGGGAAAAACCATTTGCGGTTTAATTAAATAATGTTTCACTATTTTAAACGCATTGAAATTTATATATATCACTAAGGTGCATTACAAGAAGCTTAATATTGAATAGGGTGTGCATAGCACTTATAGTTACTTTACAGCGACAGTCAAAAGAATTCCGTTACATTACGTCTATGGAGAAAAATCGTTTGCGGTTTAATTAAATAATGTTTCATTATTTTAAACGCATTGAAATTTATATATATCACTAAGGTGCATTACAAGAGGCTTACTACAGAATACTGTGTGTATAGCAGTCATTGTTCATTTACAGGGACACACAAAAGAATTCTCTACTGTCTGTTAACAATAATTCCTGGAAGTGCATTTTAAGTTACTGAATGTGATTTTAAATTTAACTCACTTTTCGTCTATTACTTGGTGTGTATAAATTCTGTATTTCATATACAGGGCAGCACAAAAGTTCGCGAACACATTTCCGTTTATTAACTGAAACTCCAGAAGGATAATTTTAAACTGTGCTACGCGTTTCCTAACTAAACTAAAATTTAGCATCCTATGTAGTATATATACAAATCTATAGATCATATACTGATCATATCTGAATAAAAGTATTCGGATAGTTTTCCAAATATTGTATATGTTGGAAATTCCTGAAATTAAGTTTTTAAATATGTTATGCGTTTTCCAAATTGTTTACTTAGATGTTGTCTTTCAACTTATGAAACAGTAATGATTAGTAAAATTATTTTGGAAGCGTTTGAAAGTGATACATAATCTATGCTTGACGCATGATTTTTCGTTCTTGTTTCCCTATTGGATGGTGTAAAAATTGAAATTGTGTGATCTTTAAAAGTTAATAATTTTGCAAAAAATCAAAATTAATTATTCAGATAGTTGCCATCGTCAATATCATGCAGCATTTTTCATAGAATGTTTTTGCTTTATAACATAGATATTGTCCATACTCAGTTTCTTTTGTGGCAACAGGGAAAAGAACTGGATTTAGAAATTTAAAAAGATGGTGACTTTTGACGTGAAGTCTATGGCACTTATAATCTATAATTATTCCTCAACAACACAATTTTTGTTTTTACGAAAACCATGAAAGCCTCTATCTATCACTGTGCTGAATTATACGGTTATCGACTGAATAATTTTGGTGAAGTAGAGTCACAAACATATTATTGTAGTCGCTGCATAAGAGCTTCACTTTGCTCAGCTCAGCTCAGCTCAGTGAATATTATATTAATTCTTAACTAAAATTATAATATAAAACTAAAATGCTAACTAAATTCCTTTTATTATGTGGAGTACAGCCCATTATTTGTTTGCATGTTGAGTTTTCTTCTAATCTGATACAGGACTTAACACTACAAATCCAAATATGATTTATTGATAATTCATTGTGATTAAAAAATTCTAATGGGTTGGTTTTATTATTTTATTATTGGCGTATTCGCTTCCAAATATATTTGAAACAATGGTGAGTATTCCTTCATATTTTCTTATTAATCTGCTTGCATTTAATAAGGATTTGAAACTATATAGGTTTATCAAATTATACTTTGACAATATACCTTTTACTTATCTGAATAACTGTTGACTTTTATCATATTTAAGTATCCTGTTTCTTGAAGAATTTTTTTTTAATTAACTTTTTTGAAATTGTAATCTTATCTGAATTCTACTGCTCTAGTTTTTCATTTAAAACATCTAATTATATTTTAATCAAAATTCTGAACAATTTGTTTGAAACACTTGTTTCCCTAAGGAAAAAAAAAAATCATCTTTCTAGAAAAACCTCAAATAACTGTTAAAAAGTATTTTTCCACTGAGAAATTTTTGGTAGAGGTGTACATGTGTTTATATAAATGAGTTTAATTTTGAATTTAAATTTTTTGCCCCCTATTAATTTGAATTAATCTTTTTGATGTTGCTAACATTAAAGGCATTCAGTGTGCTCTTCAACTCTTTTTACAACTAGTAAACTGTTAATATTTTCAATTTTGTTTACACATACACACACACACATATATATATAAAACACTTATGCTACAGTTTATTTTTCTTGTCTGGTACTTTGTTGACTCAATTTCTTTGCTAGACATATTCGACAGTGATAAGGGGGCGGGAAAACTTTGACTCAATCAAGCTACTCAGAATAGCTGAGTCTGGGTTATCAAATGTTTTCTTTCTTTAATTTATATGTATACATATATATATGTTACAGCCAAAGCCCATCGATAATTCTCAATTTCTTTTTCTCCACTGTTTAATTAAACATAAAAGATAACATTCAAATTTCCACAACCAACAGCAGTTTTACACTTGAATTCCATATCATAGCATAATAGCACCTTTTAATCTTTCCCAAAAGATATGAATTACTGCTTTTCTAGACTCATAAAATGTTACCAAAGTTACTTACTTCTTAAATTTTCAGCAAGAAAGATATGATGGAAACATCATTCTAATACTGCATTGGGATAGACCAGAATTTCTTGGATGCTTCAAATCTCGGAACGGAGACAGATATTTTTACAAACCCCATATTTGCATAAAACAATTAACATTAAAGTCACTGTACTATTGGAAAAGTTTGTATACTTTGAGGAAAACTTAAATACAGCCATCAAACTGTTAAAACTTATTGCATAACTGCACTACACAGAACCGAATACTCATGGAAGAAGTCTGTATAAACATAGCTGACCACAAGTGCAACTTCATGTTACTAACTTCTACGAACAACTGCACATACATTTTTAACAATATTAGGCATTTGAACTGACGTGCATGTTGGCCAATCAAAAGCGACCATGCAATTTGCATACGTTGTTTACAAAACACTTAAAAATAATTAACTTTAAATAAAAGGTGGTTGCTAAAAAATATGAAAGTACCTAAATGAAGTAAATAAGTTACCTTTTTATTAGAATAAATTAAATAAAGTTATATCTTGAAATTTTGTGAGTTGCAATCACAACAAATATGGTCAAATACGAGCTGCATTTCCTGAGAAACCTTAGCATTTAAAACCAAGAGAAATGGCCAAACATGTTGCAAATAAGTTAAAAACAAGTAAAATACATGAATTTATCCAAAAAAAAAAAAAAAAAAAAAGGGTTTTAGAAATATAAATGAAAAATAAAATAAATAAATTTGAAGGGGTGGGAGAGATAATATCCATCCAACATTAAAATTAACAATAACTACAGATTAATAACTAGTAAATCTGCAGATCAGGAGCCTCAATGTCAGCTCTGCAAGTCATCTGTTTTTTAAATCTCATTTTTGCTATCATTTAACATTGTACAATCTGCAATTACTATTTTTTCAATTGCATGCATATTTATAAGCACATAAAATTCTTCGAATGTTCCAGAAATTAGAATCATTAAATTAAACACGGTGTTATACAATGATATTCTGAAATTCTGATGAGCTGCTTATTCTTTTAATTTTTTTAAATAAATAGGTATTCATCCCTTCGTAGTCTCATTAAATTTACATTCTTTTTAATTTAAATAAAAAAAAATTTCACCAAAATAGTGCGAGTTCCTTGAATTTTATTATTTTATACTCTTTGGAATATGGTTGCTAAGCCAACGAATAACTTTAAGTGGAAAGTAAAAGTAAACACTTTTAAAAATTGTAAAAAATATGAAAATAAGATGTTTATATTTCCCGAACAGATGCAAAAACATTTTCAAATATTTTAAACAATTAATTTCTAAATTCTATTAGATTTATCGGCAAAATTTTAAAACTATTGGAAATTCATATCGAAAATTTAGCATTCATAATTTTACGTCAACATCCATTATGCAAATATTCCATTTTCATTTCAGATAAAAATGAAATTTGAAAAATCGTCTGCATCCCCATAGGAAAGCATTACGACCTAAAAAAAAGTTCTATATTTTCCGAACGGATGAACCAAATTTAACCAAAAACTGTACAGCTAATTCCGGATACCTCGCCAACATACCTACCAAAAATCAACCTAATCGGACTATTTTTACGGCAATTATCACGGAACGGACAGACAGAAACCAAAAACTTTTTGCGTCTCCACAGTGAGCCCCAACTGACGTTTTGCCAATAAACTCCACAGAATACCACAGATTATAATTTTTTCTCTATATTTATTAACTAGTCTTTCGTAACTAACGTATTTTGAACATGGGATATTTTGAAAGAAAAATATGATTTGGAAGAAGAATATTCTTTTAAATAACAAGTTTTGAAAGTGTAGCAAAATTTGACTTTATAGGTTGTGTGGTGCTTAATTACGGAGATTAAAGCTATTTATTTAGTATAGAAAAGAAAGAAAAAAAAACTCCTTTTTATTAATTTTTTTGTCTAATGTCCTTGTCCTTAAGTATACAAATTAAGGTTATTGGAGTAATTAGGAAGAAAAAAAAGGGGAAAGGGCAATGTTCATTTTGTTTATTTTGCTTCAGAAGCAAGTTATATTTATAAAATAGCCATATACAATATTCATGTAAAATACTATAAAAATATGAAGAATACATGCATGAAACCTTCCTTCCTACCGCATGCACGCCAGTACCACTTTCAGGGCTGCCATTTGCGACTAAAATGCGACTAAAAGCGACTATTTTCAGCATCAGGCGACTATGGCGACTATTATAGGCCAAAAACCATTAAAAAGCGACTATTTCAACTAAAACGCAAAAAAAGGCGACTTTTTTCAGGTTCCAGCGACTATTTTTAGTGAAGAATCGATCTTTTTTTTTCTCCCTCAAAGCGCCTGTAAAGTCATCTTCCCAAACGCACTCGGTCACCTGCCTCGCTGTTTCCTCCTTCCGTACGTACGCAAGCGGTTGCTTCTATTTGCAAATTAGGGGAGGCAGGTACTGTGCTGATGGGATCGTTTCTGAATTCCAGGGAATGTTCAAGTTTCGGCAGGAATACGGAAATTCCAAGCAGATTTTGGTCGGAGAAAAACTAGTTTGGCTTAGTAGGTGAAAATCACGTTTGGTGGTAGGTGGTTTTGGAGCCCAGAAAAGCTTGGTGTCTAGTATACATAGATGCCAACAACTCCGGAAATGCGTGGTAAAATACGGTAGTACGGAAATAACGTTGAAAATACGGAAATTGCGTCTTTTACAGCGATGCCGCGGACGCGCTATAGCGCGTAAATTACGCGAAAAATTGGAATTGGGACGCAAAAAAATAGTTCTTACGCGTCCCATGCGACGTGCAATTTTTACATGCGTAAATTCTTCGAAGAATCGCGAAATCATTTTGTCGAATAATCCGAAAAAACGGCAAATTTCGCCGTAGGATCGCGAAAAAAACGGCAAACTTCGTCGAAGGATTGCGAAAAAGGCAAACTTCGTCAAAGGATCGTTAAAAAATGGCGAATTCTGTCGAAGGATCGCGAAAAACGGCAAACTTCGTCAAAGAATCTTAAAAAAACTGGGAATTTCGTTGAATGATCGTGAAAAAAACGCGAAATTAATTCATTAAAAGATCGCGGGAAATGGCTAATTTCGTTGACAGATTGCGAAAAAAACGCAAATTTAGTCAAAGGACCGTGAAAACACGTGAATTTGGTCAAAAGGGCGTAAAAAAAAACTGCATTTTCGGCGGAAATTCGGCAAATTTTTCCACGTTTTTCGGCGAAATCACGGAAAAATGCGAATTTCGCCGAAGGGCCACGGAGAAAACGCCAACTTCGTCAAAGGATCGTGGAAAAAACTGCTAATTTCGTTGAAGGATAACGGAAAAACGTCCAATTTCGTCGAAGAAACGGCAAATTTCGTCATCGGATTGCAAAAAAACAGCTAATTTTGTCGAAGGATCGCGAAAAAACGGCAAATTTCGTAGAAAGATCGCCAAAAAACGGCAAATTTTGTCGAAGGATCTCGAAAAAACGGTAAATTTTGTCGAAGGATCTCGAAAAAACGGTAAATTTTGTCGAAGGATCTAAAAAAAACGGTAAATTTCGTCGAAGGATCTCGGAAAAACGGCAAATTTTGTTGAAAGATCGCCAAAAAACGGCAAATTTCGTCGAAGGATATCGAAAAAAAACGGTAAATTTCGTCGAAGGATATCGAAAAAACGGTAAATTTCGTCGATGGATTTCGAAAAAACGGCAAATTTCGTCCAAGGATCTTGAAAAAACGGCAAATTTGGTCAAAAGATCTTAAAAAAACGGCGAATTTTTTTTCAGAATATTTTTTTTTCCATATATTCAGAAAAAACTTCAAAACCCCGTGGAATCAATTTTCCTACACAGATTCCTAGTTTATCTTTCAAAGCTGAGGACTCTTATTTTATTCTTTATTTTGTTTACCAAGTTCATTTTCACAAAAATTTTGCAAAATTAGGTTATTTATCATTATTGATCTTCGAAATGACGCCGAACTATTAAAAAAGTATATCTTCAAAACACTCGTATGACTCCTGAAACGACTCCTGAATTGCTTAAATTTTACTCCTGATGGATGTCCAAAACTCCTGAAATGTAACTATTTTACTCCTGATGTAGTTTTTACAATGTTGGCGTCTATATTTATTAAGGAGAGTTCAGAACTGTTTACACAATTCGTAGCATTTTTTCATTCATATCATATTCATTTTTATAGAAATGTGTATTTTTTTTTATAATAAAAGTATAAAAAGTGACTTGGGCAGAAACATAAACACTGAAATAAGATGTGGACATTCATAAAGACCCTTCAGTTATTATGGAAACTTTTTAATATTGTCCTTTTTTTAGGTAAGTATGCGACTATTTTGGCTACTATTTTTGTACAAATGCTACTATTTTGGCTACTATTTCTTTCTTTGTAGGCTACTAAAGCTACTATTTTCAGTGTCTTTAGGCAGTGGCAGCCCTGCTTACTAGACCGCTTTAGATCACCACTTCAAATTTTGGCCAGGGAATTCCAGCCACTTCCAGAATATATAATGAACTTTCATGGGATTCTGATTTATGTGATGTAGTCGAATCCCAGATGTCAGTGTTGTAAAACTAAAACACAGAGGCTAGTTCTTTCAGAGACCTGACTTTTATTCTTCTTTAAGTTATGGTTCTGTAACGTAAAGAAGAAATAGGGTTATAATAATTTAATTATTTGGAGAATATTGAAAAAGGGGAAAAAGAAGAAAAGGAAAGGGGAAATATTTAAATTGAAAAAAGTGTTAAAGTATAATTTATTTAAAATATTCTTTAATAAATATTTAAATTTAAGAATTCCAGAATAAGAGAGAAAAATGAATTTAGCCAATGATAAAGAAATAGATATTAGTGAAAGTATAATGGGGGAAAAACATGGTGTAATAATTAATAAATATAAATAGTTCAATCATGGTGAAATAATAAACGATGACACATACCTGAACTAAGTCACAGCTACACTGAAATTACATATATGGCATACAATAACAGATTTTGTGATATGCTTCAAATAATTCAATGAAATTATACTTATATATCTTTTATTGTAAAATATTAAATAAATAATTTCTTTACTTTATTTGTTTTGTATTTTTATATCCATAAGATAAGGGCAGTCATACTCTCAGTGAAATTATTCATTTTTTAAATTACTCCAATTATATTTTTCAAAATTTTAATCTCTTGAATTTAAATTATTATTCATGAGCATATTTATTAATTCAACGAAATATATAAACATATAATAAGTAAATAAATTATGAGACAAGACACATTAAAAGACATTATTTATAACTAAATCATTTTATTAAATATATATAGAAATAAATATTTGATTCATGAAATAAGGGGAGGAAGGGGGAAAAATTAAGTGTACTTAACAACTAATATTATTGTCTTTTAGAGAGTGCAGAAAATTACATAAATATAAATTACAATCAAATTTTGTGGATAATTTAATAAATACAAATGAAATTTTATTAATTATGGATCTAAGATTTAATTGTGAACATATTATTTATCAATTTAATATATTGAGAATGTTAACTAGGTGAATGTATTTATGTGCAAATAAGTCCGCTGATTATGTTATAAGATTCACTTCAAAGGAACATTGTTCAATAAAATAATTTCTTATTACATTGAATCTGTAACTTTCAAGATGATCTTGAAAAATGAATTACCCTGCTTTATGTGTAAATATGTCTTCTAGACACTTCACGAGATTCAGATCAAAGTAATAATGTTCAAAAATAATTATTTTACATACTTCAAATTAAAGGTTTCAAGACGATCTTTCTAATGAAACTGATTCTTTAAGGAGACAAACAATGAATTCTCTGCTTGAGATGTTTAGTTACATCATATCAGCATCCATTACATTAGATTTATTCTTTCAATTGAAGCATCCAATGAACAAACACTTGTTGAAGATATAAAAAAAAAAATCTAGGTACATCACTAGGTGATAATATTCACGAGATTTTATATTACCTTACAACATCAATCTGGAAAAACTATCGATCAATCGCTACTTATTAAGGAACTACTATTCTCCTTTACTTGTGAGAGTCTTTCAGTTAGGATGAAGCACATCTCTTGTTTGAAACTTATTGATGCCAGCTTGCACAATATTTACTTTATGTAATTTTTTTTGATAAAATTATTTGGATATGTTAATTTTAATTACTTGATTCATTTTATATTAATATATTATAAATAGGGGATGACCAAAAGTTGAGACAGATTTCTCTATCTCAACGGTCAAATCCCTCATGAGGGAGTACAATCTTTATGTGTCCTACATGATGAAAAATCAAACAGCAAGAGAGGGAGACGCAGTGTTGCCAGATCAATTTTGGAAAAGTAGCACAAAAATTTTCAAAAGTAGCAAAAAGTAGCCCAAGGTGGAAAAAAGTGGCGCCATCTACTGATACTTTTTTCCATATTTTTTGGTAGTGGTGGTGGTGGGGGGAGGGGGATTACGCAATATTTTCCAATTTTATTTTTAAAAAGACATATAGCTAAAACACTCACAAGTTTAAGTTCAAAATGTGCTATTTGTAAAGCAGAGTTTTTTTTTTTGTTAATTTTTAGGATATTTTGAATAACCACGTTTCTACATATCTTTTCTTAATAATAATTAATGAAGCTCAAAGTATATAATAAAGCAGGTGTTGTGGTGAAAATATTTAGTTATCGTGCTGTTATTAATTTTATTTTTCATATAGTGGAATAGTAGAAAAAGGATACATTGCTCTTGAAGGAAGCAATAACCCCAATCTTCAAGAGATAGTTCTTTTTGGTCAACGTTAAAGATCAATAATAAAATTTAATAAAATAATTCATCTTACTTTAAAAAGGAGACACACAGCCGTTGTAAAGAAAACGAAGTCATTCTTGCTTTTTTTTAAATCCAAATTTCTTTATTAAAGGTCTTTAGTAGCACAATAGAAGGAAGGCTTTATCCAAAACAAATCCAGTTGGCCACTGTACCATGAGAACCGAAAGTCTTTAACTTTAGAATGGCGAAATATTAATCTAGTTGACGGCATTTAACAAGATGTACCCCAAACTTCTTGAGAATATGAAGAAGATATTTCAATTGGCAAGCTCGTTTTAATAAATTATTAACAATTGAAATCATTTAATTTAAAAATCACCGCATCAATTTTAAAAAGCTTAAAATTTAACTATTAAAAACTTTAACGAACTTAAAGAACAAACTCGGCATGAAAAATGCGAATCTCCGTACCGGAGATCGCGCCGATAAAAATAAAATTTCCTCGATCTTACATGATCAAATTTTCGAATACTTCTGACACAAAATGCCGTTGCACCGATATAAATATGACCACCACGGGGATCACACAGGTAAAATAAAGAAAGAATTAAATTGATTTGATAATTAATTATTGCCAAATAAAAATAAGAAAACTTTAGATTCCGTAGAAACGGCACTTGAACGCCGCGCCGTACATTCTATCGGCGGAAAACAGAACCAAAACATACGATGCAGTAGGCTGCGCGCATGCGCAAAAGAGATTGTCGGGCGCTCAGCAAAGCGTGGGAGAGAGGGGGAAACGCTACCAAGAGAGACAGCGCTAGGCGCAATGCAAAAAGCGTGCCGGCGAGGGAGAAGAATGACAACAGCATACTTAGTAACATAAAAATTACAGAACGGCGAATAAAAATTATGAAATTGTGATATTTCATATCACAATACCCCCAATCGCCAATTAAATTTTGGATGACCAAGAAGTGAAAAAGGTAGAAAAAATTAAAGACCTTTTTCATAAATGGGAAGACAAAATTTTGAATGCCAAAAATAAAATTGACTTAAAAATGCCAAGAAGAAAATGCAATAAACATGTACAGTGACAAAAAAAATAATACAATGAAAAGAATGTACATCAATATGACATTCATAATAAGTATACAAAATTTACTGTATACAAGTCATAAAAATAAGTCCCATTGCAATTAATAGCAAAGACAGGCACCTTCCTTGTAAAATGATCTCAACAATAGTATTTTTAAGTAATCAAAAGTCAAACATATTCTTTTCAGCTACAAAGAGATCATACATCAAAATTGAAACCAGCTGCAGCAATATAAAATGAGTCAGTAATTTCTTTGTGCCGACTTGTCTAGACATATATAATAAAAAAGTTACAATCTAAAGCAACAATTATTCAATAAAATTTCTAAATTTTACTTGCCTAGGACTTTTAACATAGAGTATATGAAAATTTTACTCTAATAAAATATCAAATTCATTCATAAAATAATGCATATAAAATTCATTCTTAAAAGCAATCCAATCTAAGGACTTAAATTCATAATTAGACCCAAAAAAATATTTTTTAACTTACTTTTCCTTTGAGAAGGTCATGTATTGCAATACCTATAAATTTGTCATTCAATTCATATGAAAATTTCTAAGTAATCAATAAATAATTGCATATAATACTCTGAAGTGCATAAATAATAATCACTCAAAAAAAAATTACATGAACTAAGACATAGTTGCAACAATTGTGAGAAAAATGTCAACATTATGGTAAGTTTGTCATAAATATCATAATTAGTTGGTTTTTATAAAAATTTTTAACTATATATAACAAATAATATTATTCAAGTTTTAACCAACATATAATTCACTTAGACAAAATACTCGATAAATTCTTTGAAATACACAAATCTTTCATTAATACTCAATAATCAATTTTCTTCAGTACATTCAATAAAATTTCTATACAACTTTTTCTTTTTCCTTTTTTTAAAAAAAAAAAAAAAAAAAAAAAAAAAAAAAAAAAAAAACACAATTTTCTAATACCATGGTTTTATTTATTTATTTTTTTTCCTTAAAGTTAAAAAAAAAATGTGAGAAAATGTGAAAAAGGTGAGGATCCTCAAAAAAAATTAAATTTTTAACCTTTAGTCTTCATTAAAAAAAGACAAGTTAAAAAAAAAATGACACTTTCATGGGAAGAAAATAAAAACACAGTGCACCTTTTGTAATGGACATAATTATCATCCAGAAATATACATATATATTGTTATTGAGAACAAGAATGCAGAAAAATTGGCTATTGTAAAATATTAATATGTATAACCTGAATCTACATAACTCACATAAGTGCTAATAATGCTAGCCATAGAAACTATCAGCAGTCGTGCAAATTAAGCAAAATCAAAATATAAATATACATTTGTTATAATTTACAAAAATACACTAATAGCCCTGGTACACAACCATCAGTAAATCAAACAAATGCAAAATAAAACAATCAAACCTACAAAAGAGACAATAGCGATCTCCAAAACCATTGGCAATTGTGTACATCTGATAATATTGAAGCTATATAACTATTGCTGTAAAAAAGGAATTATTGCAGATGAGGGATGAGTATTGTTCAGCCACTTACAAACAGTGAGATGTGGTAGTGATAGTCAATAAATCAGTTTTTAATAACTCCCACAGTACATCTCCTTTAAAATATATTATCTGCTAGTAAAAAATGTTTGCAGAATAACTTTTGCAGATTTATGGCACACTGGTGGACACTATGGCATTGAAATCACAGCAATTTGGCCACAATTACTTATGATGACGCACCATAATTTAAAAAAAAATGAAGACACAATTGGGAATATTTAGCACCGAAACAAAACACTATGACACACTTATTTTTCTTTTTTTTTTTTTTTTTTTTTTGTAGATAAGCTGAGTGACTTGGGTTAACACTGAGCATTCACCATCACATAAGGCTTAAGACACAATAGGGAAAATTTGTTGACATGATCAGGAACAGTGGTTCCATGATATAGAAGATAATGCACTATGAGGTGGCTCTTAGGAAACAAATTAAGATGCTGGAAAGAACACTAAGAAGCCTATGCATATGCAGGAGCATTCAAAATAAATTTGTAGACACAAGATAATAATATTTGAATGCAAGGTAGACACAAATGAGGAATAGTGACTTTGAAGTCACATAGGTCACATGCACTTGAGATTCTTAGTAACAAATATATATTTTGAAGATTCACCAAAATGATATATATATATTTGACATATTTGGCAGAAAACTTCTTTTAAAAACAAAGCGCTGTTAAATATACTAAGACTTAGTGCTTCTTGTAATAATGCATATAACTAAATAATTCTTTTTTTTTTTGTTTATTCACAAAAAATGATTAATTCATCTTCTTAAAAAAATATTCATAAATTGAATAAAGCGAGGCGTATGTAATAATTAAAAAAAAAATTGGGTTATATAAAATAAATAGGCACTGTAATTAAATATTGAAATAATTAAAAATATAAATATTTTTCTTATCTTGAGAAGGTACTTCAAAATGTTGCAATAAAATTCTGTAAAATTGCAAAATGATTCCAGTAGTAGATAAGTTAGCAACTTTCACAACATGAGGATACAGACTGCTCACATGAAAAAGGCCAACAGACACACTTCCATAATCAGGTTTTGCAACAGAGGGTAGAAAAAGATATACTATTGCAAATAGGCACAGCTGTAAATTTGTAACACTATAGATCTATGATGAGGGAGAAACAAGTTCTACAAGATGAAGAGGACTGACGAGGAGCAATCACACAGATATATTGCCTATATGTGAATGGCGACCATCAACAATCACTTCAACTCGCAAAAGAGTGCAAATAAGTAACTTTTTTTTTTTTTTTTTTTTTTTTTTTTAAATCGCCATAATACTTGCAAACTGTAGCAAAGGTCATACAATAATGGATATATTGGCACACTCTGAATGACTACTTCACTAGGTAAGCAAACAGCAGATGAAGAAAACTTGCATTGTTTTTAATATATAGACTGCAGGAACACAATTGAGAGGATGGTAAAATATATTCTATTGAGGCATGATTAACAGTTATTGTAGAAACAGGAACACAGATGATTCAGGATTGAAGAATATTTAAAGAAAGTCTTCTCCTCAAAATCGAAAAATAACGTCATTCTCTTTATTTTTATTTTTGTAATGACGTGAGAAGTAGACGAAAAAGAAAAAGAAAAAAATAATAAATATGATGCAGTACGAGCATTGCCATAAAATTAAAACATTTTGAAGCAAGTAAAATAATTTTTAAATCTATGAATCTGTAATTAGTTCCAAAGTGAAGACATCATGAAAATAATTCTGAGAACAGGTTTTCAATATAAATACAGTTCTTATAGAATGTTATTAAATATTGTTTGTACACCAATATAAAAAATGGCATAGTAGAGAATTTAAGAAATATTATCTTCTATTGAGAAAAAAAGTTTAGCATGTATAGAAGCATGAGAATTCCCAATCATTTCATGTAGGATAAGAAGCAACTACTAAACAATCAAAGAACTTCAGCTTCCGTTAGAAAAAATATTAGGAACAAGATTAATATCAAGATTAAGCTGAGAACACTTTATTGAAATAAAATGATGTCAAAAGCACACTTTTTTTTAAAAATTAGAATAATGCTTCAATAATAAATGCATATCAAATTTGTAATTTATTTTTTTTATTTTTAAGTGCCATTAAAAAAATATTTTGTAACCCAAAAACCATAGCCTCATTAAAGAAATAAAATTTGTTCTGAGAACAAGTAATCAATATATCATTTTAATATCTCAGGAATAATTCAATAACTTCATAAAATATTTTTTTATATGCATCAAATTTATTAATTCATTCTTGATTTCATTCATATAATAATATTGCAGTGTGAAAAAGATAAAATTTTAAGAAATAATTTCTCAAGTATTCCAAGATACCATCATATTTTATCAAAAAAATAATTCATTCATTATAAATATTATAAAATCAAAGCAGCAATATAAATTTAAATTCTTGCAAAATTTTAAGAACAAGATGTGTAAAAATAATCTATTGCAAATATAAGAATACTAAAGCAGCATTTAATATATTGTCATACATGAAATTGTAGAATATTCTTTCAGAACAATTCTTCTTAAAACGAAATATTTCTTCAAAATTGAACAATCTTATTATTTAAATTTGGCATAAAACATAGTGACACACAGCATATCGGCACCATATGTGGTGAAAATATTTAGTTATCGTGCTGTTATTAATTTTATTTTTCATATAGTGGAATAGTGGAAAAAGGATACATTGCTGTTGAAGGAAGCAATAACCCCAATCTTCAATAGATAGTTCTTTTTGGTCAACATTAAAGATTAATAATAAAATTTAATAAAATAATTCATCTTACTTTAAAAAGGAGACACACAGCCATTGTAAAGAAAACAAAGTCATTCTTGCTTTTTTTTAAATCCAAATTTCTTTATTAAAGGTCTTTAGTAGCACAATAGAAGGAAGGCTTTATCCAAAACAAATCCAGTTGGCCACTGTACCATGAGAACCGAAAGTCTTTAACTTTAGAATGGCGAAATATTAATCTAGTTGACGGCATTTAACAAGATGTACCCCAAACTTCTTGAGAATACGAATAAGATATTCCAATTGGCAAGCTCATTTTAATAAATTATTAACAATTGAAATCATTTAATTTAAAAATCACCGCATCAATTTTAAAAAGCTTAAAATTTAACTATTAAAAACTTTAATGAACTTAAAGAACAAACTCGGCATGAAAAATGCGAATCTCTGTACCGGAGATCGCGCCGATAAAAATAAAATTTCCGCGATCTTACATGATCAAATTTTCGAATACTTCTGACACAAAATGCCATTGCACCGATATAAATATGACCACCACGGGGATCACACAGGTAAAATAAAGAAAGAATTAAATTGATTTGATAATTTATTATTGCCAAATAAAAATAAGAAAACTTTAGATTCCGTAGAAACGGCACTTGAACGCCACGCCGTACATTCTATCGGCGGAAAACAGAACCAAAACATACGATGCAGTAGGCTGCGCGCATGCGCAAAAGAGATTGTCGGGCACTCAGCAAAGTGTGGGAGAGAGGGGGAAACGCTACCAAGAGAGACAGCGCTAGGCGCAATGCAAAAAGCGTGCCGGCGAGAGAGAAGAATGACAACAGCATACTTAGTAACATAAAAATTACAGAACGGCGAATAAAAATTATGAAATTGTGATATTTCATATCACAGGTGTGAATCACTTTAAGAAAATACATAATAAATTATGAAAAGTTCTATTGGGAAAAATTATTTAAAATTATCAATTTTGGAAACAAAATTTTTTCTATGTTAGACATTGAATTGCCAAATGTCATTTTATAGAACATCCAAAGAAATTTTTCTTCTAACAATGCAAAAAGTACAAACACCTATTGTGTACTAATCTGCATCCACGCCCACGGGACAAAAATACAAAGACAAACCATCAATCAGACAAATGTAGGGAGATATTGAAATTTCTGAAAGCTACTGAAAAAAAAAACTGCCAAATTTTTGCCAATCGCTTTGGGTTTATAGGAATAGTTCCCATGTGAAATCAGAACAAAACTAATTTCTCATGCTCCTTCTATATTGCTCTTCATAGTAATGTAATCAACTAATTAAAATAATGTAAAGATGAAAAAAATAATTTAAAAGAGTGTTTACAATTTTTTTATCCATAAATATTTAAATATTAGGGAAAAAAGGGGGAGCAGGGGGAAGCTAAAAGTAGCCAATTGTAGCCCAATTTTTTTCTTTAGTAGCCCAAAAAGTAGCAAGTAGCACAGTTTAAAAAAATAGTAGCCTGGAGTGTTGAAAAGTAGCCCGATTCGCTACTTGTAGCCCGATCTGGCAACACTGGGGAGACGTTATACGAAATTTCAAACCTTGAGCATGGCCTGCAATCTCAAACCCTGAGACGTTCCTACTTACAGCCAATCAAAAAACTTGTAGTCAATCACGAGGGTAAAATTTTCCCATCATTCCCTACCTCTCACTTCCAGAACGATAACGAAAACCGTGCAAAACATTTCTGTTCTTGCGATTGGCAATGATGAAAGAAGTTTTATTGAATATTTGAAGCGGGGGAGTCAGGCAAAGTCATTGATATCGTTAGTGATACTGTTTTACGTTTAAAAGGGAGTTTATTTGGAGAAAAAAAAAAAAAAAATTGAATAGAATAGCGTTAAGTTTTAAAGGAATGAATAAGAAAGGGAATTCTTAACTGAGAAGGGAATATGAAAATTAATGTTTAGGATCAAAATATTATTTAAGAAAACCAATTTTAAATTGAGGGAGGGAATATAAAAATTAATAAATAAAATTGTAATAATATTTGAGACAAGAATTTTTTAAATGGGAAAATTATAATTTAAGATTGAAATTAAAAATATTAAATGATTTAAATTTAGAATAATTAAAACATGCATTTTAAATATTTAAATTAAGTGAAAGTTCGTCCCATGGTGTAACAAGTTTTTTTTAAGTTAGACCTGGTGCTCTGAGAGTCTGCAAAATTATTGGCAGATTATTATTGGATAAAAGTTCGCTTCAGGTTGTGTTATCTGTTTTTATTTTTCCACTTCTAATTTTTCCCAGTAGAGGGCTAGGGGTGTTACAGTTTTAATGATTAGATTATAATCTTTTGACATCATATGTCATCCTTGCATAAACTCTTGGGCATCACTCTGCACATCTTGACTGCAGAAAAAGGAGGATGGCACTGAACTCACCACTTTTTCCCTTAAAGTTGGGTAGAATATGGAGTCCGGAAGTAATAATAGTTGGACTGAAAAAATAACATATTAGAAGCAGCTTCAAATTTGAGCATTAGATTTTAAAGTTTGAAAAATTTAGAAAAGAAATTTAGGAATTTAGTTTAAATTTTGAATTTAAAAAAAACCTTTATTTTGTTATCTTCCATATATCTATGTATATAAATGCAGGGAAATAATAATGAACTGTAAGAATTCAAATTGACGCATGTATATTTAACTGTGCGGATTTACTTTCAGTATTATGTTAAGTACTGTATCAATCTATTATAATATTCGATTAATTTATGATAATATTCGATTAATAAAAATTGTATGCTTAAGTGTAATTGTGGTGTTTGTTAATAATATCTGTTTAGAAAATAAGCATAAATTTATTGCATTTTATAACCATATGGTAATATATCTAACCATATCTGAATGCTTTAAATAATAATGATAAGTAAATATTGATTAACACTGTAAAGAGTGTCCCAAAAATCAGACGGGTGCTGAACGCCTTAAGGTGGTGGTTTCGAACCAGGTACACATGGTAGATTAGTTGGGGGGGGGGGGTATGCAATAATAATGTTGCAAATGACAGAAAACATGCACACATGCATTGTTTGATTCTTAAATTCATGTTTAATTCAGTTGTTAAATTTAATTACTTTTATATAATATGGATGGCGCTGCAACGGCAGTATAAAAATATCACTATGAGTTGGGGAAAATATTTCCTTGAGTAGTTGTGAATTTTTCGCTTGTATATTTGTGTTCAAGCATAATGATATGATATGTTCTAAAATGTTTCATAGTGAATTAAATAGCTTTTCATCAGCAGACTGTTATGTTTGTGTGTTTTTAAAATACCAGCTTACAGTTCATTATCAAGAAATCATACACACACACAAAATTAAAAATGAAAGGTTTTAAAAAGGCTTAAAATTAAAAGTTGGAAGGTTAAAATTTATTGCCTTTCACAAGCACAGAGCTGGTCAAAAGAACATACTTGTTTTATACATATGTTAAAAGTATATGTTGCAACAATCTTCATGCAGCTCTTGATTTGAAATTGCACTTTTCTTAAGTTGAACAGAATTAAAAAAAAAAAAAATAATAATTCCATGAAACAAGTTCAAGGATTGCAATGAAATGATAAGATCCACATTTGAACAATTGCTTATGAATAATCATACGAACTAACTTTCCATTTTTTTTTTCAAGTCAAATAAGCATACTTTGAAAATGAGAAAATTTGTTTAAAAAAACATGTCTTGTTTTTAGATAGTACTTTTTCAATTTAATTTATTCTATAAAATTTCTTGTTCAAAATGATTTGGGGAAAAAGAAAAAAAATAGGTTGGCAGGTATAAATAATTATGAAGTTTCACCATAAATTAATGTGGTTAAGAAATACTTTAAGCTGATTTTATTTGATTTGTTGTTCAGCTGCGAATAAAATTTTTTAAAATATAATGTAACATGTAAGATTATATATATATCGCCAAGTTAATTTGAGTCATCTGATTATTTAGCTAACTAAAGAATTACTAACTATCATAAATAATATGTTTTTGGTTAGAGGTATGGGTGGGGGAGAGTTTATGAGAAGAGAGGTACTCATTAATGAAAAGTTTAAGCAAGTAGTATGAAAAAGAGGAAAGGTTGGAAATCACTGCCTTAAACCACTGTTCTAATTATTTAAATTGGATTTTTTTTTCTTTTACTAGCAATGTCATTTAAACATCAGTAATTAATAACCTTATTATAATTGAGGGTTTAATAAAAATGTGCATTTTCTAAATTTCTTGATAATGTTAAATTTACTTTGAAAATTCCAAGTATGTAGTATGTGTAATTTTTCTATTTTAGTCTCTCAGCAGTGACATATATACTTTGAAAAATGTTCTTTTGGAAAGTTTTGTTTTGTTTGAGGAAGCGTCTTCCAGAGAAAGGAGGAGAAATGATCATTCTTACATTACGATGCTGAAAGAGCGAGCCTTAGATCCAATAACAGCACGACGTATGCAAAAGATCCACCAACTTTTTCAATACTTGAGCACTCAGCTGCAAGAAGTTAATAACAAGTTAGATCGAGACTGGGTTCGTCACATGCCAAATAAGGAAAAAATGTTAAGGTATGATTTTTTTCCCTCTATATTATTCACTATCTTTTTTTATCTTTCATTGTTTCAAGATGTAAAGAGGAGTTAGAACTAGAGATTGACTGAAACAAGTTTTTCAGGCCGAAACGGAATTTTTGTCCAAGTATTGAACAACAATTCTCAGATAAAAGTTTTAAACTATTAATGTATGCACACATGCAAAGATGTTAATTATTCACAAACATGCATACCTGTATACAAAGATACTTAATCACGTGCCTATAGTTTTTTAAAAGCAAAAACGTTATTTAATAGTTATTATTTTTAAAATCGCTAATTACAAGCATTTATTAATTATTAGCTATGCTGTTATTTTTAAGTGACAAATTTTCAGAGTTTCAAAATGCCTAATATTTAGCTTTCAATTTGATCTTTTTTAAATGATGCTTAAACCACTTCTGAACCAGCATGCCATACACAAATTTTATTCGATTGACACCATTTTTCTTTTAATAGTAATCTTTACTTATTTAACCAGAAAAATTTTGCTATTAAATAAGATAAATATTACTTTATAAAATTACTAGTGCTCAAAAAATGTATTGTATGAATCTTTTGAGGACATATATATGAAATCTTGGTCCCTGAAGGGATTAAAAAAGTCATAGCATATCCATTCAGGAAGAATAAAGGGGAAGAGGGGAAATAATAGCAATTTTCAATTTACAATTATTATTACTTCAGTAGAAATTAAAGAATATTTCTGTAAGTTTAGATGCACTTTAATATTAAAAGATGAAGATATTCAATATATTTTCAATATATATATACAGTCAAACCTCGTTAACACGAAATTGAAGGGACTGGGAATTTTTTTCGTGTTATCTGAAATTTCGTGTTAACCGTCATAATAGTGGCGCCATCTATGTTAGATACAAAAACTATCAGCAGATGATAGTCTTTGTTCGCTGTCTATAGGGATTAGCCTATCGATTTCAAGTCGTGAGTACTGGCTTAGATGATTCAAAAATAGAGATTTTGATTTGCATGACAAGGAATGTCTTGACTAGGGATGCACCAAATATTCAGTATCTATTCGGTATTTGGCCTATTCGGTCTGCCGAATATCAAAGTATTCGGCCTGTCGAATACTTAAAAAAACTTTTTTAAAACCCATAATTTCTATTTTGAACTGACAATTAATAAAGATATTAAAAATAAATTAGAAATAAAATTATATTTCAATAAAAGAGAATGCTGCATTTTACATTATCAGACCTGCCAACCTATGAAAATGAGAAATAGTAGCACACCAAATTCAAATTTATCTGAAGGTTGGTTGGTTGGTTGGTGGCTGTTTTTTTACACTGCAAATTTTAAGCTAGCAAATCAGGGGTGATTCAGATTTAAAAAAAAAATTCTGAAATTCACAGCAAATTTTCTGAAAAGTTACAACAGAGGCGGGGGGGGGGGGGGGGGGGGGGGGGGGGGGGGGATCCACTCCCGCCACTTTTTTTTGCATCCCTTTGACGAAATTTGCATTTTTTCACGATCTTTCGGCGAAATTTGCAGTTTTTTCGAGATCTGTTTATAAAATTTGCTTTTTTTTTCGCAGTTTTTTTGATGAAACTTGCCATTTTAGGCGATTTGTTGACAAAATTTGCCGTTTTTTCGGGATCTTTTGACGTTTTTTGCAATGTTTTTGACAAAATTTGCCGGTTTTTCGCGATTTTCTGACGAAAGTCACGTTTTTCCCGCGATCTGTTGACAAAATTTGTTGTTTTTTTTGCGATCGTTTGACGAAATTTGCCGTTTTTCGCAATGCTTATGACGAAATTTGCCGTTTATTCGCGATCTTTTGCCGAAATTTTCCGTTTTTTGCAATGTTTTTGACGAAATTTGCCGTTTTTTAACGATTTTCTGACAAAAGCAGGGATGAGATTGACAGAAAAGCTGAAAACTGCGCGAACGACATTTGAGCAATAATTATGAATTTCAAGCGCAACGAATATTATAATTGCTATTAAAAAATATATATTTTAAATAAAATAGTAAATATAATATAAAAAATCGTGTTTCTACGGCAAACTTTCGGTTAGAATCGTGTTTTTACGGCGATCTTTCGGCTAAATTCGTGTTTTTTCAGTGATCTTTCGGCTAAATTCGCGTTTTACGGTGATCTTTCGGCTAAATTCGCATTTGTACTGCAATCTTTCGGCTAAATTCGTGTTTTTTCAGTGATCTTTCGGTTAAATTCGCGCGATCCTGTGACGAAATCCGTCCTTTTTCGCGCGATCCTGCGACAAATTTTGCATTTTTCTCGAGTGATCCTCTGACGAAATTCGCGTTTTTTTTTTTTCAGAAAATCGTAGTTTTAGACAGATTTTCGTAGCATCGTAGTTTGTGGTTCAAAATCGTAGCAACTACGATTTTTTCGTAGCAGTTGGCAGCTCTGCATTATTTATTCGCTGTTTGAAAAGTGTCACTTAAGAAAATTAACCATTAATGATGACCTTTATAGGAATTAATGAGGTTCAAATAAATGCAAGTTCCTGAATATTGTCTTGTAAATAATCTGTTTCTTGCTTTTTTTCAAACATCATGTTTCTGAACAAAATGGAAAAAAACTTTCACAGGTGATAATAGACATCAAGATAAACAATTTTTGTCCAAGAGACCAGAATCGCAACACGCTTATCCAATCAAAAATAAAGTGCATCTCACTCCAGGTCAAATTTGAATTTTCGTTTGTTACTTTAATAATATTGAAGATATTGTAACTATATTTTCAACATAGTTACTTTGATTTCTGTGAATCACGATAAGTACTGGAAATTTCCACCATTCATATCTAAACAACACTGATCAATACAAAACCGAATATTCGTTGTTCAAAGGTAATGAATGCTCTGTATATGGTGGGATCAAAAGGTTGTGGTCTAGTATGAGTCTTGGTGAAACCATTACTGGGAGCTGTTACTGCCAATAATTACTGCAGCGTAACCGAGAATTGAAAGAAAAATAACCAACTACACTAAAATAAACAACAAAATGATTTTCAATGTCAAGGAAACTGTATAGTTAGCATCTTGGATGGGATGTTGTAACCCACCTGTCGTATTCACCAGACATTGTTTCTTCTGATTTCTACTTGTTTTGATTTATGCAGAACCACATTTCTGACTGGAACTTCAATTCTTTTGAAGGTATCAAAATGTGACATGATTCATCGATAACCTCAAAAGATGAGTTTTTCCCCCCAAGGAACCACTTTACACTACAAAAATAAGGAAAAAAGTTGTAGCTAACAGTGGACAATACTTTGAATAACATCAGGCATATGTTTAGGAAAATTTTGGGTTCTTCGAAAGACCCTTCACAAATTCTTTCACCTTGAAACAGGACCATTTGCAAAATGTTTTGCCTTAAAAGAAGTATGATATTACTGTCACACTGTTTTTATTATTGTTTGTTTTATTTGGTGTGTCTGTGCTGTTATTTAGCGGGAACACACTATTGACATTTCACCCCTTCATGGAGCCGGCGATTTCATCGTTTCTCCAATTTCACTGCTAGGTTGCATAGGAAGCAGTGCCTTGCATCTTCTCTCTTTGATGCCATTCAGTCATTTGATCTGTGCATGCGCTCATGCCGTGTTTTGCCTTATCTCTGAGTGAGTGGTTTCTGGTTATGGTTTCATTTCGTTTTTGGCATGATCGGAGGTGTGGCTTTTGTCAGCGAAGCATATTAGTGTTCGCCTTATTATTCTAAATTAATTTAATTTGTTTATAGTTATATCTTCAACATATAATTAACAAATCCCTTCAAAAAATTACTTTCTTTAACTTTTAGAAACCTCAGTTTATTTGTATATATACAGATACAATGAATTTTTTATTAAGAAAAAGAAGAAATGTTTTTGATGATGTAATACTTTGCTGTTGTAGCAGGCATGAGTTTTCATTTTCAGAACTTGAAACTTGCATAATATGCCGAATTGCCGTTTTTATTGTTCTTAAGGTCCAGAAATGTGATAAAAGTTCGTGAAGTAATTCAGTGTATTTTATTTTTTAATTTAAAGAGTTCGCCTTGCCAATTTAAATTCTTCAGTATTTTCTAAGACTTTCATCATATCATATGCCAAATGCCAAAATTTAAATTATTCTGTGAAATCTTCAATGAAATCTCTTTTGAATGGAATACAGTGACCTATCCAATTCCGATGACAATGAAGATTTGATTAACCACAATTTGCTTGTCTTCAATATAGCGTTCAGTTATTGGTTTCCTCACCTTTAAGTAAGATGTATTATTTAATTAATATTATTATTTCTCTCCATGCTACAAAGTAACTTTTGACCAAAATAACTACATCATGATTGCATTTAGGATAATTGCTCCTGATGTTCTTGAAAATACTTCACAATGCTGAATAATTTAGTATATATAGTGTATGGAAATATTTAAATAAATATTTCTCTCAACTGCTGTTCTCCCACCAACAATATATACACTAGTGTCCAGAAATTAAGGGGCAGTGACCAATTTCAGACGTTTCATCGAATATCTTACTGAAACTCGTGAGGAAATGCCGGAACGCCCTTGAACTTTGAGGATGTAAAGAACATGTTTCACTTCATGTTTTTCAATGAAGATTTTGTCGAGAGGACAATTAAGGGGGGGGGGGGGATAATAATTTTAATAATAAAATAATATTTTCGATCACCCAAGTAACAGAAAATAGTAAAAATGGTCTGTTAGTGTAGCAAATGACTATGCAGGTCCTGTTCAACATTTGTTTGCATTTGTGTAAGCATAGCACATATATTCGTGAAGATGTTAATGTTTCTATGAAAACTTCAAAAGATTTTTTTTTGTAGTATGCAGAGTTTTCAGCCGAATTTAATACCGCTTTCCAAAAACTTAACAAAAAATCGTAGAAATAGTATACTGTGATTAAAATATTAATATATTGAATATTTGATGAGATATAGGTATTTTTATGAAATAAATTTTAACTGTGTATGGGACTTATTTATCAATTTATTAATTATTGCTGTAACTTTTGGAGTTTTCACGATATTTCACTGGTCTTTTTATATGATTTCTGCAGTAGTATTGACTATCAAATCATGACAAAAAATCTTTGCTGAAGTTCGCACATGCACAGTTAAAATTTATTTCATAAAAATACCCATATCTCATCAAATATTCAATATATTAATGTTTTAATCACAGTATACTATTTCTATGAGTTTTTGGAAAGCAGTGTTAAATTCAGCTGAAAACTCTCCATGCTATTAAAAAAAAACACTTTTGAAGTTTTCACAGAAACGTTAACATCTTCACGAATATACGTGCTATGCTTACACAAATGCAAACAAATGTTGAACAGGACCTGCATAGTCATTTGCTATAGTAATAGACCATTTTTACCATTTTCTGTTACTTGGGTGATCGAAAATATTATTTTATTATTAAAATTATTATCCCCCCCCCTCCCGCCCCCTAATTGTTCTCGCAACAAAAATCTTCACTGAAAAACATGACGTGAAACATGTTCTTTACATCCCGAAAGCTGAAGGTCATTCCGGACATTTCCTCGCGAGTTTCAGTAAGATATTCGACGAAACATCTGAAATTGGTCACTGCCCCTTAATTTCTGGACACCAGTGTACATTTTAACACCACAACAGGATTCTTCACAAAATTCCTTGTCTTAAATATAGATTTTTCATAAAACTTTTCCATCACCAAACTGAACTTTTTACAAATTTAATCATTTTTAAATAAAATCTGATCTTTGCAAAATAGCTGAATTTGCCAAATAACCTATTATTTATTTTTTTACACAGAAATACAGTATCTTGTTAAAAATAAACAGGTACCTGCATATAATGATAATTTTAAGTTCACAAATTTACGATTCAGGTTTTTCACAAATATAAAATTTTTTTCGCAATTTTACAAAAACAGGACCCTGTGAGAAAAATCTAGACAGACCCTGAACATGTACTTATCATTTTTGTTTTAAAATAAACATTATTTTTACAAAAGAAATCCTTTAAAATTAAGTGTAATATCCAATACAACTCTTAAGATCTTTTAACACCATGAAATAAGGGAAAAGCACAGCATGTTCCAAAAGAAATTAGTCTTTCTTCATCAGATGTAAAAAAGACCTGCTAGCACTTTGAGAGCAGGAGCTTTGCTATACATCATGGTATTGTTTTTATATCTTTTCATAGTGGGAATGCAAACTTTACCAATATAGATTGTAAATTTAGATGTTGGAAGAATTCTTGAACAATAAACCTAGCATCTTAATGTATCTGATTTTAAACTGAATGGCAATTTGGTTTTCTAAACTGCTTTATCTCCTAAAAATCAAATATCCATTGCTTCTTTACAACTAAACCAAAAAAAAAAAAAAAAACAGGAGTCTTTTTTCCTGATCTTATGTTTATTGTGTTGAATATAAATATGTCCATTGACTTAAATTACATTTCTTTCTCAAAAATTGTTTGGTTCTATTCTTGATAAGTGATTTGTTATGTTGCTTGACATAAACACACAGCTTGATCGAAATTAACTGTGTAATCAAGGCCAAATTTGCTGTTAAATACTTTTGTTTGTTCATGAAATTCTACATTTTATTCTGAATTTCATTTTATTCATTTTTGAAAGAAACAAAAATACTCCATTTATTGCTAATGTGTCTGTTAAGTTTGGCATACCTAGTTTCAGATGTATTTAAAACTGAGTACCGTTGTGTAAATGTAGTACCATGTGGACATAAAGGGACAACTCCTACAAAATATGCATAGAAAATAATAAAAATCATTTTGAAGGTTTGTCACACTTCTTGGAATAATAATAATAAAGATAAAAATGTATTATGTCTTATAATTGCTGTATGACTTAAGAAGTTATAATAGACATGGTCAATACAGGGCAGTCATTGACCTGGGAAACCTGGAAAATATCGATATGTCATTCAGAACATATTTGGAAAATGTTTAGAAACTAATTTTGATTTTCATTATATACAAATTATAGTAATCTGAAGTGAATAAAAATTGTAAATTGTACAACAAATCTCATAAAATAAATCTTAGAAAACAAGCTATTTCACAGGATAATAGATTCCTGGCAAGCATGCGATAAGGAAATTGTTTTCAAATGCTCTTTTTCCCTTCTCCTAAGAGTGGGGAGATGAAAACTAATGTTTAAACCTACCAGAATAATAATAAAAAAAACTTCACACAGGATAATGGATCTTGTTGCACAGAAGAATTTTGAAAATTAACACTTGCCAGAAGAGGGCTAAAAATTCTTTAGATGGGAAAAATACAAGTGTTAAAAATTCTCCAGATAGATAAAAGAAAAATGTTGAAAATTTTCCAGAATTTTTAAATTTTCTTGCAAAATTTACATAAAGAGAAGAAGACAGGACATGTACTGTCATTTTTTAAATTTGAATAATTTCATAGTTTGATATTTTATTAATACTTATTATTTTAGTTTTTTATAAGACTGTAATAATAAAATTACAGCCACTAAAATTTTTGTAATGTGGCTCATCATCATTTAATAGCATGCTCGTGTTTATTTTTTAAGTATAATGTTATATATATTAATTAAGAGTGTATGCATGTGTACAATATTAAGGCATTTTTATTGGTTATAATTAATATTGCCTGTTGGTCTGGATATATAGAATTTGTGATTTATTATAATTAAAAAATATATTAAATTTAGAAAATGTAAAGTCAAGTCTGTTTTTAAATAAATTGAAGTTTGATTACCCTGTGATGGGATTTTTAGTATCCACTTTACTAAATTTTAACTGTATGTATAAAAATGGAATTTTAGAAGGAATTATCAATCATTATCTGGGAAATTTTTACCACTAATAGGGAAATATCAAGGAATAAATTATCCAAGAACTCTGAAATAAGTATTTGTGACTTTCTCGCCAGTCTTTATTATGACAAAAAATTATTATTATACTAGATGAAACTTCATCGAATATGACAGGTAAAACAAAAAATAATAATAACAATAAAGTTAAAAAAAAATTGTTATGTTTACTGAACAGTCTTAGCAAGCATCATACACACATATGAAATAAATGTTCAAAATTAGCAGTATATTTTGAATTTATTTATTTGTTTTAAAGATAAAAAATTCTTGGACTAAATTTCGACGTTAATTTTGCATGACTGGAGTTCATGCTAAGGATTAAGTTTCCATAATCAGGTCCACTGCCAATTGGCATCTTTTAGCAAATGTGGCTTGGTACAATAAAGTAGTTGTGGCAACCCTTTAATAGTACCCACATTTACTTTAATCTGTTGTTATTAACATTGCTTGTGTTTGAGAGCAACCCTACATGGTGGAACTGATTATAGGAAATTAAATATTAACAATATTTGCAAGAATGTGGTTTAAAGTGAATAAAGCTGCCTATAATACTGTAAAATATATATAAAAAAGCTACATAAAAGCAATATAAGCAAGATTATAATCTAATAAAAGATAAAATGTTTGTCACAAATATTCACTTCTAGTTGCATTAATACAGTTAATTTTGCACCAAAACACAGTAGCTAAAATGCACCATTTGACTTGGACCAAAATTCGGAAGATTTTTAGTTTTGGTTAATATAATTTTTGAATAGGGACTTTTATAAATTTAGCCAGTAGGCTCCAATTTGGCCTTGTTCATGCTGCATTTTATGTGCCATGTTTAATAATATCTCACCAGGCATTGTTAAATTTGGCAACAAATTGCAAATGCTTCTGTGTAAGTTAAGTGTATGTCGTGGAGGAAGATAGATGGAGGGGAAAGTAACGTTGAAATTTTACAATACAGTTTTTCTCCTTATAGATGGCGCCACGGTAAACTGAAGGCTATCCTAATCTGCTTTTGCAATGCTTTTCAATGCGAAAAGCATTCATTTTTTAAATGTTTTTGATTGAAAATTTGAACTTTAAAAAAGTCAACCAAGTGGAAATTTCATTAAATAAAGTTTTCTTCACACCATGCATATATTTTAATAGATATTTGGCGTTTCGATTGCTTTTTATAACTCTTTAAATAAGAGTTCATCCTGACAGAAGCATCTGAATAGTAGTCATTTAAAAATAAATATCACGGATATTGTACTGCGAAGAAATACAGAATGGACGTATAATTTTTAGAGATTAAAAGTATTATTCAAATAAAAACAGCTTCAGATTACAGCCAAACAAATAGCACTCTATAAGACAATTTAAATGGCCATGTCAATTAGCCACAGACATTAGCATTCATTAAGTATAACATTTTAAAAACATATACACTAAGATCGATATACTAGAATAAAAATTTCTTAGTTTAAAAATGATTACATGCATATAACTTTAAATTAAAGTATAATAAAAAGCACTCATCTTTGGAGCTCTAAACATACTTTTAAAAAAAAATTCTTCGATTTTTCTTTTGTTTATCTCATCATCATAGCCCGATCTACATCCCGGAATAAAACATTTATATCCCATCTTATATTTATGACATATAATTGCTATAATTAAAAATAATCGAGTAAAATACTTTCAGAATTTAACATGTAATCTAATGACATTCTGTTTAAAGGCAGCCGCCAAATTTTACAGCACCCTCTTTCGTTAAAAAAATATGACTTGCATTTTCGATATTTTCGCCTATTCTAGTTTCCCCTCCAGGTTCTTTCTCCGTGGTGTATGTATATGTGTGTATACATGTACTAAATTCAAGTATTACTGTTCATAAATATGCATTGCAATGAAATGTATTTAACACATTTTCCAGATCCTTTCCCCCATATATTCAGTGTCAGCTGTGAAGTAACATAATGATGTTACATCTGAAGTGCTCCTAGCTCTTTAGTCTTTTATTATTATAATATATTTCTCATTTGATGATGCAATTTTACATTGCTTAATACCTTTATTCTAGAAAACTTAAATAAATTACCGTATATACTCGTACGTGTATAAGTCAAAGAAGTTTAAACAAAATTTGGGAGTTGAAAATCGGGGGTTCGACTTATACACGAGTTAGTAAAAACAAAAATAAATAAAGAATATTTCACTCTAAAAAATTTTTTTGAAATAGCGGAGTGAAATTCAATAATGTCCATGTTAAATGTTCTGCACCCATTTTCTTTTGGGATAGAATTCCCTTCAATACAGGGACATTCCTTTTAACATTTTAACCCCCTTTTTAAAAAGATTTCAACTTGAAAATGTTTCTAGATTTCTCTCCTAAAAGTCCTACATCACAAAGAAATACTATATTTTAGCTGTCTAAGAAGTTGTTTACCCTTGTAAAGGCTTGAATAGATTTTTCAGACAATTTTTTCTTTTTAAGTATCATTAAATTGATGTAAATAGGTTTCAAAATAGATTAAGCTTCTTCAGTTTTACATAATTATACAGTTTTAATGAAAATTTAATTCATTTTTTTTTTTTTTATCCTCGATTACAAATAATTTTTCAACATAATACCAGAAATGTGGTTCATCTTATACACGAAAATTCAATTTTTTTCAAAATTTTGCTTAAGAATTTGGGGGGTCGACTTATACACGAGTATATACGGTAACTGTTTTGCTATTTATATTTATTTTCATTAATTAAATGTATTTATGAAATTACATTCATTTCAGGAATAAATTTAATGTTTCCTCAACTGAAGCAATTTACAAAACTATTGTTAATAATCAGAAGATCATTCACAACTTCAGAAAAAATGTAGATCTGTTAATGCAAAAAGCTGAAGAAAAAAGGCTTAGAAATATTACAAACAGTGGCACTTGGATTAGGCATCACAAAAGGTATAACTTTGCAGTTCATTATTATTATCATTATTTTATTTTATTTTCATCCCATATATTAGTGGTGTCCAACCTTTTAGGTTCTTTAGGTTGCATTTGGAGCAAAAAAGAAAAAAAAAGTTTCAGGTTGTATTTGAGAGGAAAATATTTTATCATTTTTTCTTTTTGTTTTCTTTCAATTAATACTAACAATCTATATATTTAAAACGCTAAGCGATTTCTTTCGACAATCCGTGAGAACAAACTACTGCATCAAATTACACCATTCTTTTTTTAAATGAAAGATATTTGGACACAGATTTGTTATCGTGCATTCGTTTGTTCGAAAATTTAATTAATTAGCCATAATTTTCAATTTAACTTTTACTGCTGCTTATGACGTCATAAAGTCGGAAACTCCCACTGTTGCGAGGGATAGAGTTATTTTCTGAACTCTGTGGTTTGTCAATCTTTTGATATTAGCTAATATCAACTAGGTAATATTTTAACATTGTAATATTAAATCTTAAAAAACTTACTTAAAATTAGCTAAAATATAATCATAATAAAATATCTAAACATAAACATATCAATATGAATAACAAATCTCACGTAAAATATTGCAATTTAAATTATTCCAATTGAAATAAGATTTGGAGAGTTATCTCTGACGCCCAGCTAACATAAAAGTACCAATTTTATTTTATTTATTTACACACATATTCAGTTTTATTATAAATCACCAGGTTGCCATACAAAGCAAAAATCGTCATTTAGGCGCCAAAATTTAACCCCAGTTACAGCACCTAGAATACATTATGTTTATAGAATGACATACATGTATATATATATATATATATATATATATATATATATATATATATATATATATATATATATATATATATATATATATATATATACTTCACTCGCACCCAGCTAACCGAAAAGTACCCCAAATTATTCGCCAAACTGTAGCGCCCAATATTCAAACAGAAGAATGTTGCCATTAAATCTAAAAAATAAAAAAAATAATAAAATAATAATTAGGAAAAGCCCTATTTACTAAAGTATCATTTATCAGTAACTTTAAACAATAAAATTTACAATATATTAATGAAAACAGAATAAAAAATAATCTTGGATATTTATTTATTTATATTATTTCTCTTAATTATCCCTTTTGACTGTTGGATATGTTTGTGACGTCAGTTGAATTTTATCGATTGTGCGAAACTACGAATCACAACATTTTTTCAATGCTTTTTCTATTTTAATATCATGGTTTCGAAGATGTAATTTTTATTTTAATTAATGCAATCCTAATCCTAATAATATTATAAATCTGATTGTGTGCAAATGTTAGGCTGAAGCCAGTGTCAAAATGGAGCATTTAATGATCCTGTATCTTTGCATATAGGCTGATTATAACCCTCATATGAACATAGGCTGGGTTTTGTTTATTTTATTCAAATATTTTTCTTAATAATTCAAAATTTCGTTATTTTCATTGAGAATAAATGGACATTTTTTCGTATAGCATTTTAAAATGGTTAAATTTACTTTACCGTTGCTAATACTTTATCGTTGCCAAAACTAATTCAAAACCCGAAAAAATAATTTTTACTCAACAATTTATTTTCAATGGAAAAATTTTCACGGGAAAAATGAAAATGAAATTAATGAATTAAGAAGAAGATTAAATAATATTATTAAAAATAAAACGTACTTTTTTACTTACCCATCATACGTAGTATAGGGTAAGTCTTGTAATCGTTTTGAAAATCGAAAATTTTTTTTTGACGGATTTACACGTTTCAGACACTGGAGATTCCAAAAAACATATTTTTAGAAAAAAAAATTTGCCGTCCGTCTGTGTGTCTGTGTGTCTGTGTGTGTGTGTGTCTGTAAACGCTCTATCTCCCGAAAAAATTGAGATAGACACTTGCAATTTGGTATGTACTTAGTATGTAATAATGGGAAGAAGCCTATTTCATTTCAATAACCTCGATTAACCGGATCTATTTTTTTCGGACTCTCGAAATATTCGTTCTGATAAAAGGTATATAAAAATTTTCGAAATTGTTTATTTTAAGAAATGAATATAAAAGACAATAAAAAAACATAAATTTTGCATAAAGCATGAAGTCGATCGGATAATTAGTTGCTGAGATATTTGTAATCCTATTTTCCACACTCTTCGATTTTTCATGACCCTGTATTTCATCCAAATTTCACTTCAAAGATATATTTTAATTGGAAATTTGACGCTTAATCAGATGCAATAAACCGCTAGTTAATAGGATTATTATTTTTGGAGTTATAAGGAAAACCTCTTTCAAGCAATTCAGTAATCGAGCCTATAAAGTTATGACGTCATCAAGCCACGATTTTATTTGAATTGCTATGCATTTTATAAGTAGTTTACACATTTTTGTTTTAATATTTTACATTATGCATATCCATGATGGGTAAGTATTACGGTGGCCCCCAACGACTAGTTTAGTTTTTGATAATAATACAAGGTTTCAATATGCGTAACCATAGGAAACAGGCGAATATGACGTCATTTATTGAAAATAAAGCGGATATGCTTTGATTGGTGAAATAAAATGATCTTGGGGTTTTTCTTTTTTTTCTTTTGTATGGTACTTGCCGTTTTACCGTCTGCATACGGCTAATATAACTAACTATACCGTATTTTTTATTTAAATTTAAAAAAAGTAAAAAGAAGTTTCAAAAGAAAATGGTTAGCAAATGTCAATAATATGCTCCGCAAAATTATCCATGTCGTAAATGACGTCATGGATCGTGAGAAATAGTGATTTTTCATTCTTAAAACTAAAAGAAATAACTCGATTACCTAAAAAAAAATGACGAATGTTAATAGTTCCATTTTTGTTGATAAAACCTAAAGATTTAATATTATTTCGTTAAAGTAACATAATTTTCCCTATGACAGTATTGAAATTAATTGCCTGGAAAATAAAATTAACAAGAATTATGTCATTAAAAAGGGATTTCTCTGGGGAAAAAGGAGATGTCCTATTTGAAATAAAACGGGAATTTTCCAATATATTTTTAAATGAGTGTGAATCAATTACTTACATTAATAATACAAGGATCAATAAGTATAGAAAATAGATGAGTTTCACGCAATATCTATAATGAAAAATTTAAATGTTTTGTTATCTATACTGATTATTAAGCATGAGTATCCGTTATTTCGTTCCCCATGAGTATCCGAGTTTTCTGCTAAAAATCACATCATAATTTTAAGAAAAGGAAAATGAACACGAATCTATTATATTAAAATCTGACCGTGTGTTTGTATTTCGCAACTACTCATAGACTATCGAACGCAACGCGATTTACTACCGGTTAGTTTACTACCGGTTTAGCGAATACCGGTTATAATTGATCCGAGGATGTCACACAAACTCTCAGAATTAAAAAAATTAAATTAAATGCCATTTTTTTTAACGAAGTTTCTCTAAAAACGAAAAGTAACTTACTCCATATTTGTGTATAAAAAGGAGAAATAAAACAGATCAGTATATTTTTTACACCATTTTCTCATTAAAACTGAAAAACAGAATTTATTTTCACTTTGAATAGATGGTGAAAACAAAATCTTGATTTCAGTAAATTATCCGAAAAATACAAACATATTTTCACATATTCAAACTTCATGAATCAATTTATTCTGGAGAACAAAAATTGCCTGCCAATATACTGTCATTTAGAAAACAAGATTTGTTTCAACTATATATTAAACCAAGGAGGCAAAATTGAATTTAAAGAAAAAGCATATACTATTTCTAATTAATGTTTTTTTTTTTTTTTTAAGGATGGCTGTTAAAACGTTTCACAAAGGCGTTAAAAGTAAAATTGTTTATCAGGTAAAATTGACATTTGTTTTTACCCAATTCATCTATTTCCACGATTTTATTTGGCCCTCCTTTTTGCATTGGTTGCAATTTCATTTTCGCGATTATTTGGCACAAAATTTCACTTTTTTTAAGACTGAGTTATGTCCCTATAATAATAAATGCCATATTGTCTCCTATGAAATGTGATAAATAGTTAGTTAATTATTAACGTTTTTAATTATCGGGAGTGAAATATTTTGCTTAATTAATGTATTTATTCTTCTTTTAATGTTGCGTGAACGAAGTCACGGGTAACAGCTAGTAATATTATAAATCTGATTGTGTGCAAATGTTAGGCTGAAGCCAGCGTCAAAATGGAGAAATTAATGATCCTGTATCTTTGCATACAGGTTGATTATAACCCTTAGATGAACCTAGGCTGGTTTTTGTTTATTTTATTCAAATATTTTTCTTAATAATTCAAAATTTCGTTATTTTCATAGAGAATAAATGGACATTTTTCCATACAATTTAACCATTTTACTTTATCATTACTAGGGCTTTGATTGTTGCCAATAAATAAAAATACGGAAAAATAATTTTTCCCCAACAATTAATTTTCAATTGAACGATTTTCACGTGAAAACTGAAAATTAAAAAGAATTCAAAAGAAGATGAATTTCCGTGATATTTGAAACAAAAATATGGAGTATTTGTTATTATACATGAAGTATGAATATCGGTTACATTAAAAATTGCTTTTTCTGTCAAAAACTGCGTTATAATTAGAAGGAAAAATGAACAATAATTATATTATTAAAGTAGATTTCACTTGGACCATGGAACTATGAAAAGGATCCTCCTTGGCTTGGACAAATATGACGTCATAAATAAAACGTGTATTTTCAAATATTCGTAATAATACAAGGAGCATGACTATCAATGTATAATGAAAGTAGATAGATAATGGACGTAATATTTAAGGTGAAAAGCTGAAATATTTTTTATCGATACTGATTAATAATTAGCTTGAATACCAGTTACATACAAATGTGAGTTTTCCGCTAAAATTTACGTCCTGATTGCCAGAAAAGGAAAATTAACAAGAATTATGCCATTAAAAAGAGATTTCTCTGAGGAAAAAGTGACGTCATATTTGAAATAAAACGGGAATATTCAAATGTGTTTTACAAGGAGCGTGAATCAATTCCTTACATTAATAATACAAGGATCAGTAAGTATAGAAAGTAGATTAGTTACACGACATATTTAAAACGAAAAATTGAAATATTTTTTTATCTATACCGATTATTAAGCATGAATATCAGTTACACACAGATGAGAGTTTTTGCCAAAAACCACACCATGATTATTAGGAAAATAAAAATAAATACGTATCTGTTATATTAAAATCTGACCGCCTGTTTGTATTTCGCAACTAGTCCTTTCAAATTGTCGAACGCAACGCGATTTACTTTACACCGGTTATCATTGATCCGAGGATGTCATAAACTCTCAGAATTTAAAAAAATGATTTAAATTCCGAGATATTGTTATTATTATTATTACTTTTTTTTTTTTTTTGTAAATTTTAACGAAGTTTCTCTAAAAATGGCAACTAAATTATTTTAATTTTGTGGATAAAAAAGAAGAAATAAAACGGATTAATATATTTTTTCTCATTAAAACTGAAAAACAGAATTTATTTTCAATTTGAATAGATGGTGAAAGAAAAAAAAAATCTTGATTACAGTAAAATTTTTTTTAAGTAAAAACGTATTTTCACACATTCAAACTTCATGAATCAATTTATTCTGGAGAACAAAAATCGTCTGTCAATATATTTCCATTTAGAAATAAAGATTTTTTTTCAGTTATAGATTAAATCAAGGAGGCAAATTTAAGCTCCTTGCATTTAGGTCTACAATTATTGCTCCCTATTCACAAGAATTGAATTTAATGAAAAAGAATATACTATTTCCATTATCTTTGAAGGATGGCTATTAAAACGTTTCACAAATGCGTTAAAAGTAAAATGGTTTACCAGGTAAACTTGACAGATGTTTCTACACAATTCGCTGATTTCCACGATTTTATTTGGCCCGCCTTTTTTCATTGGTTGCAGTTTCCTTTTCGTGATTATTTGTCACAAAATTTCACTTTTTTAAAACTTAGTTAAGTCAAGGCCTCTATAACATAGAAATGCTGTATTGTCTCCTATGGAATGTGATAAAGAGATAGTTAATTATTTACGTTTCTAATTATCGGGAATGAAATATTTTGCTTAATTAATGTATTTATTCTTCTTTTAATGATACGTGAGCGAAGTCACGGGTAACAGCTAGTCTATATATTTAAAACGCTAAGCATTTTCTTTTGACAATTCGTGAGAGCAAACTACTGCATCAAATTACACCATTCTTTTTTTTAATGAAAGATATTTGGACACAGATTTGTTATCGTACATTCGTTTGTTCGAAAATTTAATTAATTAGCCGTAATTTTCAATTAAACTTTTACTTCTGCTTATGACGTCATAAAGTCGGAAACTCTCACTGTTGTGAGGCATAGAGTTTATTCTCTGAACTCCGTGGTTCGCCAATCTTTTGACATTAGCTAATATCAACTAGGTCAGGGGTTCTCAAACTTTTAGTCCGACGTACTACTAAATTGAAGTTTATAGTTTCATGTACCACCAGGCAACAAACGTAAAGCTAATATAGAAAACCTGTAAATAACCTCTCTAAAATGAAATATATCTTCGGTCTTTTGTGTTTCCGTCATAGCAGGTTTTATTGTATTTAAATATGAATGATTACATTACTAAATTGGTACTTAGATTGACTGCTTTATAATAACATTGAAGTAAAAAGTAGTATCATCATTAAATTTTAATAATGCATACAATATCAAAATACAGTGTTTTGGTACAGAAAAAAAGCCACAATACTTAATGACATACTGGTACATACTGATTCATATACTGTTATAGTAGGCTAATTGCACTAATTTGCTTCTATCGCTAATAAAAGGGGTGGGCTTGGTTTATCAAGCACAGCTTCCTCATGTCTGGCTCAATATTAGGTAGTTTTAGTCTTATGTCAGATTCGATGTTTAATTTATTATGTATTTATTTTTCGTGTAAAGAAGGGGAAAAAAGCACTTTCACAGAGATATGTTGTGCTAAACACAAGCCGACTTTGATGATATCAGACGGTACTTTGATATTCTAGCCAGCGAAAATTCTGGTACATTCATCCTTTCGAATGTGAACTCCAGTAATCTATCACAGGAGAACTGAATGAGTTCACTTCTTTCCTCTCTCGTGAGATACAGTGCCAGGTTTTCTCAAATGCAGGGGTCGCAGCGTCCTATATTTTTTATATATTTGATACCACTATTTTCAAACTATAAATAGCATGATAGATTTCTTTAAAATTTGCAATAGAAGGATATTGTGAATATTATATTTTGAAAATAGTGGTGGGGATTATTAAAAAATATATAGGACGCTGCGACCCCTGTAAATGAGAAATGAATTTCTTATGCAAAGCTTAGTTAGCACAATTAACATATGCTCTGCATAATCTGCATACCTTTAAATATGACAATAATGTCGCGTAGTAGGCAAACACTTGCAAGTTTCTTCATACACTTATGTATATACCACATCAATACATATGTACAATGTTTTACCTCAAATCCGCACTGCATATGACTACAGTTTTTGTTTGATTTCTCTGTTAAAACTTATTTCCATGAAATAGGGGAAAACTATAGAGGAAAGTCATCTAAAACGGGGACTGCTGGTCAAATGAGAACGTTAGAATTCTCACTGATAAGTGTTGCCATCTTAAGATCCAACAAGTTACTATCATTCATAGTTGCCAATATGCCATTTTGAAATGTGCTATTGACAATTTTCAGTAATCTGTTGTTTTACAAAAATTTTTTCTAATGTTGGCAGTTTTTCTTTTCGATTTTCGTCGTGGACTGTATTGGAACTGATCAAGGCATCTTCAAACATTCGAATTTGATTCTCCTAGATTTAAGTTACATTTTGACATATTGCTTGATAAAGTATCTTACATCTATACAGGATTTTTATACTAGATTTTTTAGCATATGTCATTGTCAGCTAAAACAGGGACATTAGTGGTCTTCCAAAACGGGGACGTCCCCGTTTTGGACACCACGGGATATGTTACTGCATGCTTTAAATTTAGGACAAATCAGTGGTATTATGATTTTTATTAAGTTCTTTAATGATGTATAAACGTTTATTTGGGCATAATGCCTGATTGTAAAGGCTAAAAAAGAATTCGGAATTCTGTAAAAAGGGAAAAGGACAAGAATAGAGGTAAAACTATTATATTCACATTATCTTCTTATAAAGCAAAACTGAAAACTATAGAGCAGGAGAAAAATAATCCTGATCCGACAACTCCCAACACTCAAAAAAGAAAAAAAAATGACGCATTAGTGATATCATCTAATGTGGAAGAAAATTATAACGCTTGCATCTTCTGCATTGAACTGTATGTAAATTCAAAGGACAAAGAAGGGTGGTGGATTCAGTGTAGCAGTTGTAGAGGTTGGGCACATGAAGACTATTCAAGTGCTGAAGAAAGGGATGATAATTTCATGTGTGAGTTTTGTGAATAAATGATTTTTTAAACTATTATCTGTTGAAAACTATAATAACTATGATACTTTAGTTTGTATTATTTTCTGTATTCCTAACTTCATCTTTTATTGTTCAGATAAACTTGTTTAATGATTTCATATGAGTACCCCATTTTAAACAACCGATCGTCTAAAACGGGGGACTTCGAACATTTTCCGTGGAAATATTTTTCCTGTCTAACCTAATGATTTTTTCAAACAAACAGCCTTGAGTTCTGATGGTCTAAGAGTTACTCTAAAAGTGAAATAATTGCCGAATTTTTTCAGTTATATATGTATTTTTGGTCGCCCAGAATACGTTAGCGTCCCCATTTTGAACAACTTTCTCCTAACATGTTTTGTACAAGAGAAGAAAAATATTTCAACCAACAGAATGAATTATGTAATGCTAGAATTATGTTTGAAATAAAAGTTTTATTTCAACACCTCCTAGAAGCTCTTCTAGTTCAAAGAGAAGAATGAGTTATAAATTGCCACTTGAAATTTTATTTTGTTTTTACTCTTCTTACTCACACAAGCTCCTCCTACTATACACAAGCTCCTCCTACTATACACAAGCTCCTCCTACTATACACAAGCTCCTCCTACTATACACAAGCTCCTCCTACTATACACAAGCTCCTCCTACTTCCAAGCATTCAGACATTACCTTCAGATAATTCAATTTATAAAGCACGTTTAAAAACAATTCTTCCCGCTAATTAAAAATACAGTGATCTCTCACTTATACGCAATACACGGAAATCATTTTTCAGCACCAGTTTTTGTTTAGGGTAATTTTCGTCTTCTTAAATCGTAGAATTTATAAATCGAATTTTACTGTTTTAAAATAGTGGTATGAAAAAGTAATAACTGAACATCGCGTATAAGTGAGAGATCACTGTACTTTATCAGGCATGAAAGAGTTCCGCCTAAAGGCGGAATTCCGCCTTTTTGAGGACGATTTTGGCCATTTTCTGGATCGATGCAAAAATGCAAAGAATTTTTTTTTTTTTGGAGGGGGGGGGGGGGTCATGAAGTTTAGTCGGACTTTTCGCTAGCTCAAATCGGAAATTGGATGCTCCCTAGATCGAAAGTAATCGTGTGTGGAGCGGCGTATTTCGTGGGGTGAAAATCTATTTTTAGACTTTAAGATCGGAAGCAGTTTTGCGAATGATTTCGGAGGAGTAGAGGAATGGTGTGCGTTTCCTAATGAGTTGTTGGGTCAAAGGTCATCTTTATGCGGAAGTAAATAGCGGTGGAAAAAATCTGCAGATAAAGATGATTCATTCTGGACTGAGGTGTTTTAAAGCGGTAGTAAATAAGAGCTTTGCTACTGATCTTTCAGATTTTTTTTTTTCTTTCTTTCTTTCAGAGCTATATCATTTTCATGCTAAAAGTTTTTAATTTTTTCCAACGAAAAATCCCCGTTTTAGAATAACTTGCTTAATATGTTAGAAATTTTATTTCAGGAATTTTTTCTAAATAATACATATGAATGAATACATATGTATTCATTCATATATTTGGACATAGAAAAATAAAGATTAATGCATTTATTACAAATTTGATTGCCGTTTGTTTCATAAAGATTGGTACTACGAATTAAGAGGCATTGGGTTCGGTAACCCCAGGGTTTAATTTCTAAGAAAAAAAAAGTACCGGAGCCCTAATATTCCTGCAGTACTAACATCCTTAGCGTACCCCCCCCCCCCCTACCTCCTCCGTCACTCGAATCTGCCTTTTCATATTTCATACATTATTTTCAAAATTTAAAGCATTGTTTTTTTATTTAGCAAAATAAAAATTTTAAATACATTTATCTGCGTACACTTAGCTATCAACTATTCCACTTTTTTAGTTATTACTACTTCCAAATAGAAACCTTTGCCCAATCTTAATGTTAATTAATTGCAGTATTCTACGATTAAATAAGCTCAGGATTATGATTCGGAAAGAGTGTTAACACAAAAAATTAATAGTTCACAACTGTGCAGAATAGAAAAAGACCATTTCTGTTTACTCTTTATTCTGATCAAAATAGCATTAAAATGATTTGAAATGGAAATAAATAAAATTTTGAATTTAAGACAGATTGAGATCGAGCCTGTCCAAACCCGGAGACTGATATAAAAATCGAGCCCATTTCATCTCCATCTCTTACGTGAGCGACACATTCCGTCAGTTATAATTGTTTCGAAACAAAAGAAGGCAAAAAATTGGAGATGGGAGGGAAAGGAAAGTGTTATTTAGGATTCGTTTTTCGGAAGCGTTATTGCACTGAGCTCCGGAGCAAACTGTTTATGAGCTCCGGTGAATCCTGGGCAATATTTAAATTTTTACTTAAAATAGAGAAGTACCGGCGCAAATTAAACCCTGGGTAACCCAATTGTACTGGAACCTGGCCTAACCCGTGGTCCAGATTCGTTTGGCAGTAATTTGTTTTGTTGTGAGTCACATTCGATTCGGATCAGTTTGACTTTTGTTTACATTTTGCGGGTCAGATTCGATTCGGGTACTGTTGACTTTAATTTGTTTCGTGTTCAGACCACGTTAGGTTTCACTTTTACGGGTCCGGGTGAGGTAAATGAGGAATATTCTTACATTTGGTGTTCGGGTTAAAGTTTGTCAAATTTCGGGTCAATGTTTTAGTTTGGGTTGACTACAAATAAAATTTTCGGATGTAACCCAAAACCCGGAACTATAACCTTACTAACTATGAATTATCAGGGACCGATTGACAAATGCACTCTGGGCACACAGATGCTTGCACGTCCTCTTGCACGTATGTTTACAGCAGCCTTGAGTTTAAAAATATATTATTGAAAGTGGTACTTATTAAGATAACCACTACTGACTTTAACAATTTTGTGATATTTAATGTTTTCATAAATTTTCTTCTCAATTTTTTAGCATTAAAAGTTTTTATAACATCCTCATAATCTTAAGTGTTCTATCTCGCTGACACAATTTTTCGAAATCGGTTCCGAAAGTGAAAGTATCCTAATAAAAAAAAAAAAAAAAACCTGTAAACAAAATCGACAAAGTAAAAAATGGCCTTTGTAGAGATCAACCTCAACTATCCAATGAAAAAAAAATATTGAAATGCAAACGAGATATTTAAAAAAATTGCTTCCATAGGATTAACATTAGCGAACAGGTGTTTTCACGTGAGTAATGTAGCCCTTAAAAAGTTATTTTCAAATGGAAATAATAATAAACAGATTTTTCTCATATTAATTTTGTTTCTTTATAGTTAAAACTTCATCAGATTTTGGCCAATAATTGAAAAATTTTCAGTAGCACTTGGGGGCCTTGGGCCCGTGCCCCGAATACCCTGCCGTAAATCAGGCACTGTGAATTATAATTAGAAGAGCTTTAAGACTGATATTTTTATCATTGTTATTATAAATATTAATTGATGAATATAAAATTTCTGAAATAAATGAAAATGCAACACAGAGAAATTATATTTTTGCCTTAAAAAACGGAAATATACTGTTATTTATAGAAGAAATGCCGCAGTGTCTACGAAATTTGCACTAATTTTTCATTTTAGAATATTAGGTGTGTTTACCATTTTTACTGCTTGTTAAGCATATTCTCACTCGAGGCTCGATTCTCACTGTGACGTTGTAGTGTATGCCAGGTCATAAATTATGCTAAGAAAAAGCATTTCGTTTCATGCAAACAAACTCAGCGGTGTGTATGTTGAAACTGTAGTTTAAAATTATTTTTGAAGTGTAATGATTTTGGAATTTGTATTAAATTTTCAGTGTAGAATAAGATGCCAATTTTTTTTTTTTTTTTTTTTTTTCAAAGAGTTTAATAGAATGAATTTGGGGAAGTTGGTAAAATAAGGAGGTATAGTTAATTGCCATAATAGAAAAGCAGGATGTTTTTGTAAATGTAACTTATCATCTAATGGTTTCATTGCTAATTGCTATAATCTGAAACCAAACATCTGCAATTTGTGATCACCACCTGTTTTTTTTTTTTTTCTTTGAAGGTGAGAATTCTGAGGATGTAAGTGAATCTTGTTTATCGTAGTTTTGAAAAAAAAAAAATCGTTTGCGTGTACTCCCTGTTGTTTGACAGATAGCATGGAGAATTAATTGCCTAAGAGAGGATGGGTTGTGGCTACTATCAATATCAACCAATGAGTTATCAAGACATTCGTTCTATTAGGAGAAGGAATATATTTGTGTCTCCGTCCTAGCTTTTTTTTCTTTCTTTATCTGTTGAATTGTTTGTGCGCGTTGTACTGCCCGTGCATAGAGCTTTGAGGATATTTTGATGATGAATTAAATATGGTAGATTGCTAAATGTTTCAGATTTAAATCGCGATTATTTGGTTTTCTAGTTGATTATTTTAAAAATGTGTTAGACTGCGTTTTTTTTTTTTTTTTTTCCCGATGTTTTAAATGTTTTTGTAACTAAAATTTTTCAAATACAATGGCAAGTCCATTGAGCATAAATGACGAACTAAGCTCGTTTATGTGATAAACTTGAAAGAAATAAATTTCGATTTGACTGGCTGAACAAAGAAGTTGAAATTGATGAAGATGGGACAAAAGTTACTACAGGTGAAACCATAAAAAAAGTTGACATAAGTGGAAAAGTCATTTGTGAACTTTGCAATGATTTAATTTACTATGGCAGCAAAGGATTTACTTCAATATCAAATCACCTTAAAAGGAAAAAACATGTAGATAAAGTACTTCTTAAGCTATCTAATTGTACAGTGCCAAGCGATTTTTTTCCTCAATCTGCTGCAACGTCATGTCAGAGCAATATTTCAAAATTTCCACAAATGCCAGTAAATGTACCACTATGTGACAGAGTTACAAATGCTCAGTGTTTGGTACTAGGAGTATTGGCAGAGAATAATTTGCCATTCACTATGTCGCCTGTACTTATAGAACTGAGCAAGACTCTTGCTTCTGATAAGAAGGCTTTAAATCATTTGTCTATGGCAAGGACAACAGCCTCATATAAAATGAGACTTGGCTTAGCAAAGACTTTTTTTCAAGAAACTTCAAGGAATTTAAGAGAGATGAAGTTTTCATTAAATATAGATGAAGCTACGAGCAGCAATGTCAAAAGAGTGTTATCAATTTTGGCAAGCTATTTTTGTCCCGAGGCTAACAAAGTGGTTGTTGAACATTTGAGCAGTGTGTGTGTGTGCCAAGAGTTAATGCGCAAACATTGTTTGAGGAACTAGTCAAACTCTTTAATCAACTTAATATCCCTTGGAAAGAGTGAAATGTGTAAAGTGGAAAAATTGTCCCATAACGGATGATATCTAGGAATGCTCATCACAACCTACCATCTACAAACATGTTGTCAAAATGACACATGAAGATAACAACATATGTTGTTCTGCACTAATGGTAAGATACAGGACAAATTTAAATAACACAATATTTGATATAATAATGTTGGAAAAATCTACGATATTTTGAAAAAGAAATAAAAGTTGGCCTCTGTTGTTTTAAGAAAATTAATCTAAATTTAAATTTAAAAAGAAAACTACGTGATATTATGATTGTTTATGTAGAGAAAAGTGGTATGTAAAGTATGAGCAACGTTGAAAACTATGCAATGTTTGTTTACATCCTTTAAATAATAAAAAGAAAAATAAATAAATTTTGAATAAACATGTCGATTAAAGTGGGGAAACACAACATTTATGTAAAATTTTTTTGAAAAATGTGGACACAATAAATTGAGGATTGATATGTATGAAAGTGTGATTGTATGAAATAGAAGCTATCAATTAAAAGAAATAGAAACATATTAATTATAACAGAAAAAAAAAACATAAAATCAAATATGACTGAGAAGTGCATTAGAAAGTATGTATGTACTGTTCGATTGCAACCATAAATGTATCTTCGACAGAAGATTTAACTGGTTTAATACCAACAAAATTGCAATTACATTAGAACTGAATAAATACCTCTAAACACTAGAAGAAAAATGAATTAAAAATTTTGAAAGAATATGTCAGATTGAAAATTAAATACGAAAAAAAAAAAACTGATGAAATGCAGTGTTATACATGTAAGAAAAGGAAATGTGTAAAAAAAATGTGTATGTCTACAGAATGAAAAATGATGCCTCCATTTCAATAATTTCATGAAAGCGACGTGCACTACAAGAAGAGGAAAAAAAATTCCTATAAAATCTTATTATTATGAAAATAATAATATTGCCATACTGGCATGATTCAGTAATGTACATTTTCTTTTATTTTTCAACTGTAGACAAAATTTAGCAATAAAAAGGTTATTTAACTTATTTTTATTAAAAAGAATGTGATAATGTAAATATGACTGAAAATGTTTAAGTAAAGTAAGTGATGAAATGAATAATGAAAAAAAGAGCATGTTACCATGATAACTAACATTACCAAAATTGTTGCGATTGCAGTAGGTAACTAAGTACAGTGTTGTTTACCATAATTGGTGCATATAGCGAATTCTATGAACTCCTCCAATAAATATATGGTATAACTAGTACCTAATTTAAAGGTACATGGAAAACATGATGAGATGATACATGTGCAAAGATTGTGTTAATGAATTATGTTGAATATTACAAATAGTGTAATTAGAACCTACAAGTAAGGTATATAATGTCAAAGAAACGGGTGTTAATTTTAAAAAGAGAATGAATGTGAAAAGCATAGTTGTACATTGAATGGTGGAGCAAAACTTTGACTGGTACTATGTATTTATATCCTTGATTGATAATATGTGTACGTTGATTTACTGGTAATATTTGAAACATTGATTGGTTGTGTAACATTGACTAGTAAAAAAAACTTTGAATGATAAAACAGAATACATTAAGTATAGATGATAGAATTATGTGTAAGATGTTTGTGTAAATTTACAGGATGAAATACTTGATGCATTAATCATGAAAGTTTCCTGAAATGAGTGCATTGTACGGAAATCTGAGTAGATTTCTAAGAATCGTAATATTAAATATAATATAATTAACATTAAGGCCTGATTCAGTAATGCACCATTTATTTTGCATCAGTTCTTATTTCTGTAATTTTGAACAGATCACCACTCCGAAAGGGAATACATATAAAATATATATATATATATACATTGTATATATGTTAAATAAAAAGTCAGTCCTAGAGTAATGAGAGACGGCTTGTCAAAATCGGTAAGTGTAACAAGTCATGAGATGCGGACATATATCTATAAAAATACTTAACTGCTGTTAATTGATAAAGATAACATATAATTTAGAATTAAATTAATGTGACAATTATTATTATCAATTATTGTAAATATTTGAGTGAAAGAAGAATAAAATAAATGAAAAATTAAGAAGATTTAGGTTTTATTCTTATTATTATTATTCTTTTTTTTTTAAGTGATGAGAGAAACATTGTGTATATATATGCAAATACCCCATAAAATATAACAGATAATGTTCACAACCAGATTGCCATATCCGAGATTTCCTCAATAAAATAACTTGGACCAGCCGAGAATTTTTACAAGGAAACATCAAATATAACATCAGTATATTGTATGCATCCAATATACACAAGTGTGAACAAAACCAAAAATTTGCACAAAATATAACAATACACCTATACTTTTTCTTATAATGAGAAAAAATCAAAATTTCATTTAAAAAAATCCTTTAGATAAAATTTGCATGAGTGGCAGCATATTTAAAAAATGTTGAAATACTGCATAGCAAACTGATACTAAAATAAAGGATTATAGAAGAATAATACACATCATAAACAAAAGTTAAATATCTATTAAGAAATACTTATGAATGAATATTATACCTTTTCTTTATTGTTATTTAGATTGTTAAAATATTATTATCAAATGAAGGCATGACAGTGTTGAAACACTACAAACTACGTGATCTTTATTAAATTATTCTGAGTGGTATTTAAATACACCTTTATAATTTAATATCAAATTTATATTAATTATTTAATTAATTACTTAATATTAAATACACCTTTATAATTTATAAGAATCTATTTATATTACCATTAATGAATTTGACTACGAACTGAAGTTATCAAAACCATAATGTAATGGTGGCATGACGTAACTGTTCCATTGAGTAAAGTCTGAAGTTACTAATAATCGTCCTTATGACTTGATAAATATGTCATCTAATAGTAAAAAAAATTCTGACTTACCATTTGAGGTCCAAATCATGGGGGAAAAATATAAATAAAACACACACAATTTAACCTACTAAGGAGAACTCGCAATGCTAATTCAAGTCACATGTTAATAACACAATTCTAATGTTTTCGCAAAGGTTCTGTGTTTGTTTATATGTTTTCATAGCGTTCCACAAGTCCAGAAAAAGTTTAATTATTTTTAACAACTAAAGAGAGAACTGCAGATTAGCAGAAACAGTTTTCTTTCAAAAGTTTAACTCAGTGGGCCACTTCATTAACCGCGAGCGACGAAAGTGTAGATTGCATCACCGTGGAGTCTCCGAAAGAAGAAAATTAACTTAACCCGCATATGGAAAATATCCTTTGGAAACGAAAAGCATCAGATTTGAAGGACTCTGACCTCAGTTAGTGATCCACACATCGCAGAGAGAGAATATTTTATCTTACTTTCCTTTTTTCTTTTCTTTCGAATGTCGATGCAACTTGGATACACAGTCTATTTTAAATTGCATGTTTTGTTTCGTGAATTTTGAATACCACTATAATGAATGTGGAAATCGACGACTTCCGCGAAACCTTGAACTTATATATTATGAGTCACAGATGATAAATACGAAAAAAGGTTTCTGGATTTGACAAATTCTTGATTTTTATTTTCCTATATATCGCGCATATGAAGTTGAACTTCCGATATTATTAGAATGTTTCGACACACAGGCTGGGGTAGATTTGGAAGAAATATATTCATATATTATGAGCGCAGACGTCACGATAAAGAGATAAACAGTTTCTCCTTGAGTATTATTTACTAAAAAGTTTTTGTCTGCCATGCCTTTAATTTATTCTTATTGTTATCCTTTTAATACAAAGTTTGAACATTCCCGGGTACCATGTCGGAAAATTCCTGTACAAGTGCTCTGGTGATTGGCACCATAATTTATGTACTATGAAGTTCTTGGTCATGGTAAAGTGGATTTGATAGGATGAGTGTTTCGATGACTGAAATCATCATTACCTTCTAAGAAATCTAGAAATTCAGAAGAAATAAGGATAGGCACATTTGGAAGAACAGGCAGACATGAGTAGATGAAGGTGTTTTAATAATATACCAGGTTCTATAGATAATGCACATGTACAGGAAAACGTTGGCTGCCCACGGCAGCGCAGGGCACCTGGGCCCGCAACACAATTCGTGAAAAAAAGTTACATGTTGAAAGCAAGATGATTAGCGAGAGAATTGATTGTTTCTCGTATCATGACATGAAGTCGAATGAAATTACATTTCGCCAAAAGGTTACAATATGGCGCTCATTTCTCCAAACAGAGCATAAAGACAATTAAAAATTTAGAGAACAGAGCCATTTTTTGGCATAAATTATCCTAACGAATATATTGGCGGTAGCCAACATGTATGGGAATGCAAAACCACACAAATGGGGCTCGGAAAAGTTTTCGCATTCTTGAACCCGCGAACCTTAGAGATTGTTATGACTTTGATAAGTACGTTAGATATATTTGGACCGGAGTTATTCAGATGCGCTTGGGAATCATTGTAATTAAAAAGGGTGTGTATGAAGAAATCAGTTAGCAACAGAACTGTGTGACCAAATAAGGAGATAGCAGATGGGCATATTTTTGCTGGCTATTTGAAAGTGTAGATGTAATGGTTTTCATTTACTTTATCAGCACAATATAGAAATACTTTTAGTGTAACTGAATTAAAAGGATATTCGAATAAACGGAATTAAATTTGTTGCACTGAATTTAACAAAAGGGTGGGAAAGGAAAATGAAAAAGTATTTTTGTAGAACAGTGAGCGTTAAAATAATGAAAAAGGGGAACAAATTTGGAAAAGGGAATTAAATGAGAGGGGAATAATTACTAAAATTGAATAATATATGATGCGACATCATAACAAGCATAGCATAGGCCACTCAATTTTAATTCTCAGAGGTTGCTGCATTATCCAGTGAATTAAGAGAAAAGGTTATTAAATCATTATCATGCTCTACAAACAATTGTACAATTTTTGGATATCTGTGTTATGAAGTATTAACTTTTTGAAAGATTCCATTCCCATTGAAATTTACTAATTTAACATAAAAAAAAATTAATTAAAAGATCAGTATTTTAACGAAATTTTAGATTTTATGCTAAGCTGCATTCATTACTGCAACAGAAGTTGGACAGCCTTGCTATAGATCATACTCTTTAAATTCTGTAAATTAAATTTATTTCTTTAGATTACCCCAAGAGGATCTTTCTAAACTTGCTGATGAGTTCCTGCAGGTTAAAATTACTCATAAAGAGGAAGCAGATAGTACTCAGACTAAAAAACTTTCACCAGAATCGCAAAATTTTCTGAAAGATTTCCTTAAAAAGTCCAGCATAGTGACAGTGCGACCAACTGCTGTGTGTAAGTAATTTGAAATATGTCCTTTGATTGTTTTATATATGGTGTATATATTGTGTATGTTTTATATATTACGTTGTATATATTATATACTGTGGTTCTCAAACTTTTTTTTTTTTTTAATGTATGCCTTATGCCAGTATGAATTTTAGTTTATACAAGATGTCTATTCTTATTGTTTTTCCAACAGCTAATTACTAAAGAATTAGCTTCAGAGATATAATTCCAATTGCAAAAATGTTTCAAATGCTGTTGTATGTCACATAAAAAGCCATTTATGTCAAAATAGTTCTTTTCTTAAAAGTTGCAAAATTAAAATTTTTATACAGTCCCTGGTTCTTATAAATTATATTTAGAAAGACTCTCTATGCTCTAACAAGTAAAACAATAAAAATTCCATTCTATGGTGAAAACTTACCGAGTTAATATACTTTGAATTTTATTAATTTTATGCATTTTCCAGTTTCTAAAGTTAGAAATGTTCAAAATTTATAAAATTCATAAATATTATAACTTGATAAGTTTCAGTCATACAGAAATGAAACTTTAATTGTTTTACTTGCATGTATAGATGGGAATGCTCGGAAAAAAACGGACTTTGGGAAAAAAAAACTGTTTTTTTTTTTCGTTTTTTCCTAAGGAGTATTTTCAGTTTTTCCAACTTGGAAAAATTGAAATTTAATTTATAAAATAATATATTCAAAATGTTATTATGGCTGTATTCTGGTATTTTTTCTTTATTTTTTTTATGTTCAGTGTCTTCCATGAAAATGTTAACATAGAAAATATGATGTGTAAGCAGTTTAGGAAGAACTTGAGTCCTATTAAGGATCCTTTACAATTTTTTTACCTTAAAACATAGGACCCTTAAAAAAATACGGAGTTTTTTTCATTCTCCATTCTGAATCCTCCAGAAATGTGATGATTTTAGAATATCTGTGATGTCACATAACAGCTGAAATCACCAATGAATCTCTTATCTAGCTGTATAGCCAAAAAAGGAGCAATGGTTACCTTTCCGTCCAAAATAACCGAACTTTCCTTCATAATTCTATAACTAATCTATGTAGAATGAAATGGTATATACTAAAACCTTCCCTGAACAATTATCTATCGAACAGTGCAAGTTTCATCAAAATCCATTCAGCAGAACTCGAGTTATAAGCAGTCAGAATGAAATTTCCTTTTGTATTTTATATATACTAGGGAATCGAACCCGGGCTTCCCGGGTTAGAGACCATAGGCGAAAACCATTTTTGCTAATTCTAATCAATTTTTCATATTTAATATATATATATATATTAAACTGATTCATTAACAACGTAAAAAAAAAATATATAAAAAATATATTAATAATATATTCAAATAAAATTTCAAAATTTAATAAAGCGATACTTTTGTATTAGTCGCATGCGAGGAGTTCAGGCCAAAGGAATCGTCCAAGATTTCGCTGCGTACTGCAGGTTTTTATTCTGAAAATTTCAACTATTTAAGCGCATAGTTTGAGAATATGTCTGTTAAATTTGCATTTTACTTATATTATATTATTATTTGTATTTACATTTTGATGAAGTTTTAATTTCGTTCTGTAATATTAGCCTGGAATAAATGTGGAACTTCTTATATTGTTTTAAATGCAAATGGATTAATCTTTCGCAATCGGACTGCACATGATAGAAATAGATTTTAAAATATTTCATGCTTGAAAATTATTTTAAAACTCATGAAAAATCAGTAAATTCAAATACACTTTTGACAGTAATTGCATTTTTTTCTATTCGACGGAGTAAAAATTGAAATTGTGCGATGTTTAGAATTTTAGAAAGATGCAGTGAAAGCGAAATTTATTAGTCAGTTCGTTTCTACCATCAAAATGATTTCAGCAGTAATCAGACTCGTGTTGGTTTATAATATAGATTACTAGCTGACCCGCCCGGCGTTGCCCGAGCCCGTGTAATAAACTCAAATCTTTTAAAAAACGAAACTCTGGCCCAGGTTTCCGATGGCTTCGACGTCGTATACCGGGCACGCTCGCACGCTCCGGAAAATCTTTTATTTCCCCCTTCCACCGCCAGGGGAGCAACCTCTTTCGGAATCTGAGACAGGTTAACGTTGCCTACGGTACTGTATAGTAGGCGTGCGACAAAATCGAGCTGGTTTCGAGAAGATGGGAACATTATAAGCCGAGTTATTGAAATAAGGCACAGTTAGAGAAAATAATCATGAGTGAGATGCCGGGTGAAGGGGATGTTCAAGTGTCCTTCAGAAAATGACTAATTAGGAGGACTACGATGCATCTTTAAAAATTCGTTCGTTTGCTTAAGCTAGGAACTTAATTACAAATTTGCCTTAAATTATTCTTCGGAAGTAGTGGTAACCGCTACTCATAAATTTACTTTAATGTTATAGAAGGTGACTATTGAGTTAATTATGTTTGGAATCAGTTGCGTTGAAATCGGAAAGTAGTTGCGGAGATACGAAAACGGGGCATAGTTAGAGAAAAAACTTTGAAGGAGGGGCCAGGGGGAGAGGGGATGTTCAAGTTCAATTCAGCAAATAACTAATTAGGAGGACCACTATGCATCTTTAAAAATTCGTTCCTTTGGTTAAGCTAGAAACTTAATTACAAATTTGGCTTAAACTATTATTCGGAAATAGTGGTAGCCGCTACTCATAAATTAAGTTTAATGTTATAAAGGATGTCTATTAAGTTAATTATAATGTTTGGAATCACTTGCGTTCAAATCGGAAAGATAGTTGCTGAGATATGGAAACAGTGCATAGTCGGGTAAAAAACCTTGAAGGAGGTGTCGGTAGGGAGGGGATGTTCAAGTGCCGTTCAGCAAATGACTAATTAGGACAACCACTATGCATCTTTAAAAATTCGTTCGTTTGGTTAAGCTAGGAACTTAATTAGAAATTTGGCTTAAACTATTATTCAGAAATAGTGGTAACCGCTACTCATAAATTTACTTTAATGTTATAGAAGGTTACTATTGAGTTAATTATAATGTTTGGAATCAGTTGCATAGAAATCGGAAATATATTTGTGGAGATACGGAAACAGGGCATAGTTAGAGGAAAAACTTTGAAGGAGGGTAGGGGGGGAGGGGATGTTCAAGTTCCCTTCAGCAAATGACTAATTTGGAGGATCACTATGCATCTTTAAAAATTCCTTCATTTGGTTAAGCTAGAAACTTAATTACAAATTTGGCTTAAACTATTATTCAGAAATAGGGGTAACCGCTACTCATAAATTTAGTTTAATGTTATAAAGGGTAACTATTAAGTTAATTATAATGTTTGGAATCACTTGCGTTGAGATCGGAAAGATAGTTGCTGAGATATGGAAACGGGAAATAGTTAGAGTAAACTTTGAAGGAGGGCCCCGGAGGGGGGGGGAAGTTCAAGTGACCTTCAGCAAATAACTAATCAGGAGGATCACTATCCATCTTTAAAGATTGATTCATTTGGTTAAGCTAGGAACTTAATTTGAAATTTGGCTTATGCTATTATTCGGAAATACTGGTAATTGCTTTTTAGAAATACACCTTGAAGCAATGATTGCTGATTTTTACTATAATTTAGTAAAAATGGAACTAAATGGAGAAGTTCGGAACATTATTACTGAGATATTACTGAGAAACTGAGATTTAAAATAGCGGTATTCTGTATATAAAACAACAATTAAACGTTACGGGTTAAAATTGTTAAATGTAATTAGATCCCTACCCCTCGCCATTCCCGCAAATATATAACAAATAATCTGTTAAATAAAGTTTTCTGTAATAATATTCTCTATCATAATAATATATGTCGTGTTTTAAAAAAACCTTAAACCCAGATAATTATAATGAAGAAAAACGTGCCTGTAAATGTCTTAAACAGGTGGCGTTTATGTAATTTGCCGTGAGTAGATGGCGCTGCATTAGTTTGGCTATATGCAGGTAACTGCAATCAATGTTGGCACTATTTCGTTATAAGTCCTTATCTATGCATCGTTACTCTGATTTATTTAATGTGTTCTGAGAAGATATTCTACACAACCAACCAACCAATGAAAAAAAGCATATTTTTAATGAGAGTTCTTTGTACATCTTAATTAATATTTCAGAAAGTAATTAAAATATTAAAATTCTGATGTAATGTTGCACCAGGAGAGGGTTTGGACTACCTAAATCTAAATTTCCAGCATTCTAGGTGGGCTAGATTTTCCTGGCCATCGCCAACAGACACACACACAGAGCGAAACTTTCTTTTATTAGTGTCATGCAACCAATATCCTTCCAACCCTTTTTTGTTTTTAAAAGTAAACGGAAGTGAAGAGAAGAGGAGAAGGAATGGTGGTTCGTTCGGAGTAAGTAGGATGTGGGAAGGCATCCGAGTATATTTTGGTTTTTAAGAAGTAATGTGGTTTAGGTGCAATTTTTATGAATATTACTGAAAGTGTACATAATGTAAATAATCATCTTGTAAATATCAGCTCTCATTTAATAAACTGTGCATTTAAATTTTAAAAAGAAGAATCGTTGTGTCATTCGGCTGTCATGATATTACAGCACGCTCTCATAACGAGAACAAGAGTTATTTCTACGATTTAAAATAATAAAAGTTGTGATTTGAATCGCAGTGTTTGGATTACAAAATAGAGGTGAGCTATTTTTCTTTTTTTATCATTTGATTGTGTAGTAAGATACTGTTAACTTTATTAGAAAATGTTTAAAAACGTAACTAAAGCGGATTTACTTATTGTTCTGGAAGAAATCGGTGAAGAAGCTGATGCGAGTAAGAGAGTACCTGAATTAAAAGATTTGTTATTGAAATCTAAAGAATACTTAAAAGATAAAGATTTCGTAACTGAATTTTTATCGACTACAGTGTCAGAAAGAAAAAATGGCGAGGAAGTAAATAGATTGCGTTTACAACAACAAATGAGAAGCGAGAATTTAACCCATAACGAAGGGGAAAATAATACGTCATTATCATTAGATAAATTAATTAAAGCAGTTCAAGTTTTGGTAATCCCAGTGCCCAAGAAAAATGAAACATGGAATCTTTTTTTTGATTCTTTAGAAAGAGCGTTTAAGCACAAAAATGTTCCTAAGGAATATAAATCGGAAATTTTGCTAAAATTAGTAGGTGAAAAAGCAGGAAATGTTCTTGTTTATATTGATGATGAAGAGTTAGCCGATTATGATAAAATTAAATCTTTAATTTTGAAAGAATATGAACCGTCCCCATTTACCTGTTTACAAAATTTTAGAAACGCTAAAAGATTACCTGGTGAAACCCATCAACAGTTCGGTTCCCGATTAAGATCCTGTTGGTTAAATTATTGTAGAATTCGAAACGTTAAAGATTTCGATTCACTTATTAATTTAATAATATCAGATAAAATTTTTGAAACTTTGGATAATGAGCTAGCTACTCACATTGCAGTCAAGCAAGGAGAAAGTTGGCTTTTGCCCGATCAGTTATCGAAAGACTGTGACATTTATTTTACTGCAAAAGGCAGGTCTTTCGAGGAAACAAAATTTGAGAAACGGCCTATTTATCGTGAAGTGAATAATGATAATAATACTAAATATGTTCCCCCACAACTAAGGAAAAATCAAGCTACGTATGAGAACAGACACTTCTCAAAATCACGTGATTGTTATATTTGTAATTCCCCATTACACCTAGCAAAATTGTGCCCAAACAGAAGAAATAAGTATGATAAATCTTATACTCAAAATGATGATCAGGGTCAGAGAAAACCGAAAATGCAACAAGATACAAATAAATTGAATCCAAATAAAAATAGTAATGCAGTAGTCACTAATGTTAGTTCCAGGCATTTACACATGAATGATCAATTAAACGAAGTTACTCTTTTTCCTTTAAAAAAAATCACTATTTATGTAGAAGGTAAAGAAATAGAAGCTATTAATGATTCCGGTACCCAAATTAGTATTTTAAATACGTCATTAATTCCCGATCTGAAAATCGAAGCTAAAGGTAGTATTTTGTTACAATCCGCTTTCAAAGAAAAAGTACAAGCAAATTTGGCTACTATACCCATCCATTATAAATTACCTAACAGCGGAATTTATGTTACCTTAAATACGCTTTTTGCTTTCACTGAAAACTTAAATGTGCCTTGTTTATTAACTCCAGACGTGTATAATGCTTTGATTGAACTTCAAAATGAAGAGTTGTGTAATAATAGTCAACTGCAGGAGTTCGAAGGTCACGAAGCTAAAAATAGCTCAGAACCCCCGCTCGCGAAAGAGGAATTAAATGTTTGTTTTATTTCTTCAGAGAATAAACAAAATGATCGAAATGATGAATTTTCAGAGTTTAATAAGTTTTGTAAAGAACAAAAAGATTGCGCAACTTTAAAGAATGCATTTAAGGACGCTAAATTAGGAAAAAATAATTTTTTGATACGGGATAATTTATTGTATCATAAAGAAACTATTTGCGGTGATAAAATATATCAGCTCGTGTTACCGGAAAGTTACAGAAGTAAAGTATTAGATTTAGCTCATGATTCAATTTTTGGAAACCACTTAGGGATGCGAAAAACAAAAGAAAGAATTAAATTATCTTTTTATTGGCCGAATATTTCAAGAGATGTAGAAAATTATTGTAGAACATGTAAGAACTATCAGTTAAAAAGCCCTGAGAAACAAACAGATAAAATTCCGATTACACCTGTTGTCCGCGCACCATATCCATTTCATACTGTAAATATTGATTGTATAGGTGAAATTATTCCGCCGTCAGGAAGGAAGCATAAATATTGTCTTACCTTAATTGATCAAAATTCTAAATGGCCAGAAGTAGTACCATTACGGAGTCTCTCTGCGAAAACGGCGTGTGATGCTTTATTAGATATTTTTATGCGCACCGGAATTCCTGAAGTTATCTGTTCAGACCAGGCCACTAATTTTAAATCTGAATTGACTAAAGAATTTGAGAACCGGTTAGGGGCATGTCCTCGCTTTTCAACTCCATCATACCCCGCTTCAAATGGATTAATTGAAAAATTTAATCGTGTGTTTAAACAAATGCTACATCATGTAATTCTTACGGATCCTGTTAATTGGGATAAACATATTCCTTTTCTACTTTTTGCCTACCGTGAAGTGCCAAATTGCACAACTGGAGTATCACCGTTTAAGCTCATGTATGGTCGGGAAGCTAGAGGTCCCTTGGCAGTACTAAAGTCATCATGGTCAGGTGAAATCCCCTTACCATTGAATCTTAGTAATTCAGCAGTAGACTATTTACAAGAATTAAAAATAAATTTGGAAAGAGCCGCTGACATTGCTTCTTTAACTGCTGTAGAAAAACAAGAAAATTACACTCGCTATTTCAATCGTCGAAGTAGAATGAAAGAATTTGAAAAAGGTGATTTAGTATATTTACTTATCCCTGATTCTACCAATAAATTATATGCTAGATGGACAGGACCCGGAGAAATACTTGAAAGAATAAAACCACATTCGTATAAAGTGAAATTACCTGATGGGGGTGTCAGACATGTTCATGCGAATAAAATAAGGAAATTTAACGTAAGAGTACAGACTGTTGGGGTCATTTTTGAAGACGATGTAGAATTTGGTGAAATTCACCCAACACCAATTAAAGCTAATACTTCGAATGAAAATAATATAGAAGTAGACCTTAGTCATCTGGAGGTTGATAAACAATTAGAGTTAAGTAAACTTCTACAAAAACATTCACCATTATTTTCAGGCAAAATTCAAGTTGCCAACGTTGGAGCACACAAAATTCGTTTATTACCAGGTGCGGAAAGAAAGAAACCATATATTTATAAAATTCCGGAATCGCTAAAAAATGAAGTGGATAAGCAAATAGAAGAGTTAGAGCATCTAGGACTTATAGAAAAAAGTGAAGCTGAAATAGCTTATCCGGTCGTATGTGTCGCAAAGAAAGACGGTAGCATGCGCTTATGTATAGATTTTCGTCAACTGAACACAGTGACAAAACCTTTTGATTACCCTATGGAAAATGCAACTGAATTAATTAATCAAATAGGAAGTGCTAACATAATTACATGTTTAGATGTATTAAAAGGGTATTGGGAAATTCCTCTAGAAGAACAGAGTCGAGATCTTACTTCTTTTAAAACCCATCGTGCTCAATACCGATGGAAAGTCATGCCTTTTGGATTGCGCAATGCGGCTGCCACATTCCAGAAATCGATCAACAATGCTCTGGATGAACATCGTGAGTACAGTCGAGCATATCTGGATGATATTGCTATTTTTTCAAATGACTGGGAAAATCATCTGAAACATCTTGACGCTGTTTTATCTAAATTAACTGATCTGAAATTCACAGTTAATGTTAAAAAAATGTGTTTTTGCAAAGGCACAGATTAAGTATCTAGGTCATGTCATAGGAGGAGGTAGACATGAGCCCGATCCGGAGAAGTTACGTGCCATTGAGACAATAGAATCGCCTAAAACCAAAACAGCCCTCAGAAGTGCATTGGGTTTATTTAATTATTATCGTGACTACATAAGAAATTATGCTGAAATCGCCAACCCTTTAACCGACTTGACAAAAAAGAAAATCCCAGAAATCATTCCGTGGTCTGAGGTTGAAGAAGAGGCTTTCCAAACTTTAAAACGTTCATTGTGTGAAGCTCCTAAGCTGTATACACCAGATCCTAAAAAGCCTTACACTATTCAGAGTGATGCCAGTTCTTATGGAGTTGGTGCTTGTCTATCGCAAAGAGATGAGAAAGAAAAGTTGTGTCCTATTAGTTTTGCTAGCCAAAACTCACTAAGGTGCAACAAAACTGGTCGACTATCGAGCGTGAAGCTTATGCGGTAGTGTGGGCATTAAAAAAATTTGAAGTTTATGTGTTTGGTGCTGAAATTGAACTAATAACTGATCACAATCCCTTAATATATCTTCAGAAATCTGCACCTCAGTCTGCAAAATTACAAAGATGGGCCTTATCTCTACAAAGATATAACATAAATATTTCTCATTGCCCAGGTGCAAAATTAAAAAATGCAGATAGTCTGTCACGACTAGTTACTGTATAAGGATTATTTAAGTGATACTTTATTTTGTGTTTAATTTTGGTATGCAGTATTATATCAAGTCGTCTTTCCATCTGTTTTGAATTGTTGGTGTTTTTTATATATTCATTATAATTATTATAACAAGGCTTCTATACATCTGTTTTGAATTGTTAGTGTTTTTTTTATATATATTTATTATATATTCATTATAATTATTATAACAAGGCTTCTATACATCTGTTTTGAATTGTTAGTGTTTTTTATATGTTTATTATATATTCATTATAACTATTATAACAAGGCTTCTATACATCTGTTTTGAATTGTGTTTTTATATATATTTTATGCTGTATAGTTGTATGGTTGCTATTTGTCAGATTTTGCTTCGCTTTGCGTAGCACAATCTTATCGGGGGGGTGTCATGCAACCAATATCCTTCCAACCCTTTTTTGTTTTTAAAAGTAAACGGAAGTGAAGAGAAGAGGAGAAGGAATGGTGGTTCGTTCGGAGTAAGTAGGATGTGGGAAGGCATCCGAGTATATTTTGGTTTTTAAGAAGTAATGTGGTTTAGGTGCAATTTTTATGAATATTACTGAAAGTGTACATAATGTAAATAATCATCTTGTAAATATCAGCTCTCATTTAATAAACTGTGCATTTAAATTTTAAAAAGAAGAATCGTTGTGTCATTCGGCTGTCATGATATTACAATTAGTATAGATTATTAACATTAAACCCTATTCTTGACAACATCATTTATGTGGGACATCATCCTTTGACATGGACCCGATTACGTAAGATTGGTATCAACATGTAATAAAAGAATTTTATTCTATATGTTTGAATCTAGACAAAAATTGTCTAATGTCGCTGGCAAATATAACTACTATTCCACTAAATGGCGAATCATTGTTTTTTATGTTTTTAAGCAGTCTACACATTCAAATACTAATTTACTCATCATGGGTGCTTCATCCCAGACGATTAACATCGTTTCTTTTATTAATTCAGTAAGGTCAGATTGCTTACTAATGGTACACGCCAATGTTTCGTTCAAGTTCATCGGTATTACTTTGAATCTTGAATGTGCTATTTTACCTTGATATAATAACAAAGCTGGGGTTCCAGAAGGTGAAACAACTAACGCAACCATATTATATCATCTCACCATTTTTAAAACTGCATTAAGTAAAAATGTTTTGTCAATTCTGGTGCGTTAATAAAAGAAACCTTAGAATTTTCATTTAAAACAGCAAGCGAAACTTCATCATAAATTGATTTTTGAACGTGATAATCCTGGCGCAAACGATAAATAGTCAAATATTATTTGTTAGCCATATCCCAATTTTTCCTATCACTTATAATATCTTAGTACTTTATTTTTATTAGTTTCATTTATTACTAGATACTTTTCTTACCTTTTTTATTTCAGCTATTTTATTTAGCAGTCTTTTAACTATACCACAGTTCACTCTCGCGAACTTTGTCATCCTCGCTGCCGACTTTGTCATTTTCGCTGTTGACTTTCTCATCTTTGCTTACAAGCCTTTTTCACACCACATTTCATCATAAACAATGTTTTGAATGAGAGGTAGCTCACTTAGCCACGAGATGGCGCTAACGTCTCACGTGCTGACGTTTTTCCGCATCGGCGTATGTGATGCTCGTTCATCCAGTCACGTTGTTTAGAACAGGGGGAGTTTCCCACTTCCGGTTTTCCACGACGTGTGCTCTCCTTCGGCCAAGCTATTTATAGAACGTCGCGATATTCAACTACGGCTGATGTGATGTGATGTGCTGAGTCTATCTTGCTCCTATCCGTTTTTGTTTTGTTTTCGCCGATATAATGATGAGATGACTGTCGTGGTAAAGTACTCTGTTTTTAATATCACATAATTAAATAAGACCATTTTTAACTTGGATACATCGTTTTGAAAACCTACATTCATGGAGTTTATTTGTTTTAATCTGAATCATGACTTTTGATAGATGCATCGATGGAGTTTAAAATAATTACAAGATAATAAATTACATATGATTAGCGTATTTTTGATATAGCCTTTAAATAAATGAACTCCCAGTACAGCTCCTGAGTGATACTTAATTACTGTCATGAAATATATTGCTGGCCAATCTTTTTTGTTTATATTAAACATTTTTAATGCATTAGTTTTTCCTCATATAACGATACTTCTATATTTTTTATCTTAATAAAGCTGGTATTTTATTTAAATATTTTTGTCATCATTTAGTCTTTTTTTTAAACACTTACTGCAATAGATAAACTACTTTCTGCAATTAAACAAGGATCATTTTTCAGCAAAGGCTTTCACAGTGCATACTCTTTAGTAATAGGAAGTAAAAGAAAAGAGTGCAGTGAAATTTATTTATATCAGATTGAAGCATTCTTGTTGTATGAGTAGTCTCATACACCACATTATTTGAGTCACAACTTTTACATTGAAAAATACTTTTATGCGTCACAATCATTCTTTTGATTTTTATCTTAAATAATTTCGATTTATGAAATTATCGCTCATCAAAACGTTTATTATTATTATTATTTTGTATTTGATGTAAAATAAGTAATAGTTTTTTCTTTTACTTATCAAAGTGTCTGTAATAATTTCTAACTAATAATAGCCATTTCAATTCCGTAATCAACGATAATATGCGCACGCCAAGAAGGGGAAAAATTACCAATGGCAATCATTAAGCTAGGAAAAAGTGAAAAATATCATTTTTTTCTTTATTTTAGAAGCCATAATAAATCAGTCAATTAAGATACAGTTTTCAAACAAATTGCATTTGAAAGTAGATTTTTTTCCCCTATTTAACAGTGTAAAAATTAAAAATGTGAGATGTTTAGAAATAAAAAAAATTGCAATAGTAAAAATTGCAAAACCGAAATTTCATCGTCAACTGTTGCCATTCGCAAAATGACGTCAGCGTTACGCACGGACACGTTTGTCCTTTATAATATAGATAGTAGAATATGTTTGATGTCTGTAAATATTGCTCTACTGTAAAATGGAAAAAAAGAATGTGTTGCTTTTAAATGGTATAAATTAAATTAGAGGAAATTCATCCTCCATTTGAACCAATGAACTCACTTCTTACTGGTGATCATTCTAAGTGTAAAAATTTTTGTGCAGTATCATATGATATAACAGTGTTTTTCATATGGCATCCTTTATGAGTACTCAAGTCGTTGAACCTAGCTATAAGCCATCTTTCAAAATCCAAGGTCAAGGACAGCTCTACACAGGAGTTTGCTTCTGTATAAAACCAAAAATCATAAATTTTTAAGTAATTGCTAATTACAAAATCAGCTAATCTTTTATAATTGAATTCACCATCATCAAAAGTTTGCTTCAAATATGAATGAAACATCCAACAATATAGTAAATACGTCAATTGGCAGGTGATTGATTACCGAAGATTAGCCCAAAATCTTATAAATTCTAAAAGAAGAAGATATGCAGAATTAAAAAATGAATAATTAAAAAGAATATCAAAAGCTTATTTCAGCAAGTAATTTTAATTTCAAAATGTTGGCTTTTGTGATATTAATAATGCATAATTGCTTAAATCTCCGTAGAAATAATCCTTATTTTCTAACTTCTGAAGCAGTGAATGTTTTTATATGTGTAACTGGCGTCATGCTTAAAAAAATTGAAAGAACTTGGAAACAAGTTCAAACAAACAAATATAATTTTTTTTTAAAAGTCAATTCCTACTTTTTAATCATAAATATATAAAATAAACCCATGCAGCATTAATGTTCCACGTTATCTTTATTGAACATTATTTTATAATCATCGTTGCAGTATTTTATTTCTGTGGCATCACTAATTTGAGATAAATCTTTCATTTCATTTATCAAAACAATAGGAGGAATTTTTTTCTCCTATTTAAACTAAAATTAATTAAATTTAATTAATGAATTAATATTTGAAAAAACTGTATTAACATAAAGTGTCATCCACTACAAGTTTAAAAAAATGTATTTGAGCTTGAGTGGATGAATAGAAAATATTTTATTAACGATTGAAAATTTGAACGAGATATACATATAGAGAGTGTGAGCTAATAGTAGGAATTTAAAAAAGAACATGAAACCTAAAACTGGGACACTTGATAAAAAAAAGGAAAAGAAAAAAAAATATGTTACTCAGATTTTAACTAATCAAAAATTCAGATGCTTTTTTTTTAGTCTGCTGCAAAAGAAAAATCATCAAATATTGTTTCAATCACAATCTTTTGACATCAAAAACTTTTGTAAAGCATTTGAAACAGTGCTTTCATATTTAAATTAAATATTCTTGTTTTATAAGATTATTTATTACTTATAAAAACTTTTAAATTTTTGTATTTTAAATGCAGTCAATAACAATTTTTATTTTATTTTATTTTTCGAGGTGTTTATACTTTTTTTCTAATTGATACATTTGTTTCAATTCTTTAGCCAACGATAGCGTAATGTGCCATCACCAAGATGAAATAAATCTACCCTTTGGTAACCTTTCAGGAATAGTCATATCTCAAGAACTAATGCACGAATTTAATAAAACTTTAGATTCAGTTAGACCTTGATATAAATTAGTGCTGATTCTTTTTAGTGTATGCAAAACCTGTGTGAGATAGAAAAAAGTTTTGGGATTGGCCCATCCAACTAGTTTAGAAAATGTATTTGTACACTAATGATTGGAAAACTACAATTTTATTAATATAAAGTGCACCTATTTAATGCAGCAAAATTATAAATGCTTATTATTTATGATGAAATTGTAAATGCTCATTTAATCATAGTAAAAAATTTTAAAGATTATTTAATTCTAACAAATATTTAAAGCTAGTTTAATTATTACAAATTAATAGAATCTTATTTAAGTGCAGCACATATTTAGTGTGATATTTGTTCTTCTTTTTTAAATAAGTTCATGGATGTTTGGTTGCACTGACTACTCAAAGACAGAGAGCCGTTTTTATTTCAAGCCATGTCCAGTACTGAGTTTTAATTGCTGTGATACATGAAAGTGACTTTTCATGCAAATATGTTGTTGAAAACTGAATAAAATTTTTCATTGCTTTTTCACTTAGCAATAGATATTTACTTTTTATGGAGAGTCAGAAATGAGGTCTTGATATTAAAAAAAATTAAAAATTTTAATATAAAATGAATAAATAACAAAAAAATCTGTTAACATAATTATCAGTGGCTATTATAATTTTAATTTGTAAAACTAAACATCTAAAATATCACAAATATAAGAATTTTTTAGAATATTAAGTTTATTTTATTATAAGTAAAACATAAATAAATGCAGATACATTCAGATTTTTCTGAAGATCACCAAAATTTTATCATGGTTACCAGTTAGCAAAAGCTTCTCTAGAATTCAATACTTTAAATCTTTTATCTAAAATAATTAGAATATTGATTTTATGATAATGTCATATAGTAGTTAGTTTGAATTAATATCCTCATAAATATTTCATTAATTATTCATATTCCTAATTGTTTAATTTATTTGAAAACTAGCTGTTACCCGTGACTTTGTTTATATTACATTGAAAGAAGAATAAATGCCTTAATTAAGCAAAATATTTCACTTCCAATACTTAAAAAATAATTAACTAATCCTTTATCACATTTCATAGAAGAGAATAAAGTATTTCTTTGTTAATAGGGCCTTGACATAACTCAGTTTTTTAAAAAGTTAAATTTTGTGCAAATAATCTCGAAAATGAAACTGCAACCAATGGAAAAGGAGTGCCAAATAAAATTGTGGAAATCGATGAATTGGATAAAATCAAATGTCAATTTTACTTAATAAACCATTTTACTTTTAAGGACTTTGTGAAACGTTTTAACAGTTTTTAAAAATAATTAATTGGAAATAGTATATACTTTTTCTTTAAATTCAATTCTTGTGAATAGGGAGCAATAATTTGTACACATAAATGCAAGGAGCTTAAATTTGCCTCCTTGGTTTAATCGATAGCTAAAACAAATCTTGATTTCTAAGTGACAATATATTGACAGACAATTTTTGTTCTGCAGAATAACTTGATTCATAAAGTTTGAATTTGTGGAAATATGTGTTTATTTTTCGAAAATTTTATTGTAACCAAGATTGTGTTTGCACCATCTATTCAAATTGAAAATAAATTCAGTTTTCAGTTTTAATGAGAAAATGGCATGGAAAATATATTAATCCATTTTATTTCTCCTTTTTATCCACAAAAATGGAGTAATTTAGTTGTTGTTTTTAGAGAAATTTCGTGAACAATTGCAATATATATATATATATATATATGTATACTATTGCAACCAAAAACTCATCTGCATTAGTTAAACAGATATTTAATTTTTTTGTTTTAAATATGGTATGAAACTCATCTACTTTCTATACTTACCTTGTATTATTATATACTTTTCCTTGTATTATTAATGTATAAAATTGATTCACACTCCTTTAAAAACATATTTGAAAATTCCCACTTCACTTTATATGACGTCACTTTGTTTCCAGAGAAATCTCTTTTTTAATGATGTAATTCTTGTTAATTTTCTTTTCCTGGGAATCAAAATGTGGATTTTGACAGAAAACTCATATCTGTTTCTAACATTCAAGCATCTGACATTCAAGCTTATTAATTAGTAGCGATAAAAAATATTTCCATTTTTCATTTTAAATATGACATCATTATCCATCTACTTTCATTATATACTCATTTTCGTACTCCTTGTATTATTACGAATATTTGAAAATGCATGTTTTATTTCCAATATGACATCATATTTGTCCAAGCCAAGGAGGACCCTTTTCATAGTTCCATAGTCCAGAAATCTTTTCTTAATAATATAATTACTGTTCATTTTTTCTTCTAATTAAAATGCAATATTTGCTAGAAAATCTCTTCTCAGTGTAACCGATATTCATACTTCATGTATAATAACAAACACTCCATATTTTCGTTTCAAATATTACTGCAATTTATCTTCTTTTCAATTCTTTTTAATTTTCATTTTTCACGTAGAAATCATTAAATTGAAAATTAATTGGTGGGGAAAATTTTATTCCAGACTTTGTATTTATTGGCGACAATAATGCTTAGCAACATAAAATGGTTAATTAAATTTTACAAGAAAAATATTCATTGATTCTCTATGAAAATAATGAAATTTTGAATTTTTAAAAGAAATATTTGAAAATAATAAACAACATCTACCCTATGTTCATTTCTGGGTTATAATTCATCTATATGCAAAGATACAAGGCTATTAAATCCTCCATTTTTATGTTAACTTCAGCCAGACATTTACACACACAATCACATTTATAATATTATTAGGATGACTATATGAATGCCTCTTGTAATTTTTAAAATACTATGCCACTGCCACATGATGTGTAATCCAGATGACAATAGTGCTGTGTTTATATTGCATTGTGCACAATGCCATGATAAGTGGATTGATAATTTCTGAAACCCAGTAATTGCTAATGTTTATTTTTTCTGTCTTTGTTAGAATAAACTAAGCTATGATTCATTCATTTTTTATGTTTATATCTAATTTCTCATAATTATTAAAAAATTAAATGTAATTATTTCCAACATAGATTCTCTTTCACAATCAAGATTGCTCTCCAATGCTGTACCATTTGATGATAGTTCTGGATCTGATCAAACACAGGCTAGTTTAGTTTTTGGTCATTAATTTACATTTTTAAAGCAATATTTTAATATTTATCAATTTTAAAAAAGTTTTTTATAAGTAACTTAATTTAAATTTTGCTTTGTAATTTACAAGCTTGATGTAATTTTTTTCTTATACAGGATATTTCACCCAAGGTGATTCACACAGGATATTTCACCCCAGCTTCTTCTGACAAAGAAATGAGTAAGAAGTCATCATCTATGTTTGAAGATCTAAATACAATTGCAATACATAGGCAGCCTAAAGAAAGTACCCCTGTTAAGCCTTGTAAGTTAATTTTTGTACTTTGAATATCATGAATGATTTCTTATAATTCTATCCATAGAAGTTATCACGGTAATCATTTTAGAATGACTGTGAAATTTATCTTAAATTATTTCATGTCACTGATGCTGTTGCCGTTTAAAATAAGTTACTTGAACAGATTGTGGTATGCAATCATTTTTTAAATTTGACTGTTCTTTGAATTTTTTTTTTTTAAATTTTTTGTATGAATTTCTATTGTCCAAATAGAGAATTAATTCATGATTTTCAAATAGCCATTTTTTTTTTTTACCATTGATGAAATTTAAAAAACTTGAATAATAATATTTCCAAACGATGTATTTTCAATTATATATATTTACACATGCAAATGAAAGAAAACATAAATAAATTATGTGAGCAAAGCATTTGCTAGTGAAATTATCTCATACTTAACCCCCTGACCACCGAGCAAAAGGGTAAATTTGTAATGTTGTTTTCTCTGTAATTTTTTTTACAATGTTAAAAAAAGATGAATTTTTGAACTTGATATAAAAAACTTAATTACGATGAACATAAGCCTTGAGAGTATCAATCTTAACTCAATATTTAAAAACTGCATTATATTTGTAGAAATATATTAATTTAAACAGTGTTATTATTGCTGTGAAACCTGCCGCATAGTGAATGGATATATCAGTTCGCGGTGGTGAGAAGGTTAAGGCTATTCTCAAATTCAAAACAGCTAATTTCTGACACATTTTTAAATTCATTTTTGTTCAGAAACATATGGAATTGGCAGGTGTTCTTATTCAAAAACTACATAACCGAAAGACGTTTTCCATTTTTTGGTAAAAGCAGTAAGATCTTTTGAAAAATATTGTCAAAGTTGGCATTTTGAACCGAATTCCCAACACGGCAGCTCGAGAATGAGAAAAAACTTGTTGACATTGTTATGGTTTTGTTGCCTCTTCTGTCCTTGAGACTTTAGTAGTATGGTATTTGCTGCCACCAGCGGTATTAAACTGATACTGGACATGCTGTGAAAAGAATTCCTCACTTAAATAATCAACTTACAATTTATTGATTAAATTTGCCTAAAAAATGTTACAGTGATAGTCCTTTTTGGTCCATATATATTATTAGCATTTTCCATATGTGACTGTCGAATGACAATCTTCCTGATCGCACATTTTTCACTACTTCGTTACGCACAACTAATACACTCTGTTCCATCTACACTGTATTTCGTCCACCCCCCGACCAACTGTGCGATGCACGTTCTCTGTGGTCTAGCCTGTCTACACAGCTGCTCTCTCTCAGAACACTGCCTGTACTACTCACTCCACTGCACACCAGCGACTCCCTTGTGTCACACACTTCACTCCACTCTCTAGATCTCCGAGGCCTACCTTACTTCCTTCATGGATTTTCCACACCTGTAAATACATTTCTCTAGAACGTCCCCCCTTTCTATTATCTTCCCAACTCAGTTCGCTAGGAATTTAGTGTTCATTGTATCCGCATTCCAAAATCAGATTAGTTCCTTTCATAATGATTCCGTGAACACCCCACAAATAGCTGTGCGGATCAGGAAAATTCCATTGGCAATCACATACAGAAGTTTACAGGAAAAGAAAATATGTATCTTAATACAATAATATATAATAATGATTAAATATAATTAATTAAATTAACTAGATATATACAACATAGGTTCTGTTAAAGTCAGAAACCTGACAGACATGTAAAAAGAATTGGTTATAACTTGATAAATAATTTATTTTTCAAAAAATGGAAAACACCATTAGATTCCAAATTGCTTCAATTGTCAGTCCTACCAATTTTATGCCTTTACATTTAAAAATGAGTCAAAGTTTTGTATTGTTGAGCAGGGAGTATGAGAAACAACCACCGTAAAGCAGATTGAGCAATTTTAAGTCTTGAAGTACTTTTGAATGATACATGGAACATGATTTCATATTGATACATTAGATGACAGTGACAGTAAATAAAAGGAAAGTTTTTGCCATCATTGTTAACTTCAGATTTTTTTAAATCTAATTTTTACTTTTAAGAGTATTTGAAACATTTATTTTACTTTTAACATACATAATTGATTTTTTTGTTGGTGTATTTTTAAAAGAAACTGAGCAAGGTTAAATATATTTTGACAACAATACATTAGCATTTAATCCGTTGGGGACGAGCGACATGTATACAAGACACATATGATGCTCATAATCCTTCATTATTACCTCCAATTAATTTTTATTGTAAGCTTTACCTTATTTAATCATAGCATTTCTGCGATTCAATTGGGCGCAAATTTCTGTTTTGAAACACTGGTGGTAAAAGATTAAAAATTCTGTAAAGGACGCTTGTCACAAAGGGGTTACTGCACTGTTACAAAATTATAAGACCACTCAGAATTTTACCATTTTTCAACAAAGAAAATATTAGTTTGAATTTAAAAGCAGTTGCATGAAAAGAAATAACTCTATAATGTTTATTTACCCCAGGGAAAAAAGGTTTGAATAATTTTTTGTTTCATGCCAAACGATTTTACATAAACCCGCTGTTTCATAAATATAAGACCACTCTAATAAAGCAGACGATTTTATTTTGAACACAAAGTTTAACTGTAACCTAAACAATCTGTAAAATTTAAAAAGAAGAATAAAATGCAGAAATTCTGAATTGTATCTGATTCTTTGAATTTGTTAGTAAAATGCTTCGTCAGAGTGAGCTGTCTGAAATAGAAGTGAGAAGAGTGTGGTTCTACAAAGGAAAAGGAAAGTCTGAACATGAAATAAGTAAGATTCTTAATCGTTCTAAAACTGCGATTCATAATGTTTTAAGTAAAAAAGAATTGTATGGAACCCATGAACTATCTGGTCTTAAAAAGAAGTTATCAGATTGTGATAATAGGCAAATTGTCAAACTGGCAATGAAAAAATACCAGTCGACTCGTAAAATAGCACAACAGATAACTAAAAAGGTATCACATGCAACTGTGTGGCGAAGTTTGAAATCTAATGCTGGTGTTATTCATCGCAAATTAAAAAGTAAACCACTACTACTGAAATGTTACAAAGAAGCTCGTCTTAAGTGGGCAAAGAATGTCATGTTCTGGAACTCTGCATGGAGAAATATATTGTTTTCAGACGAGAAAAAATTCAATCTTGATGTTCCAGACGGCAATAATTACTACTGGCATGATTTAAGGCAAAGATCTCGTGAGTTCTTCAGTAGGCTGATGGGAGGCGGTTCCATTATGGTGTGGAATGCATTTTCATATGCACGAAAATGCGATCTCCAGAGAGTTGAAGGAAAATGATCTTGGACAGTTACCAACGGATGCTATTTCGAAGTCTGATACCCTTCGGACCACTTTTAGGAGGTGCAAAATGGAAGTTTCAACAAGATAATGCTCCCAGTCATTCATCGAAATCAACAAAAGAGTGGCTTAAAAGAGAAAAGATTGATGTTTTACCCTGGCCAAGTCGAAGCTCTAACCATAGAAAACTTGTGAGGTTATTTGTCTCACCAAGTGTATGAAAATAGTAAACCATATCATTCAACATGTGAATTAGAAACGGTCATTATGGAGAAATGAGACAATATTCTCGAATCATTCCTTAAAAAATTAATTAACTCTATGCCAAATCGTGTGTTTCAAGTTATTCAGAGAAATGGTGGAGCAACATCTTACTAAATTTGAGAAAACTGTCTTTCCCACAGGTGGTCCTATAATTTTGTAACAGTTCTTTTTGATACTTTTTTGTTATATTGATGTTTTATTTTTCCCGAATTAATTTCATTTGTGTAAGTTGCTACATTTTACTAAAAACTTGATGTACTAACATAGAATATTGTTTATTTTGATAGAAATATTTCTTTAATTACCTAAATAGCAAAATATGTTGTGGTCTTATACTTTTGTAACAGACTGTATATGAAAATCTCTTAGTATTCAGAAGATCACATGCATTTGCATTTATAAATCCTGAAGCTTTTAATCTGTCTGCTGGTGAAATTGTTGTCATATTTAAAATGAAAGGTCCATATTTTTATTATGGAAACTTAAATATTTTATTACGCTTGTGGGTGTAATTTTCATAAACTTTTACGTTCATAACTTGTTTTCAGAGGATTTTAATAATATCTTTTCCTTTATTTTTTTGGAGGAAGAGTAGTGAACAATGATGTTTCTATCAAATTAGAAGTCCTTTTAATGCTTAATTTTCTCACTATGTCCATTTAAAAAAATAATATTTATCTTTAAATGGCTATAGAGTTCCTAGATTTGCAGCCATTTTGCTTTATCTTTTAAAAACAGAGCAAATTAGTGTATTGTTAGAGATCATGGGATCTGAATGAGGGTTGGTGAGTGTAGCTTATAGGGGTGGAACACCCTAGTATAATAAAAAAAATGATAAAATGTTTTTTTGGTTCTGAGATCTTTAAATAACATATTTTTGTAATGATGTCTCACTCTAATACATTAGGATTGATGTAAATTCTATATACAGGGCAATCTTGAGCAAGCTCCTTAGTATGAAAATACTATTGTTTGTTACAAAGGGATACTAATTTAATCTTTTGAGGTAAAATGTCTAGTGGTTTGTGTATTTTCTTCAGAAGAAAAAAATAGGAGACTTTATTTTTGCAGACACAACTGATTTCTTTTAATATTTAAGATCATGATTGATAGGAAGTGTCGACGATTGCGACATTTTCATCACAATTGCGATATCGGCATTATGCATGTGGTTTAACTCCAAATTTTTATTATTAATTTTAATAATTTTATATTATTAATTATGTTATTAATATGTATTAAATTTTAATAATTTTTTAAAAAAATAATTTGATCAGTCAGATTATATATAAAAATAAAAGTTATAGATTAACATGACAGTAAAAACATTTCCATCCTTAATGTAGAAGAACAAAGAAAGTAAAAAAAGAAAAATGCTGCCATAGTTAAGAAAAATTTTTTGACACCTTAGTTAATGCATATTATTAAATTAACTCATGAAAAAGACATGTGAACAACTTAACATTGACAATATATATTTAAAAAATTATATTCAATGTCTAATAAAAAAAATGGAATTTGTTGATGCTCGGACAATCTGCAAATGAGGAATTTAAAAAAAAAAAGGAGAGAGAAAAGAATGGCTTATTCTTGTGACTTATTTCTGATATATTTTGTTTTAAATAATTTTTGTGACATATTTTAAATTAATTAAAAAATGTTTCAATTAAATTTCTACTGTAGTAGATTATTTAATTCTTCTATAAATTGGCATTAACAGTGCAATTGTTCAATTATATCATTTTTAATTCCTATCTTAATTAAATTAAACGGTTTATAAAAATAAATATTTTAATTACCTGAAAATATTAATCAGTATCATTAACTTTCAATACAATAATAATTTAAACTTTTATATTGGAGTTTTCTGTCTTTCTTTTCTTTTTAATGTTAAATATAATTAAAGTTTCTTGAGTAATTTTTAATCTTTGCCATATCCATACCTTTTTACTATGTCTTGTATAGCAGGACTTTTTTTTTCTCTCAGATCTAAAGTTTTTATCTAAATTCCTCAAAACTTCAGAAACATATAAAAAGTTATCAATACTTGTTTATTGGAATGCTATTTGATGGGTAATTTACTTTTAAAGCACTGCTGTTTTTCCAGTAGATAAAATAATTAGATTTTCGCTTTTCTGTGCTTGTTCCCAATATAACTCTAAATGTTCTGTTGCAATTTTGCCACCAATACAATCTTCTTATATGAGAAAAAATGTTTAGCTCCATAAAATGGTCCTATTTTGTTTATATTATGAATAACCCTCAATACTTTTTATACCATCACATACACATACATTAATAATAAAATGGCTGGAGATAAAAACAATATAAAAGTAAATCTTAAAAAAAAAAAAATCTACTTTTATATTTTTCACATACATTCCTATCAACATCTACAACAGTCTACTATACTAGGACAAAAAATCGTTCAGAAAATTCTGCCCAAGTTGGCGCTTTAAGTAGATTTTCGGGATTTTATAGCCCAGGAAAGGTCGTCTTGAGACAACAATAAATTCTAATTCAATATCATATACAGTAATGATAATGCAAAATGCTATTCGATTTCAAATTACTTTAACAGTCGTGACTGCAAATTATTAAACATTTTATATAACATTTATTAAAAAAAAGGAGTCCGTGAATATTTGTCTTGATTTGCTGAGTTGGAGGAAATATTTTTGTAAATGCCTTAAGTGTTATAGTATTGCATAGACTTTCAAATTCTAGTGCAAAGCATTTCTTATATCAGTGTGCAAATAGCTATTATTAAAATTGTTTCGCGCATAATAATGGTATTACGAAGAGTGTAATATTTTAATAGCAACAGAATCCGGTCTAAGAGTTGTAGTTTAATTCATATACTGCTAATTATTAGAAAGTGCCTCATACTTTATGCTTGATATGATTTAAATCAACTTCTTTTTTTCTTCTTCTTTTTTTTTTTCCCCTTAATAAAACCAATTTTTTAGAACAACTCTAATTACAGTATCCCTCCCTGCGCTTTTTAAAAAAAAAATAAAACCAATTTTTTAGAACTTTTTTTTTAGTATTTCAAGTGTTTTAAATTATAGGATACAAATAATTTCTACTTCTAACACTTTTTTGCAGATATCAACCATGATTAAAGTGTTCCTTATGAATTATTTTTCACTCAACTCCTTCCATATTTCTCAAGTATGTTAACTTCTTCATAGTTTAAAAATAAATAGATATCCATATGAAACACAAGGAATAAGTATCAAAGTTATACTTATGAAATGCAATATTAAGGAAAATATCAAGAAAGGACGCCAAATTTATGGACAACGTATCTTATAATTCTAAATAATAATTGAAATACATCAAAACAAATACATATATACTAGGGGGTTCAGTCCCCTACTCGCTAACGCTCGTCAACCCCCCGTGAATTGCAAAGCAATTCACATTGAGACCGCTATGCGATCCCAGCTCGCTTCGCTCGCTCGCCCCTTTTTAGGTGCGTTCGTAATTATATAAATACGTAGCACCTATAGTCGTCGTTTGGTCCGTCCGTCCGTCCGTCTGTCTGTCTGTCTGTCCGTCCGTCCGTCTGTCTGTCTGTCCGCATATAACAACGCAAAAACTACCCAACCAAATGGTTTGCAATTTAAAATATATTATCTTTGCAGAATTTTGTCGAGACATTTCAAATTTTATTAAAATCGAATCAAAACTTTAGGAGATATTAATAAAAATATTTATTAAGAAATTTGAATTTTTTTTTAAATCGGTGCTTTTTTGTTATAGGAGCTTCCGAAGTTTAATCGTCAAGCGACCGAGATACTTATTTTATGACAGAAATTAATCTGCAGACGATATAATTCATTTCACAGAATTAAAAATCCTTAAGATCTGAATATTTATATAACTAGCTGATACATATATATCTGAATATTTATATAACTAGTTAAGATATTCGTATGAACAGTGTCATAAAATATATACTTAACTAACTGTTTAACCCGTTCTACGCATGGGATATCATGAATTTAATTCTAAAACGTGCGTACGAACGCACCTCGTTTGTAACGTTTGACATACAATTTCCAACTTGTTATTTTTCTAGTAATTCTAGCCGGAAAAAGTACTACAATAAATCATTTGAACATATGAAATTGACAATTTTTTTAATGTAAAAAAGTAAATGAAAACTGTTGAAAACACAACTAAAAATGCATTTAGTTGATGCTACTAAAGGGCATCTAAATCATTTAAATACTATGAAAAAAGGATCTTGGAAACATAATTAGTTTAAAACTTATTGCACCTATAATATTGTACAGCATGACTTAAATTCATTAAAAAAAACACTACATGGTAGGAAGATAGTTTATCATCAATGATTGTTTAAATTTCGTTTGACATTTTATTATTCTAATTGATTATAGATTTCGGAAAAATAAATTATTTTTACTTCAATAAAACAGCAGCAGATGGCAGCAGGGGCATTCTAGAAAGTTTATATTTTATTATCTCCGATTTTTGTGCGAGTGAAATTCGTAAATAAATTCTAAATAAGAGTTGAGAATTAATTTGAAATTAACAATATTACTCATAATTAAAATGAGGAATCATCTCAGATGCTTCGGATTACGTTCATATTATTTTATTTTTAATAATTGCTAGCTTGAGTTTCACGGCTCTGACACTGACCGCCATATTGGAGGCGGAGCTAACACAATCTTGTCTGTTTATTGGTCTGAGCTCTGGAAATTACGGTTGTTGCCAACGATAAGGTAGAAATTCAGCCCTATTTCTGCGCCATGTAAGACAAATATATATATATATATATATGCTTTAAAATTTCCAGAAATTAGCACTGTTGTGGTTTCTCTTGTTTTTTTTTCTTGCAAAATTGGGATTGGAAATCATCAGAATTGCTGTTTCTTAAAGAAACAAACCATTTACAAATTATTGCTTCTTTGGCGAGTCTTTCGAAGTTTGTTTTTTCTTTTATTTGTTTCATTTTTCTTTTTTTTGTCATCACTATTATATTTGCTTCATTACATTTACATTCTCCTCACATTAAATTCACCTGCAAAGGCATGAATTACTCTTTTATATTTTTGTTATCTATGGTATTGATTTTCTTTCAGAGATAAAGCTTGTAGCTTCTGCTAGCCATATGGGAAAAAAAAAAAAAAAAAAAAAAAAAGTATTCACACATAGACAGAGTCAGCTGAAAAAAAAAAAAAAAGATTAGTTATTATTATAATACAAAGGGTATATACCAAGTATATACCAAGGGTATCCAACCTTTTGACTTTCTTGGGCCATATTTGCAGGAAAAAAATTGTCTTGGGCTGCATTTCAGAGGCAAAATTTAGTTCAGGCTGCACATACACTGTACTAATATTAAGGACAGTTGTTAAACAAAAATGTCTTGTAGTCTTTGATCTTTTTTAACAGAAGTGCTTTAACCGCTTCCCTTACAAATTTTTTTTTTAAAAATTGCAAAAAATCATCGAATTTTTTTATTTCATTATTAAATACAGGGAAACAAAACAAAACAAAATATGTAGGTTTTAAGTTGAATTTTTAATTTTTACAGGTATAAAAGCATTTAGTTTTAATATTAGTTTACTATCCTGAGTTATCTTGGGCAAATGGAAAAAAGTTAAATATTAGTCTTTGTATGATAGTTTTTGAAACAAGGAACAACACAAAGTGACACCTGATATTCTGTAGACTGGTATCTGGTCTCTTTTTTTACTGGCTTACCTCTGGAATCTCTTTTATGGGAGCACAGAATACACTGTCTCGTTGGATTTGACTTTTTTTCAGTAGCAGGAATAACATCTACCTGGAAAATGTCTTGAGGTTAACCTGAGTGGTGAAGGACTAATACTTGGTCTTCCTGATGTGGCAGAAAACACGATGATTTTCTGAAATTAGTTTTTCAATCAGTTCCATTGTAAATTGTTTAGGTGATCATGAACCTCCTGATTTACAGTACAAAATGTAAGAATTCCACAAGGCCAAATCCAATAAATGGAAGAAAATCTTCTTATAATATTTTTCCCTGTTTTTCTGGGTGTAGAATAAGCAGCTAAATGCTGGTCGACTTTATCTACACCACCCATTTTGTCATTGTAGTCAACTACACATTTAGGCCTGGACTTTGTTGGCCCCGTTTATTTGTCACATCCTGCATTTCGATTGTATGTATTATGGAAATTAGACTAACATCCATCTTATCTTTCCATTTCATTAAAGTTACTTTCCCTCTCTGATAACCAATAATTTCTCGTTTTTTTAATTTCTTTGTCTTTAGATCTCGAGGTAAAGCTTTTCTATTTAATCAGAGTGTTCCACACACATCAGTCTTCCTTTTGACTAAAATATCAGCCAAACCTGGCGAGTTATAAAAATTGTCCATGATAAGACAATGTCCTTTGTCCAGCAGTGGTTTTGTAAGAGTCATCACAACTCAGGCTGACATAGGAAGATCATCGACTGAATTATTGAAATTAGTTCCCATTCCACTGTATTTAATGGCATTCTACACATACCCACTCTTAGATTCGCACAGTAAGAAACTCTTTATTCCAAATCATGCTCTCTTCAAAGAGATGTACTGCACCCACCCGAGTTTTCCTTTATAAAGAAGTAAACTTTCATCTATTTTTATTTCTCGTTCAGGTACAATTGCACTCTGAAACTTCTCAAGTAAATGTTGCAGAATTGGCCATATTTTATTTAGTTTTGGGCAAGGATGTGTACTTACATCATATGCATCATTGTTGCTGAAGTGCAAGTTTTGCTTTATCTGACAAAATCGTCTATATGACATTGTTTTTGCAAAAAAATGGCGTGTTCAACAACTGATTTTTACTCCGATAATCTTGCAGATCTGTTTTTTTTATAACACCTTGGAGAATAGTTATTCCCAAAAAAACTCATTTCATTTTGAGAAGTAGATCACCATGGTTTTGAATGCAATCTACAAGCATACTCTTCCGCATATCGATTTGTTTCGGTTGTAATAATGTCGATCAATTCATTATCAAAATATTTATAGAAAAATTCCAAAACATTATTGATGTCAATATTGAAATTCATACCTGCATTGGCAGTAAAAGTAAAATGAGCAGGTGCAGGTGGCAACTTCGTTTTTTGAAGTGCACACCATTGACGAGCTGCCGTCAAATCGTCTGAATCCGAATCACTTGAACTATCGTCTTCAATAAGACTACATACAGAAGAATCACTTCCACTATTTTCAAAGTCTACCTCTTCATAATCACTATCTGAAAAATCATCGCTTTCGCTATCTTGCATCATCGCCATTATTATTTTTTTTTTCAAAGCAACTATCCTTCTTTATACATTACTAATCCAGAAGCCGACGTATACTATACAATAGGGAAAACACATGACCAGTCCCGCCAAAAGAACCGTGAAACCAACAAAACTTGGCTAACTGCCAATCAAAGCTGAATATTTCCTTTCATTTCCTCCAGACTGAGTAAAACTGTGATAAAACAAATCAAGACGATGTATACTATACAATAGGGAAAACACGTGACCAGTCCCGCCAAAAGAACTGCAAAACCAACAAAATTTGGCAAACTGTCAATCAAAGATGAGTATTTCCTTTCATTTCCTCCAGGCCGAGTAAAACCGTGATAAAACAAATCATACTGACAAATTCTGCTTCGCCTGAGTTTTCTTGGGATAATAATTAACTGCAACATATATGAACCCGAGATAACTTGGGATAATCAGGCAAGCAGTTAAAAATTATTGAGCAGTCGAGCCTGAACATTCAAATTAGTTATGTAATATTGTGTTGACTCAACTTTAGCATGCAAAACATTTGTGTTTCTAGTCTTTGAGTTCTCAATCCAGCAGCTTCAAATCTACTCATTCTGAGAAGCTGGACCGTTACAAACTAGCTTTTACCAAAAACCTTAAAATCACAAGCCTTTTCCATTATATCTATACTGACAACATGATAAGCTTTATATTCTCAGCGTATTTTACATGCTTACTTTTCTAACTTGTCATGTAGAATAATATTTCTGGTAGGAGCACTTATTTGGACTATACATATTCTCATAAAAGTTTATCTGATCAGCGTATTACAATAATTTTTTTTTTACCAAAAGTAAAAGTTCCCCTATGTACAGAGTGTTAAGAAGTGTTTTACTGTGTTTTTTTTTTTCAAAATTGCTTTATATATTATTTTTATGTGAAAAATGTCACTTTAATTTGAAATTTTCTGTAAAAACAATATGTGTAAGCTTCTATGTAATTATTTATATATTTGTAGATCTTCCAGTTTATGAGCCTATAACACCTCCAGATATTGTTCCTGAGCCTGTAATTAAATGTAATGTGTTTTTTTTTAATTAAAAGCATTTTCCTAATGTTTTTAAATTGAAACTTAAAAAAATAATAATATGTGTATTCATTTAAAATTAAAACATTTATATATATATATATATCTACTTTATCTCAAAAAGTTTTCTCAATTACATTGTAGAACACTGTTCTATAAATTTTGAATTCTTTTTTAAAATTTTTAGTTCTGTTAAATAATTGTATTTAATTTTTACTTATGTTGTTTAAATATGTGATAATCATCAAGTGTGCCATCCTAAACATCTTTTGCAAATGTCTTCTAATAAATGTCTTATAACCTACGCAAAATATTGTATTGGCCTCATTCCAGAAATATGTATATATAGGCCGATTGTATACAAAATTTAAAATTCCTTACTCTATTAAATTTATTATATAAAAAAATTCCTTTTATTAATATTTCATTTACAACCCTAGTTTAATTAAAATATTCCCTTTCTTAAAAATATTCCATTACTGTCCATATTTAAAACATTGTTTTTATCCTAATCTGCTTAAATTAATTTTTTATTTCCCGACAAATAAGATGTACACACATTCACATTTTATCAGAATATTTTTTCTTAAAAATCCTATTTTCTTAAATTCTTTATTATATTAAATATTTCCTATTTATTCTTGCATTTAAATCTCTTATTTCGTTTAATCTGTGTAAATTTACAATTTCCTTTTCCTAATTGTATAAAAATTCATTCTTTTAAATTGTTTTCTCAATTTGCAAAAACTGAAACTTATTCTATCAATTTCCCACATTTTTAAATTTCTGCAATGTTCTAGCAAATTTTTTTCCCACCAAAAATTCGCCCTCACCATCGCCCTCATGCACCTCATCGCAATATATTTAAAATTGATTTTAAATAAAAAAAATAAATGAAGAATAATCCTAAAGTTCAATAGAATGAACGTACAGGCCACACTAAGTGCCACTTTGGAACGAGTTGCATGTGTTTGTGTTTGATGGTGTGCTAAGATATGTCCTACATCCCGGGGGCAGCTTTAGCTGCGTTTGGAGTTGTGAGTTGCCATTCGAAAGTAAACAATTTTCTGCAGAATCTAATTTGAGAAAAAATAAAAAAGGCTTAAAAATAATACATCATTTCCTCTGTATCATTTATGATATATATTTTTTCTATTACTATTTTCTATTATCATTTTTATTTCTATTTGAAAATTTTCCAACCACAGATTTGTTTTTGGCTAGCCATCAGTCAGTCATTGATGTTCATTAAAATTGGATGCATTTTGAAATATTTAAATTTAGTTTTAAATCATTTTAAAGAAATTCAATTTAAAATGTTTTCTAACACTACGAAAGTATCTGATTTAACTGCCGCCGCTGGGCTAAAAAATCCTTGAAGCTGCCGATGGAAAACCGATCGGCACCACGCTCTAGTCTGTGAAAAATAGAAATAAAAGCATCTGTCATGTCACAACAATGTTTTGCGTCTTTAAACTTTCAATTGTGGGCAAACAGTAAATAAATTGGGGAATATTTAAAATTTTTCAATATTACAAAAAAAAAAAAAAATTAATTAAAATTTTTTTTTTTTTTTTGCAAAGTTTTGAATTTTGCATAAAATTTCCGCACATGTACGTCTATATTATACAACTCTGCTTATGCCTTGCATTTGGGGAATATACCTTAAACTGTTCCTGTTTTACAACATCTGGAAGTTGTACATACTTACTTATAAATCACTCTGTATTTTTAAAACTATTTATCGTTATTTTATTTTTTATTTTTTATAATCTCTTAATAAATTATCAAAATAGAGTTATGCATATAAGATGTGCTTATTAGAATTCATAACTGAAAATATCATGAGAAACATAATTTTCTATTTTTATACCTAATTAACTTTTTAAAAATAGATTTGAAGTGAGTTAGTTTATATTTTAATAATAACTTCATAATAATGTTTAATACTTCAGTGAAACATAATGAAGCAGAAAGTTTGTTTTGATATCATAATGAGCTTGTTATTATTAGTGTGAATTGAAACTTATTATGGTTATAATCATGTTTATCATACTATTGATACTGCTGTATCTAGGGGTCATACAATTCTTATTTTCCTACTTTTCCTTCTTTTGAAATTTACATTCCACATTTCCTATTTTTTATTTCCTATTTCATCTTTCCATTCAAAATATTAATGTAAACAGTTTTACTCTTTTTTTTTTTTTTTTCAATTTTACTCATCAAAATTGATTTTGCAATACTTTTACTTGGTTAATAAAAGTTTGTTTTCAATACTTTTGTTAATTGAGATTAAAATTCGATTCTTTGAGAGGCTGAAATGGGGGTTTTAGCACATTAAGAAGGAAAACATAAATCCTCAAGCTCATCAGCTGCATTGAAAGTTCATGAAATCTAGCGAAAATGCCCCTTTGCCATACTGTAGCTACACCTATGAATAGATGATTTTTATTTTCAATAATGGTATTAAAGTTTGTTGCTATGCACATTTTTTGTAATTTACTTATATACCCATTACTCTTGTTGATGAGTATTTTAATCCTTTAGATTTGTTTTCACTCATTTAGAAAATGTCATCAAGTGAAATTACACATCGATATTTTTGAAAAAAATTTGAAATATTTCACCATGTTAAAGCAGAACCTGAAACTTTCTTGAATACAAAATTAAAGAACCCCTAATTAAATATAAATATTTGTCAATGATAGTCTTTTCCATATTTGTATATGAGAGTAAACACATTGAGAATAGGGTATCATGTATGTTTTCAAAATATAAAAAAACTTATTATCATTGGATTGACATAACCTCTCAACTACATCAAGTTTTTTAAATCAAAAGAGAATGAATTAGGGGCCAAAGGAAAACAATTAGCCATGTGGACGTACTTCTAATACTTTGTTGTGAAGGATTTTCAGTAGATATTCTTACTGACAACATGAATTATGGTATAGATTTTTAGAGTCCATAAAAATATGGAAAAAAAACAAAGTAATAATTAAAAAAGTTAACATTGCACTTAAAATTTACCTTACAGTGTAACTGACATTGTATTCTATCTACTATTCTAGGTAAAATTTAAAAAAAAAGAAATAGGTTTTTATTACTCCTAAATTTATAACATATTCGCAAAAAGTTAGAAAGGGAGTTAAATTTCTCCCTGAAATATTTTTTCTTTGTTAATGCTGATTTTTAGCTGCATCTCAATTTTTCATTCAGGTACAGGGATAAAAATCTCTCACAAATCTACATTTTTCTACTTTTCATTGCTTTTATACAATCCTCCTTTTAGGGTTTCGTTCATCTCATGAAACCATATTTGTCTCACTCTTCTGTCTATCTGTCACAGAGTCTGTACTCACAAACTGTATAAGTTAGAGACTTGAAATTTTGTGTACTTATAGCTAAATACCTACTGTCATACTGGAAATCATAAAATTTTGAAAAAGTCTTAATTAACGCAAGATAGTAATTAAAAACCATCAAAATTAGTGAAAAAGGAACATTTTTACTGAAACAAAGAAAGAAGTTCAGTTTTGACTGAAATGGTACCCTGATATGAGGGTCGAAATTGACCAATGAGCTTTCTTCTTTCACCTGCACCTCAAAAATTTTCATTCTTGCTGCAATAAAAGAATGAAACAAAAACTGCATTTATTTATATTAGAAGAATTCCGGCTGTATTAATTTTCTTTTTTTAATATTGCATTTATCGATTTGAAAATTATGCATCAATGCGTGTGTCTTCATGAGGGATGTAAATATGTATTTTTCGTAATTTTCCGATAATTAGAATGAAAATTATAATTAATTTTTTATTTAATTAGACAGCTTAAAAATAATTTATTTGTGAACACATGATATCTCAGTTAGACATAGCAGACATGTCGCCTGCGAGCTCTTGACAGATGGAAAGTGTCAACCAGAGACTTTGAATGTACTCAAGGTTTTAAAGCTGTATTAAAAAAATTTTAAATATTGCATTTATTGATTTGAAAATTAGCCATCTATGCCTATTTTTTTATGGAGAACCCAAAAATCAAATTTTTATAAAGATCGCATAATTAGAACAGAAATTACAATTTAATTTTGCGTTAATGAAAGTAAATTTTTATTGTAGTCAAAAGCACCTGATTTTGACGGTAAAATAAATAAAATCCTAATTGACAATGGCTTTAAGAATTAAAGAAATGTTTATATTTTTTTTTAATTGCGGTGATGGGGGGGGGGGGGGGGGGGACTTTTTAAAAATAAATATAGCATTTAGTAAACCGTGCCTGCTAGTAGTTGGTTTATCCTTATTTGACACCATTTTTTAATATATACATATCTAATGCCATGATTTCCACAGAACTAATTCCATTTAGGATAAAGTTTTTTTATATGAATATTAAACGAAACCCTTTGTGTGATCTTCGATCACAGTTACCCACTTGTTTCATAATCTTTTGCCGGGTAGAATGTTTCTTACAACATTCACCAGTGAAATGAGATGGCAAAAACAAATGTCGACTCTATAGATTTTGACAGGAGATTCCTGACTTTCAGTTTAATTCCCGCGTGCATGTTTAACAACATATTTCTCTCTATGTTTTAAAAGTTATTGTTAAAAAAAACTTAATATTTCACTCAAATCTGTTGTCGAAAATGTTATCATGAGTTGCTATGTACAATCTTTCTCCATCCACTGTATAAATGTTAGCTTTCATGTTATACTTACTTCAGTAAAATCACAAGACCAAAAATAAATAAAGACAGAAATGCAATATTTAAAATATATTTGTTTTATTTTATCACTTTTATAATGATTTTTAATTTTTATCGGACTATGAAACGGGTGGTAAAATTCATTACTAAACTTTTTATCGATTAAGTCAGGTCAGGTCAAACACAGAAGATTCCTGAAAACATAGTTTGGTTTTCTCTCTCTTTTTTTTTAAAGAATTTTTTTATACCTTTGCTTATTTTCTTCATTTTTAAATGTTTGTTGTTTTCACCAATGCAAGTAACTATTTGCATATATATATATATTTAATTCAATATCATTTGATTCATGCTTCATCATTTGATATGCTTCTTTTCACAATATTATTTTATTTGTTGAAAGATATAAAATCCCCTCCCCATCCTCTAATTCGCCTGGAATTGTTCTTTATATTTTCTTATCTGTTTAATTATTCAAACAGTACATACTCTTTTATTCTGTCATAAAATTAATTGAGCTTCCTGTAATAAAAATACTAGGGCGATATCTGTAAATCTTTAAAATCTTAAATTTTAAGTATTCTTAATTTAATATTATCTAAGATTTTATTCTTTAAAATCTTAGATTAAAACTGGAAGTGTGACATTATTATGTTACTCCCCGTTCAGTATTGAACATAGAAAAGAACATTTAGGAATCTGTTAATAAAATTTCATTGTGGCATACAGGGTGATTGTAAAAAAACTTTGATGTTATCTGAGCCTCCAGTGACCATTCTGTTTAAGTAAATGGTATGCCATTTGGGATGTGGTTATTTTATGGCCTGGACTCTAGAATGAGGTAAAGAAAAACAATCAAATCTCAATTACAATTATAGTTACAAAATTTTTAAAATTTCAAATGATAACACTATTTTTTCCATCGCAAAATTATCTTCACAGTGAAAACCGTAAATATCATTAAAAAACTAATTTTAGCTGTAGAAAAATTTAAGAATAGAAAAACATAAGATTATCTAGTATTTTATTCTTTAAAATCTTAGATTAAAACTGGAAGTGTAACATTATTATGTTACTTCCTGTTCAGTATTGAATTTAAGGAACAGCATTTAGAAATCTGTTAATAAATTTTCATTGTGACATACAGGGTGATTATAAAAAAAAACTTTGCTGATATCTGAGCTGCTAGTGACCTTGCTGTTTAAAGAATTGGGATGTAGTAATTTTATGGCATGAGGTAAAGAGTAGCAATCAAGGTGTCACAATTATGATTATAGTGACAAAATTTTAAAAATTTCAAATAGCAACACAATTTTTATCATTGCAAAATGATCTTCAAAGTGGAAAACTTATAAATAGCATTAAAAAAATTAATTTTATCAGTAGAAATGGCAACATAAATAAAACATGCCAAGAAGATCATTTTGTGCTCTACATGCACTACAATATCAAAATTAGTGACATTGTCATCTACTGCCATTTTGTGTTTCTATGCTCGACAGGATTTTTTTTTTTAAAAAAGGGGGGGGGGTAAATTTTTTTAATTTCATTTTCAAAATATTATATTTAAATTTTCATAATAGCTACATTCTGGTATTTTTTTCCTTTATTTTTTTGTGATCTTCATGAAAACATTCTATTTCTCACATGAAACTCACATTAACTTTCTCACATAATTTTCTCAATATTTCACATAACTTGGAAAATGTAATCTGTAAGATATTTGAATACTACTTCTTTAATTAAAAATGAAAATTCACATACAAAAAAAGTCGATAAATTACTGGAATTCGGTATCATTTGAAAAAAGCATTTATTTTTGCTTTTCTATGTGCAATTTATCTCTTACAGTCACAGCCACAGCGTCACATTCATGATGGTCTATAACTTTACCTATTTTATCACTTAGTATGTTTAAAATGTTTTAATACCCAGCAGTATTGATTGTGACATTACCTTCTATCTTCATAGTTTAAAATTTTGTTGCCAAATAAAATCCTTGTGCAGATTTCTAAGTTCTGAAAACTTTTGTTTTCGTTACATATTGATTAATTGAAAACTTTCTTGGGTCTTATCAGATCAAAATCAGATTATCAGATCAAAATCACTAGAAATAGTTTAATATTGTAACCCAGAATTCTTGAAGAAAATGAAATATACTTTATGCAGCTGGAATTACTTACTATTTTCATCAGCTTTTACCTTAAGTATAGATCCTTAGACTTATTACTGTTAACATAAATGCTTATAAATAAATCAGTATAAAAAATGGTTGCTTAGCAGCATTTATATACTAATCAAAGGGAAATACAGTAAAACATGATGTTTTAATAACAGTTACCTTAGGACCATAAAATTTGTCTTCTAATTCGGAGGTGTCTGCTATTCAGGGTTAAAAACATACAAATATCTAGGTGTTGGGTGTAGAAAAAGTGTTCCCTGAATAGAAGTGTCTGCTATTCAGGCATGTCCATTTTGTATGTTTTACTGTAGAAATTACTGTTTTACAATTACTTGTGTTTGTAGAAATTTACTGTGTAGATGAGATGTATGATGCAACATTTTCTTTCAAACTGTAGTGATAGCAGATGAAAATTATAAGTTTTTTTTCTCCTCTTTAAATTTTGAAATCAATTTTAATTTTAATTGCAATTTAAAATAAAAAATACCACTGAAATTATTATTTTAACAATTGAATCATATAATACAAAAAAAAAAAAAAAAAAAAGTTTTAATTAAGAAAGAAAAACTTCTGTGGAAACTCTGAGGCTGAAAGACTAAATTTTAAATAGTAGTAAAAATCATTTATTTTATTTATTTAGTAACATATTCATGTAAAGTGAAAACAATTCTTTTAGTGTGCATATGCCTAAAAAATGTTTGTTTTATGTATTAGAGAAATAGTGCAAAAAAATATTTTATTTGTAAACAATCTTTTTTTTTTTTTTTTTTTTTTTTTTTTCCGAAATTGGCAATGTTTTTAGAAAAAAATAATTTTTCTCCCACCACTTCAAAATTTTATGTCTTTATATATTTACGCTTGTCTTGATGTATTTAAAATTTTAGGTACACATGTTAAATCTGCTAAATGAGTCTGACATGAAAAATGCCATCAAACATGAGATTCTGCACATTGTCTTCATGCTGTTGCCCGTGGTCATACGGGCCCCCCTGCATGCAATGTGTCATTTTCTGTGAACACAAACACTTAAAAATTTTGTAATACAAGTAAAATTATTTATTTATTGTTGCCTGTATGAACCATTTGGTCTTCTCGCTGTTTTTATTCGTGTCTGTTTTATGTTTGCCATTTCTATAGCTGAAATTAGTTTTTTAACGCTGTTTATGATTTTTCACCAAGAAGATAATTTTATAATGGAAAAAAATTGGGTGTTGCCAGTTGAAATTTCTGAAATTTGTCACTGTAACCGTAACTGTGAGATTTCGATTGTTTTTCTTTACCTCATTCTCGAGTCCACGCCATAAAATAACCACATCCCATTTCCTTGAATGGTATGGTCTCTAGGAACTCGCATATCAGCAAAGCTTTTTTAGAATATCCCTGTAAACTTAAATGTTAGTTTTGTGTTACATATGATAAAGTATGCTTTAACTATCATGACAATCCTTATTGTTAGTTCTTTGGGAAAAGAGAATGCCCCAAATTAAGTTTTCTTTTGCTTCTTAGTTTTTCTAGATTTTTATAAAACTTTTGAATTGTATTATATTATATCCAAATTAGTTTTGAATTATTATTTAAAAAGTTTGTTTTGTTCCTTATAATCTTATGTGTCAAGTTTCTTGGGAGGAGGGAAAAGTAATTTTATAATTTTTCTTTTTTCAATAATCTCAGTCCTTACTTACAGCTGTCACTAGTCTTTCAAGGGAAAGAAATTCTGAGGCTCTTTCACATCCATCCTCAATATCTTCTACCATGGTGAGTATTTTCTTTTATAAAATGCATTTTTTAATTTCTAATGAAAAATTTATTTAATTTTTGTTTCTAATGCCTTTTTTGGCAGTTCAGCAGGGGCCGTCCTTTGTTCAGAACAATCAGCAATTGCTTGGGGCGAGCACCAAATCAGATATGTGATTAATATATGTCTTAGGTTTTAAATTTTGCTGAGTATGCAAGGAAAGTAGTTTTTTAAACACAAGTTATAGCATTTTTCATTTTTTGATAAATAGCACAGGATCTTTTAAAATCTTGTAAAATTTGCTGTATTAATAACATTTTGAAGTGAGGTAGCTCGAGAGACGTTGTTATGGGGCAGCAATCGAATGTAACTCAAGATGTAAAACATTTATCAACAAGAAACAAAAGTCCTGCTTCAAACATAGATTATGAAACACTTTCCAACACATTCAGAATACTGTGACAAAACTTCATCAATTAATAAGGTGAAAGATGGTGTGTGAGTAAACAATTTGGAAAATGCATAACATATTTGAAAACCTAATTTCAGCAATTACCATCTATAGTTGGAAAATATATAATTATTTTGTGCTTCCCTGTATATAATCTATAGATTTGTATATATACTACATAGCATGCAAAAAATTAGCTCATTTAAGAAACACATAACATAGCTGAAAATTACCCTTCAGCAATTTCCGTTAATAAGCAGATATCAGGGTTCATATGGTGCTTGAAAGTCCTTGAATTTTTAAGAGAGAAAAAAGGTCCTTGAAAGTGCTTGAATTTGTATATATTTTAATGAAGGTGCTTAATTTTCTTAATTTTTTTTTTTATTGGTGCTTAATTTTTCTTATTCAGATATTCAAAATAAAATTTAATTCCAAGCTAAAAAAAAATCGGCGAATATATTTGTTCCAAGATCGTTTTCTTTTCGGGGGTTCAGAGTAGTTCCCTAATTTACATTGGGGTCTCGAATCTATGAAAATCCATGAATGATTCTAATCTGTTTAATGAAAAAAAAAAAAAAATTGGAAAAGTAAACACATAAGTTTGAAAATAACTCAAAAGGTAGAGATAATAAAAAAAAACTCTTCTGGTTCATCTACTCATTTTTTGGCACAATCATATTTTATTTCTGAACAAAAAATAATGACTATTCAGCAGCTTCAGGACAAAATAGCAGAACAAAGAAAGAAAAAACTAAAGCAGACAACTATTTTGTCTATGTTCACAAAAGTTAACATAGATAAATGAATGAAGCTTGTAACAAAAAAAGTAATAAAAATATACTTTCCTTTATAGTGAGTTTTCATTTAATAAAACAAGAAAAATTTATATTTCAGCATTATTATGTATATTTAGTACTGTATCTTTAATTATTATTTAGGTATTTAACTTTATTTTTAATATTGTAATCATTTTTTGAATTTTTATTATTTTACATTTTAATATTTTATTTAAATTATTTTAATATTTTACTTTAACTATTTTAATAGTTTACTTAATTATTTTAATATTTTACTTTATTGTAAGCATTCGTTATAATTTCCAATGCTTTACTACATGCATATCGCTGTTTAAAAAATTATCAGAAATCCACAAAATTCTAAAATCCGCACAACCTTTGGTTTCAAACTATGCAGATTTGAGGGAGTCTACTGTAGTTCATTCTTTATTTGATAATTTGTATTTTATATTTTACAATCTTTTAAATGCACATGAATTTATTTAAATGTAGGCAGATAAATATAAATGTTGCTTATTTTTCATAATTCAACAATATGAATTAACTTATTTACTTTGTAGAATTTAGATCAAGGAGTTGGTTCAAGCCTGTTCTCTAGTGTGAAAAATAATAAGGAATTTCCTAAATTCTCATTTGCTACAGAAATGAAATCTCCACTTTTTAGTCAGGCAATTTCAGAACCTGTTTCCTCACCATCTACAGTTTTCTCTAAACCATTTTCTTTTGCACCAAGCATACAGAAAGTTTCAGAATCTAGTGTTTCCAAACCACTTACTGTTAACAATAACTCTGGTTCATTACCTGCATCAGGCTTCCAGCTTGGACAAAAAAGAGACTCATTTTGGTCTATTTCTTCTACTGCATCTCCTTCAACTGCTGTGTCAACATTAAAACCAGACCACAATAATAGTTTTGCGCCAGAGAACTCAAAATTTATTCAACAGAGTAAGCCTCTTGAAGACAGTTCTAATTCAATAATCATTGTGTCTGCAAGTTCCATTGCTCCTGTACCGAAAACTACAATGTCTACACCATTGGTGATGACTGCAGAAAAGAAATCTTCTCAAAGTGCTCAAGATAATGAAAATCTTCCTGTTACTCTGCCTTTGAAAAGTACAGGAAATACAGAATTTTTCTTTGGATCGAATAAAGCTGAACAACAAACGAAAAAGGATGATAGTTTTGCAAATACAGGTTTTCTATCTGGAGAAGGTTTTAGTTTTTATTCAGCTAATAAAACAGTTTCTGCCATTGCTCAATCACCAAGCAGTCAGGAACAAAACATACTTGTTGATTCATTAAAGTCTGTGAACAAGCCGGCCTGTTCCAGTGTTTTATCCAGTCAGGCAGAAATAAATGTTCTAAAAACTGATAATACAGTTGATGCTAGCAATGAATTGAAAGTCAGTAGTTCTGATTTGAGTGAATTGAAACAGCCTTTATTCTCATCAGATGGACCATCTGAGCCTGTAAATCTTTCACTTTCAACTTCAGAGGTTCAATCAGTTGTGAGTAGTATTCCACCTTTAACCATTACAACGGTTTCATCAATTACAAGCACTGAAACTATCACTTCTCAATCAATTTTGTCCAATTCTAAACCCCCTTCTCCTCCATTGACTGCACCTCCTCCTCAGACTTCTTCTATATCATCAACAGTTTTGTTTGGGCAAGCTGTTTCTACAGCTTCTTCAGATGTTTCTAAAACATGTACATCGGATGTACCTACCACATCTTCCTCTCAAATGACTGGGCAGCCACAATCTGAAACTCCATCTTTCTTTTCTAGTCCTAAGACTGATGTTTCTACTTCTAGTGAGATTTCTACAGTTCCTTTTGGACAGCAACCTGTTTCAACAACTGTGCCTCAGGTAACTCCGTTTGGTCAGCCTCCCTCAACTTCAGTAACACAAACAACTCTTTTTGGTCAGTCTCCTTCAGCAACAGTATCACAACCAAACTTATATGGTCAACCTCCTTCAACAACAGTAACACAACCAAACTTATTTGGCCAACCTTCATCAACAACTTTAACACAAACAACTCCTTTTGGACAGCCTGCTGCTGCTTCTGTTACTCAGACATCAATTTTTGGACAACCTACCTCAACTTCTAGTTTTACTTCAACAGCTGGTGGATTCTTTTCTCAGACGCCTACTTTTGGAGCTTCTGATGCTACTCCTGCTGTTACTTCTGCTAATTCAGATTTCAGTAGCCAGTCTTCAACGTTTTCATTTGGAAAACCTGCATTTGGACAAACAGCTGGGTAAGATACGTCTTTAAATGGCAGTGTTTTAAATAGGATTTTTTTTCAACATTTCAAATCAATAAAATAATTGTAAATAATGTTTTTAATTATTATAATTAGAGACGCAAGTAAGGTAATGAATACTTTTGCATAAGCATACACAAGTCATTGGCTAAGAAATAATTACTTTTAGTCACTTTTATTTAAAAATGACTAATTAACATAGTACAAACATTTAATTTAATGTAAATTGCGTTTTTTTTTTTTGGGGGGGGGGGGTTCTTAATTTCAATACATGCAAATGAAAAAAATCATTGAAAATTATGTCATTTTGATGGAGCTGCACTGTTAGAAATTTTTTTTTTCAACATTTCACCAAAATGTTGTGTTAAAACAGTTGCCATCGTAAGATTGTGAAATCTTATTCCAATACATGGTGCTCCGGTTGAACCATAATTTGCTAAAATGTTGAACCACAAACTAGTAATAAGTTGAATAAAAATTTAAAATATTGAAATTATTTTGAACCATAATTTGGATTTATGTTGCCTCTTATATGAGTTCAACTAATCCTTTTAATGGAATTAATTTTAACCATCATAATTGTTTATTTAGGAATTAGATGTATGTCAAACTAATGATATCTAAACCATTAAAATTTAAATATTTTAATACATTAAAATTTAAATATTCAGTATATTATATATATATTTTTTTACAGAAGAAAAATTTAGGCACACCAAGTAACATTAATCAGTAATAATAAAATTTAATGGTCTCCAGAAATAGTTAAAGTGTAGTAGGCTTTCAATAGACTTCCTATTTTATTTAGTAATCTCCTTTTTTGACTAGAAATTAATACCAATTACAATTTTTTGAAGCAATATTGATTTATGTACAGAATTTAAAACACTTTAACTCAAACTTATGTATTAATGAATTATGTATTTGGTAGATTTTTGTTTCTTTTCTTGTACATATAATTTTAAGATTTAATAACGATACAACTTCTTATATTTTAAAAGATATGTTTGAATATTTCTTTATGTTTCTACCCATGTTTTTATTATACATAAACTATACATCATAAGATTATCATATTTACTTTTTAAAATGCAACTGGAAAATCTTAACTGATTACAAGAGGAATTGTACAAAATATCTTATATAAAATCCATATTTTCTTTTTTTTATCAAATACCACAACATTTGTAATCATGATCTAATTAAAACTCATTTTTGCTATCACAGCTGAAATAAGTAGCTATAACCATAATTTTACATGGTGTCTATACTCCATTCGCTGAAAGAAGATAACAGAAGTAAACAAATGCACATGCGGATTGGCGATGCTTAAACTTGGCGCTGTGTCAGAAGCGCCAAATAGACTGTCTGAAGTGTTTGAGCTTCTGCTTTTTCAAATTGAAATAAAAAATAAAATTTGCCAACCTAGGGATTTGTGCCAAATGTATGGCTCCTTGGCGATTTTTCTGCAACCCGTTTGTTTACTTTCGTTATCTCCTATCCCTGAACAGACAATAAGTGTCCTTAGAAGTTCAGACTTTTTCCTCCTGATTTTTCATGACTTTCCCTGACTTAAAATGCTCAAAAGTGTTTGAATAGAAAATAACATAACTTGATTATTGGACACTTACCAATCATTTGTACAAGCATAAAAATATTATATAAATAGCTATTTCTATTACTTTTTTCTAATCATATTAGGAGACAGAGTGCCCTAGTATGATTAAAAAAGCATGCAAAAGAACTATTATAGTAGAATTATATTTCAGGAACTGAAATCCTTGTTTCATAGAACTTTAGAAACTTCTTCATGTTTAAACTTATTCAATTTATTAAGTAACTAAATAATTAAATAATTGTTTGCGAGTTAGATATTCAGAAAAAAAAATAAGATTACAGCACTTAGCATGATAAATAAGAAGTTAATATTATCTGTATTTTCACTTAAACTAACAAGAAATAACAAAAGAAAGAATTTGTAATTTTAAATATAGAGAATCTCAATACTAATTTTATTAAATAAAAATAATCATGTTTAGAAAAATATCAATTATAAATAAATATTATTATTTATATTGATAAAATGAGAATCTGAATAATTTAGGTACTAAGCATAGTCAGAAAAATCTCAATATTTTCTCACTAGCAAGGCTTTTCTCATCTAGACTCATTTTGGGGGCCATATCTTTTTGCTCCATGCTTCACTGTGATTGGCTGTAACTTATTACCAAAGAATGGTAAAACGTTTAACCATTTTTTGCAGTTTTGCCATGATATGGAATTTTGAGAAGAAGTTAACCCTGTTTTGATGATTCTGCTTATTTTGCACCATCAAATGGTTCTATGTTAACAAACATTTTTTACAGTGTATAGTAGCTTTCTGAACCACTTACAGAATGTGGAATCGTGAATGGCATCTTTACCATACAAAACAAATATATTCTTTTGCATATGTAAAAATATTCTTGCCTTTTTGGAAAAAAAAAATGTTGAAAACATTCCTTATCTTGTTGCATTTTTAATGCATAACAAAAATTAAAAAACACAACCAAATAACGAAAGTTTTTTTCTTATGTACTCACTGAAATTTCTTCATATAAACAACATCAAAACTGTACAGGTGTGAAGTAGATTACACTTTGGTTTTACCAAATAATGCAATCTATCACCAAAATGGGACAAATTTTTGCACCTATCCAAAAACTTAATAATATGCATTGGCATGATTATTGATTTGAATATTTTCATATATATACATTTTTTTTTTCATGCAATAGCACTCATATTTATGAACTGATTTGGATAGGACTTACCATGTGCATAGGACTTCAAAAATCTCAACTGAGTTTGTTGGCCAGCTTCATCCACCATCTTGTTTAAAAATGGTAGCCAATTGAAGATTTAAAATTAAAAAATAGGTACAAAAAAAGTAGAAATCCTAAAAGTTTTTACCGTTAAGTATTCAACCTTGATACAAGTATTCCAGAGCATTGTTTTGTTTTGCCTCTGTCTGAAAAAGTGGCTGAGATATAGCAGTTTGAAATTTTAGGGTAGCTGACATTTTGAAACGAGAGAGGATTTCTCCATGAATTGATTTAATTTATGACTTTTAGTGAAAACATGACTTAATTTATGACCTTTAGTGACTTTTCTGGTAAATTTTCTTTCATTGTTGTAACCATTGTTCCAACTCTTATATGCTTAAAACTATATATTCATATCTGCCAGCGTCAATTTCTCACCAAGCTTAGCGACACTTGGCAAAATATCGTCAAATTTGACAACAAAAATAGATTGCCATAAATGACGTCTCTCATTCAAATTCAGTATTGATGAGAACTAAGAATAAATCTTATATAATCGGATTCCATGCATTTTAACTTCGTGTTTTCGAGTAAAATTAACTAAAATCTTAAAACCAAGAATAGGGAAGCTGACTTTTCCTCCCAATACAAGATGGAAGGGCTTTTTCTTTTATTTTTCTTTCTTCTTTATTTTAACAGTCTCCATCTGTTTTCTTTCTATAATAACTTCACTGTTTAAATGCATTTCTCTTAAAATTTCATTTTTCAAAGAAAACCTCTCTCCTTATCTTATTGTACTTGTCATGCTAGCTCTTTTCTGACTGACTGACTGATTCTTCTCTCCCATTTCTTCATTCTCCTTTATTCCTTTTCAGTCTTGTTTCTGCTGCCACAGTGGTAGAATGTCTTCTTGTGTCTGATCAAGAGACAATTATTCTTTTAAAATGTGTTGCCTTTTCTTCATTTTTTTTACCATGTATTTAAAACATTTTTTCTTTGGTATTGTGTTTTACACACCAGCATTTAAAACAATTAATTGTAGTCATTAAGTCATCAAATATGACTAAATCAACTGTCAGATTCTCTTCCTAATAAATTAATTTGAGCCATAATATAATTTTGTTACAAAACTGATTGAATTGTAGACATTTATTTTATATCAACACCACTATTAAATTGCATACTGTATTCATTATTTATTTAGATCGTTTGGTCTTGCTAAATCCTTCTTTGGTCAAAACACTACTACTGTTACCCAGTCTTCAACACCATCTAGGTAAAGTAATTATAGTTTTGTTTATGCATAGTTTTTGTATAAAACATCATTACATTAACATATAACTTTATTCTGAATGTATTATTTATAACAAAGTTTCTAAAATTGTTTCTTTTACAGTTTTTCATTCAATCAGAATTCAGGTAATGCTTTTGGTCAAGGATCATTTTTTAGTGGCCTTGGGGGCAAACCAAGTGAAGAAAATGCTTCTAAAAATGTATTTGGTGTTGGAAGTAGTGTAAAGTCTGATACTAACAGTAAGTTTAGTAAAAGTTTTATCTAATTTAATGCAATTTTATATAATTTAATTCTTTGTATGCATATGAAGAACATTTCTGGTAATGAATTAATTTTTATATAACTGATTACTTTAAGATATTTTAAATGATAATAATCTCTGTTACATGTTTGCAGATGACTACTGCAATCAATAGCTTTGAATGTACAGTTTTTTACTTTGCTGTACTGAGTTATCACACTGCATATGCAGTAATTTTCTCTCTTGGATTTCCATTGTCAAAATAGTAAAAATAAAACTTTAAAAAAAAAATTAAAAAAATTCAGTGTATGTTTATCATAATACTAGAATTCAACCCCTGTTTTCCTATTGTTAATATTGATCTATTGACTTCTAAATAATATTCACAAAACTTTAATAGTAAATTTGAGGTCACTACTGTATTTACTGTATTACTTATTATTATTGCCAAAACGTCAGTGAAGGCTCACTGTGGAGATGCAAGAAGTTTTTGGTTTCTGTCTGTCTGTCTGTTCCACGATAACTGCCGTAAAAAACGTTCAATTAGGTTGATTTTTGGTGAGTATGTTGCTGAGGTACCCGGATTTAGCTGTATAGTTTTTAGTTACATTTGGCTCATTTCTACGAAAAATATAGAACATTTATTTTTAGGTCATAATGCTTTTCAATGGGAAGTCCGACGATTTTTTAAAATTTTAGCATTCACCGAAAAGAAAATGTCACATTGGGATAATTGTAAATGCTAAATTATGGATTCTAAATTTACGAAATGGAGATCTTAATTTAATCCTACCGCTTTGAAAATTTGCCAATATATTTATTAAAATTTCGAAATTAATTGTATAAATTATTGGGAAATTTTATGCATTAATTTGAAATATATGAAACATTTTAATTTCTCATTTTTTACAAAAAATTCCAATGCATTTTTTTCTCTCTTTCATTAAATGGTTGCTAAGCAACTATATTTCAAAGAATATCAGCAAAGGAAAATTCAAATGAATCACATTATTTTAACACAAAATTTTATTAAAAATAGCTAATTTTCGGGTTATATCAGTTTTTAATATGCTTTTTTTAATGAAATAGATGAAAATTTATTTTAACTACTAAAAAATGCTTACCAAGTCAGTTTTCCAAATGAAAATAATAAAAACGTTGAATGCGTAAATTGAATATAGGTCACATAAGAGGAATTTACATTTGTGTAAGTCTATTTTATACACGAAATTTTATTCAATTTCAGCAACATATGATGTTTAGTAGTTAAAATGCCACTAATTTAATTTTTTTAAAGTATTATTTTAAGGATAGGATAAAATCTCTTGTAGAAAGAGATGGTTATATTAATGAAAATAAAATAGTAAATACATTCAGACATATACTCAAGAATGAAATCGCGCAATTACTGGAAATTGAGAATAGAATATTAAAGGAACAACGGGGGGTTCAGGGGGGGCAGAGCCCTCCTGAAGTAATGTATTGTTATTCTGAAAAAATACAGTAATAAGTAGTTTATCCTATCATTGCATAACGTTGTGTTTAATGCGATACTTCTAAAATTTCCGGAACTTTTGATAAATTTTATATTCTTATAAATGTATAAATAACTTAAAATGATTGAATTTTAGGGTATCAAATATTATGCAGATAATGTTAAAAATGAGTGAGATTAATGAAAAATGATTTGTAGAGCTGACATTGAGGCTTCTGATCTGTAGATTTACTAGCTATTTTAAACTTTCATGCTGCAAATAAAATTAAAATAGATTTAGTACATTTGCAGTAGTTGATCCTTCCACTTGAAAAAATATGGAATAATGCTTTTAATGCTGCAATTATCATTTTTATTTATTTATTTTATGTGAGTATGTGTCTGATGTCTAAATACTGATTGTCTCAGAATTTTTTAATACCTAGTAAGATGAAGTTTTATAATTGGTTCTCATATCAGTACCCTGCTCAAATTAAAATCATCTGCAACATGTTTATTTTCTCTGAAACCTTTGCATGGAATCAGTGATGTATCACCTATGATTAGAGATGGCAGATATTATGTCAACAGTACTGATATATCAGCTCAAAAATATCAATATTTTGATATTGATGTTAAATATTGATGAATCATTAATTTACACACTCCCTAGAAATTACCGCACTTTTCAGCGTAAGCACTGCAATATCATATATATTATTTCTCCTGTCAACATCCCTTTTTCTCAGAAAATATGAAACGCAGAAAGATGAATGAGATACCATATGAAAGGATTTGGAACAGGCTTCTGACATAGCACACTTAACATTTCATTAAAACATGTTTTTAATTAAAATTTGCTGAAAATTAAAAATTAAATCGGCATTGTTTTCATAAAAGAAATGAAAGGTTTTCCTAAAATTATTGTTGCCACTAAAATAAAATACCACATTATGTGATGCTCAACAATTATTATAAAAAACTTCTGCACGGGTTTATTTTATATTTATGATTAAAAAGCGAAATTGAAATTGAAATGTTTAGATTTATATTTCTATGTCCCATGTTTTTCCGGAAGCAGATGACATCATCTTCTAATGCAGTTAAAATATGATTGTTAATTTTTTTTTCCCTCGCGCGTGCCTTTTGCAATCTTGGATCAGTTTTTACTCTAACTTTGATGGAATAAATTAAATGATATTCTGGCTTGAATAAAAACTAAATGTTGTTTGCAGATATTTTTATCCTTACTTTTCTTTAGAAGTTTAAACCTGCATCTAATAAATATTACATATTGATAAAAAATAGTACTTCTCTATTATCCCGTCGACCACTTTTCATAACAAAAAACTATCGCCAAATAAACGGGAGAACATTCTCATTGGAATATCAAAATAAATAAATAAATAAAATACAAGAATTTAAGGACACAATTGTTATTTTAATTAATGAAATAACTAATCAATCAGTAAAACATAATGAAAAATACACACAAATGTTGAATTAAAAAACACTTGATGATGTAACAAACACGTATAATGCTTTTGACATCAAATAAATGGGACTGTATTTTTGGCGTTTAATCTTACAATTCGGCGATAGTTTTTTGTTATGAAAAGTGGTCGATGGGATAATAGAGAAGTACCTAAAAAATATTAGATTTCAGTGCGAAATCCTCGCACAGGCCCTCTGGTATTTTATTAAAGTCTGTATAAAATTGGAGTAAAAGGGCATAAACTAACACATGTCGAGTTTAGGTACATGTATATCAAATTTGAATGTCCATAATCTTTAAACTCTCCTATCTTTTAAGCAACCCTGGACAATCGCCTAATTCGCCATTTCCTAAGTATGATGCTTCTCACACATATCTACTCATAGTATCTCTTCACATCAAAGTCCTTCGAGAATCACTCAGGGCTATGAAATGTTTCCCACTATACGTAACTTTTTCACATGTTTTTTAATTTTTTTTTTTTTTTTTTTTTTTTTTTTGCATTACAGATCTGTTTAAGAATTCCAGTGTTAAATCATTTGGTACTGTGAATGCCAATTCATTCTCTGGTGCTGGTAGCTTCAGCAGTGGCGGTGCTTCTGTTGCACAGTCAGGGTTTGGTTCTTTTCAACAGACTCCAACCCAGCAGCCAGGTATTATTTTAAGTATTTTAAAAAATTTTCTATTTTTACACTTTTTTATTTAACTTGCTTTATGTATGTAAAGATAAAAATTTTGTAATCGATTTTTCACTTATTCTAGAATTATAAAAATTATGTGCATAGATGTGTTTCCAATAAAATACAACATTTTATTATTTTTAGAACCTAATTATCAATTAACAAATTAATTTTAAGGCATTTTTTCCATTAGCCAGGTGCAGGTGATAAATTGACAAATATTCTTTATGGTTACAACAACAATAAAGTTATTTATACGGCAAATAACTCTCCCTTAAATATGCCAACTGGCTGTAGAACTGCAACAATAAAATATTTTAAACACTAAAAAGTAGAAAATAAAATGTAGTTAAAAATAACGAGTAATAATTTTTTTAACATCCTTTTATTAATTAGTAGTTTAGTATTAATTAAATTATGATTATATGTCGAGAAAACAGTTTAGAAATCCTGAATAGATAGTTTAAATAATGCTTTTTTTTTTTTCCCTTTCTTGTTACCATATCTTAAAAAAGAAACAGAGTAAAAATTATAATTTTTTTAAATAAATTCACCAGTTTGTGCTTTCTAGCAAGCGTAAATCAAAGCAGCAAATTTTCAATAATCAGCACACACACTAAATTAACATATTGTAATGGAACTTTTTTAGATCAACATGAATTGTGGTCATAATTAGTCTTCATTTTAAAGATAAATAAGATTTTTAAGATTGAATGCTTATAAAAGAGTGTTTTTATAGAAAACTTTTTTACTGTTATACTTATTATTCAGTGAAATATACTTCTTGAGAAAGTATTTTTGTGTTTTATTAATTAAGTTTTTCAAATCATTTTTTTGTTTATTATAAACGAGCTAACGTGCATGCTGCTGAATTAATAATGTTTATATTGAAGAGGAAAATGATAGTTCCCTTCTTCTAAAAGTTAATTTCCATTCAAAAATCTGCCGCTTAACATTTGGAAGAAATCATTAACAATCATGACCAAAAAACACCTCTTATTTGTTTTAATTGCCTGAATTTCAAATATATTGTTAATGTCATTTCTCCTGATATGAATTTTCTCACTCTGGAAGATAGTGTCATTTTTCTTATAGGAGTATCCAAATGAAGTGAGAAAGCAAGAATTAGAACCCAAGCATTTGGTCCTCTATAGAGGCGCTCCACCAGTGGCCAAGAAGTTCTTCTCTCAAAACTGGTAGACGGGAGGTGCTGGGTTCGAACCCAATCACGCTCGTCTGCCTAATCGTTTGGAGTTTTCCATGGTTTTTTTCGAACCTTGGATAATTATGTGTAAATACGGGTTAGGTTCCCTTAGAAAGACCCCCACTGAGGGTATTCCCGCCTAGAGCCTATATCCCTTGTGTAGATAATCGGATCAACCAACCTCTTAAGAATTTATTTATCTTTTTCAAGATTTTTAAACATATTTGTAATGATTCTCTCTCATTGTTTGTGTCTTGCAGGTGGCATTTTAATTTTCATTCGCCATAGGAGTTGTAGAAATTACCCCTAATTAATTAATTTCTAAGCTAGAACAAGCTTCTCTAGAAATAAATATCATTTCAGTTATTCCCTAATGGTCATTGCAGCAAGAACAATCTTGAAAGAGAGGGTTAGACAGTTTTTTGGCACTTTAGAACAACGTTAGCACTCTTTGCTTTAGATTTGTCCCTGCCCTGATAGATGAAGCAGATGAAATCGGTTCCCTGAATGTGGATTAAAGTCAGTTCTTGCAATTTTCATGAGAAACTTATACAGGAGCTAATGAGAAATGAGGAAAACCACAATCCCAACTAGAAGCTGTAAGAGAGAGAAATGGAAAAAGCCTCTCTATCTCTATACCCTAACATTAGTCAAGCCAGAATATCAGCTCATTTTATTCCATCAAACTTACAAAAAGGCATGCGTCAGAGAAAAAAAAAATAACCCTATTTTAAGTACATTAGAGGATAACATCAACCACTTTGAAAAAAAAAAAAAAAAAAACATGGGACAATCCATGGTGTCTTTTTCTCCTAAACATTGCAATTTCAATTTTGCTTTTTAATCATAAATATAAAATTAATACGTATGGAGATGTCACACTTTATCTTTTTTATACTATTTATTTTTTAGAATCATTGTTGAGCGTGATATAATCTGGAATTTATTTTTGTGGCAACACTACTTTGAGGAAAATCTATCATTTCATTTATGAAAACAATGCCGATTTAATTTTTAATTAACTGCAAGTTTTGATCAAAAAACTTGTTTTACGAAAATTTAAGTGTATTATGTCAGAAGCCGCTTCAAAAATTTTTTGAATGATACCTCATTCGTTGTGCGTTTCGTAAATTCATAGAAAAGGGGATGTTGACAACAGAAATAATATATATAATTTTGCCTACAAATGAAGAGGTTTAGGGTTTTATAACTTTAATAAAGTTTCTTTATTCAAATATCTTAGTTTTGATTCTAACATGCTACCTTTACATCTAAACATAAAGTTGAAAATCTTACAGTGATCGGTTTTACTCCAAATCTGGTTATGTTATCCCTCCCATGTGTGTCTTTGCTCTTTGCGATCGTGGTCATGGCTGATCACTTCATGGATGATGTAGCACATTTTCAGCATATCAGTTTTCGTTTCTAATTGGTAGTTTCATTTTCAGCATATGATTTTAAAGTTTTCCTGGAATTTACTTTGGTAACCCTGTTTTATGAAAATTTACGTTTGATCGTACTCAAATAAGTCAGTTGAGTGTGAGCTATCATCAGACATGCAATTATTGTGAAAATTCTTGTTAGGAAATATACATCCTTCTGGTTCTTATCCTTGTACTGACACAACTCTTTAATTACTCTACTTATTTTCCTTTTTTTAGATGGATTACAATATTAAAATTACTTACCTTTTATCTTCCATATCTTGCAATATTCCTTATCTCCATAAAGTCCATTTCTTTCTGTTTCCTTAAATCTTTAGTTACTTGTATGCTTCTTAAGTTTAATAACTGTTATCTGTTTACTAAATCAAACTTCTAGATGTGTTTTTTATGGACAACTGCCGACTAGTACTCCCAGCCACCACAAGATGGCGTTGCATATCAAGATTGAGTGTGTTTCGGTTTCGAGTCTGTATGTCACTGGATTCTTCTGGAAGCCGGTTGGTTTTGCATATCGTGAACTATCAACCAAATCAAATGAACTAGTTTTCTTTGGGATTGTGTTTGATTATTATTCCGGTGAAGTACTTCAGCTTCCCTTGATGATTTTACATATCTATGTGGCTAATATATGTGGATTGACTTTATAAATGCTTTAAAAGTTAGTGACATCAGCAAATATGTTTTCATTGTTAATGCAAATCTCTGCTAACATTTTCCCTTATATTACTTAAATGTAATGATAATTCTTTCACATTGTTTGTGTTTTACAGCTAGCATTTTAATTTTCATTCGCTATAAAATATGAGGATTCTCACACATTGTGTTTTTACACTCTGCATTGTTATATTTATTGCTGTAGTAGAAATGATCTATTTCATCTGTATTCGATTAGGTCATCACACTTGAGCATCTTTCTCCATATTCGTGGGTGTGGCCGATTCCATCATGGATGATGTAACACACATTCAGCATATCATTCTTCACTCTGCACTAAAGTTTTCTTGAATTTTTTGCGGGGGGCCTCCATATTAAAAATTTTAACTTCTGATTATCAGAATCAGTAAATTTTGTACCATCAATGTACTGAGGTGATGTGTTTTGCTGAAGAAGATTGTCGTTATTAAATTTTATAACGAAAATTTTTTTCAATGATTTCTTCATAAATAATTCTCCAGGATTACTTAAATTAATTCTGCAAATTTTTAATTTCCAAGAGAAAACTCTTTATATTATTTATATGATCAAATAAAGAAGATTTTTTTTTATTGGATATCGTACATTTTTCCACTTTTATTACATTTTTATGATGAGTAAGAATAAATTCTTTCTCACATTTTTTTGTTTCTAACCTCAGAAAATACTAAGTGGAGTTATTATTAACTGCTAAACATTCTATATAATCAACCCACTTTTAACAGTACATGGAAGTTCTCTGTTTTTCTACTGATTGCATCATTGCTCTCATGAGTGTATTTGCTCTCTGTGATTGTGGGCATGGCCAGTCATGTCACAGTTGATGTAGCACATTTTTGGCATAACAGTTTTCACTCTTTAGTAACCTGTAGTTTCATCTTCAGCGTATGATTTAAAATTTTTTTGGAATTTATTTTGGTCTTCCCGATTTATATAAAAATTTATGTTTGATCGCACTTTAAAATATCAGTTGAGTGGTGAGCTATTAATCAGAGAGGTGATTATTGCAAAGATTCTCTCACAATGTTTGTGTTTTCCAGTCAGCATTTAAATCTTTATTTGCTATACGAGCACTCCATTCTTCTCCAGTGCTGGTTATGTCATCGTTCCCATGCATGTCTTTGCTCTCTGCGATCATGACTTATTACATCACAGATGATATAGGCTATTTTCAGCATATCAGTTTTCACTTATTGGTAACTGGTAGTTTTGTTTTCTGTGCATGATTCAAAAGTTTTCTTAAATTTATTATGGTGATCCCCATTTTATAAAAATCTATCTAAGTTTGGTCATATCTGAAAAAGTCAGTTGAGTGTAAGCTACGGATCGGTTGGTAGGTTGATTTATGACGGCCGATTATCTACTCTTGGGATATAAGCCCTAGGGGGGGAGTACCCTCCGTGGAGGGTCTTTCTAAGGAATCCTAACCCATATTTATGACAAGGTTTGAAGAAAACCACAGAAACTTGACAGGTTTCTACGACAGGGGTTTGAACACAGCACCTCCCATCTACCATTTTTGAGAGCAGAACTTCTCAGACTATGGTGGGGCCGAGCTACTGATCGGAGAGATGATACAGTGCTTAACTGAAGAAATTGCCATTAATAATTTTTAATGAAGTTAATCCATCCCCATAATCACAGATTTTAGCACTACAATATTTTCAAGGTTGCAAACTACTGGGAGGGTTTGGAAAGATGAGGAGCATAATTTTAGCTTGTGTAACTTTCACCTCTTTGATTTTTTGTACATAATTTATTAAAAGGACTTGAAAACTGCAAAGTTTAATAAACAATTATTCTTGCTGATTTATTTATAACCTTTATTTGTTTATTATTTTGCTTTAAAAGAAAATGATTTAGTTGCTGAAAACAGATTGGAGGCCATAGCTGGTTACCAAATAAAATAAATATTGGTTATTAATTATTAAAATGAAATCTTTGCAGCTCTAATAATAAGGACTTGGATTTCTTCTGAACAAATTGTATTTAATAACTGGCTGATTTTATTATCAGTGAGAACTGTACAGTGTTTTTCCACTGCTGTATTTGCTTTAAATTGGTTGTTAGCTTAGTTGACTGAGGCTTCAGTTGATAGAGGCATGTTTAATAGAAGTTTTATTATATACATATATTTTATAATGCCTGCATGTATATCTTTCGGGGTGTCTGAAAATGAAAGGATAGTGATATATGCATAAATGTAGATAATCCCTAATATTAAGCGCGGTAAACGTCTGTGTGTGTGTGTGTGTGTTTCTGTCTGTGCACTCCACCCTTGTACCCGCAAAGGCTCCGGGACCAGGCGACGCACGGACGGCGGACGCGGACCGAAAAATTCGCAAAAAAGGCGCGACGCTCAAGTTTCGATCGGGTCGGGATTCCGACACAGACCCGGGGAGTTATTAATGAGCGAAAGTGTTTTAATTACCGACCGAAACCGAACTGGAAAAAGAATCGAAAAAAATTTCCGTTTTGATAATCGCAGACATCCAAATCGTCGCTTTTTAACGCATCATCGAATTTTTAAAAATGTACCGGAGGTATCGATCCGAAAATCGGGGTACACACGCGGCCGATTTTTGTCGTTCCAAAATTTCAAATTTTTTGAAATTCGGACCGTAACTTTTCTTTATTTCGGCCAAAAACTGACCAGACATCCAACATCGACCCCAGACGTAAAAAGAGGTTGCCGTAAAGAACGCAGGGTCGACAGATCCGAGATCAAATCGCCCCACTCCTTTTTGAAACAAGTGGAAATAATGACTCTACATTCGCGAAAATTTGCTAACACGTGTATAAAAAAATCGCGAATTCAACAAAAAAAAATTCGTAAAAATCGACCAGTAATTTTTGAAGATATCAATTAAAACTCATTAATGACACGGCAAATGAATTTATTTCTATTCCGGAGAGACAGCTTCTTTTTTATTTCAACATTCAACGCAGACGAATCGTCTGTGGATAAGTCATTTCTGAAAGAGATAAAATAGTCACGTGACTTTCAACTGCGTTCTTTCGGGGGGGGGGCATTTCCGAATCTAAGGGGCGCATTAATTCCAAACTTTGACAGGGCGACTCAAAATGGATTCTGCTTTCAGAATATCTAAAAATTATTCTCATATCTTCATTAGGAGCCGATATATTATTTTATTGTGTAATTAATCATCGTTATTTGTATAATTAAAGCAAAAGAAAGATTTCTATTACAGTGCCGGCTAGATATTACGATTTTAAGAAGTAGGCCGCGTCTAAAAACTGCCATAACGAGTATCTTAAGTTTTTGTTTTAGATTGGCAACCAGATATTATGATAGGGAAAAGCGGGCTTCGCCCGTTATCGATTTTTTTTTTTTTTTTTTTCAGTTTTAAGTTTTCCTACAGGTCCCTGTCTTTGAACAAGATGTCCGGTAGTCTAAATAAGTTGTTTGACATCAGATTTTTTTTTTCCGGCAGTCTAATTCAGTTGTTTAAGGAAAAGCAGTGTCCCCCCCCCCCCCCCTTCAAGTTTTTTTATCTTAACTGTGGGGTTCTAGAGGTTCGTTCAGTTCGAGGTTTATCTTATTCGAGGTTTATTTTTTCTATTTGCGCCACCTGGTGGCGGAAGGTGGAACTAACGTATACTGCAGCGCGTGCGCAGCACGACTGCTATACGGTGCCGCAGGCAGCGGGGACCTGAGCCGGAGGTTCGTTCAGTTAGAGGTTTATACTATTCTATGTGCAATTTAAGGAATTATCCGGTGTGTGCGTAGCACGGCCGGTATACGGTGCCGAAGGCAGCGGGGACCAGGGTCGGAACGACTGCTATACGGTGCCGCAGGCAGCGGGGACCAGGGTCGGAGATTACTTCAGTTAGAGGTTTATACTATTCGATGTGCAAATTAAGGAATTATGCAAATTATGGGATTATCCGGTGCGTGCGTAGCACGACCGGTGTACGGTGCCGAAGGCAGCAGGGACCCGGGTCGGAGGTTCGTTCGGTTCGAGGGGGATGCGAGCCGGAGAATACAAAAGTTTCGACCGGTATACGGTGCCGAAGGCAGCAGGGACCAGGGTCGGAGATTAGTTCAGTTAGAGGTGTATACTATTCGATGTACAAATTAAGGGATTATGCAAATTATGGGATTATCCGGTGCGTGCGTAGCACGAACGGTGTACGGTGCCGAAGGCAGCGGGGACCCGGGTCGGAGGTTCATTCGGTTCGAGGGGGATGCGAGCCGGAGAATACAAAAGTTTCAAGGCTCCGATGTAAATTAGAGGCCCGCTGGCGGGCGAAGCCAGCTAGTCACTAATATTAAGGACGGTAAACGTCTGTGTGTGTTTCTGTCTGTGCACTCCGCCTTTGTACCCGCAAAGGCTCCGGGACCAGGCGACGCACGGACGGCGGACACGGACCGAAAAATTCACAAAAAAGGCGCGACGCTCAAGTTTTGATCAGGTCGGGATTCCGACCCGGACCCGGGGAGTTATTAATGAGCGAAAGTGTTTTAATTACCGACCGAAATCGAAGTTGGAAGAGAAGTCAAAACAGCGAAAAGTTCGCCTCCGCCGAGGGTTGCCGGTGGAGACGATTCTCGAAAAAGGCAGGGTCGCCAGGAGCAAATTAAGCCCCAAACCGCAGTGCGGGTTTTTAAACCGACCCGGATCTACGGAAGTCGGGGGGTCAGAAATTCGGAAATGGGACAGACAGATTCAGGAGAGCATTTGCTTTCAGAAATTCGAAAAATCATTCCAGTACGACCATTAGAACTGAAAAAATCCTTTAAAAATCGATCAATAAAAAATAATTTTTTAATTCTTTCGGCGCGGCATGTGGAGACCGCAGACTGCCTGGAGCGCAGATGTTTGGAAGGAAGAAAGAGCAAATTCACCTGACAGCTTTCATGTAATGCTCAAGTCCGTTTTCGAAAAACAATGAAAGAATTAATCTCTGGACCCCCAAATTGGTCATCACACGTAAAAAAAAATCCTGATTTCAACAAAAAAAAGATTGTACAATTCGACCAGTAAAATCGGAAGATATCAATTAAAAACCAGTTAATGAAGCAATCTATTTCTAATCATATGTAACCAATGCAGAAAAACGACACGTGACCGGATATTTTCAGACAAGAGGAGGATTTTCAAGAGTAGAGGCGCAATTTTTTTACGGTGGTCACGTGACGTTCAATTGGGTTTTCTAAGAGGCGCAGAAATTCGAAACTTTGACGGGTCGGAGGTTCGTTCGGTTAGAGGTTTGTACAATTCAATGTGCTAATTAAGGGATTACCCGGTGCGTGCGTAGCACGACCGGTATACGGTGCCGAAGGCAGCTGGGACCCGGGTCGGCGGTTCGTCCGGTTTGAGGTGTGCGCAGCACAACCGGTATACGGTGCCGAAGGCAGCGGGGACCAGGGTCGGAGGTTCGTTCGGTTAGAGGTTTGTACAATTCAATGTGCTAATTAAGGGATTACCCGGTGCGTGCGTAGCACAACCGGTATACGGTGCCGAAGGCAGCGGGGACCCGGGTCGGCGGTTCGTCCAGTTTGAGGTTTTACAAGATTCAAGATTTTCTACAATTCGAGGCACCGATGTAAATTAGGGGCCCGCTGGCGGGCGAAGCCAGCTAGTTTGTTCAATAATTAAATAAGCAAATATATCTGGTAATTAATTTGTTAGAGAGCAAAGATTTGTTCTAAAACTCTAGCATTTCATTCATGCAAGGGGGAAAAAACATACTTATCTGTTTTTTATTGCAATTTATTTGTTAGAAAGTAAATTTTGGCCTTTTTTTTTTCATTTAAATTTTTAGGTGGTTTTGGAGCAGCTCCTGCTTTTGGTGGTAGTCCTGCTTTTGGCAGTCCTCCTGCTTTTGGAGGATCTCCCGCATTTGGTTCAGCACCTGTTTTTGGTCAGCAGCAAGTGAATAGTAACTTTTCTAAGTAAGTAATAAAATTTATATCATCATTATTCTAATAAATTTAATTAATTTTTAACATCCTACTGATTATTTATTGGTATTGGTACTGATTATTGAATGATATTATGATATTATTGCTTACCATGTTTATGCTTATAGTGAGTAATGCTATTTTTTAATTTTAGTTTTGCAAATGCTAGTTCTCCTACTTTTGGATCCTTGGCTTCCCAAAGTACAGGATTTGGCAGTTCTCCAGGTTTTGGATCACCTGCCCCAGCTTTTGGATCACCTACCCCAGCTTTTGGATCACCTCCCCCAGCTTTTGGTGGTAAGTGTGTTTGATGTGGAAATCTTAATTTGTTAGTCATGTTGCTATCTCCTTATTAACAATAATTTGAATTAAATATATCTGTATAAAATTAAAAAAAACATCAATATGAGTATTTTTTAATACCTGTAAAGCTTTTTCACTACGTAAATTCATTTCTAGTGTGCTGTAAGAAACATACACACAAAATAATAACAATAACAATAATAAAAGCATACTCCTCCCCCCACCCTTACCCTATTAAAAAAAAATTACTTAAGATTTTCAAAAAAAAATTTTATTAGATCTTCTAAAAATATCTAGAACTTTTTAAATATTTTTATGTAAATAAGACTGTGCACAACTCCTTTATTGAAGTCGTAAATAAGTTAGTACAATAAATTAAAAGATTAGAAGTTCTAATTAATGTCAAATTTTGGAACAATCAAAATTTAAGTGATATTCAATGAATAGATTAAACTTGATTTTAAAAGAACTTGTTGTTCTACTTCATATTGTCCTAAAAGTTGTCCACAAACCAACAATTTTGTATATTTTTTAATATTGTTCTTTTTCTTCTTTTTTTCATTTTATTTGTCTTGAAATATACACTGGCCTCCAAAAGTTAAGGTACAACCATTCTTTTGTCTAATTTGAAAACAAATAAAGATAAGAACATGAAATTTAGAAGAATTGTTTAAACAGTTATTTATTGAATTTTATATGATTTTAACATCAAGCATGATTTACAATTAAAAAAATACACTTTTTGCAGGTCCACTGTTTGATAAAAAAAACAAAAACAAATAATAGATTTTGGTGTTTGGGGGGGGAAGGGGGGGGGGGAGAAAAAAAAAGGTTTTAATAAGGAATGTGTCCGGCCTATTTGTGATGCATTGGTAGCATCAACTTTCTATACTATCAATTAAGTTGTCGGACACTGGAATGGAGAGCAATTCCTGTTCATTTAACAATTTTGGAGGAGAGTTTACGCTAGCAACCAGTCTGCTGGGGTAGTTCCAAACCGTGATCCTCAAGATATTCCTCAACGATTCTAGCTCAATGCGATTAGGCATTATCATCTATTAAGATGAATTAATCACCTATAGCACCAGCAAATGGTGTGACATACGGAGCAAGGATTTCATCCAATATCTCATAACAATCAGAATTCCTTCATTGCACACAAGGAGGTTACTGTGACCACCAGAGATATTCCAGCACAAACCATGATTCCACCTCCTCTATAACTGTGTTTTTCAACAATGTTATATTAGGAGAATCTGATGCCTTGTTCTCTTCACATCAGCACACAAACTTAATCACACTCCAAAGCAAACCGGAGTTCGACTGTGAAGAGTACAGGAGCCCATTGTTATCTGGTCCAGATAACGTGCTCTCTTGGCCAACATAAATGACACATCTGTGTTGTCGATTAATAGGGACTCACACAACGAGTTGTCTTGCATAGAGTCCTTAATTGTGAAGACGCCTGTGCACCATAGTAGCAGATATTGTCATCAATGTTGCATTACAACAGGGTTGGGTTTCTTCCGGAAGAAACTAGTTTCTTCCAGGACAGTGGAAGAAACTGGAAAAAAACGGAAGAAACTGAAAGAAATGGAAAAAACTGGAAGAAATGGAAGAAACCAACAGAAAACAAAACAGATGCTCAAAATTAAAGTTTATTAACTATATAAAAGAGTTAAATTCAAAACCTAATTATATTAAATTGGAAACTTTAATATTAAAAATATTATTTATGGAAAAATAAGTTATTTTTTAATAACAAACTTCAGGTTCAGCAGGTATTTACAGGTTATGTTTTTTACAACTTTAGATGTAGGGAGGAGGATTATTTTTTCATTGTTTATGTATTTATGTAAAAAAAACTACCTACCAATTCTTTATTTATCATATAAAAATTATAGGTGCAGAATCACGGTCGCCAGTCGCCACGTGGTGACTAATTTTTTTGCTGTGGCCACTAACTTTCGGCGTTTAAGTCGCCATGTGATTTAAAAGTAATCAATTTCTGGTATCCCAGTCCCCATCGTGAAATGTTGATATTTTTTTGAAAGATTAAGGCCAAAACACATAACAAACATTATTATTATCTTTTAATAACATTTCAGAATGATATGTTTAACACAGCAAACTATTAAATATATTCGAATAGCAATGTTATTCGTAACAGTTTGAATCTGATAACTTTACATAGACTGTGATTTAAATATATATATATATATATAAACAAATGTTTGAAGTGTGTTTTGATTGTTATACTGCAAAATAATCTCACAAATTCGGATTTTCTTTCATATGTACTTTTGTCTGGCAAAATCCAAATAAGAAATATTATTTTTCTGATATTCCCCGCTATCATGATTGCTTAGCTTATACATATTTTTTTTTTAAACCGTATCTTTCCCAACTTTTATCTTCTGAATGTACATGATTTAAGATTTAATTAATATTCAAATTTTGTTGTACATATGTTTATACAAATTACTTTACACTTTGAATTCTTGAGGTTTTTTTAAGTTTTTCACCTTGTATAAACACTATTGTTTTTATGCGTTTGTTTTACAATTGTGGCCACTGGATTTTTTGGGTTTAGGAGCCACTGGCTCCTTACAAATTTTGGGAATCTGCACCTATAATAAAAATGCAATATTTTAAAAACAATTTGTAATTGATTTTGTATATTTTGTTTAAATGTATTTGGTACATTTCCGTTAGTTATACCAACACCATTGTCGTCTCCAAGCGTAAATCGTTACAAGCGTAAAAAAAAGCACAAAATGGAATTCATGTGAAATGATTAGTTTGAAAAAAAAAACGTTGTTGGCACAAAATTGAGCAATTATAAATATAACATTTGAAAATTACAGACTTTCATGAACTATTTTATTAAATCAATACAAATATTGACTTAAAATAATAAAATAAAACTCAATTTATGGCTAATGGCATTAACTACAGGCATGGAATTGTAAATGTCTCTTAGCATTGAAGTAATCATTTCACTTTTTGAATAAATACTTTTTTTTTTTTTTTTTTTAAATAAAAGCCTTTATTTATGTATCCAAAGTCCTGAAACAGTTTTATTGCAGCTTCCTCATCACTTGATAACTGCCAAATGATAAAATCCATATCCGTTTCAACAATAAATGTAAGTTACAACTTAATATTAAATATTTTCTATTTGAAAAATAGCAAATTAAGATGTTTTGTGAGGTTACGATTAAGTAATGATAATTTAAAAGATTCATGTTCAATTAACAGCAAATCACAATGTTTGGCACGGTTTGCAATAAAAATCCATTGCACGTTCAGGGTTGAAATAAATGGCACATTAGCATACATTTTGGCATGGTGTTAGTATAACGGAAAAGTACCATTTATTTTATTCAGGTACGCAATGATTGGAAAGCTTTAGACAGGTGTGTGATCTTGGCTAAAAAACTGGTGTAATTATCAATTTATCATGTATAGTTAAATTTTTAAAGGTCTCATTAAATTTACTTAAGGTTATCTATTAGAAAAATGCATTTATTTTTATTGTATGTTACAAAGTTGCAACTTATATGATAAATTCCAAAAGAAAAACAGTTTCTTCCATTTCTTCCACTTGGAAGAAACCTATTTCTTCCGGCCGGTTTTTTCCGCGGTTTTTTCCACCTTGGAAGAAACTTGCCAACCCTGCATTACAATGTCTGAAATGAGCTGAGCCACAGTAGTGTTCCTTCTCCATCAGACCAAAAGAGCTAGAAAGCAATCATAACAACCCCTGGTGTGGTCTAGAACAAGTCTTCTTGATACTGAATGTTTGGATTCAAATTGATCTGAACACTACGAGATACATTAAGATGACTAGCAGCATCAGCTTGTGATAAATCCATTTCCATCATCCAATTGCTTGCCATCTTAACGAATCAGGTAAATGACATCTCCTAGAGATGGGCAACACTATTTTAGTATAAAAAATTGAAGATCACCAAGCATAAAAAAAATTCCACATAAATTACTGAAGTGTGATACTTGCAGTTTCCCCCGATTGCCATATAAATGTCCCGTTTTTTAAAATAGTTTAATGCATTTGAAACCATTATATCGTTTGAAGGAAAAATGTACTGACAGCAGGTTCATTTTCATGCAAAGATTCAAACAATTATTATTTGCACCAAAGAAGGGTTTGGTAAATTTTTTTTAATATGAAAATAATTAATTCAAAATTTTATTTGTCACTAAATGACCAGCCCAGTATTGGCCAGGCACGGGACAGTAACCTTAAATATATTTAAGATCAGTGTTAATTTTTTTTTTTTTTACTTTTAAATGAAAAAATTTCAAAATAAACCTAATGTTTGGGGCCCCATTTGAAAATTAAAATGGTGTTTATAATTTTTTTATATAAAAAAATAAATAATAAAATAAAATAAAATAAATAAATAAAACATTAATTTTTTTTTAAATGTGAAAATACATTGAGATTTGCTTAATAAGCTATGTTTCAGATATTGTAAACTTATTAATCAATCTTAACCCCCCCCTCCAAAAAAATAAAATAAAAACATACAACCAGTATATTCAGATGCTAAATTTTATCAGAACAATATTAGAAAAAAGAAAAAACTTTTTTTGCTTCACAGTAAGCCAAGAATCGCTTTTATCTACCCTTTTCTTTGTCAAAAAAAAAAAAAAAAAAAAAAAAAAAAAAAGATTGTGGATATTCCATATCTAGAAAAGATATAAAAGAAGAAAAACATATCAGGGGATCATTCATACATTAAGAAAAATAAAATTAAGATTGCATAGAAAAAAATTACTTTGGGTTATTTTTTTCAAGTATTTCATTTCACTGCCATTCTTAAAACATTTTTAAAAAAAATGCTTGTAGTAATAGCAGCTGGCCTCTTATACCATTCAAAAGCAAAATTTGTGTTTATTTCTAAAATTATTCATAAGATTGAGTTGTATTTATACCTATATATTTTTTTTTTTGGCAGTACTGATTTCTTTTATATAAAAATTAAATATATACATATCCATTTTTTTTATATGATTTTATTCACAATTTTCATTATTTAAAAAAAAAAAAAATCTATTTTGAATCTAAAAATTACTTAGATTAAATTTGTGTCATTTAATCATTTCTTTTTATAGAAGACACATTTAAATTGTATATCTTTTGGGAATATATAAATTTAAGTTTAAGTGGATTTAACATGAGCATCCTCAAATTTTGACCTTTGTTAGTTGCACAAAGATTTAGAAAGATTGGATAAACCAATAATTTTTCCATGCTGTTTAATCCAAAGAATTTGAATAAAAACTCAAACGTGGGTGTTACTTTTCGGGGGAAAAAAATGTTGGTATAATTTTTAGTGTGTAGATGATATTTTATGAAATAAATATATTTCTATTCAGAAAGGAGGCATTATTAAGTTTAATGCAATCTTTGTTGAGATTTTATTGCAGATGATTCAAAAATAATATTTTTGTATTAAATATGCAAAATATTTTAGATAAATGCATAATTTTATTTTATGAACAGAACTGTATTTTTGAAGCTGTAATTTCATTACTTGATGCAAATAAATTTGGCTTGAGTTGTAATTGATTTTATTCTATAATTATCAAAAGGTTTATTCAAAAGATTTGTTCAAAATAATAATTAAAAAAAAATACTATATTAAGTTAAAACATATTTAATTTATAAATCTTCCTCTATACAAACTAAAGAATATGATAAATGTATATAATAATTTTTTTTTGTTGTTGTTGTTGACTCTTTTTATACTTGAAAAGAGTTGGAAATATTATGTACGTCATTTTATTTGCTAAATTATTCTTTTTTATGTAGTCATTTAATTTTCTTAACAGTGATTGAATAATATTTCTTTTATTATTATTTATTATAAAAATATTTCAGGTCAATCTCCTGGTTTTGGAAGTCCTGGGTATGTATTAATTCAATTTATATTTAAGCCAATCTTGATAGCAATAACAGTTTCCAGCTTGTTTAATACAGTAGAACCATGATAACTTGACACCTGGATACCTTAACATTTATTATTCACATGGTTGATGCGAAGTTAACTTCCGTGAGAAAGAGATTAGTTAGTTCAACATTTTAGTAGAAACCTGCTTAATCCAATTGCATTTTGAACTGTTCTATCACAGCTAATCTTTAGAAATTGTTTCTTCATTCCTCAGTACTTTCTAATTAAGATGCCTTATTTGTTTCTATAGTCCAAATTAGCTTTGTATTTTATTTTAAATCATTTTTGTTGTCAAAAGTTCTTGATTAATTTTCAGATGAAATTTAAAATTTCAATAGTGTTATAACTCTCTGACCTAGAAGGCTAGAAGTAAATATAATTCCTAAATTTAATACATATTTGCACATCTTTGCATATTATATATTTTTTAATTAATGTTATCTATATCCATAGGGTGTTGAGTTATGAAAGTTCTACAGTATTACACTACCCTTTGGGAGAAAAATATATCGATTTTCTCTTTTACAGTAGTTTATAGTTAATAAAAATATGCTGGAAAGTAAAGATTATTTTTCTAATATATATATTACTGGTCAGTGTAGTTCAGTATGTATCTAAATTTTTAAATCCGAATTCTTTAGTCTTGATGTAAAATATAAATTCATAGGTGTTGTTTAACTGCTAATTAAAACATGGATATTAATAATTAAAAGTTATAAGAAAGTTATTTTAATGCCTGATTTTTCAGAAACTGTGACAAATTTTTTCGTTTTTATGACAAAGAAATCAAAAGCTTATTGCATAAAATGTCTAGAGACAAATTCATACATAGAAAAATTAAAAATAAGCTCTAAACTAATGGTTCCCAATCTTTTATTAGCCCAGCCAAAGCATCTGTAAAAACATAATTACCCCCCCCCCCCCCCCCCCGCCCACACCTCACACACACTCTAAAACATATAAATAATTTAAAATAATTCTAAAATTCTAAAATAATTTCAATTATCAAAATGAACAGGATTTTTTATGACAATTTGTGGAAATAAGAAAGATATTTATAAATACACTTACTAAAATTATTAATATCTGTATGTACTAAGCATCTTCAGCGCTCATTAGTTCTGAATCACTATCACTAGAGTCACTATTTAGAGAAATAATAATGTTCTGTTTTTTGCATATTTCATCTACAAGTCCATCAATTTCCCACATCTCTTTCTCTTTATTTGTTACTTCTCTAATACAGTTTCTCCAATTTTCAGCTGATACTCTTTCTATTCCTTGGATTACCAGATCCTTCACATCGTTAAGTTTAAAGCTTTTATTTTCGCAAGCAACATAGCTTTTAATTTGGCTCCAAATCATCTCAATCGGATTTAGCTCGCAATGATAAGGAGGCAATCTTAAAATTGTATGCCCATATTTTTCAGCTAGTGCTTCCACTCTATATTTATCGTAAAAATGTTTAACTTCGGATACGTTTTGTAAAAGTTTGATTTTAATCATATCTTTGCTCCAATCAACTTTCTTCTCCGATAACCATTCTTGAATAGAACTTTTTGTCCAAGATTTTGTTGGATTTTTTTCCACTTTCACAGGTTCATGCCGGGCAGGGTGGCCTACCATTTGGCTTTAGCTCCACTAGCCCTGCCCGTTTCCACTTTCACAGAATGGTAGGGAGCATTATCCATTACAATGACACTATTTGGCTTTAATTTGGGAAGAACATTCCAAACCATTTTTCAAAATGGTTGCCATCCATTTCTTCATGATAATCACCACTTTTTTTCCCGACAAAAATCTCTGCTCCATCACGAACGAAACCTTCGTCGCTTCCAATGTGAGTAATAATGAGTCTCCTTCCTTTGCCTTTTGGTGCTGTCAAACCTACTGTTAAATTTGAAGAGGAAGCTTCATAGCTGCTTTTAATTGTTGTATCTTGCCATACTCGACTCTGAGTATGTCCTTCATTCACCCATGTTTCATCAAGATAATAAATCGCCGAACCTTTCTTCTTATATTCTGTAATTTTTCTCAAATAATTTCTGTGCCACAAAATAATATCTTGTCTCTCAAGAAGAGCAGCCTTTCTTTTCCGTTTTTCAAAAGAAAATCCCAAGTCTTTTAGTATTCTGTATAATGTGGTCCGGCTAACATTTTTCGAAAAAATTTCTTCATCGTCGTTTACAACTTTTAAAACTTTATCCAATGTTGGTATTTCATTTCTACGGAAAAAGCCATGGACTTTTCGTCGAATGCAAGATAATGTGAAATCGTCATATTTTTGCAATCTTTTGCGTTTACCCACTGCACCAGGTCGTTTCTTTCCGGGTGTGCTTAAAGAGCTAGATTCCTTTTTTTCTTTTTTCAAACGAAAAACTGTTCTTTCTCTAACACCTGTAAGTCGGGAAACTTCCTTTACGATTTCATTTACTGTATTTTGGGGATTTTCTTGACGAAGTCGTGAATAAACATTTAATATATTTCTGCGAGCTCCACTTTTGATCGATTTTCCCCGCCTTGAAGGTGTGTAAAAGGTGGATGGAGATAATGTTTTATCCGACATTTTATAATCCAAATAATCACATAAGTTATATACAAAAATTACAAAGACTATAACAAATTTACAGTAAAATAGAAACTATGAACACGTTAAAAAGTAAAGTAAAAACGAAGCAAGTCAGATTGATAACTATTCAAAAGAACAATGACAGAGTATGTGCGCCGAGTAACTGATAGCACTGAAATTGGCGCAGAAGCTTATAAAACGTGCCAGATATTTTAGCCTTGAAGATCTGTTCTTCGCCAAAGGAAAGTTCTTTACGTCAAAATTTTCTCTTTATACGCTCGATTTAGATACAAAATATTTTCTTTAATTAAATATTTTTAACATAAAAATTACCTTAAATATAGGCTTCAAAATCACGAATTCTATAATTTATAAACATATTTTATAAATTCCTGTGCATTTTAGCCATTTAAGATTAAAAATTAGATAAGAACTATTTTTTAAGGCGGAATGTTACAGTTTCTGCCTTTCCCAATGCTGCCAACTTGAGGTGAAACAGAGTGTACCTCACTGTGAAATGAAAGTGTTATATAATCTATATTTTTATCTTCACAAAATTTTTTCAAGAGTGACTCATATTTAGCATTAAATTTAATATTTGCACATTTTACAATATATTTTATTAGCTCATTAAGAACTAGTAAAATATTTTTGGACACACTAAGATTTCATTATAAATAACACAATATAGAATACCAAGAAGCATTTCTTTCCCATTGTAACACACATGTATAGTCTGATTTTTAAAATTTAATATGTGCATGTCAGGATATACACACACACATATATATATATATACATACAGTGGTTGACATAATTATAAGACATGTACCGAATTTCACATAGAATTAAAGAAACGATATAAAGCTTAAAAATGTATTACATCAAATATGACAAAAACATAAATTTACTCTCTTATCATATATAATTATTTTATAATAATGATATTTTCATACAATTTAATGAAAAAACTTAAAAACATAATAGACAAAATTATAAGACACCAACCTTTTTTTCGAAATACAGTGGTCAACATAATTAGCAGACACTAATGGTTTAAAAGAAAATCCTCTAACATGGTTATTCAATATTTGGTGGAGCTGCCATTGTTTTTATAACATGAAAGATGCGATTCAGCATCAAATCTATCAATTCTAACAAAATATCGCTAGACAGTTCTATCCAAGCTCATCTTATAGCATTCTTTAAGTCTTCGACACATGTAAACTGCCTCCCATTTTGGTAAACCTCACGAGCTAAGATCCCCCACAAGTTTTCGATGGGATTTAAGTCTGGGAAGCGAGAAGGCCACGGAAGAACATTGATACTTTGCTCTGAAAGCCACTTTTTTGTTATGTGTGATGTATGAATCGACGCGTTATCGTGCTGGAAAGTGTAGTTTTCACTACAAAGAAGTTCACTGTATATGGCTAGTTGATCTTTAAGAAAATTCTTATACTTTTTGGAATTCATTCTTGAATGCACAAAAACGATATCGGTTTTCCCTTGAGCTGAAAAAACAGCCCAAACCATTATTGAGCTTCCACCCATTTGGCGGCTCTTTCGTACATCAGGAGACCTCCGTAAATCATGCCAATAATAGTGAAACCTGTCAGGACCATCCAGGGTAAAAATTTTTTCATCAGAAAATAACACAGAGTACCATTTGGAGATCCAGGCCATAGTTTGTTTAGCAAAGTTTAAACGGTCCATTTTGTGCCGCTTTGAAGCGGTGGTTTTTTTCTTAAATTTTTTTAATTTCACATAGGAAGCATTATGCAACACCCTGCAAATGGTTCTCCTTGAACAATTCAGTTTCAAAGCATTTTTAATGCCTGTAGTGGTCATCTTATTCTGTGTAGCGAGCATAAGCACATGGCGTCTGTCTCTCGAGGACAAGCAAGGAGTAAGTCCAGATCTTTTAATCACCAATCCATTACTTCCTCTTTTCAAAACATTTGAAATTGCACATCTAGAGCATTTAATAACTTTTGAAATATTATTAACTGAAGCACCAGTTCCATTTAATCTCCAAATTTCGTGAATTTCACTTTTTTAAAATTCTGTACCTCGTGGCATGTTTGTAAATGCGTGAAGTCGGCTATCGTCTGCTTTTGTTAATTGCTCATGTCATAACAGCGTGCAGAAAATTAGCATATTGCACATTATTTTCGAAATAAAACAGGTGTTTTAATTAAAATTTTAGGGTGTCTTATAATTTTGTCCATGGTATTTTTAATTTTTTTTTTTATTAAACTCTATAAAAATATCATTTCTGTAAAATAATTACATATGATAACAGAATAAATTTATGTTTTTGTTGTATTTGATAAAGCATTTTAAGCTCTGAATCTTTTCTTTCACTGTATGTCAAATTAAATAGGTGTCTTATAATTATGTCCACCACTGTATATATATTTACTGCTGGGCTCACAGCATTCCTAAAATTTTCCCACTTTCCTAGCACTATTTTAAAAGTACAACCTTAACTGTGCATTTCTATAGCAGTTGTTAAAGGAATTTACCACAAATATTTTTGATTTGCAATAGTGGTAGCAAAAGTAGAAAGAATTAGGAGCGCTGCGAGCCCTGGGCCTGAGTTTATGAGGCCTGCACTAGAACTATAAGAAATTTACTAGTATCCAATTCCTTTTCTCGTGCATATTTGTCATTTATACATTTTATAAGCTTAGTAGTGTCTCATTGTGCTATTTCAAATATTTTTTTACATAAATATGTTCAAGACATTCAATTTCAGACATATCCTTAAGTAGTCTCCTGTGTATAAAAATTTCTTCATGCAACATATAGCAAAACAAATAAAAACACAAGTCTCATTAAATAAATAATTGAGAAAAAATATTTTGAAAAATTATAAAATACAATAATAATCAGAAAAGTTTTAGATCTTTTTAAATAAAATTAACTTGGTATCTAAAAGTACTTTAAAAATCTTTATATAATTATTCTGGTATAGATTCTATTTTTAAATGTTGATAGGTAATATTTTGAAAATTCAATAAAAAACTTTCTTTTTTTTTTTATATATTGTACCTGTTATTTTTATTTTTAATCGAAAACATTATTTTTCTAAAATAACGCAAAAAGAGAAAAACTGACAGGGAATAGCTTAGTAATAAATTTCAAATTTTATCCCTAGAAAATGAAATTGTGTATATGCCCTATGTTCGGAAACACCGCTCTAAACTTGTTATATAATCATTTAAAGTTTTGTACCCCATTGGTTGAAGTGCAATCTGTTTTATTAGGGTAGATATTTTGTAATATTTCAAAACTGAAATATATTTAAATGTTGAATATATCAGGACAATAATAACATTTGCTTTGTATTAAGGTTTTTTTTTGGTGGGGGGGGGGGGGGGGGTAATGGGGTAATTGTCTCAAGTATAAAACAATGTTGGGCCAATATTATATACATATACATATTGGCTATATCTTGACTAATGTTTGCATTCAAGTTTGGTGTTTTACATTTTTCAATATTGGTGCATTATTAGCAAGAAATAGCAGATATATAATGCCATTTCATTGCCAATATTTCCAATGTAAAGCTAATATTTTTGCAATATTGGCATTTCATTTCAAATATCTCGAATGTAAAGCCAGTATTTCTGCAATAGTATCTTTTCATTCCAAATATTTTTAATCTAATGCTAATATTTAACCATTATTAACATTTCATTGGAAGTAGTTCATATGAATACAATATTATTGGGTTCCAATATAATCAGTATTGATATCTTACTGTGGGATCATGTTTCTTTCAGTAAAATAAATACTCTTCAGAATTATTTTTTCTCATGGTTTTCTCTGAATTATGATTTTATTTGTTTTAACTCTTTCCAACATACTTGAAAAGTGTTTATGAATTTGATTTATCTGTCTGTGCTTTAACTCTTGTATATATTCTTTGATTTCTATACTAATACTATATTGATATATGTTATTGAGATTTAACATGGTATGCTCCCTATTAAAAACAAAGTATGTAGTATTTATAGTTTGTTTACAGACACACTTAAAAGAATTCTATTACATTATGGTCTATGGGAAAAAATTGTTTGCATTGTATTTTAATGATATTATACTATTTTAAACATAAGGAAATTGATATGAATTTATGAAAAGCAGTAAAACATGCTATCTGTAGAATATGAAGTCCAAAGCATTTATTTACAAGATCACGCAAAAGAATTCAATTACATAATGGTCTACAGTAAAAAATCATTTGCAGCACTTTCTTTTAGCGGCCATCCGCTATTTATGTCACACTTCAAGAAAGGGGAGGGAGACCACAAACTGTGACAATGGAAGGGGTGTTAACATGTTATGTCGTCACATCTAAAATATCGAAAAAATTAGGTATTGATTGCAAGCAGCATAATAAAGTTCATAAAAAATATTTTTAATCAGGAATTGTTAGGTATAGTTTACTTTTGAATTGCAAAAGCTTGAAGAAAAAGCTGACAGTATCACGATGAATTTATTGTATTTATTTCAGTAGGTAATAAATAAACTGTAAAGAAAAAAAATTATTAATTTTTTTTAAATTTAAAATTACTTTTAAATAATAGTTATAAAAAATGTGTCACAACAGATGCTGGGGATATCACAGGACTGTGACAACTTTTAACAAAGGGGGAAGGAGTGGTTAAAAAAACATGAAATTTGCATGATGTATGGATGCAATGGAATGGATGATCCCTTACTAATTAGATTAAAAAGATTTAACTTTTATAAATGTAATGCAAAGTACAACTACATGAACTGATACTCCAGGGCTGTTTATTTTCTGTAAAAACTCTGTATTTTACCAGGAAGACTCTGCTCCTCTCCCTGACCCCCCCCCCCCCCCCCCCATTGTGCCATTAATTTTGTTATCATTAACTCTCTTGAATTCAGTATCTTAAATCTTCTGTCTACGATAATTAAAATACAGGCATCCCCCGACTTACGTAATTAATGCGTTCCACAGACTTTTATGTAAATCGAATTTTACGTAAGTCGAATGTGTAATTTGCTTAAGTAAAATTTTGTTAGAAACTTTAATATTTATTATATATATATATATATATATATATATATATATATATATATATATATTATTCACACAGTATTAATTTTTAAATAAAGCACAATGCAGTATTATTTACTCCGATATAAATTATACAAGTATGAAAAAATATAAAGGTAAACTGAAAAAACACTTTTCAAATAAAAAAATATCTTGTGGAATTTGGGATTTATAAATTTAACATTGATGGGAGTGATTTATAACAATTTTGAGATTACTTCAAACGACTATAACAATAAGAAATAATTAAAGATGACTGACTTACCTCTTCTCCACGAATTTTTGATGACAAGACAAATTAATAGCACTCAAAAAATAAAATAATTCTTGATAAGCACAAATTGTATTTATTAAGAATTAGATGTCAACAATGAATGATGAACAATAAAGATTCGTTGTTATGTATATATATATTCCCAAATTTGGATTTGGCAATATTTGGGAATATGTATATTCCCAACAAAAATATAACTCTCTCTAATACATAAAACTACAGTGGAACTTCCATTTAATGAAGTCTCATCGTTACACTTAAAAACTTCGTTATGAAGAAAATTCGTTAAATAGAAATTAACTTAAATTCATGAAATTTTTTCTTGAGGTATGACAAACAGGTATTGGATTCAGAAGCATTTGATTCAGTTTTCATTATGAAGCCGTGTTTTACAAAACAATTGTGTACGGTCGATGAAATCACGTCACATTCCCAAGCTTTGGCCCAAGCTTTCATCAGCTCTGATACACAGAATCTCAAACTAATGTTTTCACTACATCGGCTTTTTCTGTATTTTTCGATAATGTACTTCAAAATTTTTTTATTCCTTAGACTAATGATTGAAGTTTAGCTGTATTGGCAGGAACAAGAATAACTTTGATGTTCTTCGATTTGTATTTTGAAGTACGTTCTTTTGGATGTGCAAAGCAATTGTCTATCAGTAATGGGAGGGCAGAATGGTACCTGTCTGACTCTAATAGATATTTTTTGTTTTAATGCATCTGACACCATTGCGACACCTCATCTTCTATATCATTGAATGTAAAAAAGGGGATTTTGACTTCCCCCAACTGTCTCGGAGTGGGAGAATAGTGATAACAAGTGTTTTTCTTAGTGTGAAAAAATTGTTTTATTTAGCACCAAGCAGAATGGAAATTATTTAAATGTGTTCATTTTCATACAGTTGAATCCACTGAAATAAATTTGCATATCCATCGCAACAGCAACCTCTTAGTTTGGATTCTGTACACGTACAAAAGTGGAATAAACTTCGTTATATAGAATATATTTTTCGTAATGTAGAGTTTAATTTACATGCTAATGGTGTTCAAAGTCAAAGTTCTGCAGAATATTTCGTTAAGTAGAAAACTTCGTTAAGTAGAAAACTTCGTTAAATAGGGACTTCGTTAACGGGAAGTTCCACTGTATATTATAATAGTTATAATTTTTATCTACATATTTTATTTATAAAATAATTATTAAAAGTATGCAAACGCGTAACAATTGCGCTGGTGAGTTCATAAATGTACTTAAAAAAAAATTGGGGGGATACCTGTATTGATTTTGTTATAGTGTAACAGCTAAAATTCAGTTATGAAAATCTTATGAGTTTGATTTGTTGGTCACAATAGTCACAATAAATTTGAAGATTTCTGCAACAGAGCCAAATATCACACTGAAGCTTATACTGTTTAATCTTTCTTCATCCACAACATAAATATAGCAATTTTCAATAACAATTCTTTTTAATGAATTTTAATGATATAATTCTTGTTCAAATTCAGTGGTGCTTATTTAATTTAGAATCTGTGTTCTATTACTTTCGTGCATTGTGAGTATGCAAACAACAGAGGCAACTAAATAGTTGAGCTACTTTCTCCCCCTATTGTCTGTGATCTTCTCTGTATGCAAAATATTGGAGGGTAGTCTCCCCTCCACTTAACTCCTTCCGTACCAATGGATCCACGTATGGATCCATGTCCATTCATTATTCTATCATTGCTCTAAAAACGGTATAGCAGGAAGATATGTTTCTGTATAGCTGGTATTATGAGAAATGTTGGAAAGTGTTTAATTTTCCCTCCGCAGCAGAGATGGCACCACCATACAGATGAGAATGCGCTTTTCTCACTTTTTTCGTTGTTCTCAAATAACATGTTTTTCTGTCATTGTTTCTATGTATCGATTTAGATATTGATATATATATCGATTTAAATATACCTATATCTCTTCTTATTAATATGAATAAAAGCATCTTATTTTTCTGAAAACTACTGCTTGATATTTTAAATCTAAATGCCCGAAAAACTGGTTTTACATATAATCTTCATATACATATACTGGTACGGAAGAGGTTAAAAATTTGAAATTTACTCCCTGTAGTGGCATTAATTACTTTGAATGATTAATTATTCTCATAAATATTTTATTAGTTATTGATAATCTTAATTGTTTAATTCATGTCTTTGAATTACTATGACACCAGTCATAGTGGTATCAACTAACCAAATGCGTCAGGTAATCGAGTGTTGGACAATCAATAATCTACAATATGTTTTATGCATAAGACTGATATTAATATTAATAGATGTATTTTAAAATTCGTCCATCGGTCATCGATAAAAATTGCAAATTTTGTCAATTTGTTATGGGAAAAATTGCAAATTTCGTCAGTTTCACGGAAGAAAAATCGTGAATTTCATCAAATGGTTGCAGAAAAAAAATCTTGAATTTCGTCAATCTGTCATTCATAAAAATCACTTATTTTGTCAATCAGTAAAAACTTCGCAGAATTATATCAATTGCAAATTTTTCTCTCTCTACTGATAACAAAATTTTAAATCCTTCTTTATAAATTCATTTTTAAAAAAATTATTTACATTTAAAAATAAAAGTAAATTATGTAATCTTTATTTTAATTATGTTTGTACAGATAAGTGCAAATATTGCAAGGTTTGAGGATTCAGATAATATTAAAAATATATATATTAAAAGTATAACTTGAAAAAAATTGTACGACTCCTGAAATGCTAATATTTGACTTCTGAATAGTGTTCAAAACTCCTGAAATGTAACTATTTTACTCCTAACTTCTTCTGTTGTAGTGGTACCATGTCTTTTTTTGCAATTAAAGAAAAAAGTTCATGCTCTCTTTTCTTATGTTTTTATTATATATGAAATTTTTTTTCATACTAAGTTACTTTATTCTTTAAAAATTCTTAAATAATATGTGTTTGGAAAATGCCTTTTATAAAAATTTTTAAAGATTTGACAAGATTTCTTTGAAATAGACAATCAAAGTGGTGACTATTTCCCTTATGTGATTCTAGAGCCATTTTAATGCATGTAATATTGTGCATACCTAAGCAGTCCTCGAATAATACTTGAATTTTATTTGTTCTCAAACGTATGAACTATGTGTAAGCCTATGTAAAATTTTATGGTATCTTTTTTTTTTCCAGCTCCCCACCTAGCAATTCATCTGCATTTTCTCAGTGGAGAAACTGAAATTAAGTCAAGTACAGCCGCTGGCAGTTGTTTTTAATGCCTAAATTGTATAACACTTTTTTTTGTAAATTCTTAATGTTTTCATTAAAGTAGTTTATTTACTTAAAACAATGATTTGCCTTCATTTTGAAATCTGAACTACTGGCAAGTCTATATAAAAATCCATATCCTCAAATTTAAAGCGCCGGCTGTTTAGTTGGAAACTGTACTTAAAGTACCATATTATTTACAGGTATTTTAAAAACATGCAATTTTACAATAAAAGAAACTAACTTTTGTGGAATTAATTTATTAATAAAAATTTGTATGTGATTCTGGCAAAGAGTTTGTTCTAATTTATTAATAATTGAATTTGTATATCTATTGTAAAGTTATATATTTATGTAAAGTCATGAAAAAAAATATATTCCCATACAAACTCTGACATAATTCATCATGTAAAAATGGTACCAATTGATTAGTAATAATGTCTATACTTACATTTTGTTTAGAAGGTCATCTACATATAGAAATTGCTACAAACTTTAAAATTTTCAATAATAACATCTAATTTTGACATCATATTTGGATTCTTTGGTAATTTTTACCATAGACATTCCAGACAGGAAGTCATTTGGTCAAGTAGTTTAGGAATTATGCAGGTTTAAAGCTTGGAACACCTAATGTTAAATTAATTTTTATTTATTGCAAAACACATTGCAATGTAGGTAGTTTTTTAAGCATAGCACTAAAAGAACTTGGCAGTATAGATTGTAATTTTTAATTCACATATATCTTCTAGAAATCTATTCCTGTTTATAAAAGTTATTTTTTTCAAAACTCAATTTCAAAATATTTATATATAATAAATAATTTATATATGAAATATATAAATGACTTGAGCTGAACTATAGTTTTATTATTAATTCTGGAAAATAATATCATCTTTGCTGTTTGACTCGACCCACTATTTGCTATTAGTTTGTATGGTGAGATTGTAATTCTTATTGCTAAGTCAACTTTAATCAAGATGTGAATCTCTTCAAACTAGGACTGCAAAATATAACTCACAAACAATGGGTTAAATTAAATATTTATTAATTTAGTGAAAAGGTTATGCAAAAATTCTAAAATACAGATAAAGTACAAAAAGTTTTAAAAATAAAATTAATATCCAATTTTTTTTTTATAGTTCTTGCATTCAGTTATTCCAGTTATTGTTGTATTCTGAACTTGTATGTAAACTTTTTGAAAATTGGATAAAAAACTTATTTTTTCATTTTATTTTTTAAATATTTACGTATTATGTCTATTTTTAGTCTAGAACATTTCTTTTTTTCAAAAAAGACAAAAATATACTGAAAGGGAATGGATTAATAACAAATCTAGAGTTGCCCTATTAAAAGTTAAATTATCTTCCAGTGGGTCATGCCCCATTTGGTTTCCAGCCCATGTTGGAAACCAATTGGTCTAACTGATGGATTGAAAACAGAGTATAGAAAAGTACTAGTGGTAAATCTTGCAAATACTTCCACTGAGTGGAATAAAGTAGTAAATTAATCAGTACTAGTTTCAACATCTACTGGTTTTCAAGTAGAAAATCCATCTGATCATATTAGAATTCAGAACCCTTAGATTAATATGCATAGGCAATGCATTGGGTTCAACCACCAAATCCTCATTTTCAGTCTAATAGACTGAGATTCTTGCTTCTAGAACACCTACCATGCATTATGAACAAAATTTGCCAATCAGACTATGTCAAATTTGTACCAATAAAGGTATTAGTAATGCTTTTCATTAGAAAAGAGAATGTTGTTTAAAGGACAGTAGAATAATACCTCCAAATAATAATAACACAGGCCCGCAAAAAAAAAAAAAAAAAAAAAAAAAAAAAAAAAACTTTTTGAAAGTTGTCTTAATTTTGATGACTGATTTTTAAGTTATTTTTAGTGCTGATTCCAGAAAGGAAATCATTTTTTTTTTCTAACACATAAGGATTTTTCATAAAATGATTGCATATTTTGAAGGAAACTGTTGAAATCACTAATTTTCACATTTCAATTAAATTTCATTAATTTATAAATCCATATAAATTACATTTATATCCGAGTTCAAGTAATTGTTAACTGTGTGTAGAAAGTTACAAGTTCTTATGGTAACATTTTTTCTTTACATCAAAACTTTTTTTGCCCTTTTTCCTCTTGTGAACTTTGCAGGGATTGTCTCTTTGTAATATCCAGCAGTAGTTGGCTATCATGCTAACATTCCATCTTCCTTGGTATCGCCGCTCCATTTTCTTTATATCCTTGTGAAATCTTTCATCTTGTTCCTCACTAACTGCACCTAAATTTTCAGGAAAATAGTCCAGATGCGAATCGAGAAAATGAACTTTTTAAGCTCGTACTACAGCCTAAAATCTTGAAATTCTTTACCATTTCTTCTAAAATAGATTTGTAGTTTGGTTCCTTTTTATTTTCCAGAAAGCTATTAATAACTAATTTGAAAGATTTCCAGCCTTTTATTTTTTGTTCCATTTTATTCTCAAAATTTTCATCTTTTATCATTTTCCTGATGTCTGGTCCCACAAACACACCTTCCTTCAGTTTTACTTTGAATAAATTCATATTATTAATACAAAAATAACAATCATCACTGTGATTTTGAGGTTCTCTCCAAACCATTGGTATACCAAAACAAAAAGATTGTTTTTTACATTGACACCATTGCCTTAATTCTTCTACACAAATACAAGAAACTTTGTGTGGAGCCCAAGACTTGTCTTGATCTCCCAATTTCATGCCAAAATAAATGAAATACACTTTTTTTTTACAAAATCTGGAATGTTTCTTTGCTGTTTTTTTGCTGCATAGTTACCACAAATATAGCAGAGATAATTCAGTGAATTAATACATCCTCTGGAAGCCATTGTTCTCCAATGCAACAAAAACTGAAACTAAAAATTACTACTTTAACTTATAACTCACAGGTTGGGATATAAACACATGTCTACAGCACAGAACAAAGAAAGACTCTGATTGAGATGCAGAGATAACATCAGTGAAAAGGGGTGTGAAGAAGGGGTTGAGGGCAGATACGTGCAAGTAGGAGAGTTAGCCGGTTTCAACTGGATTCCTCTGTGTTCAATATTATGTTTAATAGGCAGTTTACCAATTCAGAGGAATATTCTGGATTGAAATAGTTTCTTCTTTCTTGTTTAGTAGTTTAATGCACCAACTTACCATTTTAAATCCGTAAATATGTTTATCAAACTCATACAAATAATACTTTTTTGGTCCAAAATACACTGAATTAGTAAAAAATAGATTGCTATTTGTGATGAAACTGTATGTGATGGAATTTTTTCATTATTTTTTCCAGCAATCAGCATGCAAAAAGCTATTAAAAAAACACTGCTTACTTTACCGACAATTTTTCCATCGCAGACCTGTGTAATATGTAATCTTCTGTTTCACAGTTAATGATTTCTTGTTTTGTAAAGCATTATAAAATTCCATGTGCTATAGATACTGTGTCTACTACTTCTTTATTACTTAAATTTTCTAGAATTGTAAATGATAGACTTAAATATATCGAACCTGTTATTATTGGACAAGTAAAGAGTAATCCTAAAGTAAATAAAGTATGCAAAACCTTTGTAAAAATAGGTCAGATCCAAAAAGCAATAAGATTTTTTATTTTTGATACTCATCCTAATTATGTTGTGTTGCATCTAAATTAAATATCAATTTAAGAAAATGTATTGTATCTCAAAGAAATGTTGTGTTAAAATCTAGAGTTACAACTAATGAATTAAGATATCTTTATTTTGAATATGATAACATCGTTGGAGGAATATGCAGTCGTGTATCTACGTGTCTATCATTTAATGGAGTTCCATTACCTGTGGTATATTCTGCCGAGCTGTCTACTTGACAGACCAGATGCTATTGCCAATAAGGTTATCTGAGTGAAATATGTCTTCAATTGTCGGCCCAGGTAGCTCAATGGGTACAGCATTGACAATTTGAGTCACTGGTCTTGGGTTCAACTCCTGACCTGGCCACTTTTTCACTTAGAATAAAATAAACAAACTTTGTATTAATCACCATAAAAACAAAACACAGGGCTACCATTTGATACTAAAATGTTACTTTTTGCTACTATTTTCAGCTTCAGGAGACAAAGACAACTTTTTTAAGCAAAAAAGGCTTGAAAAGCAACTATTTCTGACAAATAGGCAACTATTTTATAAAAAAGGAGGCTTTCTGAAAATTTTATTCTAGCCTTTTCAAATACATGTTGCAGGAAATATGAAACAACAATAAACAATTTTTACCATTCCAGTAAATTTTTTTTTAGATGTTCGATACCACCACCAAATGGCACTTTTCTTGACCTAGATCCAATTTCACTCATTTTTCTGTTAATTAATTGTTAGGGTTTTGTTCATCTCATGAAACCCTATTACTCCCGCTCCGTTGTCTGTCCGTCACAGAGCCATTCTCAAAAACTATATAACTTACAGAGTTGAAACTTTGTGTATATAGATGAATACCAGCTGTGAAGAGCTCAAAATATTAAAATTGGAAAAATTCATATTATTTTAATAAATAGAGATAAAAAACCAAAATTCTAACAGCCTTTTCCTATTAAATTTAAACATTTTTCATTATAGCAGATGCCAAAAATTAAAAATCCACGATGAAATTCTTTCTACAATAATTAATTTTGTATCAGACAATTTTCACGTAAAAAATGAAAATGAAATAAAAAGTTTCACCAATTGAAAAAAAGATAAATATGAAATAAAATTGATTGACGTCATAGTGGTAATTAAACGGAAAATGTCTAAGATTTCTCAATAATACAAGGAGTATGGGTATGTGTATGTACACAAAGCAGATTAATATCATGTCATTAGAGAATTAAAAAGAAAATCTGACGTCATATTGGAAGTTTAACAAATTTTTCAAATGTTTGAGAATAATACAAAGCGAGTATCAATATGAGTAATAGAGAATAGTAAATATGAGTTTGAGAAACATATTGAATCGTGATAAAAATCCGATTATGGAAATATTCGCATATTTTAACATTTTAAAGGTGTACATATTGTTTAATTTTGAAATTATTTTTTTAAATATTACATTTAGTCCGTATGACAGATATTATTATGACAGAATATAATAGCGGGCTTCGTCCGCTATCCAGCTGGTTTAGATTTTTGAAAAAATGAAAAAATAGACTGGTAAATTTTCACTTTATAAAAAACATGACTTTTTTTTTTTTGTTGTTGTTGCTAAATGAAATTTATTTGAATTTATTAAAGGAAGGATAAAGTGTTTTGAAAGCAGGGTTGTAAAAAACCTGGGTTTAAAAAAAAAAACAGCCTGGGCAGGTTTTATTAAAAAACCCTGGTTAAATAGGCAATTTTCTCTGGGTAAATTGGGTTAAAATGCCAAAATGTGGACTATGATTCCGCCTTCCTCACAAATAATAATTTTCAGGGTTGCCACTGTACAGGGAAAACTGGAAAAACTGAGGGAATTTAAAAATGAGTATTAAAAACAAAGAATTTTACTAAATTTTGGTACTTTGCAAAATTTATCTGTTGAAATTTTAAAAATTCTCAGAGGAATTATTCAGAGCAAATTAATTTTTTTGCTCAGGAAAGCAGAAGGAATTTGATTGCCGAAATAAGTAGCAATCCTGATCTCAAATACAATCTTTGTGAACATTTAATAGCCTAATAGATGGGAATGACTTTATAGTCTTAATAATGATCTCAGTATATTTCTCTGTTCTTAAAATACATATATGATCCCTTTAATTTAAATAACAAACAAATTTTAAATTGCAAAGCTATCAATTGTGTGTTATTTAATAATAAAATATAAATATAACTTAAAGAAAACTTACTCCTTTGAAATTATCATAAGATTAGCAAATGTTGATAAAAGAAAATATCTTAACAAAAATTTCTCTTATATGTATATATAATCTATTCATATTTAAATTTTTAGTTTTTCATACAATTCATTTAGAAGAAATTATTCCTATTCAAAAACTTCACCTTACCATGTGACCTCGAATTTGCCTTTTGGCTTTTTGTGAAAACAGAAAAAACCCCATAACATCTTAATTATGATACATATCAAATCTGTTTAAAGTTATTATTACTTCTAGGAAAAGGGCCGAAAATTTATGTATGACAGATTTTTGATATCATTAAAAATGGCCGCAAAGGGGGGGTGTGGGAGGGGGGTTAGGAAAAATAAATTCATAACTTCGTCAATTCACAAGGTATCAAATCCGCTTAAATTTATTATAAATCCTCTTAATATTATCTAAAACTTTTATACTGACAAGTTTTTTATAGGACCAACCCTTATAGCAAAAAAAAAAAATTATATTACTTTTAAATGCTAAAGGTGTAAAATTAACAACTATAATATAAATTAAAATAACTTTTATTAGTTGTTTTACATGTTTCGACTCTTTCCGAGTCATTTTCAAAAACAAAATGAGAATATTCTAAAGCTGCACGGGCTTTGAGGTTATTATTTTCATGTACTTTTTTTTTAAATTACGCACATTATCTATTATTTATTACTTGATTGTTTATTTTCATATCTTTGACCATGGAGTAATTCTAGCCACAGTTTCGGTAAATTAAAAGATGCTGCATCGTTACATATTGTATTTTTGCGAGTGAGTATCTCTATGGTTTCTCTTATTATGGATGGATAGTATTCTGATATTTATCAAGTCAAATAAAACTGTTTTGCACCAGAAAATTTACATAATAGATATAGAGTGTGACTTATTTCTGTGTGATATACATTTGATTTCATTTATTAAGTAGCCATTCTAATTAAATATAAACAAGACTGGTGCAGTTATGTTTCTGATATTATTCATTAAGTAAGTAAATTTTAATCCTGCTTTTTATAAAAGTTCTCTTTTCGTCTTGATATGTATTATCGTCAAGGTTGTAAAAAACCCGTTTTTTTTTTTTTTTTTTTTAAACCCAGCCCGGGCGGGTACACAGGCAGCTGCCCACTACAACCCTGTTTGAAAGGAATATTAAACAAAACCCTTTGAGCGATCTTCGATCACACTTACCCACTTGTTCTAATTGTTGCTGCATAGTAACAGTAAGCAAATAAGCTATTATATCCTTTGATTCCCCAGCATACGTAGTTTTAAGTTAAGTCATTAAAGTTCTATTTCTCAAATGGAAAAAAATAAATAAATTGCCTTATTTGTTGCTTACTAATAACAATAAATAAATCATCTAAGTAACCTCCTCCATTACAAAAATTCTGCTTCTTCCTTTGCTTTCATCCTCCCCTCTCACCCTCATGCTGTGTTTCAAATCTTTAAATCTGCTATTGTTTTTTTAAGAAAAGATATCTGCCCTACTTACTGATGACTGCTTCTAATAACAATAAATAAATAACCATCATCCATTTCTCCCCCCCCCCCTCATTCAAAATTTACTCTTCTCCCTCTCTCCTCCCCCCACAGCATTACTTGTTCTCTAGTGCAATAAATGGAACAGCTTTGGCATTCGCCCACGGTCTGCCATCTTGTTTTTTAAATGAAGACATATTTGTTTTGTTTCTCATTTCCAAAGCAATTTGCACCCATATTTACTTATTATAAACATGTTACTTTATTTTATTGACTAATTTATTTATATTTAATAATAAAAGCTAAAATGTTTGACAAAAAAAACAAAAAAAAAAAAAAACAAGATGGCTGACTGTGGGCGAATACCAAAGCTTAGCCCAATCAATAAATAATCAGGCTTATAAACTACCCTTTCCTTCCAAAATTTTTGGTTCTCCCATTTGCCCAACCCCTTCAGCATCCGGATTTTCAAATCTTTAAAAATTTTATTTTAAGAAAAATAATTCTGCCCTATTTGTTGTTAACTAATAACATTAAATTTAAAAAAATAGTCATTCACCTCTCCCTCTCAATTTTACATTTCTCCCCCTTCCCCCATCCAGTGTAGAAAGAGTTTTAATATTTATTTTGAGAAAAAGTCTCACCTAATTGTGTTATAATATGGGCTTAAAATATTTAAAACTCTTTATTTAAAAAAAAGTCTGTCATATTCATTGCTTTCTAGTAACAATAAATAATTAATCAATCATCTAAACTACCCCCAACTACCCCACACCCAATTTCTGTTTTCTCCCACTTCTGCAATTTGAAACTCTTTAAAATATTTAAAATTTGAATTTTATAAAAAGAATAATTGCTGTATTTGATACTTTGTAGTAATGATAAATATCAATGACCTAAATTCCCCCCCCCCCCGAAAATTTTTATTTGTAAATAATTTTTCAACTAGAATTTCGTAATGTGTAGTGCATCACCCTAAATCGGGATGCCAACTATGTTATAGTATTCTAGAAAAAATGTCATTTTAAAGTAAGCAAATATACACATAAAATAAAAACTTCCCTTATACTGCAGTTTCAAACTCTTTAAAATATTTAAAATTTGAATTTTATAAAAAAAAAATTGCTGTATTTGATACTTTGTAGCAATGATAAATATCAATGACCTAAATTCCCTCCCCCCTGAAAATTTTTATTTGTAAATAATTTTTCAAATAGATTTTCGTAATGTGTAGTGCATCACCCTAAATAGGGATGCCAACTATGTTATAGTATTCTAGAAAAAATGTCATTTTAAAATAAGCAAATATACACGTAAAATAAAAACTTCCCTTATACTGCAGTTTCAAACTCTTTAAAATATTTAAAATCCCTTAAATCTGCAGTTTAGGAACAGTTTCAAGAAAGATTTCTTGAAGTTCATTATGAAAGCAAAAATAAAATGCTGGAAACATCACTATTACATCTGCAGCTAACAAGAACTATATCAAGTGTTGATCCAAAAGTTGCAACAAACTAAACTCAAATGTCATGAAAACTAGAATGGATTTACTTTTAACAGTTTTGTTACATAATAATTAAATAATATGTAAAAACAGTACTGAATTTGTGCAAATTGTATATAAAATGTTGTATTGTTGTAATCAGAAAAACTTAATCATTTTTAAGGAAAGATCAGGGAATAGTCAGAAAATTTGTAAAAGAGAAATCATTATCTACCCTGATCTCAACACTGTGACTATTTTGGATAATACTTTATATGCAACTATTTTGTTACTAAATCAGCCATGATATGCGACTATTTATCCTACTATTTTTGGCTTCAAAGGCTACTAAAGCAACTATTTTGAATAATTTTTGGAATGACAGCCCTGAAAACAACACGTAGGACGCGCTTCGAGCTGGAATTTTTTAACCGCCCGTCATCAGCTACAGTAAACACGTGTCCGTAAGGGGACAAGGTCACAAATGAACTGAAGAGTTAAGAGGAGAGCTTACAGAGAATGCGACAGGTGATGCTAACTGAAAGGAAAGCATTAATCACAGGAGCGCATGTGGAAGAGAAAAGTGTAGCCAAAATGAAAGTGGGAAAAAAAGAGAGAAAGAGAGAATGAATAAAAACATCAAAAGAAGTACATTAAAAATAAATAAATAAATATATAACACAAATAAATAAAAAATATATAATATTTCTAATTTCTAATTGCTTAAAAGGCGTATAGCCAACATAGTGAAAAAGTACCCAAGCCTGGCTTGGGTACTTTTTCACTATGTTGGCTATATGCCTTTTAAGCAATTAGAAATTAGAAATATTATGAATTCAAGGCATGTGAAATTTTCTATGGAAAAATTTCCAAGTATTAAATATAGATTTAAAAAATATATAATAATAAAAAATTATAATAAAAGTAAAAAAAATTAAATAAGTAAATAAAAAAAATTACAAATGTAATTTGCAAGCTGAAGAGAGAAAAGGAGATGATGAGAGATCATTGACAAGATTATCGCAATTTTTAAAAATGAAAAATGCTTCGTGAAAATCCAAGGGAGTGGGAGAGACAGGTGAAAAAATTATTCTGGCCATGGAGAAATTGAAGCAGTGACAATGAGAGTCCAACAATGAAAGGCGATCAAAGATTTGGATAATTCTTGATTAGAAATATATCTTTGGTGCTCGCCCTGGTAGCAGAAAGTTCGAGACGGGCGACGTATGTCGCAGATTTTGTTTCCCTCTTCTGCAGATTTTTTTCCATGGGATTTTCTTCAGCTCACAGATTTTTTTCCCTCCTTCTGCAGATTTTTTTACCTCGTCAGCGGGCGCGGTACCGCAGCCACACTTTCGCTTCACATATAGAGGAGCGCTATGATCTTCTGCGCATCTCCTCATTCATTGCAAACTAAATATCATTTTTTTTTTCTCCAACATCCTTGCTCAATGGACCAATAGCGTTTGCTGATATACTATGAGTGCATCTCGCCAGAAAGTTCAAAAGAGAAAATTTGTGAAAAGCGGTTGAAGAAATCAGCGAAAAGCAGGCCCTTTTCTTTTATAGCTGAAAATGCGCTCTGCCCATTTTTTTTTTTTTTTTTTTTTTTTAAATAGCTGCATAGCATTTTGAGTTTGCAAAAAAAAATCTGTCTGCATATTTCAACCTGCGAATTTCCCCAATAGGTCGCGGAAAAAAAAAACGAAATTTTGTCAATCGGGTACAGAAAAATTTCTAAAAGATCGTTAGGTCACGTGAAAATATTGCGAAATTTGTTAATTGATTGCTTGAAGAAAAAATCGCAAAATTTGTCAGTCGGTTGTGGGAAAAATTTCGAAATTCACCAGTCGATCACAGGGAGGAAATAGCAAAATTCGTCTACGATCGTGTGAAAATAAACCCCGCGAGTTTTGCCAGCAAGACGTGGAAAAAAATCAGAAAAATCGTCTATCAGTTCTAAGAAAATATCACGAGTTTCGTCAATCGATCGTGGGAAAACTATCTAGAAATTCATCTGTCGGTTATGGGAAAAAATCGTGAATCTCTTCCGTCAGTCGCAACCTCCCCCCCCCCCCAAATTCTGCCATCTGATGCAGAAGAATATCGCAAAATTCGTCTGTAGATAGCGGGAAAATATTGCGAAATGCGTCAGTGAGTTGCGAGAAAAAAATTGTAAATTTTGTCAAGCTATTGCAGGTAAATAGCCAAATTCGCCGATTGGTCGTGTAAACAATTGCGTAATTTGTTCACAATTATGTGTTTAAAAAAAAAAAAAAGAAAAGAAAAGAAACATGCGAGTTTCACCTGTAAGACGCGGGAAAAAAATTCGGAAATTCGCTTATCGGTCGCCAAAAAAAAGCAAAATTTGTCAATTGGTAGCCGGAAAATATCACAAATTTCTTCAATCGATAGCAGAAAAAAAATCGCGAAATTCGTCGGTTGGCTACAGAAAATAAATTTGAAATTCGTCAATATGTCACGGGGGAAAAACCGCTCAATTCACCAATAGGTAGCTGGTAAATATCGAGAAATCAAGTTAAAATATTGCATGTAACAGTAGTACTTTACTAGATATTAATTATTGATATACAGTAAAAGACTTTAAACATTACGTATAATGTTGTACTGTTTCATATAAGTACTATTTAATGTAAAATTTTACATATCAATGTAGTATTTGAGGTTTTTGATAAGATTGTTTTGTACATAGCAGTTTAAACTCTCAAAAACGGACACATGCCAAAGACCTGCCAATCCTGAATTGTAACATAGTTTACCTGCAGATTATTTTCTGCCGCTGAAATATCCGTCGCAGACACTTTGAGAATTTTCTGCTTCTGTGGTGCTCGCTTAATCTGAACTTTAATGCCCTCTTACTTTGACCAATATAACTTAAATTACAAGAACAAGGAATATAAAATACACACACCACTGGTTCACAGTAGGAACCTGATCTTTCAGAGAAGAGAATTCTATTTTATTAATAGGTTTGAAGATGACTTTAAAATTGAAATGAGAAAGGAGTTTGGAAATTTTCAAACAGAAAGAAGAATAAAATTGCAGAGTGATAGTTAAAATTAGTTGCAGGGTTTGTTCATTTTGCCGGCAAAAATATTTTTACCGGGACAGTGGCAAAAACTGGTAAAAAGTGGTAAAAACCGGCAAAAAAATGCAGTGATGCAGTTTATATGAAAAGGAATTGTTCCATAGATAGCTCAGTTAATCTCGTTGGACTGTATTTCGTTAAGAAAACTAAGATGATCATTTCGTACTCAATAAAAAGTGGAGTTAAAACTTAACTAATTACATTTATTTACAAGGAGAACAAAATTGACTGGCAGTGGTTGGTACACTGCGCTTACGTCTCAAGCAAAAACATCACTACTGGCGGGAATGGGAATCCGCTCCGTGCATCATCCCGTCTTGAGCGCTCGGCAGCGCACCTTGGATAACAAAATGTTCTACGGAGGAAACACTTCCCCGGGGATTGAAATGCAATTTCAATATACATTCACATATAAATTTGCAAAAATTATCATATAAGAAAAAATTATAAGATATAACAACTTACATACACAATAATAATACAATCATAAATGCACTATAATTCAACATTACATACAGAAATAATATATGCCTTAAAAATTGCTTAAAGAAAGAAAAGAAATCTGTTACTGAACTGGTAATATACAGACATCTCTGACATTTCTCTTATAAATTCGTCCGTCTGGTAACCGTAAGTTTACGGTTCGTATTATATTGTCCCTTCCCTTAAGAATTTCAACTATCCTTCCAACCTGCCATTTGGTGGAAGGTAAATTTTCCTGCTTTATTAGTACTAAAGTTCCTTTCTGTACATCATCCTTTTTAAATTTCCATTTCCCCCTCTGCTGCAGATTATTTAAATAATCGCGCTTCCAAGTCTTCCAAATTTGTTGACTAAATTTGGTGATTCTCTGCCATTTTGCTAATCTATTTTCATTAATGTTATCTAAAGGTGGTTCGGAGATCGAACTGATAGGTCTACCGATTAAAAAATGAGAGGGTGTCAAGGTTTCAAAATTTTCGAAATCTGAGGACAGCGGGGTAAGGGGACGGGAGTTCAAAACTCCCTCAATTTCCGCTAGTATAGTAAGAAACTCTTCTAAGGTTAATTTTTGATCACCTATTACCCGTTTTAAATGAAACTTGAATGATTTTACAGCCGCCTCCCAGAGGCCACCAAAATTCGGGGATTTGGGGGGAATAAATTCCCATTTGACACCTTCATGGGTTAAAAAATTACACAATTCCTCATATGGGAAACTAATCAGTTTATGCAATTTTTTCAACTCTATGTCAGCTCCGATGAACGTTTTTGCATTATCCGATAGGATTTTGGCACATTTTCACTTTCTGCCAAAGAAACGTTTTAGACTAGCTATAAAAGCCTGAGTTGTGAGATCTGAAACAAAGTCCAGGTGTATTGCCTTGGTGCATAAACACACATACACTACGACATAAATTTTATTCAATACGCCCTTCCTTTGATTTTTAAATTTAATAGAAAATGGGCCACAGTAATCCAGACCTGTCACCGAAAATACAAAATTTGGTGTCACACGTTCTCCCGGCAGATCAGCCATTAATTGGGAGCTGACAACAGGTTTATTCTTGAAGCATGTCACACATTTGTGAACAATGCTTCGGCAATTATTCCTGTCATTAAGTGGCCAAAATTTTTGTCTTACATGGAAAAGCAACGCTTGTGGGCCTAAATGAAAGTATTTGAGATGGAAGTAATTTAAAATAATATCCGTTAACTTATGATTTGCAGGCAACACAATTGGAAACTTTGAGTTAAGCGGCAAATCTGCATGTGCTAAACGGCCGCCAACTCTAATTAATCCATCCTCTCCTACAAATACGTTTAAGGAAGATAATCTACTTTTATTGTGAACAGGCTTACCTTTTTCGAGACATTTTAATTCTTCCCTAAATTCCCCCCTTTGTGCTGACCGAATTAGAAACGATTCGGCCTCTCTAACCTCGTCGAGGGATAGTGGTCCACTTCTTCTCTTCAATTTAGTACGACAGTTGAAGGTGAATCTAAAAATAAAACTCATTATACGAATTAATTTTACAAAATTATTAGTACATGCAAAAATATGATTAATTAACGGTTTATCGTGAGAAATAGTTAATGTAACAAAATCATCATCAATAATGTTCACGGAGTCTCTTTTTAGTTCGTTTATATATATGTCCTTGTTAGGAATCACTAAAGTCTGGTCGTTGTTACACTGATCTAAGTCTTTCAAAAACTCTGGTCCAGTCCACCATTTGGAACTCTGAACGAGAAGGTCACACTTGACACCTCTTGTTAGCAAATCTGCAGGATTCTCTGACCCTGCACAGTGAAACCACCTGGATGGGTCTGTCAGAGCTTGGATTTCCTTTACACGGTTCGACACAAATGACTTCCACCTGTTTGCAGAGCCTTTGATCCAGTACAAAACAATCTGCGAATCTGTCCACAAATACATAGATGATGGTCCCTTGCGGTCTAGTACCGTTTTTACTTCACAAGTTAAGCGTGCAGCAAGTAATGCTGCTAGAAGTTCAAGTCTAGGAAGTGACACTTTTTTCAATGGTGCCACTCTGGATTTTGATGTAATCAAATTTAAGGAAGATTCACTTAGTGAATCAATTTGTAGATACACGGAAGCACCGTATGCCTTTGGACTAGCATCGGCAAAGGTATGCAAAATTAGGGTGTAATTGGAGTCATCGGGAAACTGAAAAATGTTCCTTTGAATTTTTAGATTTCTCACCTTATCAGTTTTGCAGTTAATCTGAGAAGTAACTTTAGCCATTTTGTTTTTGATAGCTTAGATTCTAAGCTTGGCTGCAAAAAATAAAGAAATAACATTTGCAAGAAATAATGAATAAAGGAGGAAGAAGACAAGATCCAATTTGGAAGTCCTTTTATAAGTTACCTGTAGATGGAAAAATTATTGCTAAGTGTAAAAAAATCCCTGACGGCTCGGCCTACAGGCACAGGTAGATTTCGAAGACGCAGAACGTGGGGTGCCTGTTTGTCGGGAATTGCGGAAGAAATGACCTTTTTGCAATGATGCTGCAGTTGGAACCACTTACTTCGAAACGAAACTTGTTTGCAGGCGGAGCCAGCAAGGATTTTTTTTTTTTTTTGCTATAAGAGTTGGTCCTATAAAAAACATGTCAATATAAAAGTTTTAGATAATATTAAGAGGATTTATAATATATTTAAGCGGATTTGAAATATTGGGAATTGACGAAGTTATGAATTTTTTTCTTCTAAAACCCCCCTCCCCCCCCTTAAGGCAATTTTTAATTATATCAAAAATCTGTCATACATAAGTTTTTGGCCCTGCTCCTAGAAGTAATAATAACTTCAAACGGATTCGATACGTATCATAAATAAGAAATTATGGGGTTTTTTTCTGTTTTCACAAAAAGCCCCCCCCCCCCCCCCTGGTTTGATTTTGCCCATTAACGAACTTGACCGAGATTTTATGTCCCTTGATTTTATGTATCAGTTTCGAAAAGATGCGGGAGTTGGAATCGCCTGCTTCGAAAAATAACTTGTTTGCAGGCGGAGCCGGCAGGGATTTTTTTTGTTTTTAATTTTTTTTGCTATAACGGTTGGTCCTATAAAAATCTTGTCAATATAAAAGTTTTAGATAATACTAAGAAGATTAATAATAAATTTACGCGGATTTGATATCTTGTGAATTGACGAAGCTATGATTTTTTTTCTCCTAAACCCCCCCCCCCTTTTTTCCCCTCTTCGGGCCATTTTTAATTATATCCAAAATTTGTCATACATACATTTTTGGCCCCTTTCCTAGAAGTAATAATAACTTTAAATGGATTCGATACGTATAATAATAAAGAAATTATGAGGATTTTTCTGTTTTCACAAAAAGCCCCCCCATTCCCCTCCCCCCCCCTTGGTTCGATTTTGCCCATTAACGAACTTGACCGAGATTTTATGACCCTTGATTTTATGTATCAGTTTCGCAAAGATGCGGGAGTTGGAACCGCCTACTTCGAAAATTAACTTGTTTGCAGGCGGAGCCGGCAGGGATTTGTTTTGTTTTTAATTTTTTTTTGCTATAACGGTTGGTCCTATAAAAAACTTGTCAATATAAAATTTTAGATAATACTAAGAGGATTAATAATAAATTTACGCGGATTTGATATCTTGTGAATTGACGAAGCTATGATTTTTTTTCTCCTAAAACCCCCCTTTTTCCCCCCCCTTGGGGCCATTTTTAATTATATCAAAAATCTGTCATACATACATTTTCGGCCCTTTTCCTAGAAGTAATAATAACTTTAAATGGATTCGATACGTATAATAATAAAGAAATTATGAGGATTTTTCTGTTTTCACAAAAAGCCCCCCCCCATCCCCCCCCCTTGGTTCGATTTTGCCCATTAACGAACTTGACCGAGATTTTATGACCCTTGATTTTATGTATCAGTTTCGAAAAGATGCGGGAGTTGGAACCGCCTACTTCGAAAAATAACTTGTTTGCAGGCGGAGCCGGCAGGGATTTGTTTTGTTTTTAATTTTTTTTGCTATAACGGTTGGTCCTATAAAAAACTTGTCAATATAAAAGTTTTAGATAATACTAAGAGGATTAATAATAAATTTACGCGGATTTGATATCTTGTGAATTGACGAAGCTATGATTTTTTTTCTCCTAAAACCCCCCTTCCCCCCCCTTGGGGCCATTTTTAATTATATCAAAAATCTGTCATACATACATTTTCGGCCCTTTTCCTAGAAGTAATAATAACTTTAAATGGATTCGATACGTATAATAATAATGAAATTATGTGGATTTTTCTGTTTTCACAAAAAGCCCCCCCATTTCCCCCCCCCTTGGTTCGATTTTGCCCATTAACGAACTTGACCGAGATTTTATGACCCTTGATTTTATGTATCAGTTTGGAAGAGATTTATGCAGAATTTTTCCAGTTATCGTGGTCAGAAAAAAGTGACATAGATAGATAGATAGATAGATAGATAGATAGATAGATAGATAGATAGATATATAAACTTTTGAACTGGGGGTGGTTTTGGGTTCTGGGAGTCATGATCGGCGTAGATCTGCAAAAATTTTTCAAAATTTCCAACTTAGGTGAGAATGTAATAGGTAGTATTTCTTACGAAATCTACCTAAAAATGTGGAAACATTCAGAGCAATAAAGCAGCCAGAATGAGGGCACATGTTTCAAGCTGTGTAAAAATTGTTACGAATGAATGTGTGAATGTGGAAGTATCCTCTTCACCTGAAAGACAAGCAGATTTAAACCAGAATAACAGTGATACAGTGATGAAGAGGTAGACAAGTCGCAGCCTCTTTTAAAAAAGGCAAGATATTTAGAAGGTAGTATAAACAAATTTGTGTCAAAAACTTCAGATCAAGATAAAAGGAAGATTGATCTGATTGTTGCAAAATTCTTTTATGCTTGCAACATATCATTTAATGTTGTGGAAAGTGATGCATTTAAAAACTTAATCCACATCTTCAGACCAAGCTACAAACTGCCTTCACGCAAAGAATTGGCAGGTAATCTTTTAGATTCTGTTCACAGTCAAATGGAAGAATCAGTCAGTACATGAAAGTTTGAAAGGCAGAGAAGGTACACTTGTTATCGACGGATGGAGTAACATCCACAATGAACCCATAACTGCTTCATGTGTCAAATTGATGGAAAATCATATATTGTAGACGTAGAGGATACAGGTGCCACCAAAAAGACTGCAGAATTCTTGTCAAAAAAATGGAGTGATATTATTCAGACTGTTGGAAAAAAGTATGATTGCCAAATAAAAAGCATAGTAACTGACAATGCTAAAAATATGGAAAAAATGAGACGGGAGCTGGAACTAAAGTATGAAAGTGAAAATTCATGTCTGATATCATATGTTGTGCAGCTCATTGGTTAAACCTCCTTGGGGAAGACATTACACCCTCTGCTATCATTAAGCATTTAGTGGAGGTTCATAAATATTTTCGAAACCACCATGCAGCATAAAAATCAGACTAACAATGGCTTTTTTTCAATTAAAGAATTTTTTTATGATGAAATTAATAATTTCTCAGGTAATTAAGATGAGTATATTAAGTTATCAGCATAATGCATTGTACTACTATTCTGTGATTGTTAATTTAAGATAAGTAAAAGAAATGAAACGTGCATTTATATGTAAAAAATCAGTTTTTGCCATTTTTGCCAGGACGGTTTTTACCGGTTTTAACCGCGGTTTTTCCACCTGCGGCAAAAACTTGCCAACCCTGATTAGTAGGATTATTAGAGTCTGAAACAGGACGTTTAGGATTGTTAAATTTATTCAGACCTTTATTAGTCAAAGAGGGATTATAACTACAAGCAAGGGCAAGAAATTTGAGATGAGATAATTTCATTACTCAGAGCAAAACAGCTGGAAAAAAATGGGTAACACCCTGAAAACAAATGTATCTCATCAAAAACAACTCGTTTTAAATGATCCCGCCAAGCCACAAACCTAAAACGTCAGTCACAAAAAGAAGTGATATCACATAAAAAGAAGCGATATAGAAGTGCATACTCAGAGTCCCGTGTAAAAATCTATCACCACTCATAATGTTTCCAAAGGACTCGGAGTGAGGTACAGTATGTGAAAACTGCTTGGCGACCTGCAGACTTTTATAATATATGCAGTATATCAATTTTGAAAATCGAAAAAAATAAATTTTAAATTTTTGTTACATCATTTTTTAAATATTTTTGTATGCGAAAGAACTGACAGAACGGATTTTTCCCCATATCTATGCGATTCCGCTTACGCTAGAATTACTGCAATATATCTCAATTTAGTTAACGTTTATTATAAGGTACAATGTTATTAAAATGCGTATGATCATCATCATCATATATATATATATATATATATTACAAACTCAAAATCTTTACATGTTTACTTAAAAAATCCTCTTCGTAAGAGTGGTGTTTCTAGTTTAAATAATGGTAAATAAATTCAACAAATTGATTTTTCAAGCTCATAAATAAGAAAGGACATGCAAACACAGAAGCTTCAACTTTTTACAATTTTATGGGAGCAAAATAAATAAATAAATAAATAAAATTAAATTAAAGTAAATTAAAATAATATAGTCATATGTAATTGCAGGAAACGCAAACATTATAAAAGCCTGCAGGTCGCCAAGCAGTTTTCACATACTGTACCTCACTCCGAGTCCTTTGGAAACATTATGAGTGGTGATAGATTTTTACATGGGACTCGGAGTATGCACTTCTATATCGCTTCTTTTTATGTGATATCACTTCTTTTTGTGACTGACGTTTTAGGTTTGTGGCTTGGCGGGATCATTTACAACGAGTTGTTTTTGATGAGATATCACTCCTTTTTGTAATGTATTTAATTTCAATTATACGGATTCCATTTTTATTCAGAAAAGAAAAGATAAAAGGGGCAAAAAAAAATAATAGTGATGCTATAAACAGAATTATACATCAGAATTATACAATTTATTGAGTGACTTATTCCAATGTACATGTCGCTACCATGACAACTGGGAAACTTTTATATTAATTTCCTTACATTATATTCATCAGATTATTTATGACATATTTATTTTCCTTTTTCTTTTGTTTATATCACTCTTCCGTTTATATACATTCAAAAACAAAAAATTACACAATTTTACAGTAGTTTACAAACTAATTAAAATACTACAGTTTCAGAAAAATGTGGAAAAATAAGAAGCACTTTTTTTTTGGTCAACTACAACGATAAGTTTATGGAGCATACTTTACCGAGAATAATTAACAATTTTTTTCCTACGAACCTATTTCTATTAGTATAAAAATTTACAGGGATTTTTATACTAACATATTAAATATATTATTTTTGAAAATTACTGAGCACCTTAGAAGTTTTTTATTTGTTTAAATTTTTTAACTCAACGTTTCGAGAATTTGAAAAATATAAAATTCGCAACGTTTGCAAAAGTATGAAAACTATTAAAGTGATTTCTGTCCATATTGTCTGTTCATTCCAATTCGGTGATCCTAAAATATAGGTTCCCAATCTCCGGCAGTCCATGAATTAATTAGGACATATGTATGCAACTGTTAAAATGTTCTCAAAGTTGACAATAGAGGCAATAAGTATAGCTTGGCAAATATGAAACACGGCATTATTTCATCATGGCTTTGTTTCGAGAAGAGTTCGTTCTCCGAACATAAAAATCTCACGCGAAAGTGTTCGTTAACCGATTTGTTCGTAAACCGAACAGTTCGTTACCGATCACCTATTGTATACGAAATTTAGCATTTTAAGTTCGTCATAGCCGGAGATTCGATGAACGGCAAATATTTAAACGCAAAACTTGTAATCTTGGGGTATCAACATTTTTACATTCTATTACTCAGCGCATGAACGTAAAGTTGGAATTTTGTAATCGCTATTTCAATCAATTCCTAATACGCTAGAATTATATATTTATAAATAAACACAGTTTTTTTAATCGATGAAAATACTATATATTAATAGATTTAGAGCTTAACATCGACGAGATTTCAGACGGACAAAATGATCTTATATTAAATTTTAAAGCAAGATAATGAAACCATAGTAGTGGGAAAAGGAGAGTTCGATTGGGGAGGTGGCGGTGGAAGGGGCTTATTTTTAAAGGGCGCTTAATTTTGAGGGGGGGGGGCTTATTTTTTTATTTTTATTTATTTATTTTTATTTATTTTTTTATTTAATTTTAGAATTGACTTTCAGTTTGAAGGTTAAACGGAGATTTTTTTTTTTTTTTTTTTTTTTTTTTTGAGAGGAGCTTAATTTTTTTTTTAAATTTTAGAATTGACTTTCAGTTTGAAGGTGAAACGGAGATAATTTTTTTTAAGGGGGCTTAATTTTTTTTTAGAATCAAATTTAAATGTTAGATTGAAGTATGCTATAGGAGAGCTATGAAGAGGCGGCTAACTTTTTTTTAAGGGGGGCTTAATTTTTTTTTTAAATTTTAGAATGGATTTTCAGTTTGAAGGCGAAACGGAGATCAATTTTTTTTTGGTGGCGCCCTCTATCGGAAGGGAATGCAATAACAGATATTTAAAATAGGTTTTTTTGAAAAGATTTCACTGGGGTTTGAACCTGCAAAATAGCTTCTTGACTTGATAATTTGTGGTAGGTTTAACTGATCAAGCCAAGAAGCTACATATGAATGTCGAGATTTTAACTGTTTAAAGAGAGCTATCGCGGTACCGGAAGTGAAAAGTTTAAGGTTTATTTTATACTGAATTTAAATGAAACCGGAAATTTATCTTTTTCGATATGATTGGATTGAATATTAACATATTTATTTTAAAATGTATAGTGGAAGCAATGGTAAAAAGAAGACATCTTTAGGGGTAATTACTGTTTTTATTGTGTTTGGTGTAGAAAACATAAGAAAGAGGTGTAGTTTAAAAAAACAAATTCAATTTTATTAATAATTTTCCCAATGCAATACATGTGGACCCACTTTTCGTTTTTTAGCGGGTTTTGACAAATCTAATACAGAATCTTGTTTAATGTTTGTTGACAAATTTTTATTTTTAATAAAATTTCGCGGGACATTCATTTCGTTTAATGTTTCTAATAATTCTTTCTGTGCCTTGATCGGTTTTCTTTTATTCATAGAAAACAAAAGATTAAATAAATCTGCCAAGTTTGATTCGGGGATAGGTTTTCCTTCGAAACTTACAGTCAAATTTTTATCTTTTCGAAATTTTCTTGGACGTGCCATGACAAACTGAACTAATGCTTTGATAATTTAGGATAGCTTTATCTGTTTAAGTTATGATATCATGGTGGATACAGATCATCAGATTACGGATATTTGTGTTTGGAATAACGTGATTTTTAATTTTGCGTATTCAGTTTCATTTATATTGTGAAATGAGGATTTATTTTTGGAAGATAATGTTAACTTTTTGTGATTATCTTGTAACAGACTGCTTTCATTAAAAGTGTATTTTAGAATTGTAAACTACAATTTTGAAATTTTCGCCTGCTTGGAAAAAAAGTACAGGGAAAAAAAATAAAAGTATTAAAAAAATAATAACAACAACTGTTCAAAAATATAATAACAACTAAACAAATGATCAAAAATAATAAAAAATGTTCAAATAATAATAACAACTGTTCAAAAATAATAAAAACTATTTAAAAAATAATAACAATTGTTAAAAAATAATAAACGATTGACTTTATACAACCAACATTTAAAAAAAAGATAATCGAATCTAGTTTTTTCTAACATGACTTATTTGAAATATTCACTTTTTCTAGTTAGATTTATAACACGTAAGTGATTCGATCAGTAAAATATTATTTATAAAAGCACTAAATACTAGATTAATAAGAATTCTTAACTTACAAACATATGAACTTCTGATACACAAGTGATTCGACCAGTAAAATATTATTTAGAAAAGCATTTTTGACTTACAATAGATCAGTTTCAACTGACGTCACACCCTAGCAACCACCTTAGCAACCAGATTTGTTTTTTGTTTGCCCATCAAAGATGGTGGATTGTGATTGGTTAGCTCGTAATACAGGCTACAAATCCACGATTATGATTGGTTGGTAACTTTTGGTGGGCTGGTGATCACGTGGTTGAAACTGATCTATTGTACGAACTTCTGATATGTAACCCTTTCTGAATCAATGTGTAAGAATTAACTGTAAAAAATTTCCAACCCTTTTCCGTTTCGTAAAAGATAAATTTCCTTTACGATACGGAAAACAACCGATAAAATATTTTTTCCGAATCACAACAGAAAGTTTTCCTACAGTCATAAAAATAATCTTTTTATATCGTATTAGTTTCCGAAAGGATGGAAAATAACATTCAGCGGACTTACTGCGCAGTCTCGTTCTCTGCTGACGTATGAAAGGCGTGGCGTCACGTGATTGATAACAGAACGGAATCGAGATTTTCGATGAAGAAGATGTCCGCCATGTTGTTAAATATTGGACAATTGTTCTACGTAGTTCTAACTTCGCAATGGTAAGTACTAAAATTTATGTGATTTTTAATATTTGGGATTTGATATGTCCATATATTTACAGTGCATGATTATCAAACCGAATAACATGTTTAAGAAGCTGCGTAGCCTGTAATAAAATGCATATTATCTTATTTCTCGCTCAGTTTATTTTTTATGAGAAAAATATCCCCAATCAAAAAAATATTTTGATGTGCCAGAAATTTCTAACTTAGATATTATCTTAATGAAAACTCAATTTTTGTAGACTGCTTTTTAAGTAGTTTTTAACTTATTCTAAATTCAGGTACTTGTTTATTTGTTTAATTCTGTAAGGCATCCAGTGTTGAATTCAGGAGATAGCCGGGGGAGGGGGGGGGGACATTCCTCTCTCCCGGAGCATTGAAATGGCCACCCCCTCTGAAGATTTCGGATTTTATGATTTAATGGTCAAAAAGTGCAATCCCCCCCCCCTCCTCGGAACTCTATAATATGCCCCCAGGAGCCACAGAAATCCCTCTCGGAGAAAAATGCCTGAATTCAACACTGAAGATATCAATAACATACCTATGATCTTAAAATAAATTCATGAGATTTTTCTGTGTTCGATGCCATATCAGAATCATATATTGTCTTTTTTTTTCAGGTACTACATTATTATAGAATCAATTTAACATTTTATTATTTGTAGTGTATTAAAATTCAATTAAAAAGGATTGTCCATTAAATTCTATAATGTTGATTAAAAAATTGAGAAATGTATGTCAGGGTGCTATAACGAAATTTATAATGGTATATGGTAAAATACATTTCAGTAGTCTTTTAATATCAGACAATATTTTAGTTGTGAAAAACGTAAAGTAGAATATGCTTAATACCTTGAGGTTGATTTTACCTATATTCATGCTGTAAAAGCTTGCATACAGAAGCTTTCAACTGCCCCACCCTGTATATTCAAATTTAATTTATTAAATTTTATTTTTCTCACATTATTTTGAAAATAAAAAATGACTTTTAATCTTTTCTAATAATTTAAAATAAACAGAATAAAAAAGGCAAACAGGGAATTTTTGTCAGTAGAGGTGCGGGTGGGGTGGGGGGGGATTTATTTTTAAAATATAAAGCTTCAATTCTTCATTTAAAATAAAAAAAAAAAGAAAGAAAAAGAAAACCTGTAATAGCTTTTGTTACATTTCTGTATGTTTTTTCATCATAATTTATATAAAAATTATCTTGTATGTGGGTTTCTAACAAAAAAAAAAAAAAAAAAAAAAAATCTAATTTGATTTTATTTCATATTTGTGCTTTCCTTTAACTAAATCTTGTCATGTATTTAAATGCACATGTTAATACTGTGCAAATTTCAAGAAATAAAAAAATGTTCAAATGAGTCATAATGTCAACATATAAATCATAAATGTTCTGAAAATTCTGTTATTTTTGGAGTTCACAGAACCCGAAATATCATTGTAATAGAATTTTTTTTAGCTCACAGGTTATCAAAGCCGGAACCCCCCCCCCCCGCACTTAATTTACATAAATAGGTTTTTCATGCAGAATTATCCGATTTTAAATTTTCAAATTTTATATATATGTTCATTCTGATAATCCGATTCCTTGATTAGTTTTGGGGGTTAAATTGCTAAGTATAAAAGAGGGAGGGGGAACGGGGGCTGATCCCCACTTAATTTATATAAATGGGTTTTTCATGCAGAATTATCCGTTTTGTTTCAAATTTTATACATAGGTTCATTCTGATAAGGCACTTCCCTGATCAGTTTTGGGGGTTCATTTGTTAAGTTTACATGAGGGAACTGGGGGCTAATCCCCCCCCCCCTTAATTTAGATAATGTGTTTTTCATGCAGAAATATCCGATTAGTTTCAAATTTTGTATATAGGTTCATTCCAATAAGGCGCTTCTCTGATCAGCTTTGGGGGTTCAATGGTTAAATATAAAGGGGGAACAGGCGCGAATCCCCTCCCTAAATTAAATAAATGGGGTTTTCATGCAGAATTACACAATTTGCTTCAAATTTTGTATATACCTTCATTGTGATAAGGCGTTTCCTTCATTAGTTTTGGGGGTTCATTGGTTAAGTATAAAGAGGGCAACGGTCATTAATCCCCCCAACCCCTTAATTTAGGTAAATGGGTTTTTCATGCAGAATTATCCGATTTGTTTCAAATATTGTATATAGGTTCATTCTGATAAGGCGCTTCCCTGATTATCTTTGGGGGTTCATTGGTTAAGTATACAGGGCGGAACTGGGGGCTAATCCCCCCTTAATTTAGATAATGGGTTTTTCATGCAGAATTATCCGATTTATTTCAAATATTCTATATAGGTTCATTCTGATAAGGCGCTTCCCTGATCAGTTTTGGGGGTTCATTTGTTAAGTTTACAGGAGGGAACTGGGGGCTAATCCCCCCCCCTTAATTTAGATAATGTGTTTTTCATGCAGAAATATCCGATTTGTTTCAAATTCTGTATATAGGTTCATTCCGATAAGGCGCTTCCCTGATCAGTTTTGGGGGTTCTATGGTTAAATATAAAAGAGGAACAGGGGCTAATCTCCCCCTAAATTAAATAAATAGGTTTTTCATGCAAAATTTCCCAATTTTCTTCATATTTTTTATAGAGCTACATTGTGATAAGGCGCTTCTTTTATTAGTTTTGGGGGTTCATTGGTTAAGTATAAAGAGGGGAACGGTGATTATTCCTCCCCCTTAATTTAGATAAATAAGTTTTTTATGCAGAATTATCCGATTTGCTTCAAATTTTGTATATAGGTTCATTGTGATAAGGCGCTTCCCTGATCAGTTTTGGGGGTTCTATGGTTAAATATAAAAGAGGAACAGGGGCTAATCTCCCCCTAAATTAAATAAATGGGTTTTTCATGCAAAATTTCCCAATTTTCTTCATATTTTTTATAGAGCTACATTGTGATAAGGCGCTTCCTTTATTAGTTTTGGGGGTTCATTGGTTAAGTATAAAGAGGGGAACGGTGATTATTCCTCCCCCTTAATTTAGATAAATAAGTTTTTTATGCAGAATTATCCGATTTGCTTCAAATTTTGTATATAGGTTCATTGTGATAAGGCGCTTCCCCGGATCAGTTTTGGGGGTTCAATGGTTAATTATAAAGGGGGAACAGGGGCTAATCTCCCCCCTCTAAAATAAAGAAATGGTTTTTTCATGCAAAATTACCCAATTTGCTTCATATTTTTATAGAGCTACATTGTGATAAGGCGCTTCCTTTATTAGTTTTGGGGGGGGTTCATTGGTTAAGTATAAAGAGGGGAACGGTGATTATTCCCCCCCCCTTAATTTAGATAAATAAGTTTTTTATGCAGAATTATCCGATTTGCTTCAAATTTTGTATATAGGTTCATTGTGATAAGGCGCTTCCCTGATCAGTTTTGGGGGTTCTATGGTTAAATATAAAAGAGGAACAGGGACTAATCTCCCCCTAAATTAAATAAATGGGTTTTTCATGCAAAATTTCCCGATTTTCTTCATATTTTTTATAGAGCTACATTGTGATAAGGCGCTTCCTTTATTAGTTTTGGGGGTTCATTGGTTAAGTATAAAGAGGGGAACGGTGATTATTCCTCCCCCTTAATTTAGATAAATAAGTTTTTTATGCAGAATTATCCGATTTGCTTCAAATTTTGTATATAGGTTCATTGTGATAAGGCGCTTCCCAGGATCAGTTTTGGGGGTTCAATGGTTAATTATAAAGGGGGAACAGGGGCTAATCCCCCCCTCTAAAATAAAGAAATGTTTTTTTCATGCAAAATTACCCAATTTGCTTCGTATTTTGTACATAAGTTCATTGTGATAAGTCGCTTCCCTGATTAGTTTTGGGAGTTCAATGGTAAAGTATAAACGAGGGGAACGGGGGCCAATCCTACCCTTAATTTAGATAAATGGGTTTTTCATGCAGAATTATCTAACTTGCTTCAAATTTTGTATGTAGGTACATTGGTGAAGTATAAAGGGGAGAACAGGGACTAACCCCCCCCCCCCCTCTCAATTGAAAAAAATGATTTTTTAAAGCAGAATTATCCAATTGTTTCAAATTTTTTTATAAAAGGTTCATTCTGATAAGGTGCTTCCTTGATTAGTTTTGGGGGTTCAATGGTAAAGTATAAAGGGAGCGAAATGGGACTAATCCCCCCCTTAATTTATGTAATGGGTTTTTCATGCAGAATTATCCGATTTGCTTAAAATTTTGTATTAGGTTGTTTCTGATAAGGCTCTTCCCTGATCAGTTTTGGGGGTTCAATGGTTAAATATAAAGGGGGAACAGGGGCGAGTCCCCCTAAATTAAATAAGTGGGTTTTACATGCAAAATTACCCAATTTGCTTCATATTTTGTACATAAGTTCATTGTGATAAGTCGTTTCCCTGATTAGTTTTGGGAGTTCAATGTTAAAGTATAAAGAGGGGAACGGTGATTAATCCTCCCCCTTAATTTACATAAATGGGTTTTTCATGCAGAATTATCCGATTTGCTTAAAATTTTGTATATAGATTGTTTCTGATAAGACGCTTCCCTGATCAGTTTTGGGGGTTCAATGGTTAAATATATAGGCGGGACAAGGGCTAATCCCCCTAAATTAAATAAATGGGTTTTTCATGCAAAATTACCCAATTTCCTTCAAATTTGGTATATAATACATGGGCTGATAAGTTCCCGGTCTGGCACACAGATGGCGTTGCAATTGCCGAACCGATGCTTTTTTTTTTGTAAGTACTAACCTTTAAAAGGTAGCAGAAAAGATGTCATGATGATTCGCCGTGTGGATAAAACGTTAGAGTGGTTTTATTTGAACAACTTTGTTGATAAACAAAAAAAAATGGATAAACAAGAATTTCAAGAATTGTATTTTGATGGGAAAAAACACCGTTCAAACAAAAGCTTGGCTTGATAAGCATTATCCGGACACTGCACCAGGTAAATCAAACATTATTGACTGGTTTGCTGAATTTAAACGTTGTCGTACGGACACCAGTGATGCACCACGCAAAAGAGGTGGTTACTCCGGAAAACATAAAAATAGTCCAAAAAATCGTTTTGGGGAACCGTAAAGTGAAGTTGCAGGCGATAGCCCATACTCTGAAGATATCCAAGAAACGTGTAGAGCATTTGTCTATGAAAAAGCTGTTGTCAAAGTGGCTGCCGCGCGTGTTGACTTTTGACCAAAAACAACAACGAGTCAATGATTTAGAACACTGTTTGGAGATTTTTCGTTATAAAATTATGTTATTTATTATTAAACTATTATTATTATTTATTTATTAAATTATTATTATTATTTATTTATTTATTAAATTATTATTATTAAATTATTATTTATTATTAAATTATTATTTATTATTAAAGTTATGTTATTTATTGAAGTTATAAAAGTCATAATGTTTTGTTAAAAAGTTGTGTTTTCTTTATTAGACCGGGAACTTATCAGCCCATGTGTTAGCTTCATTGTGATAAGGCGCTTCCTTTATTAGTTTTGGTTGTTCATTGGTTAAGTATAAAGAGGGGGACGGTGATTAATCCCCCCCCTTACTTTAGATAAATGACTTTTTTATTCAGAATTATCAGATTTGTTTCAATTTTTATATATAGGTTCGATGTGATAAGGCGCTTCCCCGTATCAGTTTTGGGGGTTCATTGGTTAAATATAAAGGGGGGAACGTGGTCCAATCCCCCGTAATTTGGATAAATTGATTTTTCATGCTGAATTATACAATTTGCTTCAAATTTTGCATATAGGTTCATTGTGATAAGGCGCTTCCCTGATTAGTTTTGGGGGTCCAATTGCTAAGTATAAAAGGGGTGGAATGGGGGCTGATCTCCCCTTAATTTAGATAAATATGTTTTTCATGCAGAATTATCCAATTTGCTTCAAATTTTGAATATAGGTTCATTCTGATAAGGCGCTTCCCTGATTAGTTTTGGGGGTTCATTGGTTAAGTATGAAGGGGGAATGGGGGCTAATCCCCCCTAACTTAGATAAATGGTTTTTTCATGCAGAATTATCGAATTTTCTTCAGATATTGCATGAGGTTCATTGTGATAAGGCTTTTTCCTGATTAGTTTTGAGGGTTCATCGGTTAAGTATAAAGGGGGGGAACTGGAGGCTAACCCCCCCTCCTTAATTTAAATAAATGGGTTTTTCATGCAGAATTATCCGATTTGCTTCAAATTTGGTATATAAGTTCATTCTGATTAGGCGCCTCCCTGATTAGCTTTGGGGGTTCTTTGGTTAAGTATAAAAGGGGTTAATGCTCCCCCTAATTTAGATAAATGTGTTTTTCATGCAGAATTATCCGATTTTCTTCAAATTTGGTATATATTTTCATTGTGATAAGGCACTTCCCTGATTAATTTTGGGGGTTTATTGGTTAAGAATAAAGGGTGGAACGAGGGGCTACTCCACCTTAAGTTAGATAAATGGGTTTTTTATGCAAAATTATCTAGTTTGCTTCAAATTTTGTATATTGATTCATTGTGATAAGGCTTTTCCCGCATTAGTTTTGGGGTTCATTTGTTAAGTTTAAAGGAGGGAACGGGGACGAATTCCCTACCCTTAATTTAGATAAATGGGTTTTTTATGCAGAATTAACCGATTTGCTTCAAATTTTATTCTGATAAGATGCTTCCCTGATTCGTTTTTTTTTTTTTTTTTTTTTTTTTTTTTTTTTTTTTTTTTTTTTTTTTTGGGGGGGGGGGGGATCATTTGGTTAAGTATAAGGGGGAACAGGGACTAATTGTCCATTTTAATTTAGATAAATAGTTTTTTCATGCCAAATTATCCAATTTGATGCAAATGTTGTATACCGGTTTATTTTGATAAGGCGCTTCCCTGATTAGATTTGGACGTTTATTGGTTAAGTATAAAGGACGTAAATAGGGGAGCTAATGACCCCCCCCTTGTAATTTATATAAATGTGTTTTTTCTTTGAAATAAGAGTATAATATGCAAATAGTGTGAATAGCCTGTGAGCTCAATGCCATCAGTTTGACTGAGCACTTTTCTTTTAGGTAGATTTCGTAAGAAATACTACCTATTACATTCTCCCCTAAGTTGGAAATTTTGAAAAATTTTTGCAGATCTACGCCGATCATGACTCCCAGAACCCAAAACCACTCCCAGTTCAAAAGTTTATCTATCTATCTATCTATCTATCTATCTATCTATCCATCTATGTCACTTTTTTCTGACCACGATAACTGGAAAAATTCTGCATAAATCTCTTCCAAACTGATACATAAAATCAAGGGTCATAAAATCTCGGTCAAGTTCGTTAATGGGCAAAATCGAACCAAGGGGGGGGGGGGGGAAATGGGGGGCTTTTTGTGAAAACAGAAAAATCCTCATAATTTCTTTATTATTATACGTATCGAATCCGTTTAAAGTTATTATTACTTCTAGGAAAAGGGCCGAAAATGTATGTATGGCAGATTTTTGATATAATTAAAAATGGCCCCAAGGGGGGGAAAAGGGGGGGGGGTTTAGGAGAGAGAAAAATCATAGCTTCGTCAATTCACAAGATATCAAATCCGCGTAAATTTATTATTAATCCTCTTAGTATTATCTAAAACTTTTATATTGACAAGTTTTTTATAGGACCAACCGTTATAGCACAAAAAAATTAAAAACAAAACAAATCCCTGACGGCCCCGCCTCCAAACAAGTTATTTTTCGAAGTAGGCGGTTCCAACTCCCGCATCTTTTCGAAACTGATACATAAAATCAAGGATCATAAAATCTCGGTCAAGTTCGTTAATGGGCAAAATCGAACCAAGGGGGGGGGGGAAATGGGGGGGGGGCTTTTTGTGAAAACAGAAAAATCCTCATAATTTCTTTATTATTATACGTATCGAATCCGTTTAAAGTTATTATTACTTCTAGGAAAAGGGCCGAAAATGTATGTATGACAGATTTTTGATATAATTAAAAATGGCCCCAAGGGGGGGGGGAAAGGGGGGGTTTTAGGAGAAAAAAAATCATAGCTTCGTCAATTCACAAGATATCAAATCCGCGTAAATTTATTATTAATCCTCTTAGTATTATCTAAAACTTTTATATTGACAAGTTTTTTATAGGACCAACCGTTATAGCAAAAAAAATTAAAAACAAAAAAAACCCTGCCGGCTCCGCCTGCAAACAAGTTATTTTTCGAAGTAGGCGGTTCCAACTCCCGCATCTTTTCGAAACTGATACATAAAATTTCTTAATTATGATACGTATCGAATCCGTTTAAAGTTATTATTACTTCTAGGAACAGGGCCAAAAACTTATGTATGACAGATTTTTGATATAATTAAAAATTGCCTTAAGGGGGGGAGGGAAGGAGGGTTTTAGAAGAAAAAAATTCGTAACTTCGTCAATTCCCAATATTTCAAATCCGCTTAAATATATTATAAATCCTCTTAATATTATCTAAAACTTTTATATTGACATGTTTTTTATAGGACCAACTCTTATAGCAAAAAAAAAAAAAAAAAAAAAAAAAATCCTTGCTGGCTCCGCCTGCAAACAAGTTTCGTTTCGAAGTAGGCGGTTCCAACTGCAGCATCATCTGCAAAAAGGTCATTTCTTCCGCAATTCCCGACAAACAGGCACCCCACGTTCTGCGTCTTCGAAATCTACCTGTGTCTGTAGGCCGAGCCGTCAGGGATTTTTTTTATTATTTTATTTCCAATTTAATATATATAAATTTTTTTAATTAATATACTTTTTAAAAAGTTAGTATCCAGCCGAATATTTGATAGTCTGCTAAATCACTATTTGTTACATATCGTAAAATTATTGTTATGTTTTTCTACTATATTCCTGTGGCACCATTTTTTTTTTCTTTTAATGCTGATTGTGAAATCCCATAGTAACCTATGTAAATTTTAAAGAAATGATGAATTCCGTTATACAATTATCAAAATATAGTTTTCACCAGCAGGAAACAGATGTCCAATGCTGGTAGAGTACATTTTTAAAAATTTCCTTAATTTTTAAATTTTTTAAAAATTTTATGAATTTTGAATTCTTTATTCAAAGGAAAATTTTCAAATATTTTGTTCTTAAAAATACTTATCGCTGAAGTCGAAGTGTCCCCTTAATCATTCTTTACTCTTGTGCTGTTTTTTATCTTTTTAAATATACATGGTCACTAGCAATTAGTACAATAAAAAAAATAATATTATTACTGTTATTATTACAGGATAATACTGCAGTGATCAATGTCGCCTTACAGCTAGAACAGATCATCCTTGCCTAATAGAGAATGAGGATGTTAGAAAGGACGTCAAGGTGTTTTCGTATGTTGATGGTGTGACACTTTTTTCGGAGAAATGTTCAACTGAGTCAATTTCGTTGCTGTAGCATCCTACTGGGTGTTTAATTAAGACTGTTATCAGGCCGGAATCTAGGCAGGCTTTTTTACTAACTGCATCAATTCTAAAGGAATAAAAGCCAATAGCATACATAGCATAAATACAGTGCTGTAATTTGTTTTATTAAAACATTTTGATTTATAGTTTTGTTGAAAATAAATTTTATTTTTCAGTATAAATGTTTGTTTTATTTTTTCTGTCTTTTGTTGTTAGCCAGAAAAAATCGAGTAATTTATAAATTTTAAAAAAATGGTAGTCAATACGTGCAATTTAATGTTTGTGTAAATTAAATGCACTTGATTTATTTTAATAAGTTTAAGTAAAAAAAAAAAATAGCACATACATATTTGCTAAGACCGATTTTTTATTGAATTCACTCTTATTTTATAGATATTTTTTCTGAATTATTTGCAATTTTTAATATTCTGCTATTAAGTGATCTGCCATTGAGGAATAAAAGACTCACAAACATTTATTTCTTTGTTATTAATCATGATAAAAAAAAAATTGTAATCAATATACTTTTTAAAAAGTTAGTACTCAGCCGAATATTTGATAGTCTGCTAAATCTCTATTTGTTACATTTTGTAAAATTATCACGTTTTTCTACTATATTCCTGTGGCATCATTTTTTCCCCTTTAATGCTGATTGTGAAATCCCATGGTAACCTACGGAAATTTTAAAGAGGTGATAAATTCCCTTATACAATTATCAAAATATAGCTTTCACCAGCAGGAAACAGATGTCCAATACTGGTAGTGTACATTTTTTAAAATTTCCTTAATTTTTAAATATTTTTTTAAAGTATCTTTACTTTAATTTATATTATATATATATATATATATATATATATATATATATATATATATATATATATATATATATATATATATATATATTTACTGGCAACTGGACTTCCCTGTAAGTAAGTGCTTATATATTCCATATTTTTGCTTTTATCATTTGTAAAGAGTTTATAAGTATTATTCACAAGTCCTTATTTTATTTCTTCAAAATAAAATGCAGGTTTTAAGTTATCAAATTGGCTTTTGATAAGTTTATTTAGCTGATTCACCAGATTGGTGTTATAACTTTTACTTCAATATAATCTTTTGTTAAAATATTGTATGCAAGTACATGATTTTGGAAAGAATTTTTTTTTAATTACTTTTTTTTACAGCAATTGGTAAATTTTGGTATCTTTTGAAATCTAAGCATAGTTTCATTGCCAATTTCTTCAACGTTATCTAATCAGTTATAATACAGAAAGTTCAGAAATCTTAAAATATTTAGATCAATAATTGAAATTATATTTCAGCACTATAATCTCAATTTAAATTAAATAATTGCTAAATAACACTTGTGTAGTCTAACAATTTTTAATCAGAGTTCATTGATTTAAATCAACTGGATTTCAATCCTGATTTAAATCAACTGATTTATTTAAATACACTTTTTTTTTTCAAATTTAGGTTAAGATATTTCATTATAAATATTATTTTTGACAACAATACATTGTAAATTTAAGGACTGGGGGAGACAACACTTAAAATCCTTGCTTTTTGAATTTTATTTAAATCAAATATCACACTTAAAAATAAAAATTCTAATTTAAAAATAGAGAATCTCAGCTGAGAAATGTTAAAAGATTAAAGCATAAATTTATTTGTTAAAAAAATATGTACAAATCTTATGTGAATTTTTTAATACAAAAACATGGAGAGTTTCTGCGAGGATTTGTAAAACGTTAGAATAAATAAATATAGGTCAATCAAAAGTATATTTATTGTTATTTATGTTGATATCTCATGACTTCATTGTGCACATGTAAATAACAAATGGTTCGATATTCCAATGTAATTTATTTATGGAAAGACTCGGAAAATAAAGATTCCATGGTTAGTAATACTCTGAAATGTTTATATATATTTTTTAATATAATTTTAATTACTTATAAATATAAACTAATAAACAACTAAAGTTTTAAAATCTTTAAAAAATCAAACATAACTCTGTGACACAAATTGGGTATAAAAAGTGACAAATTTGAAATATCATATGCGCAGGGTGTATTTGGGGACAAAAAAGAACATTTAATCTCCAAACTGTCACAGTAAAAAACAAAGTTATTCTTCTGGAAACTGTCTTTTTTAATTTAATGTTGAAAAAAATAAGCTTAGAGGGTCATATTCATGCCGAAATTGTAGCAAATTCAATAGATACATCTAATTGGGGCATCATGTTTTTTTTTTTTCAGTAAATGTTGCCCTATGATAACAAACTGGAATTCACTCAGTCAAGTAGTTTTGAAATTATGAAAATTTAAAGTTTGTAACTCCTAATCTGTAATCGTTGCAAATCAGACTGTAATGTGGGTAGTGTTTTAAGCATAACTTAAAAACTACTTAGCGGAATCAGCTGTGATTTTTGATTTGCATATTTGAAGTTTTTAGAAATCTATTTCTATTAAAATTAATTTTTTAATTAATTTAAAAATACATTTTTTTATAAATTAAACCATAAAATAAACCATAATCTATAATTTTTTAACCGCAATAGATTTCGAAAAGCTTCAAATAAAATATACGAATATAAAATTATTACGTCAAGTATTGAATTATATAAAAAAAACTCCACCAGCTGTTTAACATTAGGAGTTCCAAACTTTAAACTTCATAATTCTTAAACATTTTGACCAAGTGACTTCCCTTTTGGTATCTTTGAGAAAAAGTTACCGAAAGAGGCAAATATAATGTCAAAGTTAGATGTACATATTGAAAAGTTTGGAGTTCTGTGCAACTTAAGAACGAAGACGACCCCATAAGCTTGTTTTTTTTTTTTTTTTTTTTTTTTTTTAAGGCATAAATTAAAAGAAGTTCTAGTTTTTTAAGGAGGGGCGGTCACTAATTAATTACTCATTAATCACTCATTAATTAATTTATTATTTTAAAATGCTATGCTTTTCAAAATAATACGCAAATAAATTAGTTATTAATATATGAATATATTTTTATAAATATATTATAAGTATATTTTATGATAATTACAATTAGATACGTGATCTAAACATCAGTAGTAATGTGAAGGTTATGGTCGCGTAGTCACGTGATTAACCTGTGATGGATGACGTTACTTAGTAACGTCATCATATCACGTGAGATTAACTGATATACGTTTGTACTATCTTTCAAATCTCTACAAGTCGTCGCAAAAGCCAGACTATGCTTACCCAGCTTATAAATAAGGTAAATTTAATTTTCATGTGAATTAATCTTTTTCGCTTTCAAAATAATAGATAGTTAAAATAACAATATTCATCCTTTAACTAATTAAAACCGTTTTATAAGAACTTATTTGCAAATATATTGCAAGATCTTTTGTTCGACATTTAAAAGAAAAATTTAACACAATAAAATTTAGTCTTTTAACATTGTGATTTAAAAGTAAGTGGGTATGAAAAGAAAATTTTCTGATTAGTTTATTTTCTAAAAAGAAAGAAATGGTGGACAAGAAAACTTACCGAACCACAGTATGCGAAGACAGAAGTTAAAATGAGCAACACGCTGTTTTTAGCTGTTATCGGCCTGAACATGTAACTGATAAGGTCTTGATCACGTGAGTGATAAGGAAGTAAACTGATAGTCTAACGGTTAGACTATCAGTTTACTTCCTTATCACTTCCTTATCTAACCTCATTCTGTTATAAACCAGACACTTGATTTTAGCAAGCTGAAATGTATGGACCCCTTTTTAAATTATCCTGTTTTTGTAAGTATATAAATTACATTTATTTGTTAATGTTTTAAGATAAATAGGAACGAATAGTTAAAAATTATAAATTTTCTAAGTATGGAAGATATTTGACTTGTATAATCTAGCTAATCTAGCAAAGGTTTAAAGTAAAACTCAAGTTAGTGTTTTTTTTCTGCGCATGTGTAGATACAAAGTATATGGTTGGCTAGGCAACCAGTTGGTTGGTTGGAAGATAGGTAAACAAATGATTATGGGGATAAACAGTTAGCTTGATATTTAAAACATTGAAACTTACATTAACATAAAATTAAAAGTCAATTTTGATTAATTTGAAGATTTTTAAACATAACTTAAAAATTTTAAAAACTTTTAATTTTTATAAACTACTTTTGATAATTTCTATTTTAAAATTTTATTTTATTTTATTTTATTTTTTTGTTAACTTATAATTTTCATAAACTTATAATTTTGTAAACTTTTATTTATTTATAATGAACTGAGGAATTATTTATTTATTTTGTTAACTTTAAATTTTTATTATTTTAAATTTAAAATAAGTAATATTCTAAAAGGTTTTATTATTTACAATAATTGAATGAAACATTCGTAGCGTAATTGGTAGAAGGCGATCTGTTTTTTCATTAATTTTCGGTATCAAAAACGCTTAATAACACTGAATAAACCTAGACAAACCTTTAAATACACTTTCACAGGTATGAAATCATGACATAATGATTAAAATAACATACAAATCATTGTGTCTTCATTGCATTTTGTTAAGTTGGAACCACAAGACTATTAAAAACTATCTTCTAAAATAAGTTCGAACTATATATGACAGGACCAAGAATTAAGTCTGTCTTAAAAATTTCCATCAAACATTTCTTATAATATTTAAATCCGTAATGTGTTTCGTATATATATTTGTTAAATTGTATAAAATTTAAAATCTTTCATTTTATTAACTTGTGATTTTTTTTACTAATATGCATATTTCCATTCAATAGTTAAAATTTTTATTTTGTGCTAAGTTATATAAAAACATAAATTCTAACTGTTCACTTAAAAGTTCTACTAAATGATAAACTAATAAATACACAGACATAAATTTTGTAAGTTACTTCCACACGGAAACCCCTCTCTTTATAACACATACCTTCTTTTGCTTTTTTAAATATTTTATTAACTTTTAACTTTTTGTTAAGTTTTACTTTATAACTTTTTTTTTGTTTACTTTTATTTTAAAACTATATTTTTGTTAACCTTTATTTTTTTTTTTGTTATCTTTTAATTTCATTAACTTTTAATTTTGATAAGTTTTAATTTCATTAACCTGGGTTTTTTTTTCATTTCAATTAATTTTTTGCAATAGATGAATTTTTTTTAATTGGATTACATCACTTCACTTAAAAGTTCTACTAAATTATAAACTATTAAATTCACTCATAGACACTTTGCAAAAAATAAACACACAGAACTTAATCAAAAACATTTTATTTTCAGGTCTTAAATAATTCATTACAAATAGTTTGTTCATTAATCTTACATAAAAAGTGCTCACTAACATTATAAACTCCGTTTAGAAACGTTGAAGTTACATAATCGAAATCTACGAGCATTAACAAAGCTTCCCCTAATTGATTAATTTTTTCCCTATTATTAAATGTGAAACAGGAGTGAAGGCTTTTGCTCGAATGTCGTAGTGAACATGCATGACATTCATACAATTGATTAAGTATTGATAACATATTATTCTCGATACATGTGTTAAGTTTATACTTTAACACCTCATCATTTTCTGTAGATATATTACTCACCATGCATTTCTTTTTAATAAGAGATGGTAAAAGTTTTGTATACATATGTTGTAAAAGTACACTATTTAAATGAGAGGTATTTTCTTTTAATTTTTCTAGTTGATGTTCGTTTAAGTCAATATAAGAATGATTCTTTAAATTTTTAATTCGCATTGTAGAATTTTGATTTAACACTAAAATCATGTTATTAGAAACAAAGGACGTGCTTTTGTATCTTAAATTAAATGCAATAAGTTTATATAGAAACTCAAACCAGCTAGGAATATCCATATTAACCACGCGGTTTGTCGGGATTTCTTCATTAGTAGATACATTGCGTTTAAATTCTCGTATAAGTATATAATATTGTTTAGTTCTTAACTTCAAAGTTAAATAGAAACAGTCACTTAGTTCTTTGTGAAACACATAGGAATTGCATAATTTATCACTTTTAATGTCATTTGCAGGTGAGATGGTGGTTTGTAATTCACCACTTGTTTGCGAAAGGTTGCTTGCTTGTAGCTCGTTGACCTCGCGTTTAACAGTAGTCTGTAAAATATTATTTGTAGGTTCTTGAAACGCTAAGGTAGTAGAACAATCTAAATTTTCAAAATTCATGTCTTCGAAAAATGTATTCAAATAGTCCGTGGCAGAATTTGGCATTCGACCGGGATTCTCGAAAGATGTTGTATCATTCCCATAGGCAAAGTTTGAAAAATTCATAGCGATCTCGGGTTTCACATCTTGTAAGTCCTCAGTAGTTACACAGTTATTACCCATTTTAGAAAGTTTTAATCTTGGGTCTTTTAACTCCTTCTCATAGGTATTTAAATTTTCCATGGGTTTTTCTAAATGTAGACGTTTTGAAGGTGAAAGTACTTCTTCGTGAGATCTTTTCTGCATATTAATGTCATAAAATATTTTTAATCAGCATTCCACTAACTGGTGTAATCTCGATAAAAGTCTACAGTAAACTGATTGTGTTTCCTGGAAACATTTACTTATCTAGATTAAAAGCAGTCACAGTTATAGTTAATCATTTAAATTACATTTAGGTTAAAGATAAAATGTTTACTTATCTATAATAAATACAGTGACGGTTTAAGTTAAACATTTTCTTAACTATGTTAAATACTGTAATGTTAACTGTGGGATGGAAATTATCAAAACATGCAATGTCATTGTTTAAAAGGAGAGAAAAATTAAACTTTCTTATCAATAAATAAGTTTAATACCTATTCAAATAAAAATAATATATTTTTCTTAAAAAGAGATTTCATTTAACCAAAAAGTGTTAACTTTAAAGACTACAATTAAAAAATTTTTGCCTACTCATAAATATATGTTCACTTTTTTTTTCCTTGAAAATAAAACTTCAAAGATTGATTTCATAAATAAATAAAAATAAAAAAATAAATAGACATGTGAAATAAAAACAGATATGTAATATATAAACAAATATTTATTAAATAAATACATTCTATGTTAATTTATAAATACATTGTTTAAATGGTTATTATAAAAGTCCATATTCATAGTTTCAAAAAATAAATGAGTATAATTACATGAACATTGCTTGAATAGGTTTTTTACAAATTCAGTCACGTTGAAATTTAGCAGTGCACTCTCATTGCACCAATTATATTTTCTACGCAAACTATAACTATCACACTCGTGTTTCATATTAATTGGTTCTCCGATTGAACATTGATAGCAATCAAACACGCGAGAAACGGATGACTTTAACTCGTCATCGAAACATGTTAAGAAATAGTTCAAAGTCTCTTCGATTGTGAGGTGGGTACATTTACATTTTTTTAAAGTTTTCTAAAACCAAAACAGGAATCAGTTTAGTTAAAAGCGTCTCAATGAGACATTCGGTAATTTTAAAGCGATTTTTCACTAGTTTCAAATATTGATCTTTTGTAAGCAGTAAAAAATCAGACTTCAAACAAAACCCAAACTTTTTCGATTTGAATAATTTTTGCAGTATGCATGATTCCTTATTTACATAAGCGATTAGTAAGTCATTATTACATACGAATGTATCTTTTTCAGAAACAAAATTAAATTTATCCAATCTCGATTCAAATTTGTCGAATGTTGCACATGATAATGTAATGCCTTCATTTGTGGGGGTAAGTTCACAACCGTTCTTTTCAAATTCTTCATATTTCTGTATGTGAACATAAAGCTCATAGTTCTTATTCATTTGTACTTCAACAATCATTTCCTCACCTAAATTCCAATGAGCAGGAGTAAAAACATCGAAAAACTTAAATATTTTACTAAACTGAGTGATGTCTGAAATTTCATATTTCGAACTGTTTCCCAAGGAAAATTGATCAGACGGGTTAAATTCTTTAGGTGAGAGATGAATTTTTCTATGTTTCACTAAGTCAGATCTATTATTAAATGTTTCAAAACAGTCGTCGCATTTACAGTGACTGGGTGACTGTCTACTTTTCCTTTGATTTGGCTTGGAAGTATTATGAATTTTCCCACGCTTTAATAAATCACTCTTTTGTGAAAATACTTCGCCACATACATTACAATTATGAATCACAGGGGTCTTTGATTGAATGGACCTTCATGTGATTTAATAAATGATACTTTCTAGCAAATGTTTTTTCACAAATTATACACACAGGAGGTATTTTCTCCAGATAACATTTCTTGTGAAACGTTAAGTTAACCTTTCGGGGAAAAGCTTTGTCGCAAGTAGAACACACAAAGGGTAACTTCTGTTTCTTTAATCCTGATGAGGTGGGTTTCACTTCACAATTCGAAACGGGTTCTTCTTTAGGCTGTATTAAAAATTCCATGTCATGGTCATTTAATCCTGGCGATGAGGGTTCACTCTTCACGTTAGACATATCATTAGCACTTAACAAAGCAGAATCCATGACTCGTTCCGTAATCACTTAAATGTAAACTAACTTAAAACGGAAAACACAACCTTTCACAGTGGTAACAGGAAACAATATAATCATATTAACTCGTTTCTTGGAAGTTCATAAAATGATAGAGGGCGCTTGTTTAAAAATAATAACATTTTATTGGTTTAAAAGTCACGTGATTATTTTATCATACTCTGTTATAAGTTCAATAGTCAGTTAATTCTTACACATTGATTCAGAAAGTGTTGCATATCAGAAGTTCGTACAATTGTAAGTCAAAAATGCTTTTCTAAATAATATTTTACTGGTCGAATCACTTGTGTATCAGAAGTTCATATGTTTGTAAGTTAAAAATTCTTATTAATCTCGTATTTAGTGCTTTTATAAATAATATTTTACTGATCGAATCACTTACGTGTTATAAATCTAACTAGAAAAAGTGAATATTTCAAATAAGTCATGTTAGAAAAAACTAGATTCGATTATCTTTTTTTTAAATGTTGGTTGTATAAAGTCAATCGTTTATTATTTTTTAACAATTGTTATTATTTTTTAAATAGTTTTTATTATTTTTGAACAGTTGTTATTATTATTTGAACATTTTTTATTATTTTTGATCATTTGTTTAGTTGTTATTATATTTTTGAACAGTTGTTGTTATTATTTTTTTAATACTTTTATTTTTTTTCCCTGTACTTTTTTTCCAAGCAGGCGAAAATTTCAAAATTGTAGTTTACAATTCTAAAATACACTTTTAATGAAAGCAGTCTGTTACAAGATAATCACAAAAAGTTAACATTATCTTCCAAAAATAAATCCTCATTTCACAATATAAATGAAACTGAATACGCAAAATTAAAAATCACGTTATTCCAAACACAAATATCCGTAATCTGATGATCTGTATCCACCATGATATCATAACTTGAACAGATAAAGCTATCCTAAATTATCAAAGCATTAGTTCAGTTTGTCATGGCACGTCCAAGAAAATTTCGAAAAGATAAAAATTTGACTGTAAGTTTCGAAGGAAAACCTATCCCCGAATCGAACTTGGCAGATTTATTTAATCTTTTGTTTTCTGTGAATAAAAGAAAACCGATCAAGGCACAGAAAGAATTATTAGAAACATTAAACGAAATGAATGTCCCGCGAAATTTTATTAAAAATAAAAATTTGTCAACAAACATTAAACAAGATTCTGTATTAGATTTGTCAAAACCCGCTAAAAAACGAAAAGTGGGTCCACATGTATTGCATTGGGAAAATTATTAATAAAATTGAATTTGTTTTTTTAAACTACACCTCTTTCCTATGTTTTCTACACCAAACACAATAAAAACAGTAATTACCCCTAAAGATGTCTTCTTTTTACCATTGCTTCCACTATACATTTTAAAATAAATATGTTAATATTCAATCCAATCATATCGAAAAAGATAAATTTCCGGTGTCATTTAAATTCAGTATAAAATAAACCTTAAACTTTTCACTTCCGGTACCGCGATAGCTCTCTTTAAACACTTAAAATCTCGACATTCATATGTAGCTTCTTGGCTTGATCAGTTAAACCTACTACAAATTATCAAGTCAAGAAGCTATTTTGCAGGTTCCAACCCCAGTGAAATCTTTTCAAGAAAACCTATTTTAAATATCTGTTATTGCATTCCCTTCCGATAGAGGGCGCCACCAAAAAAATTGATCTCCGTTTCGCCTTCAAACTGAAAATCCATTCTAAAATTAAAAAAAAAATTAAGCCCCCCTTAAAAAATGTTAGCCGCCTCTTCAAAAACAAGCCCCTCCATTTTATACCCCTCTCCTATAGCATACTTCAATCTAACATTTAAATTTGATTCTAAAAAAAAAATTAAGCCCCCCTAAAAAAAAATGATCTCCGTTTCACCTTCAAACTTAAAGTCAATTCTAAAATTTAATAAAAAAATTAAGCTTCTCTCAAAAAAAAAAAAAATGATCTCCGTTTAACCTTCAAACTGAAAGTCAATTCTAAAATTAAAAAAAAAAAAAAAAAAAAAAAAAAAAAAAAAAATCCCCCCCTTAAAAATAAGCCCCTCCTCAAAAATAAGCCCCCCTCAAAAATAAGCCCTCCCTCAAAATTAAGCGCCCCTAAAAAATAAGCCCCTTCCACCGCCACCTCCCCAATCGAACTCTCCTTTTCCCACTACTAACCTTACAGAGATTGAAACAGTGTAAAATCATTAAAATACATCTCACTCAGTAAATATACATCGGTTGTAGTGTAATCAAGATCTTCTAAGAGACTCTGTAAACGAAACGTATATGCTTCAATGCCGCTTTACAATAGAGAGGATGTAGTAACATATTTGAATATCTTGTGTATATAGCGAATTTGACAAAAGTTATGCAATTTACTATTGTTTTTCCTCTGTGTTAAGTACAGGAATCATGTACTTCAACGTAAAAATTTTCTAATTACACAACTTTTTAGTCTTATTAAAAAATCTTTTGATTTACCCTGTAAACGAACAGTAAATTCTACACTTCTGTTTTACAATAGGAAACTAACTTAGGTAGTTCGTAGTAACATATTTTAACATCATGCGCATACGTTCTTTTTGAAAAGAGTTAGACCATTTAATATTTTGTTTGCTTCATCTTAAGTATAGGAATAAATCACTAAAATCTTTAAAGTGGTATACATAAAAAACTAATTAATATTTTTACACGAAATATTAAACATTTGAACTACTTATAAAAACAATTCAAATGCTGCAAACCGCGTAAAAATCGGATAATTACACAACTCTTTAGCCCTATATCAAAAGATCTTTTGTGAGACCCTGTAAACGAACCTTAAATGTTACGATTTTTTATAATAGGAAGCTTACTTGGGTCGAGTGTAATAACATATCTTAATATCATGTGTATACGACCATTTTTAAAAGAGTTGGGTCATTTATTATTTTTTTGCTCTATGTTAAGTATAGGAATCAATAACTTTAAACTGATATAAATCAAAAACTAATTAATATTTTTACATGAAACTTACAAAGGTTTGAACTACTCATAAAAACGATTCAAATAACGTAAACCGCGTAAAAATCCGATAGTTACACATTGCTGTAGCCCTGTCAACAGTTTTTTGCTCTATGTTAAGTATAGGAATCAATAACTTTAAACTGATATAAATCAAAAACTAATTAATATTTTTATATGAAACTTATAAAGGTCCGAACTACTCATAAAAACTATTCAAATAACGTAAACCGCATAAAAATCCGATAATTACACATTGCTGTAGCCCTGTCAACAGTTTTTGGTCTGAACAAGATTTAAAAAGTGCAAAAAACAGCACTTTTAAAATCGCATTTACTGAAAAACTATTAGTCGGATTTTGCTTTACTTTTGAATTCTTAGTCCCGTGGCACGCCCCATTCCATAGAATCAAGAATTTTGTTTCTATCATAAATAGAACGCGAGATATAGATGTGTCAAAAACCCGTTTTGTCCCGTCCGCAAAATTTAAACTAGACAGTTAAAAAAAAAAATTTGTAAAATCGTTTGGCATTCATAGGCGGAAATTCCTTTCATTTACGGTTCAATGCATTGCTGTTTCTTATGCTTGGCGAGAAACGCTGTCGAGTTTCTATGATAAAAGGACGCCACTTTTTGCTGAGGGAGATGGTTTGAAAGAGCATGAGGAGTTAGGGATACAGCGAAAGGTTTTCTATAAACAGAGGTAGAGAACTGATCTGGGTGTTTCAAAACCAAGACATCAAGTAAAGGAAGAGAATTTTCTTCGACTTCGAGAGTAAATTGAATATATGGATCAATAGAATTAACAAGTGAAAGAAGATTAGAAAGATCCAGATCAGAAGGAACTAAAATAAAAGTATCATCAATATACCTAAACCAGAAAAGAAATTTATACAAATTAAAGAGTTTTTCTTCAAAATAATGCATATAAACATCACATAACAGAGGAGAAAGTGGATTACCCATGGCCAAACTATGAGTTTGAGAATAGACAGAATTATTAAACTGAAAAGCGGTTTACCTGATACAAATACTAATTGCAGGATTCATCAATCTCGATGAAAGAATAATGAAATTCGCGAAGCCTTCCTTCCAAACAATCAATTGCCACCTTGAACAGGAACATTAGTGAAAAGCGATTTAAGATCTAAGGAAACCATTTTATAATTGCAATGAGAAAGGCATTAAATTTTCTCAACAAAGTCAAAAGAATTCTTAACAGTGTGAAAATTAGTGGAAGATAAAGGAGCGAGTAACTTAGAAAGAAACTTAGAAAGTTTATCAGAGGCAGTACCAATATTGGAAATGATAGGGCAAAAGGATAGAGTAGGTTTGTGGACCTTAGGAAGAACATAGAAATGAGCACAATTAGCTATAGAAGGGATGACCAAATATTTAGTGTTATAATTAAGAAGAACAGACTTTTTAAGGATATGCTTGATTTCAGAAAGATGCTTAGCAGAAGGATCCTGTTTTAATTTAGAATATGGACCAGCGTTTAGCATAGACTGAGCATGGTAAATATAATCAGATTTATTGAGAAGAACAGTTTGGCCCCCTTTATCAGCCTTAGTGATAAGAAGGTCAGGGATCGAATTAAGATTGCTGAGGGCAGATTTCTGAGAAGAAGAGAGATTAGACTTTTGCAAAGATTTATTGGAAGAAATGACATTAGCCAAAAGATAACAAAGAGAATCAAGTTGACCAGAAGAAATTTTACTGTTTTTGAAAGAATATTCAATTGGAGCAACTAAATTATCTTCTCATGCTCTTACTGATTCTCAGCGTGATGTTCTGTCTCTTGGCTTGAATTTTTCATGTGTTTCTAAACCTTCTATTCCGAATTTAGCATTTAAATTAAATTTCAAGCAGGCTTTTAAAAAAATCTATTTCTACTGCTTGCAGACGATTATTAAGCCTTGCGCGGCAGCGCAAGGCTTATTTATTTCCAGGGCAACTTTCCCATGCTATTTTAACACAGCAAATCCCGTTGAACGAGTTATTTTACTAGAGTTTTTCTCACTTTTTGTACGCGCTTCCACTAATTTTCTTCAAAACACCTAATTCTGTAAAAAAATAAATTCTCCAATCAAAAATCTCTAAATTCTGGTGTTGTTACTTTCTTTAGAGACCTGTCAGGTTTCGACTAGCGCTTCGACCAGGAAGATAGATTATTTTCGACTATTCATCCAATCTGTTTAAATTACATTAGGGTTAAATTAAAGCTTTCTATTACAGTGCGGGTGAGATATTATGATTTTAAGAACTAGGCCGTGTAAAAAATTATGTGGAGGAGGGGGGAGGGGTGCGTTTTGCCCTTTCAGGAGGGGAGGGGGAAGGGCGCGCACACAATTTGGAAATACAATAAAGCGATCTGTTTTAAACTTTACGATATTTTATAACACATAACGTAATTTTTTTAAATGAAGCCGCGTCAAATATTATGGGGAGGGGTGGGGGGAGCGCGTTCTGCCCACACGGGGTGGAGGGGATTTTCTAAATTTTGCCGAAACCCCTCATGTAATATATCGCTGGAGAGGTCTATAACCGCTTAATCGTATTATGCATCTCCGGTGTCCATCCCCCCAATTTACCCCTCCAAGGGGGGCACTTTTCTAAATTTTGCCGATACCCCTCATGTGATATATCGTTGGAAAGATCTGAGACTGCTTAATCATATTATGCATCTCCGGTGTCCATCCCCCCACCTTGCCCCTCCCTAAGGGGGTACTTTTCTAAATTTTGCACACATCTCTCATGTGATATATAGTTGGAAAGGTCTGTGACCGCTTAATCATATGCATATCCAGTGTCCATCCGCCCACTTTGCCTCCCCAAAGGGGGTACTTTTCTAAATTTTGCACACATCCCTCATGTGATATATCGTTGGAAAGGTCTGAGACTGCTTAATCATATTATGCATCTCCGATGTCCATCCCCCCACTTCCCCCCCAAGGGAGCACTTTTTTAATTTTTGCCGATACCCCTCATGTGATAAATCGTTGGAAAGGTCTGAGACCGCTTAATCATATTATGTATCTCCGGTTTCCATCCCCCACTTTGCCTCCCCAAGGGGGGTACTTTTCTCAATTTTGCACACACCCCTCATGTGATATATCGTTGGAAAGGTCTGTGACTGCTTAATTATATTATGCAGCACGACTGCTATACGGTGCCTCAGGCAGCGGTTCCCGAGCCGGAGGTTCGTTCAGTTAGAGGTTTATACTATTTGATGTGCAAATTAAGGGATCATCCTGTGCAGAAGGCAGCGGGGACCCGGGTCGGAGGTTCGTTCGGTTCGAGGTTTTATAAGATTCGAGGCACCGATGTAAGTTAAGGGCGCGCTAGTTGGCGAAGCCAGCTAGTTTTCTTATTATTTGCATTATATAACAAAAACTCTTGACACATCCACTGTTTACAATTATATTCAAGAACATTCTGCTCATATATACTCGTTATTATTTTTATACTTCTTATTATGTGATAAAACAACATAAAATTTTATCGATAGCTTTCACACACCACTTACTCTTCCACTGTTCCATCTTCCACTGTTTCTTTCCAAAGTGGTTGCAAACGTATTTTGCACAATGGAATAAAATTATTTGCAAAAATGAACATGATTTGTTTATTATTATCATTATGAAGATAAGAAACAATCCGTTGAAGTTCGTTATATATATATATTTTTTTTTTGTAAAAAATTACTTTTATTTTTTTAATTGTTTCAAGAATAATCAATGTTTGAACTCTATATTTCATATTACCAATACTGATTTTGATCGGTGCAGTCTTTTACATACTTGCCTCGTGTGAATCTTATCTGCTTCATATTAATTTGTTATTAAAAAACTTAAAATATTAAAAAAAAGGAACTTGCAAAGCAAATTAAAAAAATAAATTTATTTCTATATTGTTAAGCCCGAGAAGGGACAGATATTAAAATTATTTTATTTAGTCAATGCTACAATAATGTTTCATTTTTATACTAAATCTTGCTCAGTCTATTTAATCTTAAAAAAGTAAATTTAAATTTGAAACATGATATTAAAGCAACTTTAAAACATTTCATTTAGTTGAAATGAAATCTAAATAAATCTTCAACTTTTTTTTCAGTTTTACATGCATTATGCAAAATTTGTATTGTAGCAAATTCTAACAGACAAGAAACATGAGAAGTTCAAGTAATTAAAAAAGTTGAAGATTTATTTAGATTCGCCAGCTTGCTTCAGAATAATGACTTTTTTATTTGTGATCTTTCATCAGTTTTTAACTGATAATTACTTTAATTTTCAAAATATTAAAATTCTGACGTAATGGTGCACCAGGAGAGGGTTTGGACTACCTAAATCTAAATTTGCAGCCTTCTAGGTGGGCTAGATTTCTCTAACCATCGCCAACAGACACACACACAGAGCGAAACTTTATTTTATTAGTATAAGATTAATCTTTTTTTCAATTGGTGAAACTTTTTATTTCATTTTCATTTTTCACGTGGAAATGGTCTGATAGAAAATTAATTATTGTAGAAAGAATTTCATCGTGGATTTTTATTTTTTGGCATCTGCTATAACGAAAAATGTTTAAATTTAATAGGAAAAGGCTGTTAGAATTTTGGTTTTTTATCTCTATTTATTAAAATAATACGAATTTTTCCAATTTTAATATTTTGAGTTCTTTATACCTAGTGGCCCCACCAGTGGCTGAGAGGTTGTGCTCTCGAAGCTGGTAGACGGGAGGTGCTGGGTTCGATCCCATTCGCGCCCGTCGGCCTAATCGCTCGGAGTTTTCGTGGTTTTCTTTCGAGCCGTGGATTTTCTCCATGCGTAAATACGGATTAGGTTCCCTTAGAAAGACCCCCACGAAGGGCACTCCCCCTGGGCCTATATCCCTAGTGTCGATAATTGGCCGTCAATAATCAACCCAACTCAATCAACCCTTTATACCTAGTATTCAGGTATATACACAATGTTTCAACTCTTTAAGTTACATAGTTTTTGAGAATGGCTCTGTGACGGACAGACAACGGAGCGGGAGTAATAGGGTTTCGTGAGATGAACGAAACCCTAAAAATTACTGTAGATAGCGAAATTTTTTGCAATTTCTTCGACTATTAACTTCTGGCACGAGACCAATACGAAATTATCGCTCTTAATAAATTTCAATATTTTATTTGAATATATAATTGACATATTTCATATAAAAATGCTCTTTGGTGTTGTTAGGGGCAATCTAAATATATATATATATATATATTAAATGTAAAAAATAGAGTTTTCAAAAAAATAAATAAAATAAATAAATGGTTTTCATCTATATTCTCTATCCCGAGAATCCCCGGTTGGTTCGGGGCCTCCGAGATCACGCTGTGTGCTTTTTCTATCGAGCCTGCCACAAAGGGCAAATTTACTTGCATTAGGTCACAAGCGAGATCCATACTACTTAAAAATTTCCATGTATTTTGTTCATTTGTACGGATTGTTTACGATAGTATTTTGATATTGTGTTTATTTAGTAATTAATAACATTTTTCAGTGTATTTAGATTATAACGCTATCAATAATTATAGATTATAACTATTAGAGAAAGTGTAGATTATATCTATAAAATGAGAAGAAAATATTGTGCTCCTGGTTTGAAATCTGGCTTCAAATTCCCAATTGGTAATGAAAAGAAGAAATTTTAGCTACGAAAATTACACTGTGATAATTTTACTCATATTTCAAATGCAGTGGTCTGCATTAAAGGTTTCCATATACGTTTTATAATTCATGAAGCTAGAATTAATATTATGGTACTGAATTTGTGCGGAGAAAAAAATTAACCCTAACAACGAATGTGTATCCTTACTGTAATGAAAATATTCTGGCATATTTGAGTGAATGTGTACTCCAAAACGAAAAGAGCCAAATGATCTTTGGAAAAAAAAATAAGCAGACGATAAACAGTTTAAAAAATGGTGCAACGATGACAACAGATCTTTCGAAGATTTTTAAATATACGGTAATAAATTGAATGAAATCTGGATACACTTAGTTAGAAGTGAGTGAGGGAGGCCTCAGTTGGATGTCCTATCTGTTATCTATATTATAAAGGACAAACGTGTCCGTGCATAACGCTGACGTCATTTTGCGAATACCGGGGCTAACGAGAAAGACGGGCTACCGCGCTTCTTCAATTTAGAGTAGTCACGTGACGCTCCCGGTCTCAGCTGAGCTAAGCAAACCAATTGATATAATATATTTTAGATTACTATTATACCCGAGTTGTTTTTTAATTTGATAAAATTCGTTACTGCCCCCAAGCAGTACAATCATGATTATCAAATCTTACATATATTTCAAAACACTGGGATAATTTTAAGTACTAATTAAAATAATTTGTAACCAGGTATAAAGTTGTTAAAACTGAAAAACAAATAATTGAACCCTTTATATCCTACAAATCATTGTGAATACACCAAAATATAACACAAACTACGGAAATATAATTTATTTAACATTTCAAAATTGAAGCACAATTGACGATTTTGGAAAAAAAAAATTGTCGATTTTTTTTTTTTTTTTTTTTTAAATTTTCAAACAGGTGTTTTATACCATAAATATCAATATTTCTCCACCAAAATTATAGACGGTCATGGGATATATATTTTATATAATATATAAAAAAATTAAAGATTTAGTAGAAAAATAAATATTTAAAACAAAATGAAATGTGCTCAATACTTATCTCAGGGAATAAATAAAATATTTTTAACACACAAAATATATAAAAATTAATATTTTTTCAATAATTTTTTCCTACCAGAGGAATTGTGATTAAATCTTATAAAAAGTTCAAAATACTATCATAATTTTAAGTATATTAAATAAAATAATTTATAAACAGTTATAATGTCAAAAGTGAAATATATATATATGTAAGTATATGCAACTGTACCTAGCTCTCTGTACCCTAGAAGTTACTGTAAATATAAAAAAAATAACACATACTAGATACTATGATTTATTTAGCATATAAAAATTTCAAAGCTGTAGAACAATTTAAGTTATTGAGAAAAAAATCTGGAGGCACGGCAGTGCCTCCGCCAAGTCGAGAGAGGACAGCCGTAAGCATACTTTTCTGGAAGCAACTCAGGGCACTTTTGACCCCCCCATATCTCCGCGCTGGAGTATCCCAAAAATTTTAAACTTCAATTATAGAGAGTATTTGGCCCACAGGACCAAAATTTAAAATTACAACTTTCTGTCTTTTCTAGTTCAGGCGATATATGAACTCAAACATTCGATTTTTTGTCACTTCTTACTCACTCGTTCACGCGTCATCAAAAAGATTGGGTAGATCCCGTAGCCCCAGAAACTTGACATTTGGAAAAAAGGTAGTGTTTAGGATACAAAGAAAGGAAAAATTATAAAATCCAGAAAATTCGAAAAAAAACCATTCGAAAATTCAACAAATTCCATCAAAATTGAAAATTGAAAATAATACGATCTTGTAGTCTTGGAAACTTAAGATTTGGTGTGAAGGTAGTGTTTAACATCCAGAAAAAGAAAACATCAAAAACACCAAAAAAATCGAAAGCAAAATTGAAAAAATCGAAGAAATTGAAAAAAAACGAAAATTTGAAGACAATCCGATTTTGTTGCGCTAGAAAATTCAAATTAGGAATAAAGGTAGTATTTAGGATACAGAAAAAGGAAAATTAAAAAAATCCAGAAAATTCGAAAAAAAATAAAAAAATTCGAAAAAAATTGAAAAAATGAAAATAATTTGATACGATAACGCTCGTATTTATAAATTAATTTGGATGAAACTAATTGTGTGTATTAAGCTCACCAATGCCTCGACCGAGTTCGTTGGCCAGCTTGGTCCGCCATCTTGTTTCAAGATGGCGGCCACGAAAAATTTTAAAACTAAAATAAATATACAAAAAAGTTAAAAAATCAAGTTTATTTTTTAATTAGGTGTTAGGACTTGATACAAGGATTCCAGAGCATTTTTTGTTTTACCTCTATCTTAAAAATTGGCTGAGATAGAGCAGTTTGAAATTCTAGGGTGGCTGACATTTTGAAACAAAACAGCACATTACAAAAAACCAACGATAAATTTATGGTCAATAATGGTCAAGCAGGTGCAATCCCGAATGAATACTCCGTGTTATTATAACTGTAACTTTGACTTCGAAATTTTGATACGTTGCATTTTCTATTTGTTGATATTTTTGAACTATGATTTACGCTAAGTGAAATGTTGTTATTGAAGAGGGATTTTCCATGTAAATCCGAAACGTCCAATATGTTTTTAATGTTTTATGAAAGTGTATTGTAATGTCTGTAATTTTAATGATTTTAATATAAATTTATAAGTTTTAGTGAACGCGATTTCTCGCAAATTATTTTCTTTCATTGTTGTAATCATTTTCCAAATCATACGCATAAAACTATATATTCATATCCATTAGCGCCAAATTCTCGCCAAACTTGGCGACAATTGGTGAAATCTGGCCAAATTTGGTTTTTAATGTTTTATGAAAGTGTATTGTAATGTCTGTAATTTTAATGATTTTAATATAAATTTATAAGTTTTAGTGAACGCGATTTCTCGCAAATTATTTTCTTTCATTGTTGTAATCATTTTCCCAATCATACGCATAAAACTATATATTCATATCCATTAGCGCCAAATTCTCGCCAAACTTGGCGACAATTGGCGAAATCTCGCCAAATTTGGCGACAAAAATAAGTCTTCATAAATGGAGCCAACTTGGCTATAGCTCAATAATTTGGCGAATTTCTTATTCAAATTCAGTGTAAACGAATCTTTTGTAAACGGTTTCTTTGCATTTTAACTTGCTGTTTTCGAGTAACATTAGCTAAAATTTTAAAACGAAGATATAGGAAAGCTACCTTTTCCTGCCGGTACAGGCCGGAGGACTTTTTTATGAGTTGTCGGATGCAATCTATGTTTTGCATTAAATAAAGTAAAACATTGAAAAACAAATCCCACAGGATGGGGATAGTTTGTTTTAGATCTGGAGGCACTGCCGTGCCTCCGCCAAGTCGAGAGAGGACAGCCGTAAGCATACTTTTCTGGAAGCAACTCAGGGCACTTTTGACCCCCTCATATCTCCGCGCTGGAGTATCCCAAAAATTTGAAACTTCGTTTTTCTAGAGTATTTGGCACATAGGACCGACCAAAATTTAAAATTAAAACTTTCTATTTTTTTCTAGTTCAGACGATATATGAACTCAAACATTCGATTTTTTGTCACTCACTCACTCGTTCACGCGTCATCAAAAAGATTAGGTAGATCCCGTAGCACTAGAAACTTGACATTTGGAAAAAAGGTAGTGTCTAGGATACAAAGAAAGGAAAAATTATAAAATCCGGAAAATTCGAAAAAAAAAACATTCGAAAATTCAACAAATTCCATCAAAATTGAAAATTGAAAATAATACGATCTTGTAGTCTTAGGAACTTAAGATGCGGTGTGAAGGTAGTGTTTATCATCCAGAAAAAGAAAACATCAAAAACACCAAAAAATCGAAAGCAAAATTGAAAAAATCGAAAATCGAAAAAAATCGAAAATCGAAAAAAATCGAAAAATTTCAAATAATCCGATTTTGTTGCGCTAGAAACTTGGAATTCGGAATAAAGGTAGTATTTAGGATGCAAAATAAGGAAAAATTAAAAATTCCGGAAAATTCGAAAAAAAAATTCAAAAATTCGAAAAATTCGAAAAAAATTGAAAAAATTAAAATAATTTGATCTTTTAGCCTTAGAAACTTAAAATTCGCAGTAAAGATAATGTTTAGGATTCAGAATAAGTTAAAATAAAAAACCAAATAAAATTCGAAAATAAAACAAAAAAATCGAAAAAATCGGAAAAATCGAAAAATAAGGAAAATTTGAAAATAATTCGATTTCATAGCGCTAGAAACTTGAAATTTGGAATAAAGGTAATATTTAAGATACTAAATAAGGAAAAATTCAAAAATATGGATAATTCAAAAATACCCATAAATTAGTGCAGACGATATATGAACTCAAAGTTTCGATTTTTTGTCACTCACACACTCACTCACTCTCGTGTCATTAAAAAGATTGGGTATATCCCACAGCCACAGAAACTGAAAATTTGGAATAAAGCTAGCATTTCGGATACAAAGAAAGGAAAAAATATAAAATCCGGAAAATTAAAAAAAAAAACATTCGAAAATTGAAAAAAATCGAACAAAATTGAAATTTGAAAATAACACGATCTTGTAGTCTTAAAAACTTAAAATTTGGTGTGAAGGTAGTGTTTAGAATTCAGAAAAAGAAAACATCAAAAACACACAAAAAAAAATTGAAAATAAAATCGAAAAATCGAAAAAAATCGAAAAATTTCAAATAATCCAATTTTGTTGCGCTAGAAACTTGGAATTCGGAATAAAGGTAGTATTTAGGATGCAAAATAAGGAAAAATTAAAAAATCCAGAAAACTCGAAAAAAATCAAAATTTGAAAAATTCGAAAAAATTTGAAAAAAAATTAAATAATTTGATCTTTTGGCCTTAGAAACTTAAAATGCGCGGTAAAGATAGTGTTTAGGATTCAGAATAAGTTAAAATAAAAACGCAATAAAATTCGAAAATAAAATAAAAAAAATCGAAAAAGATCGGAAATTTTAAAATAATTCGATTTTGTAGCTCTAGAAACTTAAAATTTGTAATAAAGGATACAAAATAAGAAAAAATTATAAAATCCAGAAAATTATAAAAAAAAAAATGCGAAAAAATCAAAAATTGAAAATATTTTTATCTTGTAGTCTTAGAAACTTAAAACTTGGTGTAAAGGTAGTATTTACTATTCAATAAAAGGAACAATTAAAAAATTCGAAAATAAAATCGAAAAATCGAAATATGTTTAAGAAATCGAAAATTAGAGAACAATTTGATTTTGTACTGCTAGAAACATTAGTTATAAGATAATTGTCCTATTAGCTAGTGCAACGCCCCTAATTGTTTTATGTTATTTCCCCCGGATTATGGTTTTCTTTTCTTTCGTTTAGGAATTTCGTTATAGAAAAGTGTCGCTATAGACTGGCTACGATATAGGCGATTTCTTTATAGACAGGTTTGTTTTCTTTCACATGTTGTACTCTATTTACTTCACATATGAAATATGGATTGTTAAATGATGTTAGCCCCACAAAAATTTTCACAGCTCCCCCTACCCTCCCGACATTACTGGCTGGTTATGGCTTGATAGTCCTTTCTAAATAAAATCATGGTGACTCTAAGATTCACTTGATTTATCTCTAAATTGAACCTAAATGATCCTAAGAAGACTGATCAAAGAATTACTATATTGGCATGACAATCAGGTAACATAGAATTAAAATCGAAAAATCAATAAATTCATAAAAAGTCGAAAATTTGAAAATAATTCGATTTTGTAGTCCTAGAAGATTGACATTTGGCAGAAAGGCAGGGTTTTGTACACAAAGTAAGGAAAAATTAAAAAATCCGTAAATAATAAAAAAAAAGGTCTAAAAAAAACGAAAAAAAAAACCATCGAAAAAAGGAATATAGTTTGATTTATTGGAAATTTCCGGAAATTTTAATTTTGGCTATCTTTTTATACTAAAAAGTTCTTTTATGTTAAATATCAAGTATCTAGGGCTGCGAGTTATATCTCAGATGCATAGCGCTTATCCTGGAAGCAATTGAGAGTACTTTTGGCACTCCCCCTCCCATAATTTAGTGCTTGCCCTTGCCTAGGAACCTGAAATCTCTTTTTATCTACAGTACTTTGCAAACGAAACTAAAGCTTCAATTTTTTGATACCTGTAAATAATAGGGACAGAGTGTGGGCTTAGCGAAAATCAGTGGATGATCTCCAAAAAGAACCCAAAATCAAGAAAAGGAGGGTTACTTACAAAAAGAAGTGAAATCTCATCAAAAAGTCACCTGTAAAAAATGCAGCCAAGTCCCGTAACTCATTTACCGTAAAAAGTACTGAGATCGTATAAAGCCAAGTTTAACTATCTTATTAACTCTAAAATTTTCATTCACAAAATCACTCCTAGTCTCTACATCTTTAGTTAATTATTATTTTGTGACTTGGCAATTACGCAGCACAGGGAAGTTATTACACCTTACTATGTTATGGGATGGGATGGGATAATTTAACTAAAGCAAATTATATACGCACAGGGAAGTTATTACACCTTAATATGTTATAGTATTATTTGATTAAGACTAACTATATACATCACATTCTCGTGCTAAGTAATTGCCAAGTCACAAAATAATAATTAACTAAAGATGTAGAGACTAGGAGTGATTTTGTGAATGAAAATTTTAGAGTTAATAAGATAGTTAAACTTGGCTTTATACGATCTCAGTACTTTTTACGGTAAATGAGTTACGGGACTTGGCTGCATTTTTTACAGGTGACTTTTTGATGAGATACGATTGTCGAAAAATAAGAGAGAGAGAAAAAAGGTGGGGGGGGGGGGTACTTTTATACCCTAATATCAATATTTTTGCATGAAAATTATACACGTTCTTTGAACACACACTTTATATAATATATAAAATTTTCAAAATTTTAGTTTAAGTATTTAAAAAACATATGTGAAATGTGAAATATGCTCAATATTTATTTCTGAGCATATAATATATTAAAACGAGAAGCAAAAGTCTTAATTTTTCAGTGCAAATTTGACTTTACTTCGCAAGCCTCAACTTTTTTGAGTAGTGGATAAAGCTGGGAACAGAATTAAGAAGAATCAAGACGGTTGGGGAAAGAACAGCTCGCCTATTAACCTTCACTGCTCACAACCCTACCCCTAGGAAATACTCTATCTAAATTCCTGTTCATTCCATTTTTATTCCCCCTTCCTGGAGGGAGAATCCATTCTTCTACCTGCTTTATTTGAGAGAGTGGTGAACAAAAGGAAAAGGGAAGGGATGCGCTTTCACTTTTTTGAAGGCTGGAAAGGTAAATGGGAGGGGGGAGTTCTTCCCTTCTATAGAATTTGGGAAAAGGTCATTTTCTGGGGAAGAAAACATATTTATTTTACAACCAAATACCAATAAATCTAACTGATCATAAACAAAATGTAATCGTAATAATATTAGTTGTGTATCACTCCAAAATATTTAGAGAAGCATTATTATAAAAACTTAGTTATGTATTGAAGTTTATAGAAAATTATAAGGAGCTTTGAGAATTACTTTAAAAAAAAATTCGTTTGTAGGATTTAAATCTATATTAATCTCTTGACATGTTCTCTGCCGGCGTATTGCTTTATTTAGATGTATTTATTTTGGGCTGGAATTTTTTCACAGTTGTTAACATTTTTTTTATCTAAAAAATGACATTAATGTCGCTATTTTCAATTATTCAATATGAATTTAAATGGTATGAAAAACTGTATAAGAGAGCTTTTTAAGTTCTGTTAATAATAAATATTAACGTAGACATATATTAATAATATTAATAATTCAGAACTAATTTTAAAGGTATGTGCATGCAATTTTTTACATCAAAAGTTCTTGTTCAGTCAGACGGCAGACAGACAAACCGAAATCATAAACACTTTTGAACTATATCAGTCCTGAGTAATGATACATACACAAAGGCAAATATAGGAAAATATGGCAATACTTTAAACAGAAATTATGGCATAAATGATAAGCATATATAGAATTAAGCATGCCGGATTTCCTTGTAAAACAAAGTTTGATTGTTAGAAATTCATACACAACATAATTGAAAATATATGGTACAAATGTAAAAGTTTGAAATAATATCTGGCAATTTGTTCTTTGTGCTTCAGTCAAAATCTCAATTTATTGATTTATTATTTTATTATAAACTAAATTAAAAAAAGATTAACACATTTATTAGTGGAATTGTATTCAATTTGTTAATAAATAAATTAAAATAACATTTCTTTCATATATACATTTAAAAAATCATGAATTGTTTAAAGGAACCAAAATGCAAAGTATCATATGTATAGTATTCTTAATATTAATCCGTAATAATATTACACGTGTGGTATTCTGAATATTAAATCTTTAAAAATAATCTGAACTTATTAAAAATTTCGACTTGTTTATATCAATAAGCGAAAAACTTTAAGAATAAATAGTGCAAGTAAATACATATTCATTTAAAATAAATTAGATTTACTTATATTTAAACAATACAAAACAAACATTATCGTATAATGCATAGGTGTCTTTCATTAAAAAAAAAAAAAAAAAAAAAAATACATCGCCAAGATCAGTAATGCAGTGGTGAATTCAAGGACTGACATTCCCTACAAATGATTTCATATTTTAGATTTATTAATGATCTAGATATGAAAAATTATCCCGAAACATTGTAATGTCCTCCCACCGAAGCTGCCCTTAGAAAAAAATATATAATCAATAATAATCTTACGATTTTACTCTGCTGTTTTATTTCATATAAGTAAAGTTACCGGCATTCTGCTAACTAAATTATCATATTTACAACGATTAAAAGTATATAACATTGCACAATTAAATGTTATGCATCAAAACACTCAAAATACACTTACATCAAAACGGAAAAATGGTTAATACTTACATTCAATAGATTATCCTAAGTATCTCGTCCTTTATATTAATTGATGAAACTACTTAATAAAACCTCTTAACACAATTAAAAGAAAAGAAAAGAATCGCAATGAAAATTGCGTTTGTATTTATTAATAAAGGTTGGAACGTTGGAACAATTGGTTTTTAAACACACACGAAAATCAAAGTAATGGAATTCCTTTGTGACAGCTACGCGTCAAAGTACGTTTTCAGTGAGACCGCGACTGTCACGTGACTTTCAACCACGGTAGCCCTCTGCGTTAGCCCGGCGAATACCAACAATTGATGAAATTTCGGTTTTGCGATTTTTGGTACTGTAATTTTTGAAACTTCTAAATATCGCACATTTTCACTTTTTACACCGTTATTATAGGGGGAAAAAATCTACTTTCAAATGCAATTTGTTTGAAAACTGTATCGTAATTTACTCATTTATTATAGCATTTAAATTAAATTTCAAGCAGGATTTAAAAAAAAAAAAAATCTCTACCGCTTGCAGACAATTACATGATATGAATTCGTTTGCACTTTAAACAATATAAAAAATTTAGCATTTGTTTTCAGCTAATATTCAATAACGAAATTAAAACTTCATTAAGCAATAAATAAAATAGTGTAAATAAAACACAAATTTAACAGACATGTAATTGAAATAAGCGCTTAAAACCGTTGAAATTATCAGAATTTAAAAAAACTACTGTAGATAACGAAATTTTTAGCAATTTCTTCAGCTATTAATTTCTGGCACGAGGCCAATACGAAATTACCGCTTTTAATAAATTTCAATATTTTATTTGAATACTAGCTAACCCGCCCGGCGTTGCCCGTGCCCGAAATATTAATAATCTGTTCTATACGAATATGACTGAAATCTGTAAGGCTATCGAAATCAAGTCGAATGAGGCAAACCTCGTCGTAATCGGGGGGCTCATAAAACCCAAGATCGGAAAGCGCATCCCTGCGGTCAAAAGTGCAACTAAAATATTTAAAGCTATAGATATAAAGTCGAATGAGCCAAACCCCGTCGTAATCGGGTCCATAGAACCAGATATACTCCTATAGTTCCACCGCTAGGGGGCGCAGTCTGTTCTGGAAGAGGCCTTTTCAGAACACTCGACCCAACCAAATTTCCTAGTAGAATTGAAATTTAACCACGGGTAAACATTGCCAAAATAGCGAAAGTGGGTTACAAAATCGATCGGTTTCTAAAGGGTTAATGTAGATATTTTTTAAAACCCAACCATACGTTTTGAAGAAAATGAACGCATCTATGATCTGGAGTCTACTGTTTGTCCGTACTCACATTTCCCGAGTCGATGTTGATTTTTAAACCTGGACCGAAAAATGAAAATCGTGTGCGTGAGTTTTTGAAATAATTTTTTTCGGATAATAATTTTTTTAGGTGTGTTTATTTTTTGTTTGGTTATTTTAGCGAGCCGATGCCAGATTTAATATATCGCAGAAAATCGGAATTTGCAAAACAGAGTCCTGCGCACGTTTTTTTTTGAAGGGTTAATATTCATATTTTTCATAAACAAATACAGATGTCAAAAAAGGAATAAATGTAGATATTGTCTGGTATTTTTAGTTTTTCGTACCTTTCTCTGAATCGCCAATGCAAATTTTTAAAAATTGCCAAAATCGCAAAATGGCATACAGAAAATATACTTTTTCGAAGGGTTAATTTTCATATTTTTAAAAACCAATAGTGGCTTTGAAAAAGCCAAACTCCAAACTCAGTTCTTTAATTTGGTGACTTTCGTTTTCCCGTATCTTTTGTATTCCGGTGGATGCAAGGTTCGGAAAACAGGAGAAAATAAAAAACATGAATTCGATGCTTTTTGATTAATTTTTTTGAAAGGGTTAAATGTTAAATTTTTTCAAACCAACCAGATCGTTCGAGACGTAAAAGTATGTTCTTTCAGAATATGTAGACGGTTTTTCCGTATTTCTAGCCATTCACCCATGGTGAATTTAGAAAAACTTAAAAATAAATGGAATGACCCATGCTTTGTTTCATCTTTTAACGGAGGAACGAATAAATGCCTTCTGGGCATGCGCAAGCTGTTTTCGGAAGACAGATTTTTTATTTGCGATCTTTGATGAGTTTTTAATTAATAACGACTGTAATTTTCAAAATATTAAAAATCTGAGGTTCAGGTGCACCAGGAGAGGGTTTGGACTACCTAAATCTAAATTTGCAATCTTCTAGGTGGGCTAAATTTTGCTAGTCATCGCCAACAGACACACACGCACACACAGAGCAAAACTTTCTTTTATTAGTATAGATATAATTGACATATTTCATATAAAAATGCTCTTTGGTGGTGTTAGGGGCAATCTAATATATATATATATATATATTAAATGTAAAAAATAGTCTTCAAAAAAATAAAAATAAATAAATAAATGGTTTTCACCTATATTTTTTATCCTAGGAATACTGAATTGGATGCTCGTGTAATAATATTAACCCACTTATAAAAAAATTATTTTCTATTCTCAACGGTACCTTTCATTTAAAAAATATGCATATTTACTATTTAAAAAATAGTTTTTGGAGGTCGTTTTCATACTTTACGGTTTTTCTGCAGTTTAAAATTATCATCCAAGAAATGGAAATACAGAAAAAAAAAAAGGAATAGACACTGATACACAGTACTTTTCTTTTTGCACCTGAAGTGTGGTTTTGCTAATATTTAATATTCACAAAAGCCTGAAAAATTACTTTTGCAGCATCAGTTTTGCATTGTGAGAAAAAAACTACTGTAACACACACGAACACACTTTGTATTAGTCAAACGAACATGTACTACGAATGTGTATGTTTGAATATATCATCTAAGATTTCATTAATTTAAAAGATTTTCAAGGCTGATTTGAATGTAAAAAAAACAACAAAAAACACGAAATAAGCTTAAGGCACGTTTACTTTTTATTAGGAACACACACACATATATTGGAAGCTATAGATTTTACTTAATCTCTTTGACAAGATAAGATACATATATTAAAGCAGAAAAAGTGGAATATTTTTTTACATATAACTAAATACATTCAAATTTTGCATAGAATTATTTCATTAAATTATTAAAATTTATTCTCTTGAGATAAAATCTATTACATTATGAAGATAAAATATCTTTCCAAAATACTTAATGGGAAATTTTATTTTAAATGTATAAAATGTTACATTATGGCGCTTTAAATTTATACATTTATATTTTAAGGACTACTCGAATAATTAATTACTCGATTTAATCATTATTTTATGAAATGTTTCTTAAAATAAGAGTTCAAAAGTTAAATGCTTTAAATTTCGCACTTGTGTTGTAGCGAAGTATTTTGCCTTCAATTGCTCTTCAAATTATGAAAGGGTATTTAAAATGAGCACTTAATTAGGCTGTGAGTGAAAAAGAGACATTTTAATCGATTGTAACCCTTTAAAACATAAATTGAATTAAACTTTTGTTACACATTAGTTTATAGCTCTAACAAATTTTAAACAATCGATATATTATGAAATGTTTCTTTGAGCTCTCAGATGTTAATTCTTTCAATTTCATAATCTTCTTATATTAAAACTAGGGGGCCTACCCCCTGCGAGCTACGCTCGCCAACCCCCGCTCAGACTTCGAGGTCTCTATAAACATGACAGCGTGCTTTGTTTTAAAAATATTGGTAAATCTGTAATTGGATTGCTATGCTTTTAACGTTTTAATGGGGACTTTTTTTATTATCGTGACCTCATACACAGCTGTTGCGACAACTGACGACTGTTTTCGGGATTGATAAGTAAAATCAATTACAACTTGAAAACCAGCTTGTATAAAATGGTTAGGTTTAAATTGTGGCTACCTCTCGGACTTTTATAACAACGATCTGTATTCTATTCTTCCTTTGCGTTTAAGGATGAGAAAATTTCCATCTGCTTGTGAATAACATTAAGAACCACGGTATTGAAAAGTACTATGTTATAGACATTTTCAGTAACAGGTTTTAATTTTCTCTCTATTTCAGTGCACCATCATGCATATTTTCATGTTATTTTAAATATGTAAATTATTTATTTTAATTAATATGTATATACGAATTTTCTAATAATTATTTATCATACAAAATTAATTAAATATTTTGTGCATGCATGCCTGCATTTATTCGGCATCAATTGATGGGATATTTAAACAAATTTGCTATCCGCGATAATTTTACACCATGTTATGTCACTTGAATATTGTCCTTAAGAAAATCTGGTACTTTTCCAGTATAGGATCCTTTGCTTTTAGGTTTGGCGTAATTCGAGCTTCAAAAAGGGATAGATTCGTTAATATACATAGATTTGTTGCCAAAAGTTATGAAAACAAACCCAATGAACTTTGGGTGATTTTCAATTATAGAGGTCTTGACGCTTTTTTAAAAAGCTTGGCGCAATTCGGGCATCAGAAAGTGAGATTTGGTGCCAAATGACATAAACAACCATGGAAACAAATTCGACGATTTTTTTGTTTATATGCGTATTTTAATTATACGTATATTATTATTGTTTTTTCTATACAAATTACCTCTGATTATATATAAAATAGGATAAATGACATTTTACGCTAAACAAATTGTATAAATATTGAAAAAATGCTTCTGTATACGAAATGACAAAGTGAATAGGTTGACAGAAAGTATGTTGCCAAATTTCCTTTTCCGCCAAGGCTATTTTCTCTGTTTCGTCAAGGCCCCATATACTGGAAAAGCACCGAACTTTTATGCTTGTTTATGCATGTATTTATATGTATATATACAATTTATTTATAATTGTCTTTCAATTTACCTCTTTTTGTACATAAAAATAGATAAATGGCTTCTTTACATTAAATAAATTGTATAAATATCGAAATAATTGCTTGTGTATATCAAAAAGCGAATAGATTGTTAGAAAACATGTTGCCGAAATTCAATTCATCGCCAAGGTCACTTTCTGTATCTCGTGAAGGCCTCTAAATTGGAAAAGAAACGAAAATCATTTTAATATATAACGTAATTTACACATTAAGTGTGTGTTTCGAGTATAGTAATATAATTATTTGTAGTGTTTTCTTCTCTTTGTGATTTATGTGTAAACATAATTGATTATTAAAAAAGTAATGCTACTGAAATATTCATTTGTTTTAAACTTTAATAGCATTTCTCTAATATATAGGGAGCATTTTTTTCCTTGCTGCCAATAAAAGAGAGAAAGGCGTAAATGTTATTTTACCATAATTGATGTCATATTCTCGTTAAAATTGGACAGAAAACCAAACAGGATATTTTATTCTCCTTCCGTTTAGTTGGGCAATTATTATTTTATATATTCGTTTCAAATATCCGAATATTTAACGATTTTATAAATTCGTTTAAATATTTTTTACAAAAAATAACAAAATGATATCAATAAATAATAATTACTATTAATTCCTTCCCCCCCACTTTCTTTTGCGTTTACATAAATGACGTCATTTGGACGAATTTATTCAAAATATTTTCAGTTTATAAATTAAATTAAATGCTGACAGACAATTGAATCCTGACGATAGAAATGTGAATTTTTTTTTTCAAATTTTCCTGAAAAACATAATTTAATCATAATATTGTCTTCATTATCGGTTGAAATAAAAGATAAATTCAATTTCAATTTGAAAATGACGAATAAAAAGAAATCAATAATCCCTATTGGGATCCTTTTTAATTTTTTTCCCTTTTTTGTCACAAAAAAAACGGAGTAATTAGTTGCCATCATTACAGAAATGACATTAAAATTAGGAAAAAATTAATATCTCGAAAACTAATTCCAATTTCAAAATTCTATTACCAGTTTTGACATCCGCGGATGTTTATGGACGATTGGTATTAATTTCACCATCAAGCGTTTAATATTTTATTAAAAATAGCCCTGAAACATAATCAGTCGTTTAATCAGTCGTTTCATAAAATCGTTTCATAAATTCGTTTCATAAAATCGTTTCACAAATTCGTTTCATTAGGATTTTATATATATAGGTACAGCGCCTAGAATACATAGTGTGGAAACCGGCAAATGGTGTAATGCTTTAAAAAGTGCTAAAAAGTTGTAGCCTATAAATGTGCAACGGTGCTCCTACGAAGCCTACGATAATGTTGCAACCAGAGACAAAAAAAATGCGTATCACGTTTTTTAGCCATGCTTTCATAATTTAAAAAAAAAACTTATAAAAATCACTAAGTCAGAGGAGAAAATGATATAATTTAAGTATTTTAAATACTTACCACCAGCCGAAACATTCTAATACAATGTCAAGAGCTAGCAGATGGCGCTGCGAACCCATCCTAATATTTTCAGCAACGTTGTACATTTATTGGATACAATTTTTTAGTACTATTTTGTAGCCGGTTTCCACACTATGTATTCTAGGCGCTGTAATATAGGGTAGATAGATATTTTGCATTAAATTAAACGAAATGTTGTGAAAATAGCATTTTAAGTAGATGCTCATTTATGCATCCTCTTTAATAAAAAGGTATGTGTTGCTGACGACTGGGATCATTGCCACAGATTAATCTCAGAAAATGAAACATTTGAAGTTACTGAAAAAATTAATTGCTCGAAAAGTATTTGTCAGAAAATTGTTAGACAAACTGCGTTAGAAAGGTAAAAAATTATATTTTTCTTGATATAAATTTCAAATCCACTGATTATGCCATTTTTCAAATATTGAATTTCAAAAATGACCAAATTTCCAAAGGAATACCATAGCGAAAACTTCACGCGTAAAAAAATAATAATAACAGCAATATGTCAGCACGAGTCACAAATTATAGTAACCGTATTATTCTGTTAAAATATAAAAGTGAATTATGATGTCACGAATGCATGATTTTTATTTAATTCTCGACAAATACTAGATTCGCCATTTCTATTTAGTTGTGATGAATAATATAGGTTTATTTCCGTTATTAAAAAATGTAACTATAAAACATATAAATCAATGGAAGACGGTAGGTAATAAATTGTAAACGTAATAATAAACCGTATTAAAAAAACATAACTTAGTGAAATAAGTATCCGTTTTTATGTTATTATAGGATATCTAGGTAAAAATACAGATTACTTTAAAATACAAGGTTAAATTCACCGATATATTTCGTTTGATTCAAGGTTCTTTTGGAGAAACCGACTAGCGCAGCGGGCGTTGTCTGCTAGTATAAGAGAATAAAGAGAGATTCTACTCTATCATACTGTACTAGAAATATAAAATAAATAGAACAGCTAGTTAATGTTATTCAACAATTACAAAGTTTCATTTCTAATCAATGTTCCCTGATATGCTTCTTCAACCAGCTGTTTAAAAGTCATTGTTTTTCAGCTTTATATACTTGTTTTCATAAAAGAATTTAACATTCAATTACTCTATAAATAATGAAAGAGCGTTACAAGGCAAATTTGATAATCTAATCAAATTTAATTATCTAAAATATAAGATTAATGAATCATTTTTTTTATATTTAACTAGGGTTCCGTACCTCCAAAGGAAAAAAAACAGAACTCTTATACGATCACTTTTTTGTCAGTCTGTCTATCAAGGCCGTTTTCAGGAACGGCTGCAGGTATCAAGTTGAAATTAATATCAAATAATAAGGTGAACAGCCCCATTGTTTTGTAAAAATTTCGAGTTCTAACTCAATGCAATAAAAAGTTACGACCTTAAAGTAACGTTTTAATTTTTTTCCATACAAACTTACTCTTGGAACCTATAGCATACTTCCGGTTGACCTAGAATTTTGAAATTCTAGGTCACGAAGAAGGTCGTATAGTGTTAAAGAAATATATTATAGACCTTAAAAGGGGCGGGGGCTCCAAGGCTTCCAAGAGAGCAATGCAGTTATAAACAATATTTTTTCTAACTTTAACCCCTTGAAAGGCGGTGGGATATAATATATCTCACTTAATTTTTATTACAAAATGCCACATTCACACCAGGATTTTGAAATAAAATTGTCATTTTTATAATGTCATTTTTATCATCCCACCTACTTCTCATTTGCTTAGTTGATTATAATGTACGTGAAGAAAAGCTTTTGCTTATTTTCAAATAAATTTGTTTGTAAATCCTGGTGTGAATCAATCATTTCAACATTTTAGCAACAGAAGTACTTTGCCCCTGAAAGGATTAACATACGTGGTGGTGTAATCCATTCTTTCTTCAGTCATCGCAAACAAATCTGGTTAAGTTTAAAGGATAGCTAAATAAATTACAGCTTTACAATACAGCAGTTACAAAAAACATCTAGGTATAAGTAAGCAGTTCTTATTTTGTATATTGGTAAAGACATAGGGTACTTTACTAAGGTTTACGGTAATATGACATAACGGTAGGGAATCCTCAGGATGTGAGTCCTACTCGCACTCTACCTTTTTTTTAAATTCACACTCTCTCTATATATATCTTGTTCTAATTTTCAATCGTTAATAAAATATTTTCTATTCATCCACTCAAGTTCAAATAAATTTTTTTAAACTTGTAGTAGATGATACTTTATGTTAATACAGTTTTTTAAAATATTAATTCATTAATTAAATTTAATTAATAAATTTTAGTTTTAAATGGGAGAAAAAAATTCCTCCCATTGTTTTCATAAATGAAATGAAAGATTTATCTCAAATTAGTGATGCCACAGAAATAAAATACCGCAACGATGATTATAAAATAATGAACAATAAAGATAACGTGGGACATTAATACTGCACGGGTTTATTTTATATATTTATGATTAAAAAGTAGGAATTGACTTAATTTTTTTTTATATTACTTGTTTTTTTTACAGCTTTGTGAATTTTACATCCTACCTACTTCTCATTTTATTTTTACTTAACCTCAAGTTTATTATTGGTTAACTTTTGCCATCCACACAAGTACACACAAAGAGAGAGAGAGAAAAAAAAACTTAGTTGCAGAGTATTGCGCAAAACCATGCTCAGTAAATTGCTCCATCTGGTTCTGGAACCTGTTGAAAAACCTTCCGCAGTATCATCGTTACGTCGTATTTTTACACATAATATAAGTCTTCCACGAATAACCATACATTAGAAGGTTAGTACATCAGTTAAGGACACTACAGTAAATTTTTCTAAAAATTTTAAAGACTCTTGGTGTAAATACGTTTGTTATAATTTTTTTGAACTGTTTATTTCTAATAACTTTGACATCACATTATGATCAAAGTATTCAAAGTTTTGTAAAAAAAATAGTAATTCTTTTATGTACTAGTAAAGAACACATTAAATTTTTTAAATAACTTGTGGTAGTAGGTCTACCTCAGTCAGCCGCTCATATCCATGACAGCTCATGTATCCTACTTAGTAAAATACAGGGTGATTTTTTTTAAAGTTGTGAAAGTAAAACCTTGTAACAAAGATACGTTTTGGATAAGTGGTGTGAACCACTTATCCAAATGACCTAAAATTTCACCAGTATACTCCCAATTTTTTTGGCATGGTTTAAAAAAAACTTTAAATCGCAGCGACAGATGGCGCTGTACATGCAGTATAGTCGGGAGACGAACTTGCACCCGGCACAGGCACATTGGCGATAAGAACATGAAGTACGCACACCTCGTGTTCATTATTTTACGGAAATCCTCGCAATGACTGCGCCATTGACGGACCGTGCATTGTTAGTGAAACTGTATCATCAGAATAATGACAGCGCAGCGACTGCTCTTAGGAGATTTAGGACACTTAAGAATTTAAGAAAATAGCGACAGAGGGCCTACGGAAGATGGTTTTTCAAAATACTGTCCATTGTTTTTCTCCCACAGACGGTATTCTTTGTTTCTGCTACCTTACAGCGCCATCTGTCGGTGCGATTTTAATTTGCTTTTAGACCATGCCTAAAAAATGCCCATTGCTTTGGGAGCATACTGGTGAAATATCAGGTCATTTGGATCAGTGGTTCTTTTATTATAGTGTTTTACTTTCACAACTTTAAAAAAAATCACCCTGTATATATATATATACCTGAAGGCTGAAAAAATTATTTAAAAAAATTGCTGCATGACGTTTAAATATTTATAGTTCTAATTTAGAGCTAAGTTATTTGTAGTAACTTTCGTATAATATGTGATATGAATAGATGAAATTATGTATCATCTCGTAGTACAGTGAACTCCTTTTAGTGCGGACTTCCGAGTTAAGTCATTTTTCGTCCGCACCAACCAAAGTCTGCATTAGATGTTGCAACTATTTGAGTGGTATACAAATAATTCCTTGCGTTGAATTAATTGAATTCAGTGTTTTAAAGAAATTAAATTGATTAAAACTTTATGCTAAAAGAAATCACTTAAAAAAAATTAGTAGTTTTAGTAAAAATTAATTAATGACAATATTGTAAATATAAAATAACTAATTATTCAAGGCAAATAAAATATATAAATAAATTGTCGTAATTTAAATTATTAAGTCACTTTTCTTTAAGGTAGATCTACAAGTGACCTTTCTACTGTATCGTTTTCTAATTTTGCGACACACTTCATAATTTGGTCTGGGATATCAGATTCTGATGGGTAATAGCGGCGAATAGCCGACAGCATTATTTGAGTCTAATCCTTGAGTATCATTGTTTGAGTAGAGTTTGAGAATCCTACAACATTATCGGTTGTAGAATATTATCTTCCTCTTCACCAGTGTTACTAACAGTTTCTTGATATCTCAAAAAACGTTGTAGCACCAAGTAAAAGTTTTGAAAAAGTTATGTACAAAACGGGTGTCTTTAGATTATGCCCGGTTAGTTGTGAAACATTTCAGCGCATTATGCGATAGATAGTAAGCATTAAATAATGTCCTTAACATTAATCCTAATCCTAATCATATTATAAATGCGATTATGTGTGTGAATGTTTGGCTGAAGTAAACGTGAAAACGGATGATTTAATGGCTCCGTATCTTTCCATATAGATGAATGTATGAACATAGGGTAGTTATTTTTTATTTTCAAATATTTTACTTAATAATTCAAAATTTCGTTATTTTCCTACAGAATCAATGAATATTTTTCATGTTAAATTTAATTAACCGTTTTACGTTACTAAGCATTATCGTTGCCAATAAATACAAAGCCTATAATAAAATTTTCCCCAACAATTAATTTTCAATTTAACGATTTCCGCGTGAAAAAATGAAAATTAAAAAGAATTGAAAAGAAGATGAATTGCCGTAATATTTGAAAAAAAAATATGGAGTGTTTGTTATTATACATGAAGTATGAATGTTGGTTACGTTGAGAAGAGGTATTCTAGCAAAAATTGCGTTGAAATTAGAAGAAAAAATGAACAATAATTATATTATTAAGAAAAGATTTCTGGACCATGGAACTATGAAAAGGATTCTCCTTGGCTTGGACAAATATGACGTCAATTGGAAATAAAACATGAATTTTCAAATATTCGTAATAATACAAGGAGCATGAAAATCAGTATATAATGAAAGTAGATGGATAATGTCGTCATATTTAAAATGAAAAACTGTAATATTTTTTTATCGCTACTAATTAATAAGTTTGAATGTCAGTTAGATACAGCTGTGTGAGTTTTCTGCCAAAATCCACGTTATGATTGCCAGGAATGGAAAATTAACAAGAATTATATTATCAAAAAGAGATTTCTCTGGGAACAAAGTGACGTCATATTTGAAATAAAGTGGAAATTTTCAAATATGTTTTTAAAGGAGCGTCAATCAATTTTATACATTAATAATACAAGCATCAGTTAGTACAGAAAGTAGATGAGTTTCACGCCATATTTAAAACGAAAAGTTGAAATATTTGTTTAACTATACTGATTATTAACCCATTCGGGACCATGGTATCATATATGCAACCTCAAAAAGAGCATACAGAATTTGTTTTAGGCTCCAGTAAAAAATAAAAGTAATAGCTGCTTTCTCATATTAGAGCATTTTTGTGACAGTTTAAGTAAAGGTAGCTTTTTAAAAAAAAGTGGTGCCAAACGAATAAAATTTGTGTAAAAGCCGCCGGTCCCGAAGGGGTTAAGTATGAAAATATCAGTTACACACAGATGAGAGTTTTCTGTATAGAAGAAAAATAAACTGTCTGAAGAAAAATAAACACAAATCTATGTATTAAAATCTGATCGTCTGTTTGTATTTCGCAACTACTCCTCTTAGATTATCGAACACAACGCGATTTAGTTAACACCGGTTATCATTGATCTGGGGATGTCATATTAACTCTCAGAATTTAAAATTTTGAATTGGGTTCTGATATATTTTTATTATATATATATATATTGTAAATGTTCACGAAATTTCTTTTAAAACGGCAACTAAATTACTCCATTTTTGTGGATAAAAAGGAGAAATAAAACGGATAAATATATTTTTCACGCCATTTTCTCATTAAATCAGAAAAATAATTTATTTTCATTTTGAATAGATGGTGAAAACAAAATCTTGATTTCAGTAAAATTTTCGAAAAATAAAACATATTTCCACATATTCACACTTTATGAATCAAGTTATTCTGCAGAACAAAAATCGTCTGTCAATATATCAACATATTGTCATTTAGAAATCGAGATTTGCTTCAGCTATCGATTAAACCAAGAAGGCAAATTTAAGTTCCTTGGATTTAGGTGTACAAGTTATTGCTCCTTATTCACAAGAATTTAAAGAAAAAGCATATACTATTTCCAATTAATTATTTTTGAAGGATAGTTGTTAAAACGTTTCACAAAGTCTTTAAATGTAAAATGGTTTAACAGGTAAAAATGATATTTGATTATACCCAATTCGTCGATTTCCACGATTTTATTTCGTCCTCCTTTTTCCACTGGTTTCAGTTTCATTTTCGAGATTATTTGGCACAAAATTTAACTTTTTTAAAACTGGGTTATATCAAGGCCCCTATAACAAAGAAACACTGTATTGTCTCCTATGAAATGTGATAAAGAGTTAGTTAATTATTTACGTTTTTAAATATCGGGAGTGAAATATTTTGTTTAATTAATGCATTTATTCTTCTTTCAATGTTACGTGAACGAAGTCACGGGTAGCAGCTAGTATCAAATAGAAAATGGTGAAGAAAAGGAAATTTTCCTCACTAAACGGGGATACGTTGGTGACGCATTAATGAGAGTCTACTGTATATAGAATTAGGTAAAGTGAAATTTTAGATTGAATCACTTAAATAAGTATTTTTATAACATGCTCTCTTGAACTAAAATCAAACAAATTATTAAATTAAATTACGTTTCAAAATATTTAATAGAAATTCAAATAAGATACGTGCCGTTTAAGACACTTAAAATGCTACATTATGGTGCTTTAACATTTTCCATTTATATTTTAAGGAGTAGCTACTCGAGTTAATTATTATTCCATAAAGTGTTTCTTGAATTAAGAGTTCAAAAGCTAAATGCTTTTAATTTCGCCTTTAGGTTTTGAAAGCATTCAATTACTGTTTAAGTTATTTTGTATTTAATTACTCTTCAAATTATGAAAGAGCATTTCAAGTAAGCACTTAATTAAGCAAGTAAGCACTCAAGTAAGCTGTGAGTGGAAAAGAGGTATTTCAGTCGATCACAACTCTTTAAAACATAAACTGAATTAAACTATTATTATACATTACTTTATAGCTCTAACATGTTTCGATTAATCGATATATTATGAAATGGTTCCTGGTGCGCTCAAAATTTACATGCGTTTAACTTTACAGTTTTGTTATATTGAAATATCTTACATTTAATTAAACGGAATTGTGTAAAAAGAGCGGTTTAAGTAGATGCATGCTCGTTTATGCGATTAAGTGATATTTCATCCTCATTATATTGTCCTAAAAATAAATAATAAATATTACTGGTATTTAATGTTATTGATCAGGTAGAGAATTTCCTTATTAATCGATATGTTTCTAATCAACAGCTCAGTAATTCTTAACTTCATTTACTTGTTATCGCGGTAATATTTCACACTCAACTATTCTATGTAAATTATGAAGGACCAACGGCCAATGTGATGTAAAGAAACGGTTTCCACCCAAACACTGAAGTGAAGCAGTTTGGAGTGTGTTAACTAATTAGGAGTGCGACCGTCTGGGAAAATATGTACTCCGTGTAGGTGCCATTGACGTGCACGTAAATTCAGTGGTGTAGAAAGTTCTCTCGCTGGAAGGTTGGTAGGTGGGAGAGAGATGACTCCATTTCCCCGTAATGATCATTGTTCGGAGCTGGCATGTAGCCAAAACCGGCAACCCTTTGCTTTCGTCATTACTGCTGTAAAAGTTCAGAGTGTGTTTTGTCTCCGATGTGAGTATACGTATTAATAATAATGAATATGAGGAGTTGTTTATTTGAGTTGTGAAATTAAATTTATATTATACAGTCCATTCGAGTGAGAGTGATAATTGAGTTGAGTTTTACTTATTATCGTCTTCTATTATGTGGCATTTTGGTCTGTCGAGCCGGAGATGAGCGACCTATGCACTTATTTAAAACTCTTGTGATGATTTTTTAAAAGAACTTTTGTTTGTGTTCAACGGTTTGAGTGTTCGGAACTTATTTATGGAGAGATAATAATAAATGCGTCGGATTTTATAGCATAAGAGGAGTTTTATATAGTCAACGTTGTCAACGCTGCAATTCCAGAATCGAGTGAGTGAAAACATTTATTTACCTATTATCTATATATTTAAAACGCTAAGCGATTTCTTTCGACAATCCGTGAGAACAAACTACTGCATCAAATTACACCATTATTTGTTTTAATGAAAGATATTTGGACACAGATTTGTTATCGTGCATTCGTTTGTTCGAAAATTTAATTAATTAGCCGTAATTTTCAATTAAACTTTTACTTTTGCTTATGACGTCATAAAGTCGGCAACTCCCATTTTTGCGAGGTATAGAGTTTATTCTCTGAACTCTGTGGTTTGACAATCTTTTGACATTAGCTAATATCAACTAGGTAATATTTTAACACTGTAATATAAATCTTTAAAAAACTTACTTAAAATTAGCTAGAATATAATCATAATAAAATATCTAAACATAAACATATCAATATGAATAACAAATCTCACGTAAAATGTTGCAATTTAAATGATTCCAATTGAAACAAGATTTGGAGAGTTATCCCTGACGCCCAGCTAACATAAAAGTACCTATTTTATTTTATTTATTTACACACATATTCAATTTTATTATAAAACACCAGGTTGCCATATAAATCAAAAATCGTCATTTAGGCGCCAAAAATTAACCCCGGTGCGTCTGCGATATCTGTACCGATTTAATCAAAATTGTCTTGGTTATATTGCAAAATTAATTAAATCCATGATTATTGTTTCTTTCTCAGATTAAAAATAAGAAAATTGGTACTACTCTATTATCCCGTCGACCACTTTTCATAACAAAAAACTATCGCCAAACTGTAACGCCAAATAAACGGGAGAACGTTGCCATTGGAATATCAAAATAAATAAATAAATAAAATATAAGAATTTAAGGACACGATTGTTATTTTAATTTATGAAATACCTAATAAATCAGTAAAACATAATGAAAAATAGACGCAAATGTCGAATAAAAAACCACTTGATGACGTAACAAACACGTATAATGCTTCTGACATCAAGTAAATCGGACTGCATTTTTGGCGTTTAATTTTACAGTTTGGCGAGAGTTTATTGTTATGAAAAGTGGTCGACCGGATAATAGAGAAGTACCAGAAAATTTAATGCTTAACGAAATTTAATTATTTGATGGATCGTAAATTTTGGTACTTTTCCGTTATACCGACACCATGCCATACAAGTAAATGTATGCTTGGCGACAATGATGTCCGTATAACGGAAAAGTACCCAAATTTTTCTTAGTTCGGGCTATACCAAAAACAAACATTTTACTGGTAACAAAAAAATCTCCAAAAATTGACTGCTTCATCTGCAGTTATGACAACAAAGTTAGATAAAATAACCTAAATTTTACAACGTTTATGCGAAACACCAGAGAGAACACACGCTATTTTTATATAAGTAGGGTATATTTAAGAGAATAAGAGAACTAACAACCTTTAATAATATAATGCATGAAAAAGTAAACAAATAAGTGATTCAGCAAATCTTAAAAATATGTATTTCTTAATATAACTATAAAATTCAGAAAAATATTCTGGTACCATCAAAAATATTCATTATCACGTCGTCCCATTAAGAAAAAAAACTATATGCAAATTAGGTACTTTTCGGTTAGCCGGCGCCAGTAAAAAAAAAAAAAAAAAAAAAAAAAAAATATATATATATATATATATATATATATATATTATATATTATATATATACATATATATATATATATATATATATTATATATGTGTATATATGTATGTATATATATATATATATATGTATATATATATATATATGTACATATATGTGTATATATATACTAGATATATATACTTCACTGGCGCCCGGCTAACCGAAAAATACCCCAAATAATTCGCCAAACCGTAGCGCCCAATAAACAAACGGAAGAATGTTGTCATTAAATCTCAAAAATAAAAAAAATAATTAGGAAAAGCCTTATTTACTAACGTATCATTTATCAGTAACTTTAAACAATAAAATTTACAACATATTAATGAAAACAGAATAAAAAATAATCTTGGGTATGTATTTATTTACGTTATTTCTCTTTATTATGAAAAAGGAATAATCATCCTGATTATGTAAAGGAACTGAAGAAACCATACAAATTACACTTGAAAACATTAAAAATCTCCCTTATCTGCAGATTGATTTATTATTGTAAAAAAAATTCTTCATCTTTACATAAAAATTGATTAGCTTAAAACAATGGATGCGTTTCAGAAGATATGGATTTGAAACGAACAATGATTAAAGAAGACTTTTTAAGAATTTTGATCAAAACATTTTAAAACTCTTTTATTTTAACGTGGAATTTTGACGGTGCGTTTGGGGAGATACAATGCACATGCGCATAGGAGCTCATTAGGTTGCATTGTCACAGGGGGGGGGATGTGTGCTTTATTTACTATGCTCTTTTATTGACTGAATATGAGATGAACGTAGGTATATACTATTTGTATGATACTTCATAGGTCCAGGAAATTTTCTTTCTTGCCGTGGGGAATATGGCGGTAATGTCAAACTGATGTGCATTTTGTTTACGAATTGTTTGTTTGGAGTTTGCATTGGAAATAGTACTGTAATTCACTGGGGGGAAAAAAAACTTTTAAAATAAAATATTTGAAAGACTGTTTCATAAGCACCCCTTCTTATGTAATAAAGAAGCTTATTTTACTAATATTGTTATTGTAATTTTTTTCCGTCAAGTTTTGACGGGTTCCATCTAGTTTTTTTTTAATTTAACAATGTTTAAGGGTGCATTAAAGCAGGATTTACGGCTTATAGCCACTGAAATAAATGAGACAGTCACTGAGAAAATGACTGTTATGGATATTAATAATCTAATTTTGAATAGTGATTTATACAAAACTGACCCGGATCAGGTTTTGAATATTGGTAATACCATTATTGAGGAACGCAAAAATGAAGAGAAACGCCAGTTAGATTTAGAAAAAATCAGGTTCGAAAAGGCTAAAGCTGAGTTGTTGCTGGCAAAATTAAAAAACGAAAGTAAACAAGATGTATTATATGAGAAAGATCCTGAGTTATGTAGTTTAGATACATTGTTAAAAAGTGTAAAAACACTGACTTTGAAGTTACCAATTAAGCCTGAGGGATGGGGCTTGTTTTTTTCTTCCCTGGAAAGAGCTTTCATAACAAAAAGTGTTCCTGACAAATATAAAGCAGAAATTCTTCTAAATTTGTTAGGCGATAAAGCTTCTAATGTAATTACATATTTAAAATAACAGGAAATTGGGGATTATGAAAAAGTTAAGTTATTAATTTTACGGGAATTTGAACCAACGCCACAGGTATGTTTTGGGCAGTTTAGGAAAGCAACTCGTCAACAAAACGAAACTTGGGTCCAGTTTGCGTCGCGCTTAAAAGCGAGTTAGGATTATTATCTTAAATTAAGGAAGGTTCCAGATTTTGACACCTTAAACAAACTGATAGTCGCGGATAAATTATTCCAAACTTTAGATAAAGAGACCGCATCCCATATAAGCATAAGGCAAACAGATGGATGGTTTGACCCCTTAAAATTATCCCAGGAAATAGACATATATTCAGCTTCACGCGGAAAACCGTCTGAGAATTTTAGTGCATTTCGTAAAAACCCAAATTCAAAAAATGTATCGAAAGTGTTTTTTTCTGATGTGAGAAATTCGAAATGTTTATTATGTTCGGAGAACCACCCGCTTTATAAATGTGGTAATTATTATAAATTATCAGTTCACGAGAGAATAAGTGTAGTCAAAAATAATAATTGTTGATTTCGTTGTCTTTCCCCTTATAAAGCCGCGGTATGTAAAAGTAAATACAAATGCAATTATTGCTCAAAATTACATCATAGAAGTCTTCGTTATTTACAAGAGAAAAATGTGAATCGAGTGTCGAATAAAAAAAAACGAAGTTGGGCAGGAATCAGTACACCCAGAAAAAGGAATTGATTAAAACAACAAAACATGTTTTGTTGAGTACATTTTGGTTCTTTCAAGCAAAATTTTTAGTTGCAGTAAAAAGTTGGTTTTGTTGCATTGACAAGAAAATATTGTTAACATTCTTACAAAATTTTAACAAAATTTCATCAATTTTACTTGAATTAACAAAATCTGTTTTTTTAATTTTACCATAATTTTGTAATTTAAATTTGTAATTTATACAAAATTTAAATAGTTGTGTAGTAGCCATAACTCTCCCACGTAACTTGGTTTATTTGACTTATATAGCTATATAATTAAAGGATTAACATAATTTTTGGATAATTAACTTTTTTGGATAACTTTTTTAATTGGCACGGACCAAGGTAGTTTTAAAAATCACCCTATCCCATTTATTACTTTCTTCTATTTTTACAAGAAGAAAGTATTGGAGTCATGAAAATTTTCAACTTCTGGTTTCCGACGGATTTTAGAAGGTTCTGAACACGATTTGACTGTTTTTAGAAAATGACTGTCTATGACTCTGTCTGTCTGTATGTGACAAAAAATTTTGTGGGCGCTGTATTTCAAGAACTAATGCACGGAATTTAATGAAACTTTATATTCAGTTACTTCCTGATATAAATTAGTGCTGATTAGTTTTTGGCGTAAATAGCGCAACAAGTGGCGCTGCTACGTTGCAATTTTCGTGATTTCTGCAATAGATTAGCGATTTCTCAAGAACTAATGCACTGATTTACATCAAACTACAGATTGAGTTAGACCTTGACATAAATAGAAGCGGGTTACGTTTTGGTGTAAATAACCCAACAGGTGGCGCTACTATGCTACTTTTTTCATGATTTTCACTATAAATAAATCTCAAGAACTAATGCACGGATTAATTTTTAATTCATTTTCAGCAGTGATTTACGCCTGTAATTCTTAAATAATAAACAGTGAATTTTTATCCTGTTTTTTTTTTTCAAGCGTAAACCGACAGAGTGGTTGGTTGGTTATATAGGGTTTTATGGCGCAAGGTCCCATTGGGGACAAGCTGCGCCAAGAAAAACCGACAGAGTGAAAAATGTCCCAAGCCGGGAATCGTACCCGGGTCCTTAAAATAGCGCTCTGAGGCCCCAGCATACGACAACACAGTTAATTTTTAATTAATTTTCTGCAGTGAATTACGCCTGTAATCCTTGAATTGACCTGCTTTTTATAGGCGTAATTCACTGCTGAAAATGAATTAAAAATTAACTATACGCAGGGGCGTAGCTACCGTGGAGCAGTTGGAGCAAGCTGCTCCAGGCGCACGAATCCTAAGGGCGTAAAATTAGGAAGGATAAAATAAATATTTGTTAAAGTATTTTCATATTTTCTTCCTTTATTATTCAGATATTATGGATGGATCAGAAATATTAAACTCAGCATATTTCTATGATATTTTACCTTTTTTCAACCTCAGCTACTTCGACTTGAAATCTGTGTTTATACTCAATTAAAATACATTACTTCTATTCGAACTTTTAATTTTATTTCATATCTTACCACAGCTTCAAGTAACTTCTCCAAAACTGTTTCAGTTTGCATGATGTTTTTTATACTTTGCTGTTGAGAACAATTGAAGTTTTTCAAATCTCAAAGTAATCAAAACATATTTACAGTGTTCTCTGCGGTCACTTTATTGGCTATCACTATTTCCAAACAATAAGTTTCCTGGCATATTTTTATTGCAAATGTAGAAATATACGATGATGATTACTGTTTGGAAATATGCAAAAAAGTGACCACTGAGAAATCTGTATTTAAGATGCAATATGTAACAACATTTCCGTAGAATTTTAGTTATTTTACCGATTGAAAAAAATAAAGTTTGGCAAATTGGACAAATTTATTGATTATTTTACAAACAAAAAAGTGAGAAGATGAAAATTTTGAAGTTTTTTTTTTCCTTTTGCGGAAATTAAACATCCATATACTTTGTCAATACAGATTACAAAATAAGTACTCATGGATGAAGTTAGGCATATGCCACAAGGGCCCACGGTGACAAAAATTTGAAATGGAAAATTAAATTGTGTTTTGAGATTTTGAAAATATGGCGAATTTCAAGTGCGGAATTGATAAGTATTTCCTTTAAAATCAGAGAAAAGTTATCAATATAAAACCATTTTTCCTTAGAAATTACTCAATTAATTATCGTCACATGGTCATAATGAAATGCTCGTCTTCTGAAATGTTGGAAACTTTGTTTAGAGCTTATTGCAGAATTTGACCCTTTTTATCGAGATAGAAACCATGATTGCCTTAGCTATCATATATATTATTTCTGATGTTAACATCTCTTTTCTATGCATATGCAAAACGCACAACGAAGAATGAGATATCATACGAAATATTTTCGAATAGGCTTTTGACATAATACACTAACATTTGATTAAAACACATTGTTTGATTAAAAACAGCAGTTAATTACGAAATTAATGAAAAAACGTATTAGTAAAACAATATCAAACACTGCAGAACGAAAGCTTTGCACAGGTCTATTGGTCTTCTGCTATTTGTCAGGATCTAAGAAGTTATAGAAAATTTATCATTGATTCTATTTTTCAGAACGTTATTTATTAAAATGTTTTTTCATATTTTCAGATCCCCTCCCCACTTCCAATTTCACACATTAGTAATCAATAAACTTTTTATTATGAAATGTTAAAAATCTTGACAAACAGTATATAAGGGTGCCAGCTCTTACTGTTGTCCAATGGTTAATTTCTTAAACCATTAACCATTGCACTAGATTAATTTTGACACAATTATTCAAATTGGTAAAGAAATCATATGCGATGTAATCTTCCCTACTGAGCGAAAAAGTCCAGGCCAGAATGAAAAATGAGCGAAAAGTCTCGGGTTTGAATCCTGGCCCAGTGGCCCGGACTTTTTCGCTCAGTTACGAAGATTACATCTCATACATTTACCATTAGCTTTAGAAGTATAGTTCCAATAGCAAAAACGTTTCAAAGTTATTCTTAATCGTATTAAAAGCTATTTATATCAAAATTGTTATTTTTAAAAATTACGAAATTTAATTTAATTTTTTTATAAAATGTCCATGTTTCTGAGCACTATATATTTAATGAAACATTCTCCGTGTCCTAACAAGTAAAACAATGAAAGTTTCATTTTTGTACGACCAAAACTAATCGAATCATGAAAACTTGAATTTTATGAATTTTCAGTATATTTTTGCTCTAAAAACGGAAAATCGCGTTTTATCCAAATATTACAAGTCAAAATTAAAAAATAAAAATTCCTCGTGCTTCTTTATTAGCATTCTATATTGCTTCGAAGACCTTGAAAGGAATTAAAGGAGATTGAGGCGGCAGATTACACTAGGCCCATTCAAAATCGGAAATCCCATACTGGTAGTAAATATTAGTAGATACCCCTACTTAAAGAATTATAGTTCATTTTAATATTTTATTTCTATTTATTACATTGAATATCTTATTGTCAAAACACTTTGACTTTTAAATCTAAATAAAATATAATAAATGGTTTTTAAACGTCAGAAAAGTTTTATCAGAACTTTTCCACTGACAAGGGGGCGTACCAATTTTACTTGCTCCAGATCGCTGAATGTGTAGCTACGCCACTGACTATACGTTGCCGTATGCTGGGCTTTGTATTTTCATCTCATGTTTGCCGCAGAAATTTGCAAGCTCCTGCAGGGCCTGTTTACCGAATAAGCCCGAGAAGCCCGTTCTTACCCAAAGAAATACAAAGGTGCCCCCAAATTTACTTTTCAGAATAACTTTTTACAAAAAAAACAAAAAACAATCAGAGTAAAAAATACTTTTTTTCCTTAAGAAATTTTTATCTAAGAAGCTCGCTCTTTCTAAATTGTTGTTTACTCGAAATTTTGATGGTAAAATTTCAAATTGTTGCAGCATACCAAAAATGGATTTAGTAAATAACAAAGCAATTGTTAGAGGGGGGGGGGCCCAGAGTAACGTCGGGCTTCCTCTACTTTTATGTCTTAAGCGGGCCTGTGCTCAGGATGACATTTCCATCTTGTGCTGGGGTTGCAGCCGATCCGACATATATAAGGGTGAGAAATTTCGAGTTTGGATATCGTTCCTTCTGGCTAAGTGGTTAGAGTCTCAGATCGTTATTCTGAGCACCCGGTTTCGATTCCCTGCTTGGGACATTGTTTAATCTGTAGGTTTACGCTTGAAAAAAAGCAGAAAAAAATTCACTTGTTATTGTTCAAGGATTACAGGCGTAATCCACTGCTGAAAATGAATTAAAAATTACCTAAAAAATAGTTAAGTTTAGATTGGTTCTAATACAAAAAATAATTTTAAAGTAAATATTATAATTGTTTATGTAACAAAAAACTTTTGTTGTTAAAACAAAGAAAATTCTTAAAATTACACAAAACAATTGCTCTTTAAAAAAAGTTTTTGTTGCCGAAACTGAAAAGAATTCTTAAGTTAACAGATAATTATATTTATTTTGAGAAAACTTTCAACAAAAGAATTTTGTTAATTTAAGTAAAATTGAAACATTTTTACTTGAATTAACAGAACTTTTTTTTTTGCGACGATACAAAATGTTTTGTTGGAATTGTAAAAAAAAATCAACAATATTTTTCTTGTTGATTCAAACAAATTTTCCATTGACCCATATTTAAACGGAAAGTTTTGTTGGGCCAACCAAATTTTTGTTGATTCAACAAAACTTTTCTCTGGGTGTAGTGGATAATTACGCGAGTCCGAATAGCACTAAACCATAACAAGAGCAAATTCTCTCGCCCCACTCAGCAGAAGTGAATCACCCAATAAGTTGTTTAGAACGACGAGTAATGAAAGCGAGAAAACTATTTTGTTGAGTACCTGCAATTGTTTTATCAGAGATGAGAGTAATAATATTCACAAATTACGCTGTTTATTAGATTGTGGATCAATGTGTAATTTGATAACACTTTCACGAGCTGAAAGGATCGGATTAAAGAAAGAAAAAATAAACAGGGTTTTGTCAGGCTTGAATGATGTAGCAATAAATGTGAGATTAAAGGTTAATGTGACATTAACCAATACAGATATGAGTTTCCAAACAAATTTAGATCTTTAGTAGTATAACGAATAACTGATTCATTTGCACCTTCCGAACGACTGCATGTAAATAGACAGGAATTGAATAAATTAAAACTTGCGGATGAGAATTTTGATTAATCAGAACCTATTGACGCACTTTTGGGAGTTGGAATATTTTATGAGAGCTTAATTCCCGAACAATTATATCTCTTAGGTACAAAATTAATTTTGCAGAATTCAATTTTTGGATACATTGTTAGTGGAAGTGTACCAACTTCGAGTGTAAATAATATGCATTGCGGACTTATAAAAGATAGCGTTAATTTAGATGAATTATTGAGAGGGTTTTGGGAAATCGAAAATGTAGAGTCAGAACCGCTAAAAAATAAAGAAACTGAAATTTGTGAGGAGCATTTTTTGGAAAGTCATACAAGAGATGAAACAGAGAAATATGTAGTGAAAATGTCCCTAAAAGAAAATCCAGCTTGTTTAGGCCGATCTAAAGACATTGCTGTCAAAAGGCTTAACTCACTGTGGAATAGATTAAAATTAGATCTTTCTTATTTAGAGTTATATAAACAATTTTTATCCCAATATAAAGAAATGGGTCATATGATTGAAGTTACAGATAGTGAAGAGTAGGGTATTGTTTTATACCCCATTTAGGCGTATATCGTCCAGAGAGTAAAAGTACGCCACTTCGTGTAGTGTTCGATGCCTCTTGCCCAGCGAATAACGGAATTTCATTAAATTCTCTTCAGTATAATGGAGGGATGCCTCAAGACGACCTCTTTTCAATCATGGTTCGATTTAGAGGACATATTTTTGCATTTACTGCCGATGTTAAAAAATGTATAGAATGATCTGGATTCATCCAGAATAACATAAATTACAGATGGAAAGAACGACCATCTGAGCCTATTAAGACTTATGAATTAACCACCGTTACATATGGTACCATCAGTGCTCCATTTTTGGCTACACGCTCGTTAAAACAGTTAGCCGTAGACGAGGGAAAAGAATTTCCATTAGCTGCAAAAGTCGTGTTGAAAGATATGTACGTTGATGACGTACTGGGTGGTGCAAAAACACTAAATAAAGTTAAAAAACTTCAGAAACAATTGATAGGAATTTTAAAAAAAGCAGGGATGTCGTTATATAACTGGTGTAGTGATGAAAAATCTCTTGTGCAAAGCAGCGAGGAGAGTTATACACTTTCTAATTTTGAGGAAATAAAAACATTAGGTGTTTACTGGAATCAAAATGCTGATTGTTTTTCATTCCACATACAAACTGATTTAAAAAATTGCCATAGAAAAAGAGATGTTCTGTCTAAAATTGCAAAGATCTTTGAGCCTTTGGGTCTATTAGGACCGGCTATAACTAAAGCAAAAGTAATGTTACAAAAGCTTTGGTTACTAAAGATCGATTGGCATGACTTACTGCCATCAAAAGAAGAAAAAGAGTGGAAAAAGTTCATTGAATTGTTGCAATATCTAAATAGGTTAATAATTGACTGTTGCATTCTATTAAGTGATCCTGAAGTGATAGAACTTCATGCATTTCCTGACGCCTCAGAAGTCGCCTATGGCGCTGCCGTTTATTGTAAATCTGTGACAACTGAGGGAAGAGTCCTAGTGAAATTGGTTTCGAGTAAATCTCGTGTGTCGCCGATAAAGCGAACAACCATTCTAAGACTCGAACTTTGCGCAGCTATACTTTTAGTTAAATTAGTGCTAAAAATTAAATCTGCACTACAATTTGAAATATTACATTCTACTTATTTCTGGTGTGATTCGATGATTCTATTATCGTGGATAAAAAAAGAACAATATTATCTCAAAACTTTTGTTGGCAATCGTGTTTCGAAAATTCAAGAACTGACGGATGTATCGCAGTGGCGTCATGTACCATCCAAAGACAACCCAGCGGATTTGGTGTCCAGAGGAGTGAACCCGCAAGATTTACCCGAGTGTTCGATTTGGTGGTCAGGAACAGAGTTCTTGACAACAAATAACTATCCTAATAGCCCTTTTCCAGAAACTGTGATAAAGGACGACTACATTTCAGAGTTTAAGGTTGTTAATGACTGTGTCATTGCTAATTTCAATATTAGTAGGAATAATTTTGTGAACAATTTAGTGGACATTACTAATTTATTCGTGTTATGAGTTTTATTTTTAGGTTCATCGGAAATTGCAAAGGACGTAACCGTAAAACAGGACCTTTGGGAACCGAAGAATTAAAAACTTCAGAATTAAAATTGGTAAGTTTGGTACAGAAGCAAAGCTTCCAGGAGGTGCTGGGTGATATAAAAAAGTCCAAACAAATATAAAAAATAAATCCAATATGTAGTTTAAATATATTTTTGGATCGAAATGGGGTTTTAAGAGTAGGAGGTAGGTTAAGCAACAGTGATTTAAATTATTATAAAAAATACCCAATTTTGTGGCCAGCCTAACACAAATTAACAGAATTAATTGTTAATTATTTTCATAAAAAGTATTTACATGCAGGACTCCAAGCCTTACTGCATCAAATTAGACAGCAGTTTTGGATAATTAATAGGAGAAGTGAATGTAAAAAAATTGTACATAATTGCATTACCTGTTTTAAGGCCAAACCACAGGTACTAAGATCAGTTAATGAGAGAATTGCCTGAAGAAAGAGTTAGGAAAACCTTTCCCTTTAATATAACTGGGGTCGATTTTTGCGGCCCTTTTTTTATCAATCATAGGGACCAGAGGAAAGGTACCTACCACAAAATTTATGTTTGCATATTTATTTGCTTTGTATCGAAAGCAATGCATTTGGAGGTAGTGCCAGATATGACATCAGCCTCGTTTATTGCTTCCCTTAAAAGGTTTACTTTTAGGCGAGGTAAATGCGCTAAATTATTTACTGACAACGCGAAAAATTTTGTAGGCGCAAATGCTGAGCTTAAAAAATTGCAGAGGTTGGTACAACAACTAGATGAAACTCTTGCAGGATTCATGTCGTCAGAAGGTATTGATTGGAAGTTCCTTCCTCCGAGATGCCAAAAATTTGGAGATATCTGGGAGGCAGGAGTAAAATCAATTAAATATTATTTAAAAAGAGTGGTGGGAAACACAAAGTTGACTTGTGAAGAGTTTCTGACGGGGTTAATTCAAGTAGAGGGAATGTTAAATTCTCGATCACTTGTTCCTTTGTCTGCTGACATAGATTATCTTAACGTTTTGACCCCTTCCCATTTTCTAATTGGCCAACCTATTACATCAATAGTTGAACCTGATTTGACTAATATTGGTGAGAATAGGCTGGATCACTGGCAAAATTTAACCAAAATGACTCAGTTAATCTAGAAAAGGTGGAGTTCAGATTACTATGGACAATTTGCAGCAGAGGAGCAAGTGGAAATTTGAGAAAAATAATCTAAAGGTCGGAGAGTTACTTGTTATTAAAGAGGAAAATTTACCACCATGTCAATGATCTTTAGGGAGAATTTATAATATTTATCCTGGAAAAGACACAAAAGTTAGAGTAGTAGAGGTAAAAACTGCCTTGGGCAAATATAAACGCCAAATTTCAAAGCTATGTCTCCTACCTATGAATGATTAATTAAACTTGTTGTAAATGTATTATTATTATTGTATTCTTTCAATGATTGTTTATTGGTGTTTGTGTGATATAATATTGGAACTGTTGCATTTATGGTTATAGTGTTGTACATTTATGTAATTCATTCTATCTTGAATGTTTAAAAAAATTGCAAGCCTCCTATGATTCAAATTCATATGTCATTCCTATGATTCAAATGAATATTGATCATGGATGTGTGGCTACCATGGGTCTAGGCAGTGTAGCTGTGGATAACTTTGCGGTGTCTCGGACTCTCAACGCCAGTGCTAGGGGTACTCTATCGATTTCCGCTGCGGGTAAAGGTACTCTACCGACTGCAGCTGAATATAAAGATAATGCTTGTAGAGTACTATCAAGTATCATTTCGATGTCTTTCGATAGCGACACGAACTTTCAAACTGTTGGATACGGGGGGTTTTGAAGATGCAAATTCTTGCCATGTAGTTTCGGTGGACACATTCGAATTTTAATAATTACTGTCTGCTTACTTTCAAGTTTGTATGCTGTGTATCATATAAATGTTATAATTAAGCAAAAGGTACATTAGTATTTTGTTCTTAATTATAGTTTGAGCCAATACTTTCTTTCACCAGACTAAAAACCTACATCAGTAAGGGCTAAAAATCAGCCGGATTTTCTTTTTAGTGCTTGTTTAAATTTTATACAATTTGTTTGATATTATTTGGATAGCTTCGTCATTTTATTTATAAATATGAATCGTACTGTTGATTTCTATGTTAATGAGTCTGTAATAGTAAAACATAAAATTATGTCAATATGATTATTGTTATTTCAGAAATAATAAAAATTTCGAATCAACACATTTCGTTTCAAAACGAACATTAAATACAGCAGTATTAAAATACAGATTTCTGCCGCAAATTTACAGCCAAAAATTTTGTTGTAGGAAATTTAAATTAAATTGAATGTTGCCTGGTGAATAAAATAGTCACTTGTAAACACATTAAAAACCATTAAGTAAAGTGTTTAAATATATTGTAACTGTACAAAAAGTAATGATATCCCATCAAAAACATACACGTGAAAGAATACCACGTTCGTTAACGATCTCGCTAATAAAAGAAGTCAGATCTAACTGGAAACCAAGTTCTTTTGAAGCTTCTTAAATCATAGCTCATGTCATGCATAACGTTCTCCAATTGCTTAAAATGACTTGTTATGTTATTTGCTACTCAATAGAGCGACTTGGCAAGTTTTCCCTTATTCAAATTTCTCTATTTGGTTGATCTGAATTTAAAGTTAATCACTTCCAATATCAATACCTTATCAATACCTTAACTTCGACATACTTATTGAAATACTTGATTGACTAGATCTTTGCCAATGACATACTAGACTAAATTGCACTCAGACTCAAAGATTAAAGTTGTTGGGTGAAAACTTGCCAAGTCGCTCTATTGAGTAGCAAATAACATAACAAATCATTTTAAGCAATTGAAGAAAGTCATGCATGACAGGAGCTCTGATTTAAGAAGCTTCGAAAGAATTTGGTTTCCAGTTAGATCTGACTTCTTTTATTAGCGAAACCGTTAACGAACTTGGCATTCTTTCAAATGTATGTTTTTGATGGGTTTATTTTTACAGCTATCTTTTTAGGGAAAGTGTGAATAATTATGTCTTTTTGCATGGGGAAGATTACACTTTCATACAATTCCTTGACACAATGCAAAATAATACGTTCTTGATATGCCTGGAAAATAAATGTTTCAGTTATTTCCTCAGCTTATTTGATTTATCTATTCAACTTCTAATTATGTTATGCTTATTAGTTTTAGATCGAACACTTTTCTTTTCTCGTTGTATGCTATATGGCTCTTTCTAATTTCATTTTTTCTTTAATGTTTGAAATGTATATTATGTGCAACCTAGAATAGCGCAAGGGGAACCCCCTAATAATTCAATATTCTTCAGGTTTGGAGAAAAAGTTGATAATTTAACTCTGAAATACGACTTCACTTCTATTCGGTTCTATATTTATTTTTTAGAATAATAGTAAAAAACTAGTCGGATGTGTCAATCCCAAAACTTTCTTCTATCTCACACAGGTTTCACATACACTAAATAGAATCAGCACCAATTTATATCAAGGTCTAACTGAAACTCAAGTTTTATTAAATTCCGTGCAATATATCTTGAGATATGACTATCGCTAAAATCGTGTAAATCCTGCAAAATGCTGCATAGCAGCGGCACCTGCTGGGCGATTTTTACCAAAAACTAATCAGCACCAATTTATATCAGAGACTAACTGAATCTAAAGTTTTATTAAATTCCGAGCATTAGTTCTTGAGATAGAGCTATTGCGTAAATCGAGAAGAATGCTGCATAGCAGCGCCACCTGCCGGGCGATTTTTACCAAAAGCTAATTAGCACCGATTTATATCAAGAACTAACTGAATCTAAAGTTTTATTAAATTCCGAGCATTAGTTCTTGAGATAGAGCTATTGCGGAAATCGAGAAGAATGCTGCATAGCAGCGCCACCTGCCGGGCGATTTTTACCAAAAACTAATCAGCACTAATTTATATCAGGGACTAACTGAATCTAAAGTTTTATTAAATTCCGAGCATTAGTTCTTGAGATAGAGCGCCCACAAAATTTGTGTCACATACAGACAGACAGACAGACTCACAGACAGAGATTTTCTAAAAACAGTCAAATCGTGTTCAGGACCTTCTAAAACGTATAAATCCGTCGAAAACCGGAAGTCGAAAATTTTCATGAATCCTATACTTTCTTCTTGTAAAGATAGAAGAAAGTACAGTGGTGGACATAATTACAAGACACCTACTTAATTTGACATACAGTGAAAGAAAAGATTAAGAGCTAATGCTTTATCAAATACGACAAAAACATAAATTTATTCTGTTATCACTCGTAATTGTTTTACAAAAATGATATTTTTATAGAGTTTAATAAAAAAATTAAAAATACCATGGGCAAAATTATAAGACACCCTAACATTTAAATTAAAACACCAGCTTTTTTTCGAAATATGCAAATTTTTTGCACACTGTTGCAGTTAACTAAAGCAGACGATAATAGACTTCACGCATTTACAAACATGCCACGTGGTACAGAATGCCCCAGCGCATTTTATAGCATTGTTTAGGACTTCGACTTCACCGTATATGGCTAGTTGATCTTTAAAAAGATTCTTATACTTTTCGCAATTCATTATTGAATGCACAAAAACAATATCGATTTTCCCTTGAGCCGAAAAACCAGCCCAAACCATTACAGAGTCTCCACCCATTTGGCGGCTCATTTGTATATCAGGAGACTTTCGTAAATCATGCCAATAATAGTGAAACCCGTCAGGACCATCCAGGGTAAACTTCTTTTCATCAGAAAATAACACAGAGTATCATTTGGAGGTCCAGGCCATAGTTTGTTTAGCGAAGTTTAAACGGTCCATTTTGTGCCGCCTTACAAGCGGTGATTTTTTCTTCAATTTTTTTAATTTCAATTAGGAAGCATTATGCAACACCCTACGAATGGTTCTCCTTGAACAATTCAGTTTCAAAGCATTTTTAATGCCTGTAGTGGTCATCTTATTCTGTGTAGCGAGCAAAAGCACATGGCTTCTGTCTTTCGAGGACAAGCAAGGAGAACGTACAGATGTTTTAATCACCGATCCATTACTTCCTCTTTTCAAAACATTTGAAATTGCATATCTAGAGCGTTTAATAACTTTTTGAAATATTAACTGAAGCACCAGTTCCATTTAATCTCCAAATTTCGCGAATTTTACTTTCTTTTATTTCTGTACTTCGTGGCATGTTTGTAAATGCGTGAAGTCGGTCATCGTCTGCTTTAGTTAACTGCTGATGTCATAACAGCGTGCAGAAAATTTGCATATTTCGAAAAAAAGCAGGTGTTTAAATTAAAACATTAGGGTGTCTTATAATTCTGTCCATGGTATTTTTAATTTTTTTTATTTAACTCTATAAAAATATCATTTCTGTAAAACAATTACGTGTGATAACAGAATAAATTTATATTTTTGTCGTATTTGATTAAAAGCATTTTTAAGTTCTTAATCTTTTCTTTCACTGTATGTCAAATTAGGTAGGTGTCTTATAACTAGTAAATATGCAGATCAGCAGCCTCAACGTCAGCTCTGAAAATCATTGTTTTCTAATCTCACTTTTCATATTATTTAGTATCTTGCAATTCGCAATTTAATTTTTTTGTTAGATACATTGTTTGTGTAATTATCGTCTGCAGCGAGCTAAGCTGCATGTTCTTTGATTCCATGTGCTCCGAGTTTATGTAAGTTTCTATTTCTTACTTTCCACGTTTGGCAACACTCAGTGTTCTGTTTTGCTTTTTGTTGTTTTTAGAATGTGAAAAAGAATGTTGTGGAATAAGCCGTGTGATGGCTCGCTTTATTTATGTGTGAATAAAACCGCATGTATACAGTTCATTATTGCATTTGTGTTTTAGTTAAGAATCAGCAGTGTGTGTATGTGTATAGAATAAAAACGCAATAACATTCTTGGTACAAGTCTAGCCGGAGTGCTAGTGAAAAAAAAAAAGTGTAGAATGGAACTTTTTTCTGAACTGCTGTGTGATGTTTTTTTGTGGAGAAAAATTACCTCAGCTTGTGAGGTAAGTTAACTTTGAACATTATTTTTCGTGTGTAAAAATAATTTGCTATTTAAAACTGTAGAATTGTGATGAGAATAATAGTTTAGATTTAAACTAAATTTCCTATTAGCGTATTTTAGAACTAGTTTTGTGTTTGATTTAAGTAAAAATGAGTGAATTAACAACTTTTAAAACGAAAAGAACTGCTCTACGAAGAAGTGTAACGAATTATATTAAGAAAATAGAAAGTATAATCGCAGATGGTGAGATTAATTTAACAGAATTAGAAGAAAATATTGAACTGTTAAAACAGAAAGAAACGGAACTAAAAAAACTTGATAGGGAAATTGAAAGTTTAATTACAGATTCTAAACAATTAGAGAGCGAGATAGATACCGCACAGGAAATTTCAGATAAAATTGATTTGTGGAAATTTAAAGGTGAAAAAATATTGAAAATCGAAAATGCGAAGTTAAATAAGAATGAAAATAAATCTGATAGTGTAATTTCAGAAAACATTTTTGAGAATATTAAATTACCTAGGTTATCATTACCTACTTTTGGAGGCAATATCACTGAATGGATAGCATTTAAAGATCTTTTCAATGCATGCGTAAACAGTAATACGACTATATCTAATGCTCAAAAATTGCAGTATTTAAAGGCTTCATTGAAAGGTGAAGCGTATCGCGTCATTCAGTCTATTCAAATTTCGGATTCTAATTTTGAAATTGCATGGAATCTATTAGACGAAAGATATTCAAATAAGAGAGAACAAATTTTTGCATATATTAAACGATTTCTAAGTTTACCAGCAATTCAAACAGAATCAGCTGTTGCTATTTTAAATCTAGTTGATAACATTAATGAAGTTATTTGCTCGTTAGAAGTATTGAACCAAACCATTGACAAATTTGGGGATACATTAATGACTTATTTAATTTTGCAAAAATTGGATCCTTCTACAAAATTGTGGTGGGAACGTCAGCTTAAAAGCAATGAAATTCCGAAACTTAAGAACTTAATTGAATTTCTTAAGAATTACGCAAGAACTCTTCAAAATAGCAAGTTAGTGGTAAATAAGGTACCTAAATCTGTATTTCCAAATAAGAGTAATGCTTTTATAGCTACTTTGAGTTGTGGTTACTGTAAAGAAGAACATAGTTTAGCTAAATGCTCAAAATTTCTCAATTTGCCTGTTCAACAACGAATAGATTTCGTAAAACATAATCATTATTGCTTCAATTGCCTATCTAATATGCATTTTCTCAATAAATGTAAGAGTCTAAATACGTGCCACCATTGCTTTAAGAAACATCATAGTATTTTGCACATGGTAAACAATTCAAGGAATAAGACTCAAACGAATAGTATGTCCCCACACGCACAAGAATTTATCCCTAAAAAAGTTGAGTCAGCGAGTGATAATGTTTCGTCTACAGTCTGTGCCTCTCGTTATGAATCAAACGCAAAGAGTAATCAAAAGAGTCATATTTTGTTGTGTACCGCATTAATAAAAGTTCAAAATTCTAAACAAGAATTTGTAAAATGCAGATGTTTATGTGATACAGGCTCTCAGAAGTCATTTATTTCTAGAGAATGTGTAAACAAATTAGGATTAAAGGTAAAAGATAGTTCTATTTCTGTGTCATGTTTGGGAACATTTAATACTGTGAGTAATGGGGAAGTCGATTTATTATTCACTTCTCACTTCAAAAGTGATCTTAGGGTATCAACATCAGCATTCGTAATGGATAAAGTGACAGATAATATTCCCTATGTGTCTTTACCTTCAGTCATTTGCGATAATTTCAGTGATTTAATGTTAGCTGATCCATTGTTTTACAAATCACAAAAAATTGACATTTTATTTGGTGTAAATGTATTTATGCATTTAATGACTGGGGAAATTGTCAAACGTGAACCTAACCTTCCATTTGCTTTAAATTCGAGACTTGGGTGGATAATTTCGGGTACTACAAATTTTGAAACGTTGGCAACTGATCCAGTACATGTAAATCATTTAAGTACAAAAACTGACGAGTTAGTAAATTCATTCTGGGAATTAGAAAAAATTCCAAATGTGCAACCTTTAACAGTTGAAGAAAGACATTGTGAAAAACATTTTGAGAGTTCTCATTTTAGAGAAAAATCAGGCCGCTATTCAGTCGCATTACCATTCAAACAGGATCGAGATATTTTAGGTGATTCACGCCAAATGGCGTACAGAAGATTTCTTTATCTTGAGAAACGATTAATATCCATGCCAGAAATTTACAACCAATATGTTCAATTTATGAAAGAATATTTATCTCTGGGCCATATGGACTTTGTTTCGAATACAGATCGTGAATTAGAAACTAAACATTATTACATCCCACACCACTTCGTCTTAAACAATTCTAGTTTAACTACCAAATTAAGAGTAGTTTTTGATGCGAGTGCTAAAACAACAACAGGTGTTTCTTTAAACGACATTCTAATGGTAGTTCCCAAAATACAAGATGATTTAATTTGCATTTTATTAAGGTTTAGATTTCATAATATTGCCATAACAGCGGATATAAGAATGATGTATAGGCAGGTAAAAATTCATGACAACGATAGGGATTTTCAAAGAATATTATGGAGAGATAGTCCAGATAAACAAATACAAGTCTTTTGCTTAAATACTGTCACGTATGGAACTGCTGCTGCTCCATATCTTGCAACTAAAGCTTTGAGTCAGTTAGCAATTGATGAGGGTCTTAATTTCCCAAAAGCAAAGACTATAGTTTTAAGAGACTTTTATGTCGACGATGTTTTAACTGGTGTTCAGAATAGTCAGGAAGGTACTGAATTGATATCTGATTTGCAAAAAATGCTAAAAAGAGGTGGGTTTGAGCTACATAAATGGTCCACAAATGAACCATCACTATTGAAAAATGCTGGGTTAGCAAACACAATTAACGATAATATACATAGTGTAGTGGGCAATAAGGCCACAAAAGTTTTAGGAGTGGAATGGCATCCTGATAATGATATGTTCAAATGTAGTTTCAGTGATATAAATTATCAAGGTGTCCCTACTAAAAGAATTATTCTGTCATTTGTCTCAACGCTGTTTGATCCATTGGGGTGGATTGCACCTTTTGTGATTCTAACTAAAATGATCCTTCAAGAACTGTGGAAATTGCAATTATCATGGGATGATCCAGTACCAGAAAATATTGACCAAAAGTGGAAAATTTTGTGCCAAGAAGTCAAACTCTTAAATTCCATATATATACCTAGAAAAGTAATTTTGCCCAATTATTCTCGATGTGAACTTCACGGATTTTGTGATGCGTCAGAAAAGGGTTATTCAGCAGTTATTTACGTTAAAACTTGTGATAGCTCTAACATTGATGTGAAACTTTTAACAGCTAAAACTCGCGTAGCACCACTAAAACCTGTCACGATTCCAAGACTGGAATTATGTTCTGCAGTATTACTGGCACACTTAATACAGGCAGTCAGAGCTGCATTACATATAAAACCTGATTCTGTGCACGCATGGAGTGATTCACAAATTGTATTGTCATGGCTAAGATCAAATCCTAAAAGATGGCAAGTCTTTGTAGCCAACAGAGTATCTGAAATCCAATCCATTTTACCAGCTGAGAATTGGAACCATGTGGACGGAAAAGAAAATCCTGCTGATTGTGCATCACGTGGGTTACTTCCTGCAGAACTACTGTCCCATGACTTGTGGTGGAACGGCCCACTATGGTTAAGAAGTAGTAAGGTTCCAGTGCATGAACCTATTCCCATAAATGAAGAAGAATTACCAGAAGCACGTAAAACCTTATCATTTGTAGCTTCTGAAACTGTAAAAGAGCTTGATGTTATAACAAAAATATCTTCGTTTTCCAAATTGCAACGCATATTTGCTTGGATATTGAGATTCATCTCCAATTCAAAGGTAACACGTGTAGAAAGAAATACATCCTTTTTATCAAGCAGTGAAATTCAAGCCGCAACACGCTGCATTATTCGGATAGTTCAACAAGTGAACTTCAGTAAGGAAATTCAATGTTTAGAAGCTGGAAAAGAGCTACCTGCAAATAGCAGTCTCATGTGCTTGTGTCCAATTTTAGATGATAACAAAATATTAAGAGTAGGAGGAAGATTGAAAAACGCACAGCTGTCGGAGAATGAAAAGCACCCAATCTTATTACCATCAAAGCACCATGTGACTAAGATCATAATTAAACATTTCCATGAGAAATACTTACATGCAGGTCCAGAACTTTTTCTTTCTTTAATTAGGCAGCAATTTTGGATCATTACTGCTAGGTCTGTTATTCGGAAAATGGTAAGAGCTTGTGTTACGTGTTGCAGATATAAAGCTCAAACTGCAAAACAAATAATGGCTGATCTTCCAGCATCCAGAGTAACACAATCACGACCATTTCATCGAGTTGGAACAGAATTTTCAGGACCATTCATGATTAAATATCGTGCAGGACGCGGAGTAAAATCATTTAAATCATATGTGTGTGTATTTGTCTGCTTCGTCATCAAAGCAGTCCATCTTGAAGTCGTAGAAGATCTTTCAACAAAGGCATTCTTAAGTGCATTAAAACGATTTATTGCAAGAAGAGGGAAACCTTTTGAGAATTTTAGTGATTGTAGAACCAACTTTAAAGGTTCAGAAAAATAAATTAACAAATATATTTTGCAGTGCAAGCAGAATGAAGAAATTCGCAAATTTTTGTCGTCCAGTAGTGAAATTGTGTCCTCTTCCTAAAGAAACTAAAAACTGTGAACTAAAAACTTTTTAATACATTTTCTATTTTTTTGCATTAATTTGTTTGTGTTATTAATTGTGTTTTTTTTCATTATAGTCAGAAATTATATGCAACTAACCACTTGTTGAAATCCCAGGGGATTTCAACGGGGGCCAGAATGTTTGTGTAATTATCGTCTGCAGCGAGCTAAGCTGCATGTTCTTTGATTCCATGTGCTCCGAGTTTATGTAAGTTTCTATTTCTTACTTTCCACGTTTAGCAACACTCAGTGTTCTGTTTTGCTTTTTGTTGTTTTTAGAATGTGAAAAAGAATGTTGTGGAATAAGCCGTGTGATGGCTCGCTTTATTTATGTGTGAATAAAACCGCATGTATACAGTCCATTATTGCATTTGTGTTTTAGTTAAGAATCAGCAGTGTGTGTATGTGTATAGAATAAAAACGCAATAACATACATATTTATAGGCATATAAAATCATTTGGAGGTTTCAGACATTAGAAGCGTTAAATTAAACACGATTTATGGAATGATATTCTGAAATTCTTATAAACTTCTTATTCTTGATTTTGTTTTAGATAAAAAAAATGCATTTCTTATTTTGATATTCTTTGAAATAGGGTTGCTAAGCAACTAATAAAATAAGGAGGAAAAAAAAGAAATCCATTTTAAAATTTGTAAAAAAATAGGAAAATAAAATGTTTTATATTTCTGGAACAGCTGCAAAAAATTTTCCAATAATTAAAAAAATTAATTTCTAAATTATAATAGATGTATCGGCAAATTTTCAAGGATATTGCATATATTTAAGACCTCCATATCGAAAATTTAGTATCCTTAATTTACGTTTAAATCCATTATTGAAATATGTGATTTTCATTTCAGTTAAAAATGAAATTTGAAAATCGTCTGCGTTCCCGTAGGAAAGCATTATGACCTACAGTGGGTTGCCAAATTATTAGGGACAGACATATTTTTTGTTAGTTTTATACTTTGGGTGCACTTGACTGCGGCTCTAAGTGGTTTAAGTGTTGCAGGAATGTACTTTACCGTTGTCAATATCTCTATAATTCAACTTTTAAATACTTTTGGTATGTTAAAAGGTTTGTTTGCTTTCTATAAAAATTTAATAACGGGAGCGACGCTGAGTCTTTTACACACGCAATACTGGAAGACGCTTTTCTTTAATTTAAACAAAATTCTTTGTTTTTTTTTGGAAAAGTTAAGAATTATATGTGAGTATTATCTTTCTTTTATTGATTAAATACTTGTTTTTTTGCGAAATTATTTACAATTTTAATTTATTTTTTATTGTTATTGATTTCAGTATAGGTCGTGGGGTTGATTTGCCCCCTAGGAAAAAATCTGAGGTAAAAACCCTTCTTCTGCATACGGGTCATCATTCCCAAAGGAAGATAGCAGAATTTGCTGGAGTTTCCAAGTCAGTAGTCAACAGGATAAAAATAAATCTGGACAAAAACTAGCCACTTTCGTCCAAACGAAAAGGTAAAAGTGGAAGAAAGCGCATAACAACTCCACGTACCGATAGGAAAATCCGGGATATCTGTTTAGGAAACAGAAAGAAAAGTGTGGGACTCCTTACTCAGATCGTTCAAGAATCTGGAATACCAGTTTCTAAGAGAACTGTGCAGTGGAGATTAGCGGAGGAAGGGTTGACAGGTCATTGTCCAGCCAAGAAACCCCGGTTGACAGAAGCGATGAAGAAGAAGCGTCTTGCCTGGGCTCGTGAACACCGCCAGAAGACAGTTGATGACTGGAGTAAGGTCAGTTATTAAGATAATTGTTATTTATGTAATTTAAAATCATTTATTTCTAAATTATTAAAATATTTAGTATTTTTTCAGGTGTGTTTCTTAGATGAATCAACCTTTGAGATTTTAGCCGATAAAAGCAGCTTTCCAAGCGACGCCCAGGCGAAAAATACTGCTCTGACTGCATCGTGGAGAGTGTTAAACACCCTGATAAAATAATGGTGTGGTCTGCCATAAGCGCTAAAGGGGTTAGACGCCTCAGGGAACCATGAGACAAGACCAGTACAGGCAAGTTCTGGAAACTCGGCTGCTGCCGCAAATGGAAGAATAGTTCCCAGGTGGTGAAGAATTCATGTTTATGCATGATTCAGCTCCTTGTCATAAAGCTAGAAGCGTTACAAAGTTTTTGGCAGACCACAATATCCCAGTTTTACCTTGGCCTGGCAATTCTCCTGACATGAACCCCATAGAAAACTTATGGAAGATCACCAAGGCGGAAATCGCCAAAGATATGATTACAACCAAGGTACAACTCATCGAAAAACTAATAAATGTATGGCATCACAAACTTAAAATAAAAGAAAGTGCCAGAAATTGCATAGAAAGCATGCCGAGACGCATAGAAGCACTCCTTGAAGCCAAAAGAAATGTCAACAAATATTAATATTCTTTATTAACATTGATAAATTGACTGTATTATATTTCTGTTGGTTTTTTTTCATATAATATTGCGTAAATACTTAAACTATAATAATAAAGCTTTTCAAACTTAAAAACAGTGTTTATTTTCAAATTATGTCCTAATATTGTACAAAAAACCTATACTTCATGACTGTCCCTAACAATCTGGCAACCCACTGTAGAACGAAATGTTCTATATTTTTAGAACGAATGAACCAAATGTAACTAAAAACTATACAGCTAATTTTCTGTACCTCACTAACATACCCACCAAAAATTAACCTAATCGGACGCTTTTTACGGCAGTTATCGCGGAACAGACAAACAAACAGACAAACAGATGGAAACCAAAAACTTTTCGTGTCTCCACAGTGAGTCTTCACTGACGTTTCGGCAATTATGTCCACCACAGTAAAAACATCATTCTTTCGAGACTTTTACACGGCCCAGAATTTTGTTTCCGAGGTTCGATGACCGTCGCGGTTGACCTATAGTTGGGTAACACTTGGTTATTAAGGTTGTTCTCAAATCCAAACTGGCTGCTTTGTGACATATTTTTTCTTTCTTCTATTTTTACAAGAAGAAAATATTGGATTCATGAAAATTTTCGACTTCCGGTTTTCGACTGATTTATACGTTTTAGAAGGTATTGAACACGATTTGACCATTTTTAGAAAATGTCTGTCTGTGAATCTGTGAGTCTGTCTGTCTGTATGTGACAAAAATTTTGTGGGCGCTCTATCTCAAAAACGAATGCACGAAATTTAATTGTCTGAGTGCAACGAAGACTCATACACAACGCAGTATTACTTTGCCCCATATATAGCTAAGATGGATATTAAAACCTTTCGTCAAGCATAACTCAAAAAATATTTAATGGATTTCGTTCAAATTTTTACAGCAGGTACCTATAACGGTGACAACGACGTCTATTTATTACCAAGAATAAATGTCAAACCGTTTGGAAATTATGTTAAAAAAATAGATAAAACAGCACAATTAAAGTACATACGTCACTAAATTTTGTGCATACGTCATTTTCACCGGCGGGAGATATTTTCGTAGACAATCGGAATTGAAAAGTTCATTTAGTACATGGAGCAAAAAAATATGCACGCGCTAATATTCAGCACAATAAAATATATTTCAATTTAGTAGAAATCGAAAATTAATCTGGATTTTTTTCTGTTTGAAAGAAAAACCCCGCAATAACTTGGTAGACTTGGTATTAGAGATTTGGCGCAAATCTCAGCAATAGCTTTTTTTATTTCGCGTGTGTAAATTAAAAAAAAAAAATTCTTTGGTGTTTAAATAAGGGGTTTCGATTTATGGCATTATTTATTTTTTTTTCTCTTTTTAGCATTTTAAATGGGATTAATGAAAGGCATGTATTTTAAATTAAATGAGTGAAAGGTTTATTCTTAAATGAAATGAATTCAATATGAAAATGTTATAGGAACAAAATTTGGCGATTTATCAACTGCGCCAGGAAAACATAAAAGTATCAATATATCAAACGGTATGTAGTACGTAAATGAAACATTTATATTATAATCACCCATCGTACAAGAAAAAAAAAAAACTAATATTCTGCATTCAGAGGGGAAAATCCATCTCCTGCGCCGTAAGATTTGGCGAGTTCTTTTTTGGTGATAAGTTTTTCGATGTGATTGTTGGGATCTGCAGAATTTGGCTTACTTTTTCTAAATCGTATTTTTTTGCAGATGTAGTATTATGTAAATATATTTTTTGCAGATATTTCTCTATTTTGTATATATATATATATTAAATTGTAATGGCATTTGGAAAAGAGATTTTTACCTTTTTATCTGTGCCTTTGGAAATATTAAAAAATAAAAAAAGATTTACATATATCAAGCGTATAATGTTATGGTTTGCATTTTTATACGGACCACTTCTTCATTTTTAGATTTTAAATGCTATTTATTATTTACTAGCCGTTTATTAATTGTTTACAATTTACTCCCCTGACAATAACAATTATTTATCACAAAAATGCCTCTTAGGTTTGTTAAATAAATTTGTTTATGTATTTTCATTACTTATTAAAATATCGAATATGGCGATAAAATTTTATTTTAGCATTCTGCTTAAATTTTTGAGATGGTGCAAAAACATGTTTTAATAAACGTATGTTTGCAAATATTTGAAAAACATGTTTTACCGCTCTCTTGAAAAATTTTGTAAGATGCTAAAACTACCTTTTGGCATCATTTAATTTTTTTTTCGCCAACCGACATTGGATACAAAACTTTTCTCCATTCAGATACACAGACAAGGCTGGTCTCAAACAAGAGTAAAGCTAGCAACAATATTGTTTTAACTCTATAAGAGTTACAATATTGATATTAAATGCTCCGATTGGCTTTAGGCCCAATTACGAAAGTTTCTCCTAAAAAAAACTGTAGAAGAAGTCTTTTACATTTGTTTCAAATGAAGCTCGGTCTACAAAGTATTAGTTAATAATACAAACAACACTAATGGCATGGAAGCAAAAGTTTTAATTTATATGTATATATTTGAAACCCTCCCCCCTCCCAAAAAAAAAAAGAAAAGAAAAGAAAAGAAAAAAAAAGAAAGTTACACTAATGAATTTAAAATGGCGTTAAGCCACGCTTTCTGACATAAGCAATTGGCTGCAAATGCGATAACGAAACTTTCATTTAACTTAATAACATGTAGCTAATATAGCCCTCAGGGTACTTTGCAGTTATACAGACCTTGTGGTTTTTTTAAAAAGCTTCAGACAATTCAGTTTTAAGAAGTTGAGATTTATTGTCAAATGATATAAACAGCCATGAACACAAAACTGATGAATTATTATTCAGGTTTATGTATGTATAGATCAGTTTCAACTGACGCCACACCCTAGCAACCACCTTAGCAACCAGATTTGTTTTTTGTTTGCCCATCAAAGATGGTGGATTGTGATTGGTTAGCTCGTAATACAGTCTACAAATCCACGATTATGATTGGTTGATAACTTTTGGTGGGCTGGTGATCACGTGATTGAAACTGATCTATTTAAAAAAAATTGCATCTGATTACACTTATTAGATAAATTACTTCTGTTTGCATTTAATCGGCTTCTGTATATTAAATGAATTGTTTAAATATTGGGAAGAAGTGGCGAGAGGTAGAAAGACGAGTAAACAAACGGGTAGACAGACGGGTAGTGAGATGGTAGAGAGACGAGTAGCGACATAGGTAGGCTGACGGGTAGAGAAACGAATAGATAGACAGCTAGAGAGAAAGGTAAAAAGAGGGTTAACAGAGTAGTAGCGAGATGGGTCACGAGACGGTAGACAGGAATGTAGCGAGAAAGGTTGCGAGACGCGTAGCGTGGTAGATAAAGAGATGAGTAGAGAGATGAGTACAGAGACGAGTTGTCTGACGGGTAATGAGATTGGTAGCGAGACGGGTAAAGAGTCTGGTACAAAAACAGACGAATAGTGAGACGGGTATACAGACGAGTAGAGAGGTAGTAGATGGGTACGGAGATGGGTAAGAAGATGGGTAGAGAGGCGTATAGCCAGACGGGTAGAGAGACAGATAGACAAGTTGTGAGACAGATAGACAAATGGGTAGAGAAGTGGATAGAGACACGGCTAGACATACAAGTAGTTAGACGGATAGACAGACGGTTAGAGAAATAGATTGGCGGGTAGCGAGACCGGTAGCGAGACGCGTAGAGAGATAGACAATCGGTTAGAGAAACGGGCAAAAGAACGGATAGGGAAACAGACAGATTGTGGAGAGACAGACAGACAGGCAAAAGAAAAGTCTGCGGATTGGCGCAGTAAAGGCGCAGGGGGCAGAGCCGCCTAGAGAATAATCAAGAAGTATCTGTTAAGCTTAACTTTGAAATATATATAATTTTTCAATTTTTCCGATACGGAGATTTAATGTAAAAGTTATTTTACAAAAGTCATCGAAAGATTTTTTGTATACTTTAATAGTAATTTAGACTATAGTTTTGCAATCTGGTTTGTAGCAAAGCATGCTATCAATGTGGTTTGAAGTGTAAGTGTTTCTATAAACAGTTATACAAATAATAGATATATAATCAAGGAAGAAAAATTTTAAATTCACACACAAAAAAAGGTGCAACAATGAAATTAAATTTGCGTTAAGTCACGCTTGATAGAATAATCTATTGATTGCAAATCCAATTACGTAACTTTAAAAAGCTTGGCATTTTAAAAGATCCGGCGTTTTTTTTTTTTTTTTTATTAAAAATGAGATTCTTTGCCACATGTTAAAAAAAATATGACAACACATCTGATGAACGGTACTTCTTTTCTATTTTTTTAACAGTGTATATGAATTTATATATGATATTTTGTAATTCTATCATTTAATTTGCTCTTTTTCTTTATATTGTAATTGTTAACCCTATGTTCTCAGCAATATCACTCAGACTAATCCCTTCGAGGGAAGTCCTAGTAAAACTTTATATTCAGTTAGTCCCAGATATAAATTGGTGCTGATTAGATTTTGATGAAAATCGCCCGACAGATGGCGCTGCTATGCTGCATTTTTTGCGATTTTCGTAATAGCTCTATCTCAAGAACTAATGCACTTATTTTCATCAAACTTCAGATTCAGTTAGACCTTGACATAAATAGATGCTGCTTACGTTGTGGTGTTAATATTCCAACAGGTGGCGCTGCTATACCACTTTTATCAATATTTTTACAATAGCTATATCTCAAGAACTAATGCACCGAATTTCATTAAACTTCAGATTCTGTTAGACATTGACATAAATAGATGCTGTTTATGTTTTGGTATAAATTGCCAAAACAGATGGCGCTGCTATGGTACTTTTTTCATTATTATCACGATAACTATATCTTAAGAACTAATGCACAGATTTTCACCAAGCTTCAGATTCAGTTAGACGTTGATATAAGTTGTTGTTGATTAGGTTTTGGTCTAAATCTCCCAACAGGTGGCGCTGCTATGCTGCATTTTTCAAGATTTACACGATTTTAGCAATAGTCATATCTCAAAAACTAATGCACGAAATTTAGATTCAGTTAGACCTTGACATAAATAGATACTGCTTATGTTTTGGTATAAATTGCCCAACAGGTGGCGCTACTATGCTACTTTTTTCATTATTATCACGATAACTATATCTCAAGAAGTAATGTACAGATTTTCACCAAACTTCAGATTCAGTTAGACGTTGGTATAAGTTGTTGTTGATTATGTTTTGGTCTAAATCTCCCAACAGGTGGCACTGCTATGCTGCATTTTGCGAGATTTACACGATTTTAGCAATAGTCATATTTTAAGAACTAATGCACGGAATTTAGATTCAGTTAGACCTTGATATGAATTGGTGCTGATTCTTTTTAGTGTATGCGAGATCTTTGTGAGATAGAAGAAAGTTTTGGGATTGGCACATCCGGCTAGTTTAATTCATTTTTGTTCGGAAACGTATGAAATTGGCACATTTTCTTATTCAGAAACTATGTAATTGCACGACGTTTTCAATATTTGGTAATTGCAGAAGACCTTTCAGAAAATTCTGGCAAAGTCGACGTTTTGTACCGAATTCCGATCGTAGCAGCATGAGAAAGGCGAAAATCGTGTCGTCACGTGACACGAATCGTTTATAACTCGGTAAATAATTTATTTATCAAAAAATAAACTCATTTCGATTCCATATCGCTTCAATAGTCAGGCATGTCAATTTTTTGCCTTTGCGTTTAAAAATGAGCCAGAAATTGGGTAAGAAAATTTCTCGTTGTTGAGCGGGTCATTTGAGAACCTTAACGTTTTATAACAAAATTCCTCCCGCATCTTGGGCTTTGCCTGCCTTGTTGATGTAGGTGCTTTGTTCTCTGTTAAACAGAGATTATTTCTCTGCATGAATATATTCATTAAAATAGATTTAAACTGTACTTAAAAACACTGAAAAATTATCTTTAATAATTTAAATAAAACCAATTGTTACAGACAAATTATTTTTAACTTCGGTTTATGACTTCGGTTTGTCTGGCCGTATGACCGTCTGCCGTCTGTCCGTGCTCTAACACCCATAAATATGCTCGGATTGCCCTGCAATTTTTATATGTTATTGTTGTTATCTATAGCATGTTTCCTATTTCAACTGAAGTGTGTAGCACTTATAGTTTTTTTTACAGGGACACACAAACTGTTACATTACGGTCTATGAGGAAAAATCATTTGTGGTTTATTTTAATGATGTTACACAATTTCAAACACATTGTAATTGATATATATCACTAAGGTGCATTACAAGAAGCTTAATATGGAATATGGTGTGCATAGCACTTATAGTTACTTTACAGGGACAGTCAAAAGAATTCCGTTACATTTCGTCTATGGTGAAAAATTGTTTGCGGTTTAATTAAATAATGTTTCACTATTTTAAACGCATTGAAATTTATACATATCACTAAGGTGCATTACAAGAGGCTTACTACAGAATATTGTGTGTATAGCACTCATCGTTCATTTACAGGGACACACAAAAGAATTATCTACTATCTGTTAACAATAATTCCTGGAAGTGCGTTTTAAGTTGCTGAACGCGATTTTAAATTTAACTCACTTTTTGTCTATTACTTGGTGTGTATAAAATCTGTAGATCCTATACAGGGCAGCACAAAAGTTCGCGAACACATTTCCGATTATTGACAGAAATTCCAGAAGGAGAATTTTAAACTGTGCTACGCGTTTCCTAACTAAACTAAAATTTAGCATCCTATGTAGTATATATACAAATCTATAGATAATATACCGGGCTGAATAAAAGTATTCGGATATTTTTCCGAATATTGTATATGTTGGAAATTCCTGAAATTACGTTTTTAAATATGTTATGCGTTTTTTAAATTGTTTACTTAGATGTTATCTTTCAGCTTATTAAACGGTAATGATTTGTAGAATTATTTTGGAAGCGTTGGAAAGTGTTACATAATCTATGCTTGACGCATGATTTTTCGTTCTTGTTTAAATAAAATATGAATAAAATATTCTTACAAATATCATTGTCTCAAATATAAATGATGCTGTATTTGAAACATTCTATCATGTTTCTATTTATTTCGTTATTTATTTATCTTTGTTTCAAATAAATGCATTATTGCACATAGAATTAAAATAGATTTGGTCGTCTTCATTTCTCCATGCATTGTTACACGCACAATGAAACAGATGGGAACAATTTACATACTGAGCTTAGCTGACAAGCATTAAAATAAGTTGTTCAAATAATAGAAAACTGTTCCCATGTCATAGCGTGAATATTTTAACGCATGCTTTGAATTTCAAATGTAAAAGGTATTTGATTAATGACACTTCTGGATTCCACCGAGATTGAGAAGCTTGTTCTGACATTACATTATTCTTTAAGTGCATTTATATTACACTGTCTTTCGCTGACTTCTCATCAATCACACTGTACTTTGTCTAGCATTAAGATCGGGTCTTTATATTGATTTTTTTTTTTCGAAACTAAAGAAAAATAAAATTCTTCTGAACTATTTTTTTTTCCTCCAATCTTTAAAAGAAATTATCGCAATAAAACTTTTATCACTTTTGATTTTTTTTCTTAGTAATAAAGTTTGAAGATATGTGTTTTTTTAAACTCTTTGTAACTATGTGCGAAGCTAAACAGATAACTCGTATTAATTCACATTCACTTCTTAAGAATTCTGTAAAAAATATTGGATCTTTTTCCAGGGTCATTAGTAGTGATGGGCATAACGATTATTTTGATTATTCGAATGAATCATTCGGGCATGCGCAGAAGCATATCTGTCAAAACTTCAATATATTTTTTTTTAAATTCCGTATTACTACCAGAAATTTTGAAAAGAAAAAAAAATAAGTTTCTGATTTTAAATATAATTAGATTAGACGCTATGTGTTTCGTTCACGAAACACATTTTTCATTTGAAACGTCTTGTTTTTCTTTTCAAAATTTCTGGTAGTAATTGAATTAAAAAAAAAATTGAAGTTTGACAGATATGCCCGTATGATTCATTCGAATAATCAAAATAATCGTTATGCCCATCACTAGTCATTAGCGGATCTTATTTTTGAATACCACTATTTTCGAATAGTTTATCTCATTTAATTGGAAAATTCTGTTATTAGATATGACTCAGATTATTTTTTGAAGATAGCAGTACACAAAAACAAGCACCGCTACTCACCCTCTTTTCTAATGATTTTAGTATATTTTTACTTTCTTCTATCTTTACAAGAAGAAAGTATTGGATTCATGAAAATTTTCGACTTCCGGTTTTCGACGGATTTATACGTTTCAGAAGGTCCTGAACACGATTTGACTGTTTTTAGAAAATGTCTGTCTGTGAGTCTGTCTGTCTGTCTGTCTGTTTGTCTGTCTGTCTGTATGTGACACAAATTTTGTGGGTGCTCTATCTCAAGAACTAATGCTCGGAATTTAATAAAACTTTAGATTCAGTTAGTCCCTGATATAAATTGGTGCTGATTAGTTTTAGGTAAAAATCGCCCGGCAGGTGGCGCTGCTATGCAGCATTCTTCGCAATTTCCGCAATAGCTCTATCTCAAGAACTAATGCTCGGAATTTAATAAAACTTTAGATTCAGTTAGTTCTTGATATAAATGGGTACTGATTATCTTTTGGTAAAAATCGTCCGGTAGGTGGCGCTGCTATGCAGCATTCTTCTCGATTTCCGCAATAGCTCTATCTCAAGAACTAATTCTCGGAATTTAATAAAACTTTAGATTCAGTTAGTTCTTGATATAAATGGGTGCTGATTAGCTTTTGCTAAAAATCGCCCGGCAGGTGGCACTGCTATGCAACATTCTTCTCGATTTCCGCAGTAGCTCTATCTCAAGAACTAATGCTCGGAATTTAATAAAACTTTAGATTCAGTTAGTTCCTGATATAAATTGGTGCTGATTAGTTTTTGGTAAAAATCATCCAGCAGGTGGCGCTGCTATGCAGCATTTTTCGCGATTTCCCACAATAGCTCTATCTCAAGAACTAATGCTCGGAATTTAATAAAACTTTATATTCAGTTAATCTCTGATATAAATTGGTGCTGATTAGTTTTTGGTAAAAATCGCCCAGCAGGGGCCGCTGCTATGCCGCATTTTGCAGGATTTACACGATTTTAGCGACAGTCATATCTCAAGAAATATTGCACGGAATTTAATAAAACTTGAGTTTCAGTTAGACCTTGATATAAATTGGTGCTGATTCTTTTTAGTGTATGTGAAAGTGTGAGATAGAAGAAAGTTTTGGGATTGACACATCCGACTAGTTAATAAATTTCATTATTAAGAGAGACATGTAATATTAAAAATATTTAAAAAATAACTAGGGGGCCTACCCCCTGCGAGCTACGCTCGCCAACCCCCGCTCAGACTTCGAAGCCTCTAAAAACATGACAGCGTGCTTTGTTTTAAAGATATTGGTAAATCTGTAATTGGGTTGCCATGCTTTTAACGTTTTAATGGGGCATTTTTTTATTACCATGGCCTCATACACAGCTGTTGCGACAACTGACGACTGTTTTCGGGATTGATAAGTAAAATCAATTACAACTTGAAAACCAGCTTGTATAAAATGGTTAGGTTTAAATTGTGGCTACCTCTCGGACTTTTATAACAACGATCTGTATTCTATTCTTTCTTTGCGTTTAAGGATGAGAAAAATTCCATCTGCTTGTGAATAACATTAAGAATCACGGTATTGAAAAGTACTGTTATAGACATTTTCAGTAATAGGTTTTAATTTTTTCTCTATTTTAGTGCGCCATCATGCATATTTTCATGTTATTTTAAATATTTAAATTATTTATTTTAATTAATATGTATATACGAATTTCTAATAATTATTTATCATACAAAATTAATTAAACATTTTGTGCATGCATGCCTGCATTTATTCGGCATCAATTGATGACACATTTAAACAAATTTGCTATCCGCGATAGTTTTACACCTTGTTATGTCACTTGAATATTGTCCATAAGAAAATCGGGTACTTTTCCAGTATAGGATCGTTTGCTTTTAGGTTTGGCGTAATTCCAGCTTCGAAAAGGGATAGATTCGTTAATATACATAGATTTGTTGCCAAAAGTTATGAAAACAAACCCAATGAGCTTTTGATGCTTTTTTATTATAGGGGTCTTGACGCTTTTTTTAAAAAAGCTTGGCGCAATTCGGGCATCAGAAAGTGAGATTTGGTGCCAAATGACATTAACAGCCATGGAAACAAATTCGGCGATTTTTTTGTTTATATGCGTATTTTAATTATTCGTATATTATTATTGTTTTTTCTATACAAATTACTTCTGATTATATATAAAATAGGATAAATGACATTTTACGCTAAACAAATTGTATAAATATTTTTTTGCGCCTTTCTTTTGCGTTTACATAAATGACGTCATTTGGACGAATTTATTCAAAACATTTTCAGTTTATAAATTAAATTAATTGCTGACAGACGATTGAATCCTTACAACGATAGAAATGTGATTTTTTTTTCAAAGTTTCCTGAAAAACATAATTTAATCACAATCTTGTCTTCATTATCGATTGAAATAGAAGATAAATTCAATTTCAATTTGAAAATGACGAATAAAAAGAAATCAATAATCCCTATCGGGATCCTTTTCAATTTTTTTCCCTTTTTTGTCACAAAAAAACTGAGTAATTAGTTGCCATCATTACAGAAATGTCATTAAAATTAGAAAAAAATTAATATCTCGAAAACTAATTCCAATTTCAAAATTCTATTACCAGTTTTGACATCCGCGGATTTTTATGGACAATTGATATTAATTTCACCATCAAGCGTTTAATATTTTATTAAAAATAGCCCTGAAACATAATCAGTCGTTTAGTCAGTCGTTTCATAAAATCGTTTCATAAATTCGTTTCATAAAATCTTTTCACAAATTTGTTTCATTAGGATTTTATATATATAGGGTAGATATGTAAAAAAAAAATAATAATAACGGGAGAAAAGCCTGCCTATAAAATAAATGTATTAACGCCTTTTCTAAATTTGTTGGATCCATTTCAGGATTTTTTTAATTCCTTGAATTAAATCATCCTATAAAAGTAATATAGTTTATGCACTTTTCCTAAATCTTCTGGAACTAACAGTGATTGAAACTTGAAGATGATAATCACATATATTAAACGAGCATGCAATTTTTCTGAAAACGAATTATATCGAAAACGGCTCGAACAATTTTCATGAAACTTGCCCCCGTACTATATCGAGAACGAGAAAACAATCTAGGTAGGTCCCGAATTCAAGAAAATTCGTTTTGATAGGTTAAAACATACTGAGCTCTGAAAGTGCTACTTGCCATAAATCGAAAAATGCTCAAATGATGTAGACAAAACGTGTCTACTATACTAATTCGAGCGCGAAAAAACGAACTATCTAAAAGCCGAATTTGGGAAAGTTCGCTTTGACAGGTTAAAACAAACTCAGCATCGAAATTTCTGCTATAAATCGAAAACGGCTCGAACGAATTTAAAAAAACTTGGCTCCTATAATAATTCGAGCACGAGTAAAACATATATATATATATAAACCATATACCTAGATATATCTAGGTCTCCAATTCGGGAAAATTCGTTTTATATAGTTAAAAAAAACTCAGTACTCAAATGATGATATAAACTGAAAATAATTCATGAAATAAGCCTTATTTGAATACCAGAAAATGATCTAACTAGGTCTCGACTTCGGAAAGTTCGTTTTCATAAGTTTAAGCAATTTTCGAAGTTAACCTTCAGTAATCGGAATTCTCGCCAAAACTATCAGCTACACGATTATGGACGATATCGAAGATGGTGTTACGATTTTCCAGAAATTTGCCTTCTATGTTAAATCGAGCACAAGAAAATGGTCCCTAATTCCGGAAAAGTTGTTTTGACAGATTAGAACAAACACAGCATTGAAAATGTTGATGTAAAATTTGTAAATCGAAAACTGTTAAGAAGATTTTTATAACATAAGCCTTATATACTAATTCTAGTACGAGAAAACGATCTAACTAGGACTCAACTTCGAAAATATGCCCTTTGACTGGTAACAATTTTCTCTGACGTTAATCTACGTAACCGAAGTTTTCGCTAATACTATATGTCATTGATCAGCACCACGATTACGGAAGAATTCTACTCTATGGGAGATGTATAATGTAAGTCTAACTTTGAGTCGGTCTGCCGTAATCTTGGTACAGATTGCATTCAGGCAGACCGCCTGTTTAATTTTTCAATTCACTGAATTGTCTTTCGAAAGAAGTATGAATTCTGATAATGCTCGAAGATATAGATTTTCCTGCGTCCGCCTTCCAGTCTAATACAATTTACATTAAAAAATATGTATTGATTCGAATACGAGAAAATAATAAGATAAGTATCGACCTAAGCAAAGTTAATTTTGATAGATTAAAAAATGTTAATACTAACATTTGTCATTCCCAATCGAGTTAAAAACTGTTGAGCTTAAATGTCGCAGATAAAGTGTTTGTAGATGACAAAGAAACGTCATGGATTAATATTCTCTTTAACGAAAAAAAATATCACTGAACATGATTCTGAAACCCGTTATTTCACATTGCCAATAATAAATGGTTCATTAAATACTTGTTAAATTAAACAACTCTGTTTATATGCATTAAACAAAATCCTTGTTACTCTTTCGTAATTAAGGTTCTCGACTATACAGTATATATTGTTTGGCGCAAAAGTACTAGCAGCTTTTTGATTCAGAAAAAAATTCCGTCAAACACCTAAGCTTATTTTTTAAACATAAATTGAAAGAAGACATAATTTCCAGTTGGATGGGTGTTTTTGGTTTTTCTGGAAGAATTTGGTGATTAAAATGTATGGGGTGTTTTCCCTGTTTTTTGGCTGACTGTATCCTTTGGGTTAAATAGTGGGTACGTGAAAGGTTCTACACTTTTATCAGTATTACACAAATTGACGACGTTTTCTTTTCTTTGCGACGCTGATTCATCACCATTCATTATCTAGGATGCTTTGAATTAGATTTGAGTGTAACAAAGATAATACTATTTTGGTCATAAAAACTATGAGTTTTCTGTGATCAGCATTTGCTTGAATTGTAAAGAGCAGATTGCAAGTCTTTATTCCTTCGGCATTTGCACGTCATTTCACTTCTTTAACTTCTCGCATCATCATAAGTGATTGTATGAAATAATTTTGCAATTCTATAATCTGCTCTAGCAATTCCATTAACTTACGACTCATTCCATTGTTGAGAGCATCCGAGTCTTTCGATAATAGTACCTTCAGAATTTTAAAAACACATCTGACTGCAGTGCGGCAGTTTGAATCCATCTTCGTTATATTTTATAAACTACCTCTTTTTATATATGGAATGCCCTACGTTGCCATTTTCAGGGTTAAGAGGCGAAACAGTAAGTATTTCTACACTGCAAAAAAAGTGTTGATTTTACAGTATAATACTGGTACCCCAGCTGCCAGTATTATACCGTAAAATTAACAGTAATAAACAGCAAAGTAGCAGTGATACGCTGGCGCGCATGCGCGGCAGCGTATTACTGCAGTCTTTGCTGTATATGACGCAGGAATGGCGTCTCACGTCATCTTTGATGAATCCACGCTCTGTATACAGCATCATGATGCCAGCATCCATGTTTGGTGACATCGTGGAAAACGCACATTGCCAGCTTGCATTCGAATCGTCATGCTGTCATATCACCTGGAGTGACGGTATGAAGTGCCACTGGATACACGTCTCGGTAACCTCTTGTTTGCATTACCGGCAATTTCAACATCAGCTGTTTACATTTCTGATGTGTTACGGCCCGTGGTTCTGCCTTATCTTCGATGCCTGCACAACTCTACGGTTTAGCAGGACAGTGCACGACCGAATGTTGCTCGTACTATCCTGACCTTCCTTAATACAGAACATGTTCGACTGTTGCCCTGACCGGCACGTTCTCCTGATTTCTCACCAATCGAAAATGTCCTGTCAATGGCTTCTGAGCGACTAGCCCGCCACCACTCGCCCATCACTACGGTTGATGATCTGTGGCATAGTGTTAAAGATGCATGGACTGATGTACCCGTACATGACATCCAATCTCTGTTCGACTCCATTGCTAGGCAGATAAATGCTGTTATTGCGGCTAGAGGTGGCTGCTTCGGGTAGTGTTTTCTCAGGATCTATACCTCTAAATTTTCTGAAAATATAATCACTTGTCCTTCCCATTATAATGTACTTGACCAATAAATATCATTCTGTTATTTGCATTCCTTCATGGTGTTGCATTTTGGATGGCCAGCAGTGTATTAAAAATATGCAAAAAATTATTTGACAGCATTTCTTATTATAACTATCTGAAAATAGATTTTATATTTTATGTAGAAATGAACAATACAATTTTGCCTTTACTCAAATACACTATGAATGTTAAAAGAACTACCGAGCGAGACTCGGTCTACCAGGTACTGTTAACTTTATCAGATAAACTCTATTTTATATCTTCCCAAAAATTCATCCAAATAAAATAATTTATCTTTTTAAATAAATAAAATGATCCAAATATAATGTAGGAAATTTATAGATAAAAAACATTTTTTATTCTGTAATTTATTAATAATTTCATATTAGTAAATTCTGTAATATGATACGTGAATATTTACCTAAAAATAGGTACAGAATTTGATTTCTATATTTTGAAAAGAAATTTTATTTTTGGTAGACTTTATGAATCTATTTGATGTTATTATTTTAGATTCAAAAATATTACCGTATTTACCCGCGTATACGTCGATCCCGCGTATAAGTCGACCCCCCACTTTTCCGATCAATAAATTTGACCTTTTTTTTTTCTAAATACATTATTCAAAATCACCTGAAAAAAAAAGAAAGTATACTAAATATACATTAAAGGAACTTTATTTTTTTTTCTTTGTACATTTATTCGAAATCATCTGAAAGAAAAAGTACTAAATATACAATAATGAAGATAATAACATACAAAGTTAAACTGATTCAAGGTTCGATTCAATATCGGACTCGCCAAACAATTCACATAAATCCTTCGTCATCATCGGCTCATCATGATACACGTTTTCAATCTCTGTATCGCTACATTCTTCCTCGTTGTTATCACTTTCGAAAATGGCATCATCTTCTGTGCCGTCTAGTTCGTTGCTTATGCAGCAATTCTTGAACGATTTTATAATCATTTCGGAAGGAATTTGATTTCACGCAAGGAATTTGAAGGAATTTGATTTTTCTAATATTACCGCCCTTTGTTAATGTTGAACAACCGGATGAAATCCACTCTGAAAAAAAAAAAAAATTAAGGACCCTCGCATAAGTCGACCCCCCCAACTTTAAAGTCTTTTTTTGTCCAAAATTTCTCGACTTATACGCGGGTAAATACGGTATTTAACTGACGCAGTGAAAGTAATCGAGTGGCATTTTGCAATATTAATTTATTTTTATAATTTTATAGGTGATCTTCTAATAGTTTTTTTAAAATATTTCCTATGTTTATGGAAATATTTGCGCGAAATTTTCTAATTTGAGTAAATGAATTCCAACAAGTCGGTTTGTAACTAAAAGAAATGGTGTATTTCTGCTGAAAAATTTAATCTTGATATCAACATAAATATTTAAATGTCTGTTTGTTGATGGGGAAAAAATTTAAATACCAGAATTCGATTTTTAGTGAGATCAGAAAAACAGAAGACAATCTAAATAGAAGAAACGTGCATATATCCTAATCACTACTCCTACAGCAAAATTGAAAGATCTAGTTAGCAGCAAAATGGACCTGATCCTGAAAGATGGCCTCTTGTTATTTTCTTCTATCTATAATAGAAGAAAGTATTGTAATCGAAATTTTTTTTTCGATTTCCGGTTTTCGACGGATTTACACGTTTTAGGGATCAGAGATTCCGAAAAACATGTTTTTACAAAATGTCCGTCTGTCCGTCCTCATTGTATCATCGAAAAGTGTATGAAGTTATGCTTCAAATTGAACCACATTTTTTTTCTATGTTTTTGGCTATGGCAAGCAGGTTCTATTAGAATTTGGGGATATTTCGACGAAAGGGGGCAGTGTGATAGCCATTTAAAGATTTCAAATTCAAAAAGATGTACAAAAAAATTAGACATCCTAAAAGTTTTTTTCGTTAAATGTTCGGCCTTGATCCGGAGAATCCGGAACAATTTTTGTTTTGCCTGTATCTTAAAAAATGGCTGAGATATAGCGGTTTGAAATTTTAGTGTGGCTGACATTTTCAAACAAAACAACACAATTCATCCATAAACGGGTTTAATTTATGAGTTTTAGTTGACATGGTTTCGGCAAATTTTCTTTCATTGTTGTAACCATTGTTCCTATTATATGCTTATCTTCTAAAATAAAAGCGTAAGTCATGTGACTGTCATCAACAGTTCCGGGATGGCCGTTTCACTTTTTCATATGCCAGGCGGCAATTTTTATTGAAAATTATTTTTTCGAATAAAACTGCATAAAAGTTACATTTTAAGAAAGATCGTTCAAAATAAATTAATATTTGAGAGATGACTTACGTTCAATTATGTATATATTCTGGAATAACTTCAGTCAAAATTAGGTTCGCAGTTTAAATTATCTATTCATGAAATTAAACAAAAAAAAAAGATTGATTCGTCGTGAACATTTAAAATATTAAATCATGGAGGTGATCATTCGCAAAGCAAGTTCTCCGCGAAAGAATTTTTGGACCGCTGCCTAGCGTCAAAAAAATAATTCGCACCAGTGAGACAATCAAAGTTTACCATATAATTTTGTGCTATACAACTCAACTTCCTTCTGGACCTTTTCTTGATGTAAATTCAACTCATGTAATAACATTTAATGAATCAGATTTTTAGCATTTTTAAAATCGCTAATACAGCTTTTATTTCAACTCATGTAATAACATTTAATGAATCAGATTTTTAGCATTTTTAAAATCGCTAATACAACTTTTATTTATCGCGTGTAAAAATTAGAAACGATACTTTGATTTTGAAATCAAATGTTTTGATTTATAATATTATTTCTTATTTATTTATTTATTTTCTAATTTTCTATTTTAAATGAAAAGTGTGAAGTATTTTAAATTTATGTAATATAAGCATTTTAGATTAAAGTTAAGTATTTTAAATGAAATGAGTGAGAGGTTTATAATTTCAAATTAAATTAATGTAGTATGAATGATAGTCTACAATATTTGGCGATTTATCATCTGCTCCCGGCTAACAAAAATACTCATAATTCAAAAAGGAAATAAAAATAAATAAATGATAGTTTGATGTCAATAAATATTGATATACATATCAAAAATGATTTATAGAATTAAAAAAAAATAAAAGTAAATAAACAACAATTTCCATATCAAAGTTTTCGCCAAATTGGCGGAGGGCAAAATCGCGCCAACGTGCGTATGTGACACCTGTGCCCAAAAAATATGCGAAATGCTACCATGATCGCAAAAGTTCATGATTTGTCTATTAGAATCTTCCGATTTGGCGAAGGATTAAGGGAAAATTAAATTATGAATAAATGTAACGTGTTGCAATGTTTAACATACATTTAAGGGAGACCAAACTGATCGCCAGTGGCGGCTAGTCACTATATATTTATATTCGCCAACGTCAAATTCTCGCCAAACTTGGCGGCAGTTGGCGAAATACCGCCAAATTTGGCGATCAAAATAGGTTGCCATAAATAAAGCCAACTTGGCTGTAGAGGACTAATTTGGCGATATTCTCATTCAAATTCAATGTTGACGAGAACTGGGATTGAATCTTCTTTTATTAGGTTCCACGCATTTTACTTTCGTGTTTTCCAGTAAAATTAGCTAAAATCGTAAAACCAAGGAATAGGGAGGCTATCTGTTCCTGTCGGTTCAGGCCAGATGGACCTTTCGTAGTTTAGTATACATCAGTTGATCGCATCCTGGTAACCCGACGATTAGCAAACAGCTGACGTACAACAGAATGACGAAAAATATTGATTTTATTGGCGATATGATAGCGAATTTTGAAGTATTAACATGACTGAGATAGAAAGTTTTGGGATTGGCACATCCGACTAAGACTAGTGTATACATGATTCCGTTAAAAACAGGAAATGATACTTATCTTGCATATATAGGATTAACTAGGGCTACTATAATACAGGCTTAGTCATCAAGCATTTTTGTTGCCCACTTAGATCAATCAGCGATTGTTGCATACACGGCGTGGCCAATCGTTCTTCTCTTACGGGCAATTAAATGGCGGCATGGGTCATCCCGGATTGTAGGAGCCTTAGGAATAACTACTCGTAAATATAAAGATCGTGTTAAAGAACATTTACACTGTAAAAAATGACCAATGTTTCTTATTTTATGAAAATATGCTATAACCACGAACGAAAATATAATATAATCTTCTGAGTTATCCGAAATTTCAAATAGCATGTTCCATTGTCTTTTGAATTCCCAGAAATGAATACATTTTCAAAATTTAAAGAATACTTTATAAAAACAAATTATTTTTAGCTGCCCCATTTTTTCAGAAACGTTTCCGAAGGGATTTTATAGTGTATTAATGAGTGTCCTCAGCCTGGAATACCTGTTTTTCGAATGCTATCAATTCTGAAGTAAACATTTCCATGCTTAAAAAAAATGTTTAACAGACAAACATGCAAAATTAACAGCGTTAACAATAACATTAAAATTAAGTTTATTTCTTTACTCTTTCATGTATAAATTAACTTATGCGGCTGAAAACCTGTACTTGAGAATGGATAACATTCGAAAAACAGGTATTTCAGCCTGAGGACACTAATTAATACACTATAAAAACCCTTCGGAAACGTTTCTGAAAAATTCGGGCAGCTAAAAATAATTTGTTTTTATAAAGTATTTTTTAAATTTTGAAAATGTATTCGTTTCTGGGTATTCAAAAGACAATGTAACATGCTATTTGAAATTTCGGATAACTCAGAAGATTACATTATATTTTCGTTCGTGGTTATAGCATATTTTCATAAAATAAGAAACATTGGTCATTTTTTACAGTGTAGGAGACCTGAAATATAACTGACTAGCAACAGCCCTGTCAAGACTTAATCAGAAGCAGAATATTGAAGTTAATTTAGAGGAAGGGGAAATTATAAGCCATTGAAAAATTATCATGAGTTAATTATCCGTGAATCAATTGAAATTACCACTAAAGAAAATAGAGTTTGCAATGACATTTTGTCATATAGCATACCCAATATATGGTTAAGTTTGCGTAAATGGTTGCAAAATGAATAATGTTCTACTCCGCTCCCCTCCTCCAATTTTTCTCCTGTTACCAAGAGTTAATTGAGGGGATCGGGGCAAAAGAGTGCCAAGCCACATATTTGAACTTCTGGGATATTTCAATTTGAAAATTTGATCCAATACTCAAATCAAGATACATAACCTAAATTTTTTTCGCCAATGTTTCACTAACATTTGAAAGATTCTGAGTAACAATATGGCATTACTTTAATGATATTACTATTACGTTTTTTGTAAACTATCTATCTTCATTGGGGGCATAAACGTCTGGGGCAAAAACGAAACCTGTCACATATGCTGCCGATTTGCTTAACATCAATAATAATATGTTATAAGAATGTATCGACACACACACTTCAGGTGCTCCTGGGCATTCCGCCGTTATTATTTACATTAGAAGCAAAAAACCTCAAATACAAAATTAAAAATAATAAAGACATCTTAATATTTAATAATCAAATATTAGAATATAACAAAATTGAAGAACAAGTCTATAAATTTCAAACAAATCCTGAAATATATATTAACAATTTAATTTTGACGGATGTAAACATAAACAAACCTAACGTAACACATATCTATATTGATGGTTCTAAAATAGATGACAAAACAGCATGTGCTTATGTGGCCTTTAAAAATCAAATTAAAATTAAAGAACAATCTTGCAAAATTCAAAATAACAACACAGTCTTTCAAGCTGAACTTACAGCAGTTATTAACTCAATAAAATGGGCTATCTCAACAAATCAAAAAATAACAAATTTTTTCAGACAGCAAATTAACAGTATTAGCATTAAACAATTTATTCCCTAAATATAAACAAATATTTGACCTTCATAAATTATTAAAAGAAAATAAAAATAAAATATTCTATATCACGTGGGTAAAAGGGCACGTGGGCATTATGGGCAACGAACTGGCGGACAAGCTGGCGTACGAGGCCGCACAGTACTACAACTTGCCAGTAAGCAAGGAAGTTAAACATCCATGCTCTTTACTTAATAAGCTTATTAAATTACAATTGCTGGACAAGTGGCAGCACAACTGGTACTCCTCAGGGAGCGGCACTTTTACTTATAGTATTGTTTCAAAGATTCAATGCTCACTTACATGTAAAGATAAAGTCTCACTCTACTTCCTCACTGGATGTGGAAGATTTCGTACATTTTTACATAGTATTGGCAAAAGAGATGATGACTTGTGTCAGTGTGGTCAGAGATGTGACCCACTACGTTATTTATTTGGCAAATGTAAATTTATGAAGTATAAATTCACATGCACTATATGGCCATTAATGACCGGCAACTTTCAATTTAGACATTTTGTCGAATATTTAAAAATATACTTGTCAGATTCTTCTGGAATTTTAGGATTAAAAAGAACATGTTTGGCTTCATATTTATCAATGTCGATTTGATAAGGAGGACAATTAGGGGGCTAAAAAAATATTAAAGAAAAAAAAGAATACTTTGGTTCACCCTGTAAAATGAAACGCACGAAATGATCTATCGCTACAGAATATACATAGGCAGACATTGTACAATATGTGTATTTATTTGTGTAAGAATAGCATGTATATTAATAGAGATATAGCGATTTTTTTAAAAAAATTAAAAAAAATCTTGCATGTTTTTTGCTTATAACATACAGGGTTTTTAACCAAATTTAACGCCAGTTTCAGAAAAATTGACAAAATGTAGTAGAAATAATATAGTGCAATTGGAATATAAATATATTAAATATTTAAGGAAATATGGGCAGTGGTATAAAGTAATTTGTATCTGCGCATGCGCGAACGATAACAAAGATTTTTTTGCATAATTTAATAGTCAACTCTATCGAGCAACTTATTAAAAAAATCAGTCAAATATCATAAAAAGTTAGAGAGATATCGGCGTTAGAGTGAGCTGTTTTTTAGCTTCTCACAAAAACTTGTTGAATGATAAGGGATTGTTCACAAGTTGTCATGTTTAATTTTTATACTATATTTCATTTTTTATTGATACTTTAGTTTGCCTTGGAAAACATCATTTCACCAGGTTATAATAGTTTTGGAACGGATCCTTTGATTTTGATTATTCTTTTTTATTTCGAATAAGTTCGTTAGGGTAGTTTTTCAAAGAGAACTAAAGTATCATTAAAAATTGGAAAATAGTATGAAAATAAAAAATGACAATTTGTTGAAAATCCCTTATCATTCAGCGAGTTTTCGGGAGAAGCTAAAAAACAGCTCACTCTAACGCCGATATCTCTCTAAATTTTTACGATATTTGATTTATTTTTTTTAATAAGTTGCTCGATAGAGTTGACTATTAAATTATGCAAAAAAAAAAATCCTTGTTATCGTTCGCGCATGCGCAGATAAAAATTATTTTATACAACTGCCCATATTTCCTTAAATATTTAATATATTTATAATCCAATTGCACTATATTCTTTCTACTACATTTTGTCAATTTTTTTGAAACTGGCGTTAAATTTGGTTAAAAACCCTGTATGTTATAAGCAAAAAACATGCAAGATTTTTTTAAATTAAAAAAAAATCGCTATAACTCTATTAATATACATGCTATTTTTACACAAATGAATACACATATTGTACAATGTCTGCCTATGTATATTCTGTAGCGATAGATTATTTCGTGCATTTTATTTTACAGGGTGAACCAAAATATTATTTTTTTTCTTTAATATTTTTTAGCTCCCTAATTGTCCTCCTTATCAAATCGACGTTGATAAATATGAAGACAAACCTGTTCTTTTTAATCCTAAAATTCCAGAAGAATCTGACAAGTATATTTTTAAATATTCGATAAAATGTCCAAAATTGAAAGTTGCCGGCCATTAATGGCCATCTCTATAATAAAACCGTAAGTCATGTGACTGTCATCAACAATTCCGGAATGCCCGCTTCACGTTTTCATATGCCAGGCGGCCATTTTTATTCAAAATTATATTTTCGAATAAAACTTAATAAATGTTACATTTTTAGAAAGATCGTTCAAAATAAATTAATATTTGAGAGATGACTTACGTTCAATTATGTATATATTCTTCATAACTTCAGTTGAAATTAGCCTCGCAATTCAAATTCTCTATCCATGAAAGTAAAAAAAAAAAAAAAAAAAAAAAGATTCATTCGTCGTGAAGGTTTAAAATATTAAACCATTAAACCACGGAGATAATCGTTCGTAAAGTAAGTTTTCCGTGAAAGATTTTTTGGAGCGCTGCCTGGTGTCAAAAACATAATTCGTACCAGTGACACAATCAAAGTTTACCATAATTATGTGCTATACACCTCACCTTCATTCTTTATCTTTTCTTAGCTGAATGTAAACAAATACAACTCCTGTAATGATATTTAATGAATCAAATTTCGAAACAAATTGTCAGTTAATTTGGTATTTATGTATTATACGTGCAAGGAAGAGAGACCACTGAAAATGATTGTTAATCACCAATCATATTTACCATTATTAATGACCAATCGCTTTCAAAACAGTAATTTAATATACATTTACAAAATACATAACATCATTAAGTACTTTTGTGTTATTTGGGCGCAAATCTCGCCAATAGCATATTTAAAATCGCCAATAACAGCTTTTATTTTTCGCGTGTGCTAATTAGAAACGATACTTTGATTTTGAAATCAAATGTTCTGATGGAACAGCTGTCGTAGACGCACCGGGGCACTATATTAACTATAGAGTTGCAATATAGAGAGAAAAACGGATTGCTGTAATTAGAATTATAGGCGGTAATGTTGGCGTGGCGTATTTACAAGTTACGGATCTTAATAGTCAGTAGACATTAAGCAGAAATGCCAAAGTAAGGGAATTATGCAGTTATGAAAACTCCTGAACTATATCAAAATAGGAGAGCAGAGAAAAACACAGTCGAACAGAGATCGGCATCTAGAAGGAAGTTCGTGAATTTTAATGAGATTCTACGCCACGGGTCAAAAGTGCTGACAGCAAATATGGTTTAAAAGAAATGTGATTATCAAAACTGGCTTCCAAAAGTTCAATGTTTCACCAAACCATACTCGAAAATTACGTGTTATAATATGCACCCGGATTATGTCACATTATTCAAGACGTTTTAAATGATAATAATGATAGATTTTCTAATCTCCCGTAATCAAGTCTACAGCCAAAGGTAGCGAGAAACAAACAAACAAACAAAAAAATATTGGCAACAATATGGTTCAGTGTAAATGTGGATATCATTAAAGACTTTCACAAAATAGACTTCAATGCACCAAATCGTATTAACTAAAATACGTCATTTGGCAATGGATCCAATTACGGAAAACTACTTAATATGTTTAAGAATCTCCTCATTAGCAAACATATTGCAACTGATAAGCAAACGGATATGAAGCATAAACGCTTAAGTTGGTTAAGCGGTTTTTGTCAAGAAAGATGAAATACATAACAACAAAAAATATGCGAAATGCTACCATGATCGCAAAAGTTTTTGATTTGTCTATTAGAATATTCCGGTTTGGCGAAAGATTACGGAAAAAAATAAATTATGAATAAAAGTAACGTGTTATAGTGCTTTTAACATACATTTAAGGGAGACCAAACTGGTCGCCAGTGGCGGCTAGTATAGTGTATAATGAAACTAAAACAACTCTTGAGAATATTCTAGATATACTATCTGACAAAAAACAATTATTTTAACTTTACGAAAATTATAATATCTTAAATCAAAAATATTCATTTATTTAAATACAAATTCCTTTTATAGTCAGTAATCAGTTATCTCTGTAAAAAAAAAAAAAAAAAAAAAAAAATGTTTGTTTCATGTATTGTACCAATACCAAATTGTAAATACAGTGACCTCTCACTTATGCGCGATGTTCTTCGGTGGTTGTTTTTCGTACCTTTAAACAGTAAAAGAAGGGAAAGGGGAAAAAAAGAGAAAGGAAAAAAAAAAGGGGGGATTTTTTTTAAATTTCTGCATTTGAGTATGGGTGCGACTTTTATAAAAGATTCTGGTGAAGAGGTGTGATTGCCGTGTGTCGCGTGTGGATGAGGGGTTACTGTATATAGTGTATTTCAAAATTTTATTGTGTGTAAACAAAATTGTTTGAATTTTATATTGTAATTATATATTGTAATCATTTTTAAAAATATATTATACCTCTAAATGTTATTGTATACGTATTAATGCATTCAAAATGTACAATTGTAAATAATTGTCATTATAATGTTTATCTCAAAATGCTATATAAATAACTATAACTAAAGTTTATGTAAAATATCAATTATTGTAATAATTTTAACGTTCGCCCAGCCTTGTGGCAAAATTGGGCAACGTTTATACTTTGTAAAATTGTAGTTTAACTTGTAATTATTGTAGGTAGCGCCGGATAGTAATATTTTTTACTCCCTAGGATTAGGGGTTCGTCCTGGCCATTAGCCAAAAGCTGGTCCCTAGGGTGGGCGCTGTTTCTCTGTCACATATGCTGCCACCATGTGACATTAGAAAGAAATTATATGTTGGATATTATAATTTACAATATTAAGCAACAGTTTACAGCGTTACATTTATTTCACCAAAAATGTGGCTTGGCACTATCTTGCCCCGACCTCCTCAATTGGAATAACCCCGGAACAAACCCGGATGATGAAATGGGCTTTCCCTAGTTCCCGGATCAAGAAGCGGAGATCTTGAGAGTAAGACGTTGTTTAATGACAGTTTATTTTATTTTTTTTATTAAATCTCTGATGAAGGCTATGCGTATAGCTGAAAGTGCTTGGTGTAATTGACATTGAATAATGTTAAAGTAGTGTGAGGAATTCATTAAATCTCTCACAGTTTGCTAATTAAGTATGATAATCAGGTATAGGAGTTCCTATGTGTTTGAGACTTTCATCCTATTTTTCTTCTAAGTTACAAAAATGTCGCCAACTACAAAGGTATAGATAAGTCCACTATCAATCTTGGTACCTGAAACTTCGTAGACAGCAATGACAGTGGACGAGGAAAGGAGCGGTCCTCTCATCTAGCCGACATCGTGGGAGCCCCACCCCGTGAGAATTTTACACCATGAGAACTTTTGGAATTGTTTCGTATATCAGTAGGACCTCCCAAAAGGAACCCATATCCAATCACACGAAAACTTTACCTTATGACGTAAACTGAAACTTCTTTTAGTGCTGAACGGAGATGCTTTTGTTCGAGAAGTGGATCGTAGGTCGGATAGAAAAGAGGGGAAGCAGTCAGAGAGAGAGTTTTTGGAAACAAGGTGTTGTGGAGAAAGACTTGTCTCGGAGAAGAGGTTCTCAACCTAGTAGGGACATAGGTCCTTGCTGACAGATTTTGAACAGAAAGATTATCTCTCGTAAGTCAACGGTGAAGCCGTTGAGTGAACATTTATGAAAGGTGAATGAGAACCTTTGCTAGATTGTGATAATACAAAACGCTGTACGAGGCTGGACACTTTCCATTGACCGTGAATAATTACAAGTCGAACGAACTCTATTAAAAATTAATGTGTAACTATGAGCTATTTCTAAACGAACTGTAATTTTAGTAAATTTGAGATCGAGTTTATAATAAAATTCTTTTCTAAGGATATCTTGAAGTTGATCCATCCTAAAAGGTTTCACGCTACCTCTTTTTTTAAATTACAACATCTTGGATCTATCACAGTAGTTTAACATCTTTCTTACAATTTTATCAACTTTTAAGTAATAAAGCACATTAAGTGTAATTTTAATTTTTTTAGCTTTTTTGAAGATGAATTATAGGATTCTACTCATGTGAGTTTTATTACTGAAATTTAAATGACACAATGAAATGTCATTAAACGTGTGAGCTTCAGTCAGTGGTGGCTCGAGGGTTATTTCAATGGGGTTCACAATATATAAATTGCGAAAATAAAATCGGAAAGTACGGCTTAATGTACAGGTCGAAATACATTTGAGTTTTAAAAAGTTAAATGGAAACAGTGTAACGAAATAACAAGCACTTAGCATAAGTGTAAAATTTTACTTTCTATGAAGGAAGATCATACAATCAACCAAATAAACAAACAAAAATTAACTAACTGAATACAGGAAACCAAGAGAGATTTCGGAGAAACAAAAAACAAAAAAAAAAAAAAAAAAAAAAAAAATTGAGCTTTCGCACAGTGAAGGTTGTGCAAATGGAGATATTAGAGCGGTGCCTTTGACTCACACGCCGCTCGCCGCTTTCGTCCGCATAAGCTGGTTTCGAAGGGAATGCTTCGATCACACGTGCGTTCCTGGCTCTCTTGATATTTTTTGAAATTTACATTATTACAATAACACGTTTTGTCATGTATCTATTTGAAAGAGATGAGGTGTGTGTGGGGGGGGGGGAGGGGGGAATTTAAACTCATCCTAAAAAATGACAAAAATTTGGAAATGGAATTAAGATTATTTATTTAATTTGTTAATTTATTTCTTCGTTTTTCTTTGGGGGTTCACATGCTCATGTGCTCATGTACTCCTGCTACTGGATTCAGTATTATACTTTGCCATTTTAGCAAACACAGAAACAAATAAACTAAACTTGTTATTATTTTCATGTTTAACGGGTTGAAACTAAAATTCTGCATACAGATTATTAAGGTACTGAGAAAAGAGCTAACATCCGATTCATCAATATGTTGCTATACTATATTTGAGCGACTGCTTCTCTTTAAAATGTAAAAACCAAATGTCTTCTGAATGTACAGATGTAATAAAAATTGCCTCAAAATAAAAGGTATCGTGTTGTCGAATTGTACAACTCTATTAAAAGTAGAAAAAAATGAAAAAACCACATAGTGTGAAACATTTTGTTGCTGAAGGTGTAACAAAAACGATTTTTAATTCAATATTTAAACATGAAACAATCGTAAGGATACCATCATGTATTGAGCGAACAGCAAATATTATAACGAAAATTAATAAATTGAAGTTAAAGATATTGTGTTGCTGAAGGTGTCGAAAAGGATTTTTAATTCAATACTTAAACAAAAAACAATCATAAGGATACCATCATGTATTGAGCGAACAGCAAATATAACGAAAATGAATAAATTGAAGTTAAAGATATTGTGTTGCTGAAGGTGTAAAAAAGGATTTTTAATTAAATACTTAAACATAAAACAATCGTAAGGATACCATTATGCATTGAGCGAACAGCAAATATTATAACGAAAATTAATAAATTGAAGTTAACGATATTTTTTCAGAAGAAGCATAACATAAGCTATAATAAAGCTGTGTGTAAGCTAATTTGTTACCAACAATATGTATAAAAATCTTTAGTAACTGGAAAAAATAAAAAGCATCATCATATACAAAAGCTTAAATACAATCCCTTAAAACAAATTGTAGTTTAATTGTAAGAAATTGCCGACAATCCCAGTTTCCCTTGGAGATATTTTCGTTAAAAAAGATAAAACCATAAAAAATCGAGGTTCGGATAAACCGAGCGGAGTGGGCGTAGCCTGCCCGGTTGTACGCTGCAGAAGGCAGTTGGGCTTCCAACCATAGGATCTTTTGGGAAAACCGACCAGCATAATGAGATATATTTAAAGTAATCTCGGGCAATGCTAGGCGTCCAACTAATTTATAATATGATAATATGTCAGCATTGGATAAGTTACACTAAAATAAATAAAATTCACTTACACAATCAAAATTGAAAATATAACTATATTAGTTTAACTAGTATTGTTTAATTATTACAAATATTCCTTAAACTATTCCTTAATTTGTTTAATAAAATATTGAAGAAATAATCTTTTTAAAAAGGCACATTATACTGAATTCTTAAAATCCATAAATTTTTATTTAAAGTTTAACAAATTTTATTTACGAGATTATAAATATACTTTTTATTTGAATTTAGCAATAAAAAAATAATAATAGAGAGCTTCTTTTCTTCACTTTATTTATTTAAGGAATCCATTAAGGTTTTATTTATTTAACATCCACAACTGAAAAATGATCTTTTTAAACTTTTATTTTTGTTGATATTCTTAAATTCTTCCGGTTTTATTAAATATCCCATTAACTTAGGAAATAAAACCATACCATTTCATAAATTCATTTTTACTTAATTGCAAAATACATTTTCATATTACTTGAATGCTGAAATTAAAGTAATGTAAATTTATATACTTTTATTTTATTATTATTTTTTTTTTACTTTCAATTATTTTTAAAGCTAATTCTAATTTAAATATTACTCCCCGTAAGTTTTCGACTTTTTTCGGGAAAATTAATCAGATTTAATTGCTTCAGTGTAAAATATCCTGCAGCAAACGGGGTTAAAAAATGAATTAGATACACAGCTATTACCATAATTTAGTATAATTATTTTAACTCGCTATAAGATTTAATGAATAAATAAAAAGCAAAATATGGAAAAAAAATTACAAATTTTATTAACACCACGTTTAGCAAACTCTGAAAATTCTGTTTTTTCTTCTCACATTAAGAAGTATGTTTTTTTTCTTTTTTATTACCATGCAAGTAAACCATGATGATGAGAGTTTAAATATATTTTTATGCTTATTCGATACATTTTCTCTGTAATAATTTTAATTTAATGTATTCGTATAAGTTAAAATTAATGCGACTTTTTCAGGTTTCCGAGTAATGCAATTAAAGTAACAGCGGTCATACTGCTTCGGACATAATGAAATTGATATGCTCTACAACATGCTTTCTGTAAAGTATGGATTACATAAAATTTATCGTTTACTTAAAAGAACCTACAAAAATTTCAGTTCCACTACTGCCTATGCGCGATAATTACTGGAAGACCGTTTTCAATTATGGTGTTCATTTTTAACTAAATTTTAATACATTACGTGGTATATAAATTCTGTAGATCATATACAGGGCTGCACATAAAAAATCTCAAACATTATTGTCGTTGGGCGTTATTATTTAAGAAATAATGTTAAATATAGTTTTCTATAATTTAATTTAGTTTTCTAAGAGATGTTTGTAGAATATTAATAAATTCATATACAGTGCGGGTTCAAAAGAAATGGATACATTGACGTCAAAGAACGGTAATTTCTGGAAGTGCGTATTAAGTTATGTTATACGTTATGTAGCTGGATCAAATATGAGCTTAATATGTGGTGCGTACAATCGGAATACATTTCCGTATATGGGAGTGATTGTTAAAAGTGAATTTTCAACTGTGTTATGCGTTGTCAAGTTGAATTAAATTTTAACATACTGAGTGGTGTGTATGCAAATCGATCCTCTCTAATAAAAAGCTATGCGTTGTTCACGACTGGGGTTATCGATAATCGTTGCCACAGATTAAACTCGGAAAATGAAACATTTGAAGTTGCTGAAAAAATTAATAGCTCGAAAAGTATTTGTCAGAAATTTGTTAGACAAACTTCGTTAGAAAGGTAAAAAATTGTATTTTTCTTGATATAAATTTCAAATCCGTATTTCAAAACTATGCCGTATCACGATTATGCCGTATTTCAAAAATTGAATTTCAAAAATTACCAAATTTCACAATGGAGTACCATAGCGAAATCTTTACGCGTAAAAAGATAATGATAACGGCCATGTGTTCTGACGTATACTGGCTATAGCACGAGTCACAAATTATAGTAGCTTTACTATTCTGTTAAAATATAAAAGTGAATTATGATGCCACGAGTGCATTATTTTTATTTAATTTTAATATAATCATCTTCGAAATAAGGTTTTGGAATTTTTTTTCGAATGGGACTAATAAATTGGCCAATACTGTATATTATTTTGAGTTTAAAAGAGGTGAGGTGGGGGAGCGTTTTATATTATTTAGGTTTCTTCAGGAACTTTTGGTCAGAATTGAAAGTTTAATGTATCAAAGCGTTAGAAATTAAATCGGCAATAACTATAACCACTGTCCTTCAGTTCGTTTGGATATATTTTCATTTAAAAGTATAAAATCATTCAACATTGATTTTAGGTATTTTTAAGGTTATTATCACGGACCCGGGCAACGCCGGGCATGTCAGCTACACCCAAGAAAAAGTTTTGTTGAATCAACAAAAATTTGGTTGACCCAGCAAAACTTTTCGTTTAAATATGGGTCAATGGAAATTTTGTTTGAATCAACAAAAAAAAATATTGTTGATTTTTTTTTGCAATTCAAAAAAAAAAAAAAAAAAAAAAAAAAAAAAAAAAATTGTATCGTCAGCAAAAAAATGTTTTGTTAATTCAAGTAAAATGGTTCAATTTTACTTAAATTAACAAACAAATTTTTGTTACATAGATATATGCTATGTGTTATTTTAACAATCTATTTTCTTTTTTCAACAAAATATATTTTGCTTGTTTAAATAATAAAATATGTTATATTACGATCTTGTTTTGTTTATACTACAAAAACTTTTGTTAAGTGAACCAATCTAAATATGCAATTTTAACTATTTTTTAATTCACTTTCAGCAGTGAATTACGCTTGTAATTCTTGAATAATAACAAGTGAATTTTTATTCTGCTTTTATTCAAGCGCAAACCGAGAGAGTGAAAAATGCCCCAAGCAGGGACTCGATCCCGGGTCCTCAGAACAGCTCGCTGAGGCTCTACCACTGAGCTACAAGCAAAGATATCCGAACTCGATATTTCTCACTCTTAAATATGTCGGACCGGCTGCAACCGCAGCACAAGATGGAGATGTCATCAGGAGCTTGCAAATTTCTGCGGCAAACAGGAGACGACAATACAAAGCCCAGCATACGGCAACACATAGTTAATTTTTAATTCATTTTCAGCAATGAATTGCGCCTGCAAAAAGCAGGATAAAAATTCACTGGTTATTTATTATTCAAAGATTACAGGCGTAATTCACTGCTGAAAATGAGATAGAGCTATTGCAGAACTCGCGAAAAATACAACATAGCAGCGCCACCTGTTGCGCGATTTACACCAAAACTAATCAGCAACAATTTATATCAGAAAATAACTGAATATAAAGTTTTTTTAAATTCCGTGCATTAGTTCTTGAGATAGAGTGCCAACAAAATTTTTGTCACATACAGACAGACAGAGTCATTGACAGTCATTTTCTAAAAACAGTCAAATCGTATTCAGGACCTTCTAAAATGCGTCGGAAAACGGAAGTCGAAAATTTTCATGATTCCAATACATTTTTCTTGTAAAAATAGAAGAATGTAATAAATGGGATAGGGGGATTTTTTAAACTACCTTCTTCCGTCCCAATGAAAAAAGTTTTAACTATCCAAAAATTATGTTAATCTTTAATTATATAACTATATAAGTTAAATAAATCAAGTTACGTGAGAGAGTTATGACTACTACACAACAATTTAAATTTTGCAAAAACAACTAAATTTTGCTGGAATTACAAGTTTAAATTACAAAATTATGGTAAAATTAAAATAACAGATTTTGTTAATTCAAGTAAAATTGATCAAATTTTGTTAAAATTTTGTAAGAGTGTTAACAATATTTTTTTGTACAAGCAACAAAACCAATTTTTTTACTTCAACTAAAAATTTTGCTAAAACATCCAAAATGTACTCAACAAAACATGTTTTGTCGTTTTAATCAATTCATTTTTCTGGGTGTAGTAGTTTATATACAAGCTGTGCCCAAAGAATATGAACACCCTACCATTTTACTTACCCATCATACGTGTCCGATGAACTAGTCGCTTCCTCCTTCCCTAGGATTTGATAATCGGAAGGCGTGGTTACAGTAATGGGTCGTGGGGGCGTTCCGGCATTGGCCTAGAACGCGGTTCCTCTCATGATGTTCCGGCGACGAAGCCGTCGGATCGTCTCTGCGTCCGCCCAAGTGTCGTGTGGTGGTGTCCTGTACTTGGGCTCCATCGCATTTCGCAGCGTCCGCTGACTTCACTCATTTGGGTTTAGGGTAAGAGGCGCAGGAAGGCTTCGGTCCCTGTCTTTCCCCAGGCCGAAGAGCACCACCTTGGAGGTGGCCGGGTAAACCGGCCCTTCTTGGTCGTGTCTTCGTATGGATTCACTAGAATCTGGAATCGGCGGTGAAGTACGACTGCCTTCGCCAGCCGTAACTTATCATTACCCATCATACGTAGTATAGGGTAAGTCTTGTAATCGTTTTAAATATCGAATTTTTTTTTTTGACGGATTTACACGTTTCAGACACTGAAAATTCCAAAAAACATATTTTTAGAAAAAAAAAATTGCCGTCCGTCTGTGTGTCTGTAAACGCTCTATCTAAAGAAACAAATTGAGATAGTGACTTGAAATTTGGTATGCACTTAGTATGTAATAATGGGAAGAAGCTTATTGAATTTCAGTATCCTCGATTATCCGGAACTATTTTTTTCGGACTCTCGAAATATTCTTTCTGATAAAAGGTATACAAAAATTTCGAAATTGTTTATTTTAAGGAGTGAATATAAAAGACAATAAAAAACATAAATTTTGCATAAAGAATGAAGTCGATCGGATAATTAGTGGCCGAGATATTTATAATCCTATTTTCCATATTCTTCGATTTTTCATGACCCTGTATTTCATCCAAATTTCAATTCAAAAATATATTTTAATTGGAAGACACTTAATTGAGACAGTTAATCCGACGCAGTAAACCGGTAGTTAATAGGATTATCAATTTTGGAGTTATAAGGATGTTTCTTTTACGCAATTCAGTAATAAAGCACTTAAAGATTATGACCTCATCAAGCCACGATTTTATTCGAATTGCAATGCATTTTATAAATAGTTTACACATGTTTTATTTTCATATTTTAAATTATGCATATCCATGATGGGTAAGTATTACAGTGGCCCCCAACGATTAGTTTTTTAAGGGGTGGTAATTTTTGAGTTTGGCTTTTCAACTATGTTATGTGTTTTCTAAATTGTTTATTTAGATATCTTTTTTGCACATAATCTGATAGGAAAGTTTTTTACAACAATCTGAGAGTGTTAGAAATTGTTTCATAATCTATGCGTGACGTATGTTTTGTCCTTCTTGTTTTGTTTGTTTCACGAAAATATTTCTGGAAGAATGCTTTTGTAAACCTTATAAACAACACTTTGAATCATTCAAAAAATACATGCGGCCTAAAATTTATTTTAGCGCTATTTATTATTCTATAAGGTAAAGCTAGGATAGTCTGCGCACAATTCAAAAGAATAACAATAAAAAATCTAAATGTTAATTTTTTGCTGAACTATCCATGAATAATTTTACTTCATTTGTTTTTTATGCATTTCCATTGCTATTTTGTTGTTATGTTGCAATTTAATAGAACAGTTGTAATAAAACCAAGAAAGTTATTTTGCGCAATCTGTCCGTTCAGGGTTGGTGTGATTGCGCACATGGGTAGGAGAGATTGTTACTAATAATAACTACAATTAAATTATTAACAATAATAATTACACGTAACTGACATTGTTGCAAGGTTTTTGTGAACAAATATTATTGTATTAGGAGTGAATATTTCAACCTAATGATTAAATAATCAGAAAAAGGAAATAATTTTAAAAACGGTTAAAAATTTTTAATTAAAGGAGAAAAATTAAAGAATCAGAAAAAGAAAGTTCAAATAAGATTACAAAATAACATTAAGTTACTTGATAACACGTTTAACTTAAAATTAGTCCATTTTCATTTTTCATTTTTTTAAGCAAATTTACCAATAAGCTGCGTAATCTCTCCTAGCATGGAAACTAATGGGAACAATGCGCTATCTCTCCTAAGTAGCGGATGCGCAAACTCTCCAATATCGGTAGGAGAGATTGCGCGGCATTTTATTTAAACATGGCCGCTACTAAAACGAACCGCTGATGTTCACATTGTTAGTCTAGATTAGTAGCTTATGAGAAATCGTTTAAGTTTAAAACATTTTGTACTACTGACATTGTATCGAAATTCTGATGAATAGTATGAAAATTCAAGCACTTACTTTGGGAAAACAAAACAAAATAGCAATGCTTTATCTTAGACGCTCAAAACAATCAACGTGCACTTTCAAGTAGACACTCCACTACTGCTGTTGTACAAGTACCTGGAGTCTTGTGCGCTCACTCTACTCCTTCCCCCTGAACATCTATGTGCGCAATCTCTCCGACTGCGCCATCTCTGGCTTTACCTTAGAGAAAAAAAATCAATTTCGGGACTTTTATGTTAGCCGGGCGCCCGTGATATATATACATTTATATGCACACACACACACACATATATATACATATGTATATACACACACACACACACATATATATATATATATATATATATATATATAGTATATGTGTGTGTATATGTATACTTATATATATGTTACGGTCAATATGATTAATCCGTTCATTATTAATAATAACTATTTATTATTAATAATGATCGCTGTTAATATTAATAATAACCGGACATGATGACGGATCATTATTAATAATAACTGGTTATTATTAATAATGACCGGATTAATCATATTGACCGTAATATACATATGTGTATGTATACAGGGTGAATATAAACTCTTGGGAAAAACTTTAAGGGGTGATAGTACACATCAAGACAAACAATATTAAATAGGAAACTAAGGGTCCCAAACGTCTTCTGAAGGAGATAAGCGCCATTAAAGTTTAGGATCCAAAATTTCAAATGATTATAAAAAACGGAAAAATTGGTCGATTCGTTTGCGGTTTTCGCTAAAACTATTCTTTATGTCAGTATTTTCTTAAAAATAAATTTTAAAGATAAAGTTAAAAAATGCCGATAGAGGGCGCTTTAGACTTTGGAGTAACGAACAACTATTTTTTACTGTTATTTTTTTGTATCTGATTAAATGCTTTCAAAAGCTTAGACTTAAATGTAAATTTTGAGCTCAAAATCTGAATCGTTGGGAGTAGTTAAGTAGCGCAAACTGAACTGTGTTCAGGAGTTGAAATTTGAACCCCCCTGAACACAGTTCAGTTATTCCCGATCTTGTTGTCGTAGACCACACAGAAACTACTACCCCCTACACGTAAAATAAACGATAGAAAGATGCCAAAATTATATAAAAAAATTATTTTAAAAATAAATTTTAAAGATAAAGTTTAAAAATGCCGATAGAGGGCGCTTTAGACTTTGGAGTAATGAACAACTACTTTTTACCGTCGACTCCAACGAGGACCTGGTTGCGAGGATTGCCGTGGTAGTAGGCGATATCCGGGAGATGGTATTCACTAATGTTCGCAACTCCCTCCGCCGGCGGTGTGAGACCTGCATCGTTGCTGGTGGGCTCTCTTTCGAGCAGTTTTTGTGATTCCTCATGAACATCATGCGTGTACCCTTTCCTACTTGTCAACCTTCATTCATATTGTGCACTACATGCATACATAAAATTGTTTCTTTTTATTTTGCGCAGAGAAATTGCTCATGTCTATTATGAATAAATTTTCTATTTAATTTTGTCATTACTCTATTGTTTATTTTACGTGTAGGGGGTAGTAGTTTCTGCCTGGATTAATTTTAACACAATTATTCAAATTGGTACAGAAATCATGAGTTGTAATTTTCCAACTGGACGAAAAATGTCCGGGAAAGGATTCGAACCTGGGATCTTTTGGCTGAAGCTGCCATGCTCTACCAACTGAGCTATCCCGGTTGAATCTGGAGGGCATGAACTGGATGAATTATGCCCTCCAGATTCAACCGGGATAGCTCAGTTGATAGAGTATGGCAGCTTCAGCCAAAAGATCGCAGGTTCGAATCCTGGCCCGGACATTTTTCGTCCAGTTCGAAAATTACAACTCATATTGTTTCTGCCTGGTCTACGAGACCAAGATCGGGAATAACTGAACTGTGATCAGGAGTGTGTGGGGGGGGGGGGGGGGAAGGGAGGTGTTTCAAATTTCAACTACTGAACACATTTCAGTTTGCGCTACTTAACTACTCCCAACGATTCAGATTTTGAGCTCAAAATTTAAGTCTAAGCTTTGGAAAGCATTTAATCAGATACAAAAAAATAACAGTAAAAAATAGTTGTTCGTTACTCCAAAGTCTAAAGAGCCCTCTATCGGCATTTTTTTAACTTTATCTTTAAAATTTATTTTTAATAAAATACTGACATAAAGAATAGTTTTAGCGAAAACCGCAAACGAATCGACCAATTTTTCCGTTTTTTATAATCATTTGAAATTTTGGACCCTAAACTTTAATGGCGCCTATCTCCTTCGGAAGACGTTTGGGACCCTTAGTTTCCTATTTAATATTGTTTGTCTTGATGTCTACTGTCACCCCTTAAAGTTTTGCCCAAGAGTTTAGATTCACCCTGTATATATATGTATATATATCACTGACGCTCGGCTAACATAAAAGTACCCCAATTTCAATTCAAAAACTGCATATTATGCTGCAAAATAATAGAAATAAGAAAGATGTCTACATTCTGTCGTCTGTTAGTAAATTAAAATTTCATAAACTTAATTAGAAATCGTTTAATTATTTCATTTTAATTAAAAAAAATTTAGACAAGTGGACTTGAAACAATTAAAAATGCAAACATTTGTTTTAGAAAAGCTTAAATTATTATCATTATTTCCGTTTTCCGTATATTTTTTTATGAGTATAATTATATTCAAAGGTATATTTCAAATTGTGTATTCTTAAACAATATCTCTTTAGTTGTTTTTAATTATTTTCAGTTCATCATTTGATTCCTTCTCAATTCCATTTTTAGGTATGATTACATTGTTAGCAGGAATATAAATATTTATGAAAAGAACATCAAAGGCTAAGGAAAATAACGTAATTTAAAAATGCATATTTTAAATTAATCTATAAGGATGTAGAAAAATATTTTGAGACTTTTAACAAGTGTACCATTTTTAACATAAAATATTTCTATCGATAAAGAATTATTTATTATCAAATCCCTAAAAGATAATCATATCAAAAATCATGATCTCGAATTACTAAGAATACGACATGTACAGATTATCAATGCGACTTTATACTCTTGAGAAATAAATAATTTTTTTAAGATTTCTGTAAAAGCAACACGGGGACAGAAGATTCAAGAAAATTTAATCTGCGAAGATTTAAAAGTATAATGTAAATGAATGAACTGCGAAGCAAAGAGGCAAAAGCACGTTTCTATATTAATTTCGTTCTCGCGTATTTTTACTTTATTTCCTTTTATATCATTTCTCAGTCTTTTATAAAAATTCTGTTGTATTCAGTTTATATTTTGTTTATATTCAGAGAAACAATTTTTTTTTAAATTTTAGTTATGACGATGAAAAATACTTTTATGTGGACTAAAATGAAGACTGTATAGTTTTAATATAAATTTGTTGCTTTTTAAATGGTAAAGTATAATTCAGAAATACACTGTTAAAAATCTGAAGTAAATTGTTCAGTCATTCAACCGTTATTATAGATAACGGTTACTAGACCTACATGGGTGCAAAAAGTCCATCCAAGCCAAGACTGAAAACTTTTCTGAGTATTCAGAATAACGGTGTCGTGTCAATTCGTCGCGCACAATTCATCGCGGAACAATTCATCGCGCACAATTCACCGCAGCGTCAATTCGTCGCAGCGACAACTCATCGCAGCGTCATTTCGTCGCAGCGTCAATTCGTCGCAACAAAAATGTTTTTGAAGGCTATGATGAAAAAATAAAGATAATTTAGTAAAATTATTTAATGATAATTTGTTTTTTAGATGTAATCGCATGTAAATTGTTAGTTATAATTCTCTATATCTAAAAAACTAATTATCATTAAACATTTTTATTAAATTGTCTTTATTTTATCATCATAGCCTTCAAAAACATTTTCGTTGCGACAAATTGATACCCCGACGAATTGACACTGCGATGAGTTGTCGCCTCGACGAATTGTCGCTGCGAAGAATTGACGCTGCGATGAATTGTTCCGCGATGAATTGTGCGCGACGAATTAACGCAGAACCCAGAATAACCAAATGGAAATGGATTAGAAGATTTCTATGACTTGCATTATGGCTAAAAATGGATCTCGTACAATAACAGAAAGTAATAAAAAGTTCTTAATAGTAAAATTACTATTATTTAATTATATAAAGTAGAATATACTACAGTAAAACCTCCAAAGTTGACCACCTCTCTACGTTCACCACCTCTCTATGTTGACCGAAATTTATTAGTTTGAATGGTCACAACGCATTTTCAATGGAGATTTACCTCTCTATGTTGACCAGCTCCGTAAGTTGTATATTGACCACTTTTTAGTAGGTTTTACTCTCTGTAACTTGACCACTGATGTTCTCTTGAATTTTCTTTTTCCTCCGTTTGTTCTCCATAGGAATTTCTTTATCAGTCATTCGGCTTATCTGAGCAACACTCACCCCCCTGGTTGTGCTCCACTCATTGTTCACTTCCAGTAGATACAATGGGAGGGAAATGCCAGAAATCCTGGAATCTGTCGAAAAATGTCAGGGGAGGGGGGAGGGGGGATGTGCGTAGCGGTGTAGCTATACGCAGAATTGGAAAACAACGTGTATAGCTCACATGTGAAATACATTCCGTTCTTTTTTTCTGGAAGTCGCGTCTTGACGGGACCGGTCGTTTATTTGCGAATTTTCATCAAACATGACGCAAAGAAAAGCTATAAAAGAACTTAAATTAAAGGAGAAAGTAGATCTTCTTAATTTTCTGGAAAGCAGCAGCCAAAGAAAGACAGCGGGAAATTTTGGTGTGAGCAAGACAACTGTGAGCAATATTTTAAAACGCGAGGAAGAATATCTGGGGACTTCAAAGAAAACGCAGGAAAACCTGTCTCGACGCTGTGAACGAAGCCGCGTTTCGTTAGTTTAAAGAGATGAGCTCAATCAATGCAAGAATATCAGAACCTATGCTTCAGGAAGTAGCAAAAAAAAAAAATGCAAAAGAATTCGAAATAGAGAACTTCCAAGCGTCAGCAGGTTGGTTTAAAAAATTAAAACTATAATACGAGATTTCTCAAAAAGTTTTGTGTGGGGAATCGAATGAGGTTTCAGCTGAAGTGGTGGAGAAGTTGATTGAAAAATTCCCAGAGTTTGCTAAAGGTTTTGAAGATAAGGACATCTTTAATGCTGATGAGTGCGGTCTGTTCTTTAAAGAAATGCCTTATAGAAGTCTAATAATGAAAGGTGACACTTGCAAAAGAGGAAAACATTCAAAACAGCGTTTTACCATTCTATGTGCTAGTATGACTGGGAAAACAATTGAAGCCTACGGTGATCAGCAAATCCGCAAAACTTCGTGCATTTAAAAATGTAAAACCTGAAAACCTTCCTGTTTTTTGGAGAGCGAATAGATCCGCTTGGATGACCATGACCAGTGCTTTGTTCGAAGAGTGAGTTAGAGGAATTGACTCAGAAATGAGGAAAACGAAGCGGTCTATTCTACTTACCGTGGCAACTTTCCCAGCCACCCAAAAGGGAATAATCTCACAAATGTAAACCTAAAGTTTTTGCCTCCAAACACAACTTCGAAAACCCAACCTTTAGATCAAGGCGTTATTCAGTCCATCAAAGTGCACTACAGAGCTCAACTTCTGGAATGGGTGATCATGAAAGCACAAACCTGTGGTCCTTTTGCATTGGCATCGTCAACAGCTGCATCAGTAAATGCTTTGAATGTTGTTCATTGGATTAATTCTGCTTGGAATAAAGTTACGCAAACCACGATTAAGAACTGTTTCAAGAAAGCTGGATTTCTTACAGCTACAACATCGGTGCAAGAGGATGAGCTTCCTCTATCTCCCTTGCCAGTTTTTGATGGAGTTGATTTTGAAGATTATGTTACCATGGACGATGAGTTAGTAACATGTGTTGAGCCAGACCCAGAGGCAATCTTCAATGAGATACTCTCTGCAGCTAAGCACAGCGAGAACTCTAAGGTACAAGAAATGGACGGCGAAGAGGATGATGATCCAAGTGACGCCGAAACTGAAAAGTACCCAACTCTGAAGGAAGACGATGTAAAGCGCATGATGGAGCAACTTAAAGATTTCGGTGCAGAAAAATGCCCAAGCATGCTTAATGAACTTGTAAACTGTGAAAGTGCTATTCTATTCAATGGTTGGAGTATCATAGTTGAGATTACTCCAACCATTGAATATAATTTACCTAGTTGAATATACTCTCCTCTGTTCATTATGGGAAAGTACTTTTTGTAGTTACCTAATGAACAAAAAGAGAACTCAAACAAAAATTGAATAATTCTTTCAAATATTGTAAAAATGTGCTGTACCTTCAGTAAAAATAAGTAAGTGCTAATTATTTTCTAAATTTTTCCTTAAAAATACTAAAAAAGTTTACTAATTTTTTTCTAATATTGTACTAAATATTTTCTAAAAATTCCCTAAGTTGACCATCCGTGTGTTGACCACTTAGTTACAGTCCCTTGGGTGGTCAACTTATAGAGGTTCTACTGTATGTCAAAAATCGTTTTCATCAAACCGTTTTCTATAGAAACAGTTGAATGGCTGGATTGTTTGTTGTAAATGTTTAACAGTGTACTGTAACCTGTTATTTAATTTGCAATGTTTATTATAAAATATCATTTATTTAATCAATTTCTGATTTTCTGCTTTTTAAAGAGCATCCGATGTTTTTGAAATCAGCTGCATTTTTCACATAACATAAATATTTCTACACTGCAAATTAAGAAAAAAAAATGTTGATTTTACAGTATAATACTGGCATCCCAGCTGCCAGTATTATACCGTAAAATTAACAGTAATAAACAGTAAAATAAGCAATAATACGCTACCGCGCATGCGCGGTAGCGTATTATTGATCAAATTTCCATGTGAAAAATCTTAAAACGCTTATATACTTAGATTTCTCCTAAATGACATTTATATTATTTTACTCAATAATAAGCTAACTATTACTCTATGCGAAAGTATGATTTTTAGTTCTCTCTCAATTTTGTGAAATAGCATAATTTCAGAGTAATAACATTACTATAGTGAAATACCACATTACAGGGCCTGACAAATGTGATCGCAACTGGCGACCAAATACTTTTATCTGGCGGCCGACCAAATTATTTAATCTGGCGTATTTTTTTTTTTTTTTTTTTTTTTTTTACAAAAATTGATTTAAGAAATGGGCGCAAACGGTATTTTTTTCTCACTTCTCCTCGTGCGTAGAAAGTAGCGATCTACCTCTTCTCTCATATTTTGAATGAATGGAAGAATGTTTTTTTTATGGAAGAACCATTAAAAACATTTTCTATCTCATGCACAGAGAACGTCATTCTTTTCCGCTCTAGCCAGCTAGCATGTATCATGATCAGAATGTTGTGGGGGGGAGAGATTTCAATAAAACAACAAGAAATCCAGCCTCTGTGGCATCTAAAATAAGATACAATGCTAAAAAATGCTCAAGTTTTTTTTTGTAAATTTCAAATCAGATTTTTGTGTTCAGAATTAAAACTGATTAATCTATCGCATTCATTAATAATAATAATAATATATAAGTGATTATAATTGTTTCATTTGACGTACAGTGACCTCTCACTTATACGACTCTCAGTTATACGCCGAATTCTCTTGGTCCTGTCCACGCTTTATGGGAAATAATACTAAACGTCTCTCAGTTATACGACTGCTTCTCTCACTTATACGACACTTTAAACAGTTCAGGTGATTCTACATTTCTCACCCAAGAATTCATTTTTATAATCTTTAAAGTACAAATCATTCTTGTTTTCTTAGCTTTATCCTTTCACTGTTGTTAAAGTGTTTATCAATAATGAATAACATTTCTTATCTACCTTCATGTGTTATTAACGATGAAATCTATGGTGGTAGGGTGGTTGTATGGAATTTCCTTGTGCTTGCTATTTAACAAAAGCCAAATGACCATCTTGAAAAAAAATGTGACATCACAGACAATTAAGAAATGTTTCAGGAAATGTTGTTTTTCACAAGACCAAACTGTTAGTTCAACGAATGAACCCGATTTTGAGAGCATATGGGAATCCTTTAATGACGAAGACTGGGATAAAATGTGTATGGACGAAGGTATTAATTTCAAAGATTATGTAGAATGTGATGAAAACTTCTGTCAGAACTGAGAACTGCTGAAGAAAATTTTTAGGATATCAACAAGGAAGACTTGAGCGAGGAGGATGATGAAGATGAGAGCAATATTATTGCTGATGTAAATTTTTCAGAAACAAGTGCCGCTTTAAATACAGTAAAGAATTATGTCGATAAAAATGATTATTCCCAAAATAGCTTAAAAGCTTTATTAGACTTCAAAAATACATTTTCTCTTTTCATCGACGACAGAGACCAATTAATATCACTTCATTTTTTCAGAAAATCTGATCTGTGAATCTTTAAAAAAACATAGTGGTAAGTGAACCGTTTTGTGAACTTTTTAAAATATATTTTACGTTTTATTTTTTATTATATTTTATAAATTTTGTTAAAATATGTTCTTAGTACTCAAAACATATTGTTTTTAATATAGGTAAAATAATTAATGTATATAAAGTTTGAAACTTGTATAATAAGACGGTCTCTCACTTATACAACTCTCTCAGTTATACGACTTTTTTCTAAGGTCCCATGAAAGTCGTATAAGTGAGAGGTCACTGTAAATCTAGAAATTTTTGCTGGATACTACATTTTATCAAATTTGTAAAGTCCTGCCTCATTACCAATGACGATCTTTTATTTTCTCTTCAGATTATAAAAAAGTATTGGGGCGAGCAAGCCTAGTACTTCTCTCAAGCCGCGAAGTGCATACCTGTGATATACTTTAATCGCTTGCGAACGTGAAGGAAAGAGGGACACATTCCACTCTCTGCCTCCCCCCCCCCCCCGCTAACTTCACTGCGAAGTTTCGTGAGTGTATATTTATTTTCTTTGTTCTTGTAAAATTCTGTCTTGTGCATACACTTAATAAATAACGACAGTTTATAAATGAATTATCGGGATTAAGACCACGAATAAAATTATATATAGTTAATATATTTTTAATATTTCTTAAATTGGCCTCATTTAATTTACTATATTTTCTTTTAAAATACCTTTTCTTACGTTTCCCCTTTTAAAATTCCAATGGTTAACGCATCGGGTTTTTTTTCTCTCTCCCGTCTCAAATTCATTCGATTTCAGAAATATTCTTCTTTTTATCATAAATCTACTTTATTTCATTCCTCGGGACCCTTAGAGTTTTTTTTTCTACCCGCTAATAGCAAGACCAATTTACATAAAATTGATGCATCTCCCGGTGACTTCCCAAATCGCTTTCTCATTTGGTACGAGCTTCTGCCGCATTGCGCCTTTGTATCTCTACGCGCTAGCTAATAAAACACCAAACGCTGGTCAGTGGGTGACTTTTTAATCAATTCTCTTGTCTTGGAACAGGCGGCATCATTTGTAGTGGAATTGTAATACCGCATTATAATAGCTTGATTCTTTGGCTTTTCAATAGTTTGTTTTACTAGCTTATGTTAATTAATCTGCTATGTTAACGTGTGAAATATCTTCAGCTCATTAAGAGTGATAATTTATAGACAAGAACTATTTCAAAAGATGTTGCATTTTATTCATTGAATAAAGACTTAATGCTAAATTTGACTATCCTCTGAGGATAAACTCTATTGGTTTGTTTTATTCATTATCTTTCTTAACCCGCTCGTATTACATCTTGATTGCTTATTTTGATATATTTACGGAGTTATGTTATAGCATCAATAGAATCCTGTGATAATAGATGCTAATATCTTAGATTTTGGATCGCCAAATATCATTCCGATCTGTAGTTCTGTACTACCTGCATAAAATCGCTGCTACATCTGTTATTCGCTGTTATTGTTCACTCATCTAAACCATAACACCTCTTCAACAGCACCAATACATAAATATATATAATAGAAAAAGATTTTTTTTTTCACTAGTTTAGCAACAACAACTACAACAACAAAAAGAAATGGAAAATAACATAAAAACATTAAGCACTTTATAGTTTTCCGTAATCGTAGCACACGATTGATTGTCACTGTACAGGAGTCAGTGTGCTCACCCACACTCTCCCATACTTTTGATTATTTTTTTTCTTCGAAATAATCTTTGAAAAATTGTTCTCAAAAAAGAAAACTTTTAAGGCGACATTCAGATAAAAAACTTTTTTTTATTCATAAGCCAATGTATTGAAACTGGGCATATGAATATAATGCTGTTTATCAATAAAGAATACAAAATTAAAAATAAGATTAAATATATAATTATTTGAGATATTAATTAAAATTTATTACTAATCATTCAATTTAAAAATGCTCCAGACGCATTAGTTTTTGCCTCAAACTCTAAAAATTTATCCCTTGATAGCTTTAACATTTATAACAAAAGTAGTTAGGCATTTTTTATTTACAAGAAGGAAAAAAAATAAAAAAAACGACAGCAAAAATGGAAGATTTTCAGCAAAATATCATAAAAAAAGTTTTAGAACTGCAAAAATTTTAAGTAAAAAAAATATATATAATAAAATTATTAGTAAGTTTTATCGTAACAAACATAAAGAACCATTTTATCATATTCTATGAAGATTTAACAAAATATAAGAGACCCGGAGCATTTTAAAGTAACCGAAACGATCTGAAAATTAGTTTTGAGAAAACAAAATTAAAGATTTCATTTCACAAAATATATAAATGTTATCGTCTAATTTTACCACCGAATTTTACCATCAAATGTACAATCACAAAATTACATTTTTGCCGCCATTAATAATTGGAACATCAGTTTTTCGACATTGAAAGCTAATGGATTTTACATGAAATGTATGTGAAACCTTTTGAAACATATGTTCTTCCGTTTGAAGATTAACTGTCGTCTTAAAAATTATATTTTTCTGTACCTGTACTAAATTAAACAGACAACTCATGTTTGATTCATATTATCTTTGTAGGAGCTCTATGCAAACTGCAAACATTCGAACATTTCCACGTGCATTTAACACATTTTCAATACATATCATTACTAATACGCCTATTTAATGTTAAACATATTTCAAATATAATATTATGTAAGAAAAACAATTATAAAATAGCGATAGAAACTCTTTAACTTCATAATATTTGATTTACGTGCCCGTTTGAATAAGATTGATAAAGACGGTTTAACTTGTACATTGACTCCTTGCTATAATGTTTTTTTATTGCCAAGCTTAATATTCCATACTTACATTTGTCCTTACTTAAATGCTTAGTAATTTCACCCTTACATGCATTCTTGGGACACGTCACCTTCGAGTGGTTTCGAATCAACCTGGTTTATGCGCGGGAGGATGGACGCGAGCTTGACCGAGGACGCCGTAGCGGCACCAACCATTTTCGGAGGGTTGCTTAAGCGAGTTCCAGACGGGTGCAGGTTCCGATAGAGTCTCCACTCCAACACCCATGGTTGCGTCGGGTAGTGCGGGTTCTTGGCATAGCCATCGGATTCCAGTGTTGCCCGGGAATTCCGTTTCCGGATGCAGCATCGCACGGACGCTACTCACTCCGTCTGATGAGGAGGGGGCCATCCATGAAACCGGGTGGTAAAGGTAACAGAAGAAGGTGGCTGTATCTAGAGAGGATGAGCCAACGGAGTACAGGCGGTATCAGGTCCGGCCGGACCAATATTTTTGCCTTCTCCTCCAACTCCACAGCCTGATGCCTCAGGTCTAGTCAACCTGTTGTGCGTTGGTTAGAGGGGACTAATTTTCCTATTTTTTATTCTATCTTTTCAATTATTTTACTAATATTTTAAGTTTTGTGTTGTTTTGTCTGCCGACAAGGAGCTAGTGATCGCCTCTGTAGGCTTTCCATGTTCCGAAATGGCGGTAGAGTAAATCTCAGGTAATGGCTCCTAGCTATTCTTTGGATTTCCGGTTCGCTCTTGTGGGCTGCCAGTAGATGCCCGGGGACGATTATGCTACGGGCTCTTGCTTATTAGGGACCGGACCTGCTTCTGTTCCTCTCGGTCATATTGAGTTGGGGTTCTATCGCAGCCTCCGGAATCTCAGTTTTGTCTGGTCATGTCCAGTATTAGATGAGTACTGGTGCGGCTAAATTAGTTTTACATGCATCCCTAATTATATCCATGAGCAGGAAAGACCGAGGTAAGCTCGGTCAAAATTAGCTTTGAGTTCAAATATCATGACCCATGATCAAAATAACCCACTAATAAAGTTTTCTCGAACATTTGACCAAGCTCAATTGTCTTCTCGTGCCCGAAACCCATAGGATATAAAATTTAGTCAAAATAGTCTGAGCCGTTTTTTAGATAAAATTTGCTGGACCCACGAATCGGATTTTCTCGAGCATGTGACTTAGTCCAATGATTTTATCGTGCCCCAAAACCGTAGGATACAAAATTTAGTTCAACTCGTCTGAGCCGTTTTTAAGATAAAAATAGCTTGACTCATAATGACCCTTGACCAAAATGACCCACTAATCGAAATTTCTCGAACATGTGACCTAGCCCAATAGTCTTCTCGTTCCCTAAAACTGTAGGATACTAAATTTAGTTCAAATCCTCTGAGTCGTTTTTAAGATAAAAATAGCTTGAGTCATAATGACCCATGACCAAAATGACCCACATGTGACCAAGCCCAACAGTCTTCTAGGTCCCAAAAACCAAAGGATGTAAAATTTAGTCTAAATAGCCTGAGCCGTTTTTTAGATAAAATTAGCTTGACCCACAGTGACCCAAAAATGACCCTAGTCGAATTTTCACGGACATGTGACCTAGCCCAATGATTTTCTCGTGCCCAAAACTTGTAGAATACAAAATTTAATCAAAATCGTTAGAGCCGTTTTTTAGATAAAATTAACTTGATCGGCGTTGACCCAAAAATCACCCACTAATCGAAATTTCTTAGCATGTTACCCGTTTTTTAGATACAATTAGCTTGACCGTGACCCATGATGACCCAAAATGACCCACTAATCAAATTTTTTATTATATATATATATATTACATAATTATATATGTATATATATATATAACCACACACACACATAAGATTTGCTCGTATTAAAATATATGATACATACATCTTACAATACCATACAGCATATAGACAGAATTAAAATTTATCAAAAGACTATTAGGAATGTAGCAAATACTTACGTGAAAAATACGGGAAGCCAAAAAGTATTTGAGGTTAAAAAACATTTAGAAAGTAAAAAAGAGGACAGAATCAAAATAATCAGCGTCTTAGTAGAGGCATTCAAATGAACTTCATAATATCAAAATAAATGTTCAGCATATTTCATATAAAAACTACACAATTTCTTTAAAATTTCCAATAACAAAACAAATACTTATTAATGTATTTTTTGTCTATTGTTTAGTCGTTTATATTGACCCGGACTGTACATACAGTTCGTGTCAATATAATACGATACAACCGCCTTTATTCGCAAATCATATACAATAAAGACAACAAAAGCCATTTTTACCAGTTGGGCGAGTTTTTATTAATATTTTGATTGATTGGTTGTTACCACTCTTTTGGAATAATATAATATTCGCCTTAGTTAATAACAGAATAAATAAGGCGAACATTTAAAAAGTAAAGAAGTTCGCCTAATAATGTATGCAAAAAAAAAAAAATAAATAGTAACAATGAAGCAATCTGAATAAAATAATCCGTCCAATTGGCAAAACTGACTTAAGGTGTCATTGTAATCGAAATAAAGTTTTCTTTGAGAATATGAATAAAATTTTAGAAACAGAAACATTTTCACGTGAAATATAGCATATTTTCAATATATATCATTACTAATGCGCCTATTTAATGTTAAACATATTTCAAATATAATATTATGAAAGAAAAATAATTATGACGATAGAAACTCTGTAACTTGGTTTTTCAACAAAAATAAAAAATCGTATTTTTTAAATAAATAATGCTGATGAAACCATTATAATATCTCTACTATGTTTCATTTCAATTACATGTTGACTATTTATTATGAAATTATTTCTTGCAGGTCTGCTTTCAATTTTATGATCATATTTTAGTGCGTGCTTAAACTTTTGAGACATTCTGTATCAATAGTGGATGTTACCATTTGAAAAAATAAAAAAAGTTGGTAAAATTTATATTTTTGTAAGACGACAATTAATCAAAATTTGCATTTATATTCTGAAAGAAAACGTTATTCTGAGTCTAAAGGCACCTTCGTTATGATTTTATTGTAAACTACTGCGAATAAAAGCGGGTGTAATTTTTATTTTTGTGACATGGGCTATACATTATTTATGTATTTTGAATATTATTTTGATATAAATTTTGTAAATAGAAAATTATTGGTTGAAAAGTTAATATGAAAAATCCTTGCTGAGTTCATTGTGGACAACCATGCAAATTGTTGTATGTGTGTATGTACTGTATATGCACTCTAAAAACGATATTTTCAAAACTGAGCAAAAAATACTCAAATCTGAGTATGTCGCATAGTCAAAATGGCTCATAAATCAAAATTACTCAAGTTTGGAACATGTACGTACTTATTTCTGATGAGTATGAACTGACTTCCATATGCTCATTTTTGAGAATGTCCATGTTTCAAAAATGAGTTTGAACTGACCTCTATGTACTCATTTCTGATGAGTATGAACTGACTTCCATATGCTCATTTTTGAGAATGTCCATGTTTCAAAAATGAGTTTGAACTGACCTCTATGTACTCATTTCTGATGAGTATGAACTGACTTCCATATGCTCATTTTTGAGAATGTCCATATTTCAAAAAAGAGTTTGAACTGACCTCTATGTGCTCAGTTTTGAGTATGTCCAGGTTTCAATATTCTGAGTATTTCTGGTATTTAAGAATTGAAAGCATTGGGTCGTTATATTTGAAAAAAAAAGTTTCATAATAAAATAATAACATCGATTTACTCAGATTTGAAAGTGTCATTTTTCTCAGTTTATACATTATGCAAGTTTGATTGACAATATTTTATTTTCAGCAACACCAATAAAGCAGAAGACTGTATAAAAGGAAGGTGTGTTTATGTGAGTTTTATGACTAGAATTTAAAAGACAACTACGAAATGTGATTAGTCGTGTGAGCTTTAGTATCATGCTTTTTCGTTTAATCGTACAAAAAAAAATCATTAAACCAGTTATTAACTTCATAAGTTTAATATAAATATATTTGCAAAACAATAATTTTTTTAATAATATAATAAAATTTAATGGATACAAAAAAAAAAAAAAAAAAAAACTACACGAAAATTAATAAAATGCATTTATGGAATCAAAACGGAAATATAACTACAGATTTTATAAATAAATTTAACAATTATTTTTTGTACACTTACCTAATCAAATAATTTCTAAAAATATTCCTCAATGGTTTCTATGAAAATTTAAAGAACTCTTTTTATGAGTGTACGAAATATTAAAGTCGTAAAATCTATAAATTTATTTTTTAATTTCATAAACTTTATTTACGATGTTATATATGCATATACTATCTGTGTGCATCTATGATAAAAATTGCGTTTTCTTTCATGACGTAGTTTATTTAAGGAACCCATTAGTTTTATTTATTTAACATCCATAACTGAAAAACAATCTCTTTTAGTTTTTTATCTGTTTTTCTAACAGTTTTCTCGAATATCTCATTAACTTGGGAAATAAAACCATAACATTTTGTAGAACTCATTTTTACTTAATTGCAAAATATATTATCATACTACTTAAATATGGAAATTAAAGAAATATTCATTTATTTATATATTTTTTGTTTTACTTTCAGTTATTTTTAAAACGAAATTATCATTTAAATATTTCCTCGCGTAAATTTTCAATTTATTGTAAAATTAATCAAATTTAATTGCCCCAATGTAAAATTTCCTGCAGCAACGGGGTTAAAAATTGAATTAGGTACATAGCTATTACCATAAGTTAGTATAATTATTTTAAATCATTATAATATTTAATGCATAAATAAAAAGCAATGTATGGAAGAAAAAATATAAAAAAAAATATTTTTAACGTCACGTTTAGCAAACTCTAAAAATATTATTTTTAAAGATTTTTTTTATTACCATTTTTTACTTTTTTATAAGTATCCCTGTTGCTATTAGTTTAAATATACTTTTATGGATATTAGACATTTGTTCTCTAATTATTTTAATTGCATGCATTTACATAAGTCAAAATTAATGCGGAATTTGCTTTCTTTTTTCTTAAGCAATATTTTATAGTAAATGAAGCACATTTCTAATGTCTAAAAATATTGCATATATTGTTTTTTTGTGGGACATGGAATTTTTCTGCACAACACAGAATTTTATGACATCGGATCAGTGGATGAATGTTCATTTAATATTATTTTTAAACTTAAATTTTTTAGGTTGATTTTTTTTCAGATTTTTACATTAAATTATGAACTATTGCGTGGAGTAAGAAAGTCAAAAGATGCTTTATTGATATTGACACTCACGTTTTCTTTAATACCGAACGACGAAGTTTAGAAATTAAATCCATAGATGGATATGCAAACATCATGAAACCATTAAGAGCCTACACTAGTCACGCGAAAAAACGCTCACGCTAATGTTAAGTCTATAGGAAGGTTATCCCGCGATTTCTCGCTTGCATTTTAATATTTTTAAAGGATTTTTTTGCGTAGGATAGCTGAGGTCGATCTGCAACGTTGTTAGTTTTTATTTTTTTTGATTTTGGTTAAAGTTTTTTTATAAGCGGACATTTTAAATTTTGGAACCGGTTGGAACCGGTTCTGAAAATGAAAGTACCCTTATATAAAAAAACTGGAGCCAAAATCGAAAAAGTAAAAACTAACAACGATAGAGATCGATGTCAGATAGCCTACGCAAAAAAAAATCATTTAAAAATATTAAAATGCGAGCGAGAAATCGCGCGATAACGTTCCCATAGACTTAACATTAGCGCGAGCGTTTCTTCGCGTGACTAGTGTAGGCTCTTAAGAGGGTGGAATACACATGGCGCATATTGACTTGTTACCACCAATGAGCCAATGAAGTAAATTTTAGAGTAGTCGAAATGTGGCAGCGAATACTTGCTTAAAATGATACTTAGTGAGAAGATTGCAAATAACACAACCAGTCTATGTGACATCATTATGACGTCGCCAATGGTTACAAATATAACAGTCACATCTATAATGAAAAAGTGACTTGTTTAATTTGTCCCATAATAAAATAGCAATCATTTGGTGACTTCCATGCATATTTCTCATGACCAATTTCTTAATAATCTGCTTTTTTTTCTTTTTTTACGAAATGGATTATATCGACATCGCACTTGGGAAATGTCTTCTTTTTAACGTCACGAGACGGCAGTTACGAGAGTGAGAGTTAATTTAGGCTAAGATGCAGTCATATGTATTCATATATTTGTAACATTTCTGTAAAAGATACTGTGAAAGCAAATAAAACATGCCCATATCTCAACTTTTATTATGTTGAATGCATAATTGTATGGATTCAATTGAAAGGTTATATACTTTTGGTAATGTCAATTTCCTTTTATCAGTAGTTTCACTGAAAATAAATATATTTTGCTGAAAACTGTCGAGGAAGGATTAGGATAAGAAAATTAAGCTTTTTTTCGCTCTCTGCATCACATGCGTATTGTGAAACTATGTTATATATTAATTGTCTTTACGCATTGAAATTTTATTGTCGGTAATGTTAAATGAAATTAATATTCAGTGCAGTAACTTTTTAACACTTTCCAACCTAGTTGAAAAGTGTTTATGACTTCGGTTTATCTGGCCGTATGGCCTTCTGCCGTATGTCCGTGCTCTAACTCCCGTAAATATGCTCAGATTGCCCTGAAATTTTTATATGTTATTGTCGTTATCTATGGTATGTTTCCTATTTCAACTGAAGTGTGTAGCACTTATAGTTTTTTTACAGGGACACTCAAAAGAATTCCGTTACATTACGGTCTATGGGGAAAAATCATTTGCGGTTTATTTTAATGATGTTACACAATTTCAAACACATTGTAACTGATATATATCACTAAGGTGCATTACAAGAAGCTTAATATGGAATAGGGTGTGCATAGCACTTGTAGTTACTTTACAGGGACAGTCAAAAGAATTCCGTTACATTACGTCTATGGAGAAAAATCGTTTGCGGTTTAATTAAATAATGTTTCACTATTTTAAACGCATTGAAATTTTTATATATCACTATGGCGCATTACAAGAGGCTTACTACAGAATGTTGTGTGTACAGCAGTCATCGTTCATTTACAGGGACACACAAATGAATTCTCTATTGTCTGTTAACAATAATTTCTGGAAGTGCGTTTTAAGTTGCTGAACGCGATTTGAAATTTAACTCTTTTTTTTGTCGATTACTTGGTGTGTATAAATTCTGCAGATCATATACAGGGCAGTACAAAAGTTCGCGAACACATTTCCGTTTATTGACAGAAACTCCAGAAGGAGAATTTTAAACTGTGCTACGCGTTTCCTAACTAAATTAAAATTTAGCATCCTATGTAGTATATATACATACCTACAGATCATATACAGGGCTGAATTAAAATTCGGATATTTTTTCGAATGTTGTTTATGTTGGAAATATATGTTGGAAATTCTTGAAATTACATTTTTAAATATGTTATGCGTTTTCCAAATTGTTTACTTAGATGTTATCTTTCAGCTTATTAAACGGTAATGATTTGTAAAATTATTTCGGAAGCGTTGGAAAGTATTACATAATCTATGCTTGACGCATGATTTTTCGTTCTTTTTAAAATTTAATGTTATAAATCTACACATTAATCAATGTATATTTAGAAATTGATTAGAATTTTGTAAGAAACTCCGATTTCTTTTCATGTCCTGGCCTTATTCAGCAATATTTCTTTGCAGAAATCACAAAATGTTTAGTCTTTTGCATTTGCAATTATTTTATTTACACATTAAAATATTGATAGATTATTAATGTGTGCAGAAATAGTCAAATTTAACACTTTAGTTCATTTAGGCATTTCACATTTTAGTTCTCAGATCCTACACACACGTTTCATACACTGTTAAAAATTTGCAGCAAACTGTTCAGTCATTTGACCGTTTTTATAGAAAATGGTCGCATAACGTAATTTAATTCTGATCTGAAGATATTATTGCCTATATTATGGTCAGAGTAGAGTTAAATTACGGTCATTTAACTGTTTCTATTGAAAACGGTCGAATGACTCGACAGTTTGCTGCAAAATTTTAACAGTGTAAATATTCTCAGACGGAGCACACAACTACACGACATAGTTCTTTGTACCCGTCCGAGGATAAATTTATTACTGCATTTTTAACTGTTACTTTTGGTGCTGCCATCGTCTTTTGTAATTAAACACCATGTATTGGCGTGAGACTTCTCATGAAGTAGGAGCAACGAAGAATTTTAAACGCTTGGTATTAAATACAGATTTCTAAAATATATGAAATTTTTCAGGAGAAAGAAAACGTCTCATAGTCTAAAATCATGATAGGATTTCTTATCATGTCCACATAATAACCACTTGGTTATTATTTAACATAATATCTGTGTATATAACTAAAAGCAAACGTGAAAGCAAAATTAAATGTAGTTATTTTCTTAACAATTAAACTTTATAAAGGTACGTTTTAAACATCACAAGCAAAGTCTTTTAAACTTTTTCATTGGAAACATTGAACGATACAATGATAATTTTAAAATAGCATTTATAGCATTAATTTATTATTTCAGTAAATGATATATTAACAAAAATAGTAAAAATACTTCTTTTGACTCCATGTTTAGAAATTTGTCTTAAGTTAGTTTTAATTTATTTCTACAAATGTATGTTTAAATAATTGGAAAATTTGTCAGAAAAATGGCAACTGTTGGAAAATTTAAACAAATTATTCTTAATATTTTTCTCTAATACTTAGATTTTTCTCCCGGGGCATCGCCTCTTCGCTATTAAAATGGCTGTCTTACTATCAGTCAAAATGTTAATAGGAATAAACATAGAAACATTTTTCCATGCTTCCAAATAGTTTCCTGAAATAAGTATGTCGAGAAGAATGTCTCGAATTTGGAATATTTAAATAATGACAAACAAATTTTAGTCTGAATCTTTGTCTCACAGGATCAATCAAAAATTATTTTACAAGCAATACCGCAGGGGTACAAATGTCACGTTGAAAAATAAAATAAATTGCTTCCATGTTCTTCCTCAAAATTATTGTAATTTATCTCCCAGGACCGTTCTTGGATATTTAAGAATTCCTATTTAAAAGTGAAGACAATCGTTTGGAGTATATTTTATAGAATTCTGTGATGGATGGAATCTTGATGATTCCAATCTCGGCTTTAGTGAGTTAGAAACATTTTTGCATTAAAAGTGTAAGATACAAATCTTCTTGTTAATTTTACTGAGCCCAGTATTAAAATACAAAGGATCGTCATGAGATATTACTTACCCATCATACGTAGTATAGGGTAAGTCTTGTGATCGGTTTAAAAATCGAAAAAAAAATGACGGATTTACACGTTTCAGACGCCGGAAATTCTGAAAAACATATTTTTAGAAAAAGAAAATGCCATCCGTCTGTCTGTCTGTAAACGCTCTCTCTCCCGAACAAATTGAGATAGAGACTTGAAATGTTATAGTTACTTAGTATGTAATAATGAGAAGAAGCTTATAGCTTCAGTAACCTCGATTATCCGGAATTATTTTTTTCGGACTCTCGAAATATTCGTTCTGATAAAAGGTACATAAAAATTTTCGAAATTGATTTTTTTAAGGAATGAATTTAAAATACAATAAAAAAACAAATTTATTATAAAGAATGAAGTTGATCGGATAATTAGTTGCCGAGATATTTGTAATCACATTTTCCACACTCTTTGATTTTTCATGACCCCGTACTTCATACAAATTTCAATTCAAAGATATATTTTAATTGGAAAAGAGACACTTAATCCGACGCAGTAAACTGTTAGTTAATAGGATTATCATTTTTAGAGTTATAAGGATGTTTCTCTTACACAATTCAGTAATAGAGCATTTAAAGTTTATGACGTCCTGAAGACACGATTTTATTTGAATTGCAATGCATTTCCTAAATAGTTTACACATTTTTAATTTTCGTATTTTATATTATGCATATCCATGATGGGTAAATATTATGGTGGCCCCTAACAACCAGTTTTTATCGCAGTGAATTTTACTTGCATCCGAAGAAGTTGTTATGTGATACAAACAGATTCATCAAATGCGTAATATTTTTAAACATTTCTTAAAATGCTTTCGATTTAGCAAAGTACTATTACTAGGCTTGAATCAGAGACAGATTCTAGAAACTTTCCCGTTATCTTCAAAAAGTAATCGGAGCCAGGCCAATCATAAACTTCAGAAAATAATAGGTTTTGGAAGATTTACAGAAAAGTTTATTCAATAAAATGGCTTACATGTTGCTCGCACATTTTAGAAAAGTTTTTTCTATTAATTTCGAAAACCTATTGCTTTCGGGGGGGGGGGGGGGGGTTCTGATTTGCACTATCCTTAAAAGTATCCAAAAATACGAAAAGAGTTTCTATAATCGTCGGTCCTGAATTTTCAAAAGCTTGTAGTTTTTTTTTCTTAAGTGTGTGCAATAATGAATCGAGTAATCGGAAAAAAAAATCTTTTTTAGACCATTGTAGTTATCGGTGAAAATTTGTTGTCTTTTTCGTAAATGTTCGATAAATCAGTCAAAGTATTTTTAGAAATGCAAGCAAACATCATTAGAACCCTTATTTTCCGTGCCTCCATTATAAATGTAAAATACATGTGCTATTGATTTTATGACTTCAATAACAATTTCTTTTTAAATTCACATTCAAACTCAGTTCTGATAGAACTGAGTCGAAATAATTGAAAACATGTTTGTTTTTTTTAAACTTTATGATCATGGTTAAAATTGACTCAACATGCTGTCAATTATGTGGGATTTATGGCAAAATTAACTTTTGTAAAAAATCCTCTTCTAAAACATCAAGCACAATTATTATTAAATATTTTTCATTATAGAAAGTAGAGAAATCACTATTTATTATCAAATGATGGTTCTAACTAATTCTAAGCAAAATATTGAAAAAAGGGGTAAAAATCACATTTCCTTTTTAATATTAAGCGATTGATTTTAGGTTCAAATATTAATATTAAATATTATGAGTTACAAATGTTTTAGATTTTTATTTAAATTTCTTAGCTAAAATATTCTCCACAGACTCTTCATTACCCTATATATATATAAAATACAATTTTTTTTCACGAAATTTTTTTTAGAAAAAAATGCAAAATGAATAAAGCCAAAAAATATTCAAAATATAATTTTAGAATAATGCAAAACATATTTCAAAACATATTTCTCATGAAGTTCGGCCCACTTTATTATTCCATAAAACAAAAATCAATTTAATAATATATATATATATATATATATATATATATATATATAATTCTCTCGCACGTTATGAAATTCAAATTTCATGATCTTAAACTTAATTAGATTGATTCGTTTTATTTTAAAAGAAATTTAGACAAGTGGATTTGACACAAATTAAAGATGCAATCATTTATCTAGAATAGATTGAATTACTATCATTATTTCAACTTCTCATATAAATTGTTCTTTTTACGGTCATAACTATTTTCAAAACAATGTATCAAGTTACATATTAAATGCGTTCCTTAGGAATTATTAGCTTGTTATCAGAAATGTGAGTATTTATATAAGCAACTACAAATGCTAAGCAAAATAATATTAATTAAAATTTAATCTATTGAAATAACTATGTGGAAAAATATTTTTAAATATTTAAAAAGTATATACCGGGTGTCCTAAAATGAACTGGATGATTTTAAAATTCAATAACTTCCAAACGGCGACAGATATTTAAAAAATTCTTGCAGGAAAGTGATGTCAGGAGTCTTTTTTTTTTTTTTTTTTTTTTTTTTTTTTTTTTTTTTTTTTTTAAACTGCGATTCTTGATTTTAGTTCGAATTACCAGCAATAGATGGCGCTGCGAGCAATAGGATTGCAATCTAGGCCAGAACTAAAATCATCCAGTATTGATGCGAAGGAAGGAGATTCAATACATGGAGCGATTCTCTTTCGCTAATACAATCTTGTTTTTAGCACCCGATTCTGAATAAGATTTTCAATGGTGAATGAGACCCACTCCATGTATTGAAGCTCCTTCCTTGCTAGGTAATTTCTGCTTTTGTCTCAATTTAACGTGCATTGCGCGTTCAAAAAACAAAAATTATTATTTTTTTTAAATTTCAAATGTTGACATGAAGCAATTAGAAATACAATTTCTTTTTTTTTTTTTTTTTTTTTTTAAAGAAACGCTTAAATTAAAATAATTAATTCGGCATCTTTTACTAGTCTAATTCTATTCCTAACATTTTTTAAAATTATGTATTCTTAAACAACATCTTTAGTTGCTTTTAAATATTTTCAAATCATAATTGAATCATTTTTGAATTCCTTTCTTAAGTATTATTAATTAGTTATCCAAAATGTGCATATTTATAAAAATAACCTCAAAAATCCCAAGGAAAATATTGTTAAATTTAAATGTCTAATTTAAATTAATCCATTCAAATAAAGATACAGAAAATTATTTTTAAATCTTTAACAAGTGTATCTTTTGTGCATAAAATATTTGAAACGAAAAAGATCTACCGTTAAATCCCTGAAAGATAATTATGTCAAAATATGCATTCTGGACATACTAAGGTTATATTTTCCGAATATTAATGTGATTTTATTCTCCTGGGAAATAAATGTAACTTTTCAGATTTTCGTAAAAGAATTACAGTAAGAGAAAACTCAAGAAAATTTAATCTTCAAAGATTTAAAAGTACAATGAAAATAAAATAACTGCAATGCAAGCATCAGAGAAATCACATTTGTATATTAATTTCATCCTTCTGTATTTTTATATTTATTTCATTTTATTTCAATTAACTTTTAGTTTGCAATGAAAATCCTATTATTTTCCCCTTTATTATTACAAGAGAAACAAAATCAAAGACTCTTTTGGTGGTTGTAAGATATAAAAATACTTTTACATGAACTAACACAAAGACTGCATAGTCTTACTTAAAATTTAGTAAAAGTATTAGTTTAAATAATTTAGTTTAAATTCTATTAAATGGTAAAATATAACACAGAAATACTGAAACCTGTTGCTTAATATGTAATGATATTCTACAATAGGATTATGTATTTAATGAGGAATCTGATTCTGGAAAACAGAAGTACTGATTTTATTTTACTGAGCAGGCAATTGTTTTAGAAAAACCTTTTTCTGCTATTTTAAACTACAGGTATCCCCGTTCAGTGCGGTTTCAGTAAGTTGCGATTTTCAGTAAATACGGTAAACATTTTCTAGATGCTCCCTTGATTAGTGCGGGAAAATTTTTGGTTAGTTCAAAAAGCACAGCAGTTCCGGAAAATTTTGGTAAATTTTCACCGATTATAACCCCCAAAATCAACCCTCCCAATCAATTGTTGATTTATATATATACGAGCAGGGAAGACCAAGCTATGCTCGGTCAAAATTAGCTTTGAATTCAAATATCATGACTCATGAGCAAAATGACCCACTAATCAAATTTTCTCGAACATGTGACCAAGACCAATTGTCTTCTCGTGCCCGAAACTCATAGGATATAAAATTTAGTCAAAATACTCTGGGCCGTTTTTTAAATAAAATTCGCTTGACCTACAGTGACCCCAAAATGACCCACTAACCGGATTTTATGGAGCATGTGCCTTAGCCCAATGGTTTTCTCGTGTCCAAAAACCGTAGGATGCAAAATTTAATTCAAATCGTCTGAGCCGTTTTTAAGATAAAAATAGCTTGACCCATAATGACCCATGACCAAAAGGACCCAGTAATCGACATTTCTCGAATTTGTGCCGTAGCCCAACGATTTTCTCGTGTCCAAAAACCGTAGGATAAAAAAATTAGTTAAAATCGTCTGAGCCGTTTTTAAGATAACAAGAACGAAAAATCATGCGTCAAGCATAGATTATGAAACACTTTCCAACACAGCCAGAAAACTGTAAAGAAACTTCACCGTTAAATAAGGTGAAAGAAGATATGTAAGTAAACAGTTTAGAAAACACATAACACATTGAAAAATACAGTTTTCGAAATTACCTTCCAGGGTCAAAAAGCTGTCGAATTATTTTTGCAGCCCTGTATATGATCAATAGATGTGGATATATAGTATGATAAAATTTAGTTCAGTTAGAATATTCACATTTAGCAATTTTCGCCAATCGATGGAAATGCACTCGAAAACTTTTGTACAGCCCTGTATAGTATCTGAAGGCTTTTGTACACACCACCTATTAAGCTAAAAGGCAACTTGAAACTCACTTGCAGCAATTACCATACGTAAACGACAATGTATCTTTTTCCCGTAGCCCTGTATATGAATTTATTTACATTCCACAAACTTCTATTAGTCTACTAAATATAATTCAGCAAGAAAATGCGTAAACACAGTTAAAAAATTCCCTTAAGTAATCCACTCCCATAGTCTGTAGTACCTACAAATTTCCTTGTGTAGCCCTGTATATGGTTAACCGAGTTTATAAATACACACGTACTATGAAAAAAAAGGTTAAAAATGCAAGCCAAAGGTGAAAACTCACTTATCACACATAGACTGTAAATATCGCACCTGTACTGTAACCAATATATTTTGTGTGTCACTGTAAATAAACGCAATGCACATAAGAGAGCAATTTATAGTGCACCTCAGTAATGCATATAATTTTCATTATGTTTGAAATAGTGAAATATCAATAAATTTCACTGCAGACGATTTTTCCCCATATAACGATGTGTAAAATAATTATTTTGTTTGACGCTGTGAATGAATAATAAATGCTTTGCACTCCATATTCTACAAAAAGCATGTTTTAATGCGCTTCATAATTATATATCAATTTCATTATGTTTTAAATGACGTAGCGTCATCAAAATGCGCTTGAACCGATTATTCCCCATTGACTGTAATGTAACGGAATACTTTTGACTGTCCCTGTAAAAAAACTATAAGTGCTACCAACTTCTGGTGACATAGGGAATATGCTATAGTAAACGACAATAAAATAAAAAAAATTCAGGAAAATCGAAGCATATTTACGGGAGTTAGAGCACGGACAGACGGCAGACGGACAGACGGCAGACAAACCGAAGTCATAAACACTTTTCAACTAGGTTGGAAAGTGTTAAAAATAGCTTGACTCATAATGACCCATGACCAAAAGGACCCAGTAATCGAAATTTCTCAAACATGTGACCTAGCCTAATAGTTTTCTCGTTCCCTAAAACTGTAAGATACTAAATTTAATTCAAATCCTCTGAGCCGTTTTTAAGATAAAAATAGCTTGACCCATAATGACCCATGACCAAAATGACTCACTAATCAAATTTTCTCGAGCATGTGATAGGTCACTTTTTGGCACACATTGAAAAAATTAATAGATCGTGATATAAGGATTCCGGATCAATTTTTATTTTGGCTTTACCTTAAAAAATGGCTGAGATATCGCAGTTTGAAATTGTAGTGTTGCTGACAGTTTGAAGCAATCTGATTTTTGTTATGCTGTAACTCACGTAGTATTTATGAACCGATATGAATGTGACTGATCAGTCTTATGTAATGTGTGTCTTATGTTATGTAATGTGTAATGATCAGACCTTGGAATGTCCTGTAAGGACATTCCAAGGTCTAGACCGAGTTCGTTGGCCAGCTTCATGCGCCGTCTTGTTTCAAAATGGCGGAAAGCCAGTTAAAATTTTTAAAAATTCAAAAAGATGTACAAAAGAATTATAAATTTAAAAACATTGTTTCCGTTAAGTGTTAGTTATTGATACAAGGATTCAGGAACGTATTTTGTTTTGGCTTTATCTTAAAAAATGACTAAGATATAGCTGTTTGAAATTATAGGTTGGCTGATATTTTGAAATAATCTGATTTTTGTTGTGCTGTAACTCTCATTCAAATTCCGTGTTAACGAAAACTGGGATTGAATCTTCTATAATCGAGTTCAAGGCATTTTAGCTTCGGGTGTTGAATAAAATTAGTTGAATTTTTAAAAACAGGGAATATAGAAGCTATCTTTTCCTTACCGATACACGCCGGGAGAACTTTTTTTCATATCAAGATCGCATAGAATTTTTAAGAATGAAATTTGCAGAAAATTCTGGAAAACGAAATAACTTTCAAATAATTCGAAGAAGCTTTTTAAAAATTAGAAATCATTAAAGAGCATTTTAGATATATAGACCCAGGTATCAGTCGAAGTATGCAAGTACACTAAGGATTAGAAAATCAAATTTTGTGTTACCAGAAGATGCATTCCAAAAAGAAGAAGAAAAACTGTGCAATTGACAATTGATTAAGTTTACGCTTAAATAAATTAAAATGCATGTAGGTTTGACGTAATCATATTATATTTCAATAAGTTTTAAATCAGTTATATAAATTTTTACTAAGTAACCTAGTGGTAAGAAAGCTAACATAAATAACCTAAAGAATTATAATGTAGAATTGAAATTAAAAGTGACTTTTCAAAGTTAAACGATTGTTATACTGAAAAAAAATTGTTGATTTTACAGTATAATTCTGGCAGCTGGAGTGCTAGTATTATACCGTAAAATCAAATTTTCTTTTTTGTATTGTATACATTCCACATAGTGAAACAGAAGTTTTTGCAGCTTCAAAACTCATAAATGCAAAACATGATTTAAAGAATTAGTATCCATAGATGACAGCGTATCCATATTTTTTTTGTGGAGTCCTGTATATGTATTTTTTATATTATTATGTTAATATAAAATAATATAGTAAAATTTGGTTCAGCTGATAAAAACGTAATGAAGTTACTTCAAAATGGACTTTCAAAAAATTTCATCCATAGAAGTTAATCCGAATTATTTTCGATAGCTCTACCCCTATAGAATTTATACTAAAATTTAATTCATCTAGAAAATGCACAAAACAAATAAACACGCACTTCCAAATTACCATTCATATAACCAACTTATTTTGCTCAGCCTTGTATATAAATTTATCTATAGAATTTATATACACCACGTAATATACTGAAATTTAGTTAAGCTTGAAAATGTATACTAGAGATGCAAACTTCCTTCCAGAAAATATCGCTCATAGTCAGTCCTGTCATCAAATTATTTTCTGTGTCTTAATAAATGAACGATAAATGCTACGCATTCCATAATCTATAGAAAGTAGGTTGTAATACACTTCAGTGTAGCATGTCAATTTCATTGTATTCGAAGTAGTGAAACGTAATTGAAGTACACTGCAAATAATTGTAGCTATGGATATAATAATGTAACGTACTTTTTGTGCGTTCCATTATACGAACTATAAATATTACTCATTTCATATTCTATAGAATGAATGTTGTAGTCCCCCTCAGTGATGCATATAAATTTCATTATATCTGAAGTACCGTAACATTATTGAAATTCACCGCGAACAATTTTTGCCCTAGACTATAACGTAATGGATTTCTTTTGTGTGCCCCTGTATACGAACTGCAACAGCTACATCATCTTCAGTAAATAATATGATATAGTAAAGATCAAGTCCACATAATTGAGCCTACAAGTAAATTATATATAATTTTATATATATAACACATACTTGAGCTAATCATTATTCCATAACGTGTTATTGAATTAAAAGTTTAAAAGTTAACAGCTTTTAAATTCGTATTTGTTATTTAAAGAAATATGCTACATTCAATTACACTTTAAATTATGAAGGAGTGCTTTAAGTAAACGTTCAATTTTGCCTCTTGCAGTAAGGAGACATTTCAGTCCATTATAACCCCCCCCCCTACCCTTCCTTAAAATACATACTAAATCACCATAATGTTGACATTGTTTCATAGCAACAAAATTTCTTTGTTAATCGATATTTCATGAAATATTACGTGAAGAGCTTAAAAGTTAATTACTTTTAATATTCTCGCTACATTAAAATATTTCACATTCAATTAATCTACAAACAATGAAAAGAGCATTTTAAGAAGATGTTCGTTTATGCTTTAGGTGGTAAAAGGATGTTTAAAACCATCGTAATTTTACATTTATTTTAATTGCTAAAAGGTGTAAAATGAAAATATTATAAACAGTAAAATAAGTTTCATTATATTGTTGACACATGATTCAGCTCAATCTGAGCCATTATTAAAACAAATAAGAATATTCTATAATTTTACGGTCTATGAAGTTATTTGAAACACTAGCATTTAATTTTTTACGTACTTTTTAAAAATTACGCAAGTTATTTTTATTTTTTACTTGGATATTTATTTCCATATTTCTAACCACGGAGTAACTCGACCGACAATTATGGTAAGTTAAATGATGTTGCATCGTTACGTATTGTATTTTTACGTGTTACAATCTCTATGGTTTCTCTTAAAATGGATTGATAGTATACACTGTAAAAAAATGGGTCGATCTACTAAACAATTTTTAGTTTTTCTCATTGATCTGAGCAATTACTAAACATTTTTTTGTATTCTTACTCAGTTACAAGAAAATCTGTAAGAATTACTAGAAAACAGCTAGCAACGATTCCGGTTTTTAATACCGATTACTAAAATATTCTGTGGAATACAAATATACTAAAAAAATTTTAGTAACCTCAGGATTTTTTTTTTACAGTGTAGATTGCACGGGAAAATTATTTTACTTTCATTGAAATTTAATTGGATGGTTTCTTCTTTATATAATCTTTCCAGGGCTGTGGTTTTTCTATTATTCCATCGGAATTTTTTAAAGAATATTTTTTGTTGAACTACTGTTAATATATATATATATATATATATTCTATACACTGTAAAAAAAATGGGTCGATCTACTAAAAAAAGTTTAGTTTTTCTAACTGATTTTTGGAAATTACTAAACATTTTTTAGTATATTTGTATTCCACAGATTTTTTTAGTAACCGGTACTAAAAATCGGAATCATTGCTAGCTGTTTTCTAGTAATTCTTACTGATCTTCTTGTAACTGAGTAAGAATACAAAAATTTTTTAGTATTTTATTTACCGATTTTTAGTACTGGTTACTAAAAAAATCTGTGGAATACAAATATACTAAAAAATTTTTAGTAACACGAGAATTTTTTTTTACAGTGTAGGTATAAAATTTCTTTGTTAATCATACTTCTACTAAATGAGTTTTGCAGTTGAAATCTGAAAATTTTATCAATTATAATTTTATAAGAATGTTATTATGGAAGTAATTTAATCGGAATATTATACAAATTAAGAATATTTTAAGTTTTGTTCTTTAATGTTTCACTCGACAGAGATTTTTCAAATTCTTTCAACTACTTAAAACTAAAATGAGACAGTTAGTAGTTTAATACTACCTTGTAGCTGTAAAGTTTCTTTTTCTTTTGAAAATAATGAAATCTTATTTTCTTCTAAATTCAATGATTTTATTAACACTTTCCAACACAGTTAAAAAGTATTTATGAATTCGGTTTGTCTGTCTGTATTCTTGACCTTACTCTAACTCTCGTAAATATACTCGGATTGCCATGCAATTTTTATATGTTATTCATTTTTATTATAGAATGATCGGTATTGAAAATAAAGTGGGTAGCTTTTATAGTTTGTTGACAGGGACGCACAAGAGAATTATGTTATATTCTATGGGGAAAATCGTTTCCGATGCATTTTAACGACTTTATTATGTTAAAACATAATAAAATTAATATGCATCCAAAATCATACTTTTTTCATGAGTATAGAATAAGTAGAATTTTTTGTTCGTTTACATGGACGCACAAAATAAATCCATTACATTATGATCTATGGATAAAATTCTTTTTCGATGCATTTTAATAATCCTACGATACATCAAACATACTGAAATGAACAAGTTGGAAATTCTATGTCAAACGTGACAAATGAGGTGCGTTCGTACTATAACTAGTTTCAGCGAAATTAATTATATATCGCCTGTTATTATGATATGATTAATTTCTGTAATAAAATAAGTACATTTTAAGTTGGCAACATGTTATCTTTTTTTGACATTTACTGAAAATTCCATTTGAAAATTTCAGAACTTGAAATCCATATTTAGACTCTTTTTCCATTTAATACGTATTTCTTCGGAAACAGCTATCCACAAAAACTGTCGGTAGATTATAGGAGTGCTATAGTTAAACAATTTTAGTATACAAATTCGGTTTTTAAATTCAGTAATACGGAATAATATGACTCCATCTTAAATAGGACGTAATCGCCATGGTAACGTAGAAACATTACCTGTCATGGGATATCAGTGAATTAATTACGTATTATAAGATTTAATAGAATGAAGAAAACTTTCATTAATATTTTTTAAAGTTTTGATTCGATTTTCATAAAGTTTGAAATGATTCGACAAAATTCTGCGACGATATATTAAATTTCAAATCATTCGGTTGTGTAGATTTTCGCTGTTATATGTGGACAGACGGACTAGACGACGACTATACGTGCTACGTATTTATATAATTACGAACGCACCTGAAAAAGAATCACTGAGATTTATCTTTTGTTGACATTTACTGAAAATTCGTAGGAATAGTTGTAGGATCACTGATCACTATAACATATTTTCCATAGATTATGAAATGCATAGTATTTATCGTTTATTTACAGAGACGCACAAAATAATTTGGTTACAACACGGACTACGATCGATATTATTCTGTGAAAAAATAAAATTTCTTAATATATTCTGTTAATGTTGGAAAGAGTTTCATAATTTATATCTGATGCATGATTTTTCGCTCTTGTTTTAATTTAGTCTTACATTATTCTTTTTTTTAATAGTGTAATGATTAAATCATATTTATCTTATCTAAGTATTTATCGTACAACCATTAATTAATACAGTATCCTTAGTGCAGGACAGTTAGCTGTCAGTTATTTAAGCAGAAGTGCTAGAATATTTTTTGTACTTCACTACTTATTCTTTTATACTTTTTTGAAAAAGTTCATATATATGCGTAATATTAAGTCCACGTATAATTTGGATTAAGTATTTATTAAATTCCATGAAAAAAAAAAAACCTTTTTTAATGCTCATAAAAATCAGCATAATAGAAAAAATATATTTTCAAGTATATACTCAATGTAAGCAAGTCAGTATAGTTATGGTAAGCAAGTAAATCTTAATCATCAATGAAAACTAATATGTATATTCTTCTTTAATCGTATTCTTATTTTCTTCTTTCTTTAATCGTTTGAATTAAAATGGGCGTTAACATTGACAATTAATTCAGTTTTAAATTAGATTTAATTTCATTCATAATTTGTTTTCCAAAAATAAAACAGTGTATATTTAGAGCATTTCACTTAAAAATTCCAAAGAATTAAAAAGAAAAAAAATATATATACAGTGTGTACGAAAAGTCTGGAAACGTTCGAATAACTCGAGAAATATACATCTGATTGAAAAACGGAAAATACGTGTTCAATATAAGTAAGATAATGATATGTACAGACCCAACAGACATATATAGTTGTCTTGAGCCAATTGGTCATGGCCGTCTCGTGGTGTGAATCCATCTATGAATATATGCGCTGTTTTTACACAAATAAATACAAATGTTGTAAATGACCTACATAGTCATCTGCTACTGCTACATATCATTTCGAGCATTTTCTTTTTCAGTGGGATCGCAAATATTATTTTTTTTATTCAATTTGTTGTTGATCCTCTAACTACCTTTTGGACTAAACATTCTTTGAAATATACGATGTCAAATTTGTCCTTTACATTTTGAAAGTTCCATAAGAATTCGTCAAATATTTCTCCAGACATATATTTCTCTAGATCGACAAAACGTCTAAAATCGAAAGTGCCCAGATACATTTGATCAGATTGTGTATTTCAAGTAACTAAGGTAAAACTATGTAATATATAAAATTGAAGAAAACAAGCTATGCCGTTGAGAAAGACATTTGAAATTCAAGTATAACATTTTGAATTCGTTAATAACATAAAAGTGTCGTCATTTGTAACAGTGCATTTATTATTCTAATTGTTGTTTACCTTTTTAAAACGCTTTTTCATTGTTTACTTTAAACGTAACTGCATTATATTTAAAGAAAGAAAAACATTATATTACTATTGAGTATTAATACGTCTTCAAATGCTTTTAAAATAAATCCAAAACAAAACGTTTATCCCTATCTTTAAAATGTCAACCAAAATAAAAATTTCAGTTCAGTGTATTTCAAGTAACTCATGATTCTCTCATTTCTAATTATTGACCTTCTTATTATCATCAAACAAAGTTATGGTAACCGAATACTTAAAATAAAATAATTTATATTATATTGCTTCAAACATAAAACACATTGTTTTCCAAACATTCTAATTTATCGCGATTTATTTCAGCAAACATTTCTCTTTCTTTGAAGGAAGTGAATTAATGCTCATGCAATAAAATTATTTTCAAACATTCCTCTCTTTATCCATTCTTTCTTACATGCATAACAAAACATTTGTGAACAATTTACATACAAAGTATAACTAACAAATACTAAAATAAATTCCAAAAATAGGAACTGTTTGTCCTCTAATATTGTTGATGTGTTGGGGCATGCTTTGAATTTCAAATAAAAAATGCATTTGATTAATGACACATTTGGATTCCACAGAGATTTGGAAGCTTGTACTGACATTATATAAGTGCATTTATATTACTCTGTCTTTTACTGACTTCTCATCAATCACACTATACATTGGCTAGCATTAAGATATTTTACACTGATTATTCTTTGAAACTCAAGTAAGATAAATTTTTCTAAACTATTTTTTCCTTAGCTGAACTTTGAAGAAAATTATCATGTTGTTATTTTTCTCTCACTTATATAAATAGTTTTTAATTTGTGGTAGTATCTGAAATAATGCTATCTTTTTCTATTATATATATTTCTTGTATATTAAACTATGTATGAAAACACTTGCAATAGTGAAAATTATAATACACTTAAATGGATTATTTTAAAAGCTAGATGAAGTAAGGTATTTAAGCTATGAAAAATAAGCTTTATATTTTAATGTGAGAATGATGGAGAAGGAAATGTTTATTATTTTTTTCTAACTGGATATAAAAATATACCTCACATATTTTCTTTTAAGTTATTTGATTTATGACACATCTGCAGTCCACTGAAATTGAGAAGCTTGTTCTGACATTATATTGTTTTTTAAATGTATTTATATGACACCATCTTTCACTGACTTCAAATAAATCACTCTATACTTTGCCTAAGCATTATGAGAACAATTATATTGCATATTTTTGAAGCCCAAGTAAACTAAAATTGTGTTAAATTATTTTTTGTATAACTGAAATCTTAAAAAGAAATACCACACTATTATTTTCTTTATACTTTTGTATAGGTTTTGATCTGTAATAATACATGGTATAATGCACAAACTAGCTCGTCTTCGCCAGTCTAGTCGGGCGGGCTTCCAAAATCAACCTAGCAAAGTTGCTCTACTGCCTTCAGAAGAATATAGCCGAGATTCGCATTCATAAATCGTTAATACAGCGACCACTATAAATAGGTCTCTGTGCGAGAAATAGAAAAAGTACTAAATGTTAACAGTAATCTAATAATCTCAATAAGAAGAAAAAGATAAGGCGCTCAATGTTGAGTGAGACATCTCGTATTTCTGACTAAAAAAGTGTATTGCGATCTTAGTTTCCAGTATAAAAGCTGCAGAAGCATAACGCTTCATAAATTATGAGAGGGTCTCAAAAAACCATTTTAGAACAGTCAAAGTATTTGAAGAAATATAGTAAAAAATATTAATAAGAATAAATTATCACTTAAATTAACTATTTGAGTGATAGTTTATTTTTATATTATTAATATAAAATCATTATTTAAATTAATTGCAAAGTAATATATTAATAATCTAGTATATGACAGAATAAAATAATAGTTTCTGAAACAGCTCGTGAATTTTGAGTTAAAAAAAAAATCTTCATTTTAGATGGAGAGGGCAAGAGACCCATGAGCGTTTTCGATTTCTTTTCTTTATTGCCTCTTCCTTTACTATTTTTGAAAATTCGTTTACTTGGTATGTGTTGCTACTTCTTAAAGATTATCTAATATTTTTTAAAACATCCAGTACATCCGTCCAAGAATTTGTATTTTGGGTAAATGCAATGCGGTAATTCGCTTTACAATAATAATACAAAAATGGCGTGTTGAAACTGGTAATTCAAAGTTCATTCCAAAGCAAATATATAAGTGGCGCTTTATTCTAAGAAAATATTAATATTATAAAAGAAGACATAATGTTAAGTTTAATGTCAAATTTCATTTTATTTTATTTGAAATGGTTTGCAAATAAAGACGGTTGTAAATTGATACCTGACGAGGCCAGTTTCAGGTTAGGGCCTGGTACAAATTTCCACCTGCCTGTACACAAACCAGACTGTTAGTAAATGTAAATATAAATGTGAATTAATGTTAGAAAAATGCAGAAATAAACTCGTATTATGGCATTTAACTTGCTTTCGGCAATAATTGGAAATAAATTTCTTTATCCGAAAGTGCAAGAAAATAAGTTATATTTCGGCTAAGAGTTTTAGAGTTACTTCCTGGATAATGGTATCTCTGTTCCACGACACACTGTTCGAGAAAGAAGAGTTATATTAAAAAAAAAACACACAGTAAGTAATACACTTTTCTTTTTGTATAACGGATAAGTTCACTCAATCTGAAGTAAATACATTATTAAAATTTTTAAAAGTGAGCTATTCATTCATTCAATGTTTTTATTACGTATAATTATTTAAAAACAACTCTCTTTATTATAAAGATATTTTGATCTCCCTTTCAATTATGTAGTCGTATCTTAACGAATATTTAAGAAACAAATCTGCACTAAATTTTACAAGAAAACCTCCGGATAACATAAAATAATGAAGATCACTAAATAATTAGATGCCTAATCAGTATTGAGATGTTGTAATTTTTTTTAATTTATAATATCTACCAATTCGTAAGCTTTGCTTTATTTAATCACGGATTGTCTGTCATGAAATAAAGCTAATATTACTATTTTAAAATCGTTTTATATATTTTGAAGAAAAAAAATCCCAAACTTGGCAACACCGGCTAAAATTATTTATTTGTCACGGTACATGGACTTTTAATTATAGAAAATGTCTGTTATCGCATTTAAAAAAAAATCTGAGTTAAGTCAGACCAAGTGGTGCTGTTAACAAATATGATTTATGCTACTGTGCTGCATTAGTGTTTATTTTTTTAAATTGCATAGTATGTTACAATTATTAGTGCTATTTACATTTTCTTGGGGGATATTTTTATTTCTGAAACGGCCGTCCTAATTCGTTAAATGTTCATAACATGTGCATAAAACTGCGTTTAAACCAGGATTGGCGAGCGTAGTTTGCAGGGGGAAAAGACCCCTAGTAACAACAACAACAACAAAATGTTTTCTGAGAAAAAAATTTGAGCATGTTTTACCAAATTAAGAACAATTTTAAGGCTTCTAGGTCCGTGGTGATTGTCCTTTCATTAGAAACGATTTACAATAATTTCTGTAAGTGACATTAGAGTATTTAAGACATGTTTTATAATAGATTTCAAACTTATAAAATCCATTACATTTGAAAAAGAAAAGTGTCTGTAATTTTTAAGAAATTTTTTACAAAAATTTTCATTTTTTATTATAATGATACATTGTACTTAATACTTTTTATTATAACAAATCTCTCTATTCTTAAATAATAATAATAATAATAATAATAAAATCACCGCTGTCACTGCGTTCTTAAAAAAAAAAAAAATCACCGCTGTCACTGGGTAAATGAATCTTTTGTGACCGAAGCTCTTTCTCGGCTTATATTAAGAAAACTATTCATAGATTTATAGAGAAATTTTCGATAAATACTACGAACCAGACAGTTTTTAAATCGAAAAATTATTTTAAGCGCTATTTAATATCGAAGCCTTTCAAAATAGTTCCGTTAAAAACGTCCAAGTTTTATAGGATCAAAAACTGTGCATAGCAAACCATCTTTCGCAGGGACATACTTGGCAAGCTTACGGTGTGCCGTGTGCAATATATATATATATTTAATTTGACTAATTGTTTAAAGGTTTTTTTTTTCAAAATTTTATTATTTGATGAGAGATTTGTTTCATATTTCAAAAAAGTCATTTTTTTAACTATTATTAATGTTGCCAAATTTTAAAACAACGCAATTAATAATACTTTCTTTCAACTAAAAATGTATTTGCACGTGAATATTAAAAATCTAAAGAATACTTTAAAATAATAAGTAAATTATTACCCGTTAAAAGCAGTAAATAGGGAAAGTTACGCCATATTTAAAAAGCCAAAATAATAATATTGCCAAACAATCTCAAAAAAAAAAAAAAAAAAGATTTACACGAGTGATTTATTTCATCTTCCGAAAAAGTCATTTTTTTAACTATTGTTGACAAAATTCAAAACAGCTCAAATAATATTTCCTTTCAACTAAAAAAAAAAAAAAATATTACACGTGAATACCAAAAAGAGAAAAAAACGTTTACGAAATATTTAAAAGGATACAATTCAAACGTCTTATTTAAAACAATTTTCTTATAACGTCGTTATAAAATTACGGGCGGCAATGGCATTGTTTATTTAGCCATTTTACATATTCTGATTTTCAAATGTTTAATTGATCTTATATAAACAATCACGAAAACAGCCTTTAGCTGTTGTGACAGCAGTTGCTTCGACTTTAAAATCCCTCTGTTAAAGGAAAAAAATGGAAACCCGATTAGAGATGATCGCCACTAGTTGTTTAATTATAATTCAGTCTTCTGTAATCTTTTAAAACAGAGCAAATTAGCATTTTTTAGAGCCTCCGATATTTAAACCAGGGTTGGCGAGCGTAGTTTGTTAGGGTGCAAAGACCCCTAATAACAAAAAAAAAAAAAAAAAAAAAAGATTTCTGAGAAATTTATTTTAACATGTTTTACCAAATTAAGAACAATTTTAAGGCTTCTCGGTCCGTAGTGATTGTCCGTTCATTAGAAACGATTTACAATAATTTCAGTAATTAACATTAGGATATCTAAGACATGTTTTATAATAGATTTCAAACTTATAATCTCTGTACTACTGAAAGAAAAAGCTTGATATTGAGCTAACCATATAAGTAGAATCTTGATAACCATTATATCAGGCGTTTAAAATGATAGTGATATAAACCATATTTTCTTAAATGCTCAAAAACAAATGTTTTATGGACGTATTATAATGAATTCCAATTCTGTAAAATATTTTCCGGTACAATATATAGGCAGTTTTGTGGAAACTATCACTTACATCTCTATCCATATTACCTATATATCCTTATCTAGCCTTCATTTTGATAAGTATAGAAAGCTCTTATTCACTTAGCGCTAATTTTCAACATTAATGGCTTACATCACTAAGACTTTTACGGCTCATACAAAAATTAACGTCAGATTTTGTAAAAACACTCATCTGGCTACGATAAAGCAAGTACTTAAAAAATATCTTATAATCTAAATTGGGACAGCCATGCGAAAATTATTATCCAAAATTATGAGGGCATGTAACAAATATATACACATGCAAAAATTAAATAACTATTACTTATAGAAAAGAATTATTTTATAATATTACTTATAAAAAAAAAGTTTCCACGTCGATAATGGTATATTTTCCAACTTATTTTAAAGAAATCATAAACGTTTGAAAAACATAAATGAATTTGAGTTTTTACACCTCATTTGGTAAACACTTTAAGGAATTGTTATTAAGAAATTACAATGAATAATACATATATTAGGTTGTTTCTATGCACACACACGTGTATGTGTGAGTTTATTTATCTTTTATATTCAGGAATAAATCTAAGTTCATGTCTATAATCTAAAGAACTGATTGAAATTAAAAGCAACATGCATATGTAGCAAGATAAAAAAACTTTTATGTATTCAAAGCATAAAAAATGAGTTGGGTACGAAATTTTATTGCATTTCTACGCAGGTTCTTCTAATTACATTAAAGAAAAATTATGCGTTTAATGTTATTTCCCCTTCCAAAGACCCTCTTATTCTCTTATCCTCGTCCTTACTGAACTTCCTACCTCCTCTTGTCCTTTTCTGTCTTTATTTCGTATCTATTCTTCTTTCGCCATTTCTGTTTCCTCAGTTATTTTTGTTCTTAGTACGACAAAAATAATGTTTCCATTACAAAATCCTCAGCATTCCTTTTATTGACAAATTTTTGATTTTTTTCCGTTAATTGTTTTAACTGCAATGAAATGGAATCAGCTGAAGATGTTGATGTGCAGGATTGCATTTTTTTTTTCATTTTGCATGATTTGCCCATGTAATCCTATAGAATTTCCTCCCCAATTTATCAATTAGCTCACTGTATTGCCTGTATCTTGCTTAATTTTCGCGATATTTATATGGACTTTTTACACAAGTTGCTCTATAGAATTGACTACCAAATCATGAAAAAAAAATCTTTGGTATAGTACGCGCATACACAGTAAAAATGTATTTCATACAAATACCCATATGTCATCAAATATTCAATATATTCATCTTTTAATTGCATTACACTATTTCTACTGTTCTTTGTAAAGTTTTTGGAAAGCTGTTTTAAATTCGGTTGAAAACTCTGCATGGTAAAAAAAAAAATTGAATTTTTTACTGAACGTTAACAACGTCAAGAATATGCGTGCTATTCTTACACAAATGCACAAAAACGATGAACAAGACCTATATAGTCATTTGCTACAGTGACGGATCATTTTAGGCATTTTCTGTTTTTTGGGGACACGCAAATACATTCTTATTATTAAATTTATTATTACCTCCCTAATTGTCCTCGGGACTGCATCTTCACTGAAAAACATGAAGTCAAACATGTTCTTTACATCCTCAAAGTTCAAGGGCATTTCGGGAATTTCCTTACGAATTTCAGTAGATGTTCCACAAAACGTCTGAAATTGAAAGTGTCTGGTCGACCCTTAATTTCTGGCCATCAGTGTATATTAATCGAATAAATGGAATATGACAATCATGCTAGCAAATCGTCACTATTTATATTTAAATACTTACCATGTACAGTGAATCAAAAGCTATATAGTATTTAAAGCACACATTTATTTATTTACTATATGTATTTTTTTTTACAAATAATTTCATTTAAATATGTTATTTTGATACATTCATAAAATGTGAATTTTAAAGGCTTGTTTGTTTTTTTATTCTAGTGATGATTTAAAAGTTGAGGATTCGATAGGAATAATTACGAACTGTACACATCCAAAATGTGATTGAGCCAGAAGATTTCAAGGATGGCAAATAATGCAAAACAATAATGCAAAATATGAAAATATCACAACATTCACACACAACAAATCCACTTTTCACTTTATGATCTAAATAGAAAACTACGAGAGATACACAGTGATTAAAAGATTTAGGCGATGTTATTGCGGATTGATTAGTGGAAATCACCTTTTCTTTTTGCAGTGTTTTAGCAGGATAGAAGATCATGAGATGAAACAAATTGTAACGGAGCATTTGAGCAGTATACTGACGATACATAGTTCTGTAATCTGACATCAATGACGAGAGGTCACACCAACAGAAATATAGGACACTTGCACTGGACATGAAATTACCAAAATGAAAAAGAAGTTGGCTGAGATAATAACGTTTTTTACTTCATAAAGCGTACGACTGGAGATCGAATATCCGAAATATGGATTGGAGCAGAACAGTATACAGGATTGTAGTTCACCACAAAAGAAGAGACCCTCTTGAAGGTACCAGAATGTCGAATCTGTATATCAGCTAGCGAAAACAGGAGTTTATGAAGATATCTTTTTGTATTGCAGTTGGAGTAGATGAAGATAAGCAAATCTCAGAGATGATAGTATCAGCATATAAGATGGTGTGAGACAAGAGTTCAAAAGTAAACTTTAGCAGCCTTAAACACACTTTTAAATAAAACACGAAAAATTCGATCACCACAAAGAATGCGATGGCCACAGCTCCTTTCTTAACAAAATTTGGAGCAACACTGTCCACTCCTTAACTCTTCTTTTTATAGGTGGCACTGCTGCAACAGCGCTTGCGGTTTCGTACGAAACATTCCGCCCCACGTTGTAATGGTTACATTCAACCATTAAATTATACAGTCATTTCAATACAAATAGAAATTAAACACAGTATATTGATAATGTAGAATTACACATTAAAAAACACTAATACAATACTACACATTAATAGGTAAAGTACAAATTTTTGAAATTGGTCGTTTGTAAATTCCAGATTGAGTTTTTATCTTAACAACACTGACCCGTTTGTCTTCATCGAAGTAGAGCTCAATTATTCTACCTAATGAAAATTTTTGAGGCGGTAGATTTTCATCTTTAAGTAGCACTAACTCATTGACTTTCACATTATTCTTTTCTACCATGCACTTGGACCTCTGTTGCAAATTATTAAGGTACTGTATATGGCATTTCTTCCAAAATATTTGAATTATTTTTGGGAGTTTTTTCCAGTTAAATAATCGATTATCTTTAACATCAATTAAATTTGGCTGTATTTAAGGGTCTTCCAATTAGGAAATGAGTAGTGGTTAACACATCATATACATCAGTATCTGACTACAGAGGTACAAGTGATCTAGAATTTAGAATTCCTTCTATTTGGGTAACTACCGCTAGGAATTCTTCATAAATCAATCTGGAATTTGCTAAGACTCTTTTAAAATGAAATTTAAAAACCTTTACTTCACTTTCCCAGAGGCCACCAAAATTAGGGGCTCTTGGGGGAAGGAAACTCCATTCAATTCCTTCACTTGACATATAATTAGCAAGTTCATGGTCTGGTTTTATAACTAAATTGTGTAACCCAGCAAGCTCCTTATTCGCACCTGTGAAATTTGTGGCGTTATCCGAATATAATTTTGAACATAAACCTCTGCGAGCCACAAATATTTTTAAGCAAGCTACAAAAGCTTCCGATGTTAAATCGGTTACAATTTCGAGATGAATGGCTTTTGTAACTAAGCAAATAAAAATGCATGCATACATTTTATGATACACATCCTTTCGTTGATGTTTATACTTAACCAGAAATGGCCCACAAAAAACCGTGCCTGAGCAGTTAAATAGGAAGTCAGGCGTGACCCTCCCTTTTGGTAAATCACCCATTAATTGCTCATCTCCTATCGGTTTAACCTTAAAACATTTAATGTAATCGTGTACTACTTTTCTACACGTTGCTTTACCCTGAACTGGCCAAAACTTTTGTCTAACATAATGTAGCAAAACAGTAGGGCCTAAATGAAAATATCGTTTATGATATGATTCTAAAACGAGTTTAGTAAATTTATGACCGTTAGGCAAGATAATTGGGAATTTACTGTTAAAACTTACATTAGCATGTTTCATTCTGCCATTAACTCTCATTAGCCCGTTATTGTCTAAAAAAGGGTTTAAATATTTTATCTTACTTCGTTCTGGGATACTTTTCCCGCGAATTAAATACTTCAGCTCTTCTGGGAATTCTGAAGTTTCCGTTGATTTAATCATGAAAATTTCTGCTTTGGAAATCTCCTCGATATTCAAAGGCCCTAACTTCTTTGTAGGTGGATTCCTCATATTGTCTATAAACCTGAAAATATAGCTTAAAACAAGCAACACTTTAGTATAATTATTACTAATACAAAATAACTGAAATAAAAGGGTTTGTTGTTGTTATTAGAGTACATGAATCACTCTCTTCTGGATTTTTAAGTTCGTCTCTAATGACGGATGTAGGAATTTCACGATTGGGATACTCTTGGTCGGCAGTGCCGGCCCAAGAACATTTTGGCGCCCGTGCGAACATCCACCCAGGCGCCCTCGCCCCCCCCCCCCCCCCCACGAATAAGGAAAAAATTCTTGGCTTACATTCGTAATTTTATAACTAAATTTTCTTTATCTCTGATGACTTTGAAAAAAAAAGTGTCTTTAATAAATTTATTACAGTGCCATACATACGTTTATATTACCTATATTTTTTAATCCTAATAAAAATACTCAAATAATTTTGATTCATTACATTATGATCATTTATTTATTTATGGGTTGCTAGCACTTCATGGTCACGTAAAATATTTTTTGAAATTATGAAACTAATTTATGGCAAAATCTATTAGAATTTCATGAAATTCCAAACATTAGTTATTGAGATTGAGTACCCACGAAATTTGTGTCACTAAAAATTTTCCAAAATTAGTCAAATTGGGTTCAGGGCATTCCAAAGAACGTGTAAAAGTAAATCTCTAAAAGTAAATATTGTGGAAGGGAAAGTTTTCACGATTCCAATATTTCCATTTTATGTATATATAAGTAACTGAAAAATAAAATTTATCTGTAAATAAATGAATGAAAATCGATTCCAATTGCACACTTGTTAACCTATGCCAATCTATTCGTTATATGGGAGCACCTAATTAAAAAAAAAAAAAAAAATCTCGTTTGCATTTCAATTTATTTATTTTTTTGCTTTTGCTTTGGATAGCTGAGGGTCGATCTCTAAAAAGGCCGTTTTTTACTTTTTCGATTTAGTTTACAAGTTTTTTTTTTTTTTTTTTTTTTTTTTTTTTTACTTTTGAAACCGGTTTCGAAAATCTCATTAACAAAAAAAACTTGCAAACAAAATCAAAATTAAAAAACGGCCTTTTTAGAGAAGTCTTTAACTATCGAATGAAAAAAAAAAAAGTTTAAAAATATCGAAATGCAAACGAGATATTTAAAAAAATTTCTCCCATAGGATTAATATTAGCGAGCTGGTATTTTGGCGTAAGAAATCAAGGAAGAGTAGTTCTGCTCAACTTCTTTTAATTAGATTTACAAATAATGGAGTTAATATTATGGACTCCGATGGAGATAGGAAGGGAGGGGGGAAAGATCAGGTGCCCCTGGATCTTTTTTTTTTTTTTTTTTTTTTTTTAAATGAGAAAATTTATTTTTTCCAGTTAGTTTAATTTCCATCTATACAAGTATCATTTATACGTTCCAACTATTTTATTTTATATTTTTATTCCTTGCCGGACAATCAATTTATAGTTTATAACTGACAAAACTAAAAATAAATAAATAATAATAATAAAAAACATTGAAATCCTCGAATCGTAGTTCTCGAAAAAAAGTTACATCAATGCCAAATTGTTTTGCATATTTGTTTTCGCAAATGTTGTCTCTCGCTTAAATTAATAATATTTGCTTAAATATTTCAAAATCCATTGTTGCAAAGTTCTTACTGGTCAAAGCGTAAATTTTACTAATAAATAACCCGCATAAGCGTACAATTTTAAAACTATTTGTGGGGCTCAACTCTTTTTTACAGAAATATGTGTATGTGAGTGTAAAAAAGATCAATTATACCAATTTGATGTAGCTTTTTTAACTCCCTTTTAAAGAAATTAAACAGAATCGTATACTGATAAATAATCACAAGTTAAATAAAACATTAAGATAACAGAAAAATTCGAATATACTGACCCGTTTATAAAATTATACTAGCTGATATTCGTGATTCGTTTATAATAAAATCACAACAAAAGTTGACTTTAAATAACCCTTTTTTTTTTCATTCTTTCTTTTAAGAATATAATTTTTTTTTTTTTTTTCAAAAAAATTAGAACATAAAGTGAAAAGTTTTCCTAATGTCGTTTATCCCTATATAACGAAAGAAAAATAAGAAAAAAATGGAACATTTCAAAATTTTATAAAATACGAGAAAGTAAAAAAAAAAAAAAAAAATATATATATATATATTAAACGGGAAAAAAAGAGAGCATTTTAGAAATTATTGGTGGGGCTCGAGTCCCACGATCCCATAAAACATAACTATAGCATGTCTATGATAATTCCTAATGAAATGATGAACGCATGGGTGCTGGCAGAGCAAAATTTAGGCAAGGGCGACGTTTTGTATCAAATGTACTGTGATCCACTGCCTAAGGCTATTTTTTAAATGGAGAATATAAACAGGAAGTAGGCTAAACTAAGAATTTTTGACGGTACTACCCGTTCAAGAAAAATTTTAAAACATACCAACATAAGATCAACACAGGCATGTAACAAATAAGAATTATTAAATATTCAAAAATAAATTTCTATGAGCATTAAAAAAAAAAAAAAAAAGAAAAAGAAACAAATATTTCTTTTTCGTCAGGTGTACTCTGCCCCATTCCCCCCTATACTCTCCGTTTAAAACAATTTTAAACATACGAATCTAAAAATAAAAATATCCCTGACCGCTCGACCTACAAGCATAGGTAGATTTCGAAGACGCAGACCGTGGGGCGCCTGTTCGTTGAAAATTGCGGAAGAAATGACCTTTTTGCCATGATGCGGTAGTTGGAAACGCCCACTTCGAAACCTAACTTGTTTGCAGCCGTAGCCGGCAGCGATTTTTAAACATTCCAACATCCAACATCCCTGACCGCTCGGCCTACAGGCACAAGTAGATTTCGAAGACGCAGACCGTGGGGCGCCTGTTTGTTGGGAATTGCGGAAGAAATGACCTTTTTGCCATGATGTGGTAGTTGGAACCGCATCATGGCAAAAACGAAACCTAACTTGTAACCTTCGAAACCTAACTTGTTTGCAGGCGTAGCTGGCAGGGATTTTTTTCTTTATTTATTTTTGTTTTGCTATAAGGGTTGGTCCTACAAAAAACTTGTCAGTATAAACGTTTTAGATAATATTAAGAGGATTTATAATAAATTTAAGCGGGTTTGATATTTTGTGAATTGACGAAGTTATGAGTTTTTTTCTTCTAACCCCTCCTCCCCCCCCCCCTTGGGGCCATTTTTAATGATATCAAAAATCTGTCATACATAAATTTTCGGCCCTTTTCCTAGAAGTAATAATAACTTTAAACGGATTCGATACGTATCATAATTAAGAAATTATAGGTTTTATTCTGTTTTCCCAAAAAGCCCCCCATCCCCCCCCCTTGGTTCGATTTTGCCCATTTACGAACGTGACCGAGATTTTATGCCCCTTGATTTTATGTATCAGTTTGGAAGAGATTTTGTGCAGAATTATTGCAGCTATCGTATCCATAAAAAAGTGACATAGATAGATAGATATAAAGTTTTTAACTGGGGGTGGTTTTGGGTTCTGGGAGTCATGATCGGCGTAGATCTACAAAAGTTTTTCAAAAATTCCAACTTAAAGGAGAATGCAATAGGTAGTATTTCTTACGAAATCTACCTAAAACAGAACTGAAATTTTACTTTCACGGGGATTCAAGGGGACAGATCCCCTCTGACGAAAAAAAATCGCATCTCCTATCTCTCTTAGTGTTAATGTGGTTCTCAAATTACCTGCTTAACAGCGCGAAACTTTCTGACTTATTTTTAAATGCAAAGACCTAAAACTGGCAGGCCTGAATAGTGAAGCGATTTGAAATCGAAATGAGTTTTCCATTTTTTGATCCATAAATTACTTATCGAGTTATAAGCGAATCATGACACCTGACGACACATTCCTCTTTCTCATGCAGCGCCGTCGGGAATTAAAAAATATGTCATAAAGTAACCAGTTTAGATTTGAGAACAGCCTTAAATTGTTATAAGTCATTTGCGAAAGTACATTTTTTTTTTAATCCTCAGAGTAAAAGAAAATTTGGTTACCTACATATTAAAACCAGGGGGGGGGGGAGGGGGCATTGCCTCTTCCTCCAGACATTCTTAATTGCGCCCATGGATAAACGGAATGTCGGTGAAAAATTGCAGCATTTTTAAGCAATTACATATATAAATTATTAAAATTAAATCACATGTTTCAAAGTAAATGAAAAAGATAATAGTACAAAAAATAAACACCGAAAATTGAAAATGGACAAATAAGATTATGTTATATGATTAGATGTACGTTTATGGCGTTATTTTTCAGTGAAGGAATCGTCCCGCCACGCGCCGCGCCGTTCCGAGTTTAGGGCTCAATATCTTGATAATTTTCAGGAAATAATGGTCAGGAAACCAACTACTGTGGTGGCATATGACTGGCTGTACCTAAGCTAATACTGTATACAAACCGAAAAAGATTATTCGGAGGAAGTTGGAACAAATTAACAAAAGAAATCCAAAGATGAGGATCCCCGTCGTCTTCTTTTACGAGGGGTTACTATTTCACTCCATATGGACAGACATCTGGTGGTCAGTCAAATTTCCAGAAGTGAAGGAATTCAATAGAACCGGAGTCATAAACCTGTCACAGCATTAATTAGCGGTCTGCAATGAAAGCGCACGAGTTTCTATTCTACGGGATTTCGATTCTACGGGTAATCGATCACCTGTTTCATCTTCCTGTAGGCTTCTAACTATTCAGCTCAGATAAAAAAAAAAAAAAAAAAAATAGAGAGAGAAAGGCGCTCTCGAGGTCTCTATGTAAAAATTCACCACCCTTAATTTTTTATTTAAACATAGCTATAGAATCGCAATAAATAAATAAATAAATAAAAGTAAATAAATTATGCGGAATCTAAAATTATTTTTTTGACTAAGCTCTTTTGGGCGTCGCGCCATTTGGCGCCCCTTTCGTCCAGGCGCCCCGTGCGGTTGCACACTTCGCACACTCCTCGGGCCGGCTCTGTTGGTCGGTCAGAAAAGTAGGACCCTTGAACTACAGTTTGTTATTAATCAGTTTCTCGGGATTCATATCTCGTGAAATAAGATCCGCTGGATTGTTCTCGGATGATACGTGACGCTACTGTTGGACTGTTGTTAAGTCCTGTATTGCTAAACGATTTGCAGCAAAGGTTTTTAATAGGTATGGCTCTTTTCGTTTGTGTGTGTGTTTCTCGGTTGTGTTATGAAGAGACCGCTGCACGCAGAGCTACAAAATTTGGTGAGAAGGTACCTCTATGCATGTAGTTTTGCACCTCGAAGCCAGATTTTGGAATTCTTGAATAGATTTTTTAAATTAAATTTTTTATGGGATTTTTAGTGTTTTTTCACGTTTAGCTGCAATTTTTTCACATTAGTAATGGGAATACGGTTTCAATCTTTTATCCCAATATAGTAAATTTTGCCCTCTTTTCAATAAAGTTTATGCAAAATTCGTATAGCGATTGTTGAATTTTTTCCTTTGACACTAAGAAATTTTGCCAGAATGCTTGATTGGTTCGGTGGTTTTTATTCTATTTCAGCCTCAGATATGCTCAGAATCCTCATTTTATTTTTTATTTTTAGCTTGGAGAAAGTTGATGATTCTTTACAGATAAAAAATCATGATTTTAAAAATGCGATTTTTAGAGTTTTTTGACGTTTCGCTGCGATTTACCCACATTAGTAACCGAAATTCGGTTCCAATCTCTTAGACCAATATAGTAAATTTTATCCTCTTTTTAATAAAGTTTATGCGAAACTCGTATAGTGATTTTTGATTTTTTTGACGAATCTTTTCCTTCGACACTAAGTAATTTTGCCCAGAATGCTTGATTGGTTTGGTGGTTACTTCAATTTCAGCCTCAGGTACGCTCAGAATCGCTATTTTTTTTTTACTCTTTTTAGCTTGGAGAAAGTTGGTAATTCTTTACAGATAAAAAAAAAATCATAATTTTAAAAGGGAGGGGTGGATTATTTATTATGCCGATTTTTGTATTAGAATTTTTCTTATAAATTCATTTTTTTATGCTTTTTTTTTTTTTTTTAAATTTCATATATTGCAGCTTTTTTTGTTTCAAATGACGTCACAAATCGCCCACTACAAGTCAAACACCATTGGAGGGCAGTTGTGATTGGTAGCTGATAGAATTGTAGGCGCAGCTGGAAGTCAATCGGGCAATTGTGATTGGCAGATGAAAAGGTCGCCACTGATTGCAATTCGAACAACGAGTTGTGAATTTTTGCGATTTGTTTTATGCAATTTTTAGAGTTTTTTCATATATATGTCATTTATGTATTTTATTTCAGAAATTATCCTTTTCTCAGGTCCCCAGGTACTAGATAAAATTTTTTCAGCCCTTGGTTACCGCAATTTCTGAACATTAATGACCAGGGACGGGTATTTTCTCGGGTTTTATGGGCCCAATTTCAATGAGAATTAGTTCATTCAACTTAACACGAACTAATTAAGATATAGATAACTAATTAAGATATATATTTGGCGTCACCTGGTGGTATAAAATGGAACTAAAAGATTTTGCATCGCGTGCGCAGCACGCCTGCTATACGGTGTCGTTGGCAGCAAGGACACGTGCCGAAGTTTTGATCGGAAAGAGTTTTATTTAGAACTGAGTGCACCCGTAGCGGTGGGAAGTAAAACTAAGCAATTTTGCTTTTAAAATTTGTCCGATTTAAACAAAGGGCCCGATTTCAACGACAATTGATTCATTCAACTTAACATGAACTAATTAAGATATAGATAACTAATTAAGACATAGAGGTGGCGTCCCCTGGAGGTGGAAAGTGGAACTAAAATATTTTCAGCTCGTGCACAGAACGCCTTCTATACTTTGTCATAAGCAGCGGGGACACGTGGCGGAATTTCGTTCGGAAAGAGGTTTGTTTAGAACAGAGTGCAACCCCTGGCTGTGGAAAATGTAACTAAAAGATTTTGCATTTAATCTTGGTCCGATTCAAACGAAATATTTTCTTACATTCTTCCAAGGTCTCCCAGGAACTAAATAAATTTCAGTATCATTTTTTCAGCTCTTGGTTACCATTTATGAATATAAATATCAAGGGAGGTGATTTATTTTCTAGGGTTCTATGGGTCCGATTTCAACAGGAATCGGTTCATTCAAATTAACATAAATTAATTAAGATATAGCTAATTATTTAAGACATAGATTTGGTATTCCCTGACTGTGGAAAGTGGAACTAACAGATTTTTCGCGCGCGTACGGCACGCCTTCTACACGGTGCCGTAAGCAGCGTTAACGAGTGCCGGAAAATAGGTTTATTTAGAACAGAATGCTCCACCTGGTGGTATAAACTGGAACTAAAATATTTTGCAGCGCGTGCCTAGCACGTCTGCTATACACGGTATCGTAGGCAGCGGGAACACGTGTCGCATAATTTGTTTAGAACAGAATGCATCCCCTGGCGGTGGAACTAAAGATTTTCCTGCCAAAAATGGATATTTTTTATTGAAACAGCAGAAGAAAGTTACCGATTTGATAATCCCAAACAACGAAAAAGTTTCATTTTCACTCATCCCCGAGTATTAAGAAAAGTATTGGATTATTTGAATCGAAACTCACATCGAAACATTTTCCTGATTCCGAAAATGCAAATTTTGTGAAAATTAGACGGTAACTTTTTTTTTTTTTTAATTTTGATCAAAAACTGACCCGTTTTGAATCAAATAATCCAGACATTTGAAGGGGTGGTATTAAATTTACTTCGCTTCCGGTCCATCTCCCTGTTTAATGTCCGAAAGACAAAGAGTTACAAGAGGAAGGGTTTCGTGCAGTGATTTTTAGAGTGATTTCGCGTTTCGTATTATTTTTTGACGGGACCGGGCGGATCTGCTAGTACAAAATATTTTTGCAAAAAGATTATTGCAATAAATAAATAAATAAATAAAATAATAAAAATAAGAGAAAATTTTACCTTAGGACTGTTCTCAAATCTAAACTGTCTACCTTCTGATACATTAAATTCATTTTTGTTCCAAAACGTATTAAAATTGGCAGGTGCTCTTATTTAGAAACTAGGTAATCGAACTATTTTTCCGTTTTTCCGTAAAGGCAGAAAAATTTTCTGAACATGCTGCGTTTTGAACCGAATTTCTGGACTCGACAGCGCAGGAAATTAAAAAACTGTCGTACTGCGACTACAATAGCTTATAACTCAAGATGTAATACAATTATCGGAAAAAAACCCCTGTGCGATTATAAATAACTTCAATAATCATGTAATCATGTTGTAAGTATCATGTTCTTATGTTTAAAAATGTGTCACAATTTCGCGTTGTTGTGTGTGTGTGTGTGGGGGGGGGGATGTTTGTTTGAGAACGCCTTAAAATTAATTAAACCGTACGCATATTTTTCTTTTGCTTGTAGATTCTACACTCAGAATCACTTAAAATAAATTTTTAAAATAACATTTGCGTTTTTTTTTTTTTTTTTTTTTTAAGAATTGTAGATTTTTGTATAAAATATAATATTTTATTTTATTAGTTTGTCGTTCGGAAGTTCAGAAAAGCAAAATTTTATTTTTTATTTTTTATTTATTTATTTTTTTTTTGTTGTTGTTTGTCGTATATAATATTTGTTTCTTTAATTATTAAAAACAAAAAAAAGTTTTTTTTTTTTTTTTTTTTTAAGCAAAGTTTGTAATAAAGTCTACTTAAAACAAAAATAATTAATTATCGTCATTATAGTAATAATTTAAAACAATGTAACATAATTTATGTTACATCTTAGTCATCTTAAAACGAAATTCCCCTAGTTAACAGTAATAAATAGTAATACATAAATGACGCCAAAATGTCGTAAAGCTGGGAAATATGGCTACCTTCCCGTTTATTCTCTATGCCTATTTGGAGGTAATAGGATCGTCCGCTGCTACGTCACAGATGATTGACAGGTCTCTTCTCGTGAAAGGTCAATTAACCAATCCTGATCAGATACATGGTTTTGGTTGGGTCTGCTGGGCGCCTCTAACTGTTTTGGGTTCGGGTAGCGTTTGGTTGGGTTTCGACGTTTCGACTCTTGTGAGCCAAATTGGTAACATCTAAAAAAATTCCAACATTGTGTTAGATGAAAAAATAATATATTTTGATATAATGAGTATATATATATGTTTATTTTTCAACACAAAATATACATTGATATTAGAGATATAATTATAGAGTACTTTTTTCATATTTGCATTAAACTATAGATTAATGCATTAAAATATGGGGTTGAAGTTCGACGGGCAAATGCAAGTAAATGCAAATTTAATAGGTTAGAGTTTCGGGTTGATTTGAAATAGAATTTTGGGGTTTGGTTTAGTATAACTCGATCCATCCAGAACTTTAGTGTGGATAACTATACAGGATAGCTACAAAAATACGAAAGTGAGAAACAATCCTTTGAAATCGGTTTAATTTTTGTTAAAACTTACTTGTCATTATTACGAACATATTTTTCATTTTGCTGTTTTAATAGTTATACGCTTACATAAGGATACAGAAGCATACATAAATGGATAATGATATTTAAAAGGTAAATTAAAATATGTGAAATCTTTTAATTCGTATGAAATGTAATATAACCATGCATGATTTGTCATAAAATATAATAAAATGTCGGTTTAAAGATCGCAAAAAATAATTTATACTGAAATGCTTTTAGAAAATAAACAAATTTGCTTTTAAACAACAGCGGATACATTGGCATCTGAATATTCTTATCAAACATGTTGAATAGGATATCAAAAATTTTAACTGATAACAGAAACTCCCATCAGCACATGCACAGGAAATAAATTGATAAAACACTAACGGCTTTTTTAGTGAAGTGTTGGGAAATGTTCATTATCGCCAGGGAAGAAATCTTGTAAGTAAGTGATATTTATATTTCTTATATCATCTACAAAAGTAGTTAAAGTTAATATATAATTAGCAATGCTTAAATTTAGTCTAGCTTAGCAAACTTTAAGGAGAATCAGATGAGGCTTAGGGAAATAAATGTTATGCTGTATATTTGTGTTTTTAATGTTGTTCAACTACAAACTCTTTTTCCAAATATAGAGGGATAAGGTAGTAACAGATAGACGCAGTAGATTAATTTGTAAAGAGAGTACGTATATAATAAAATAAAACAAAAATTGCGAAAATGCCACCCCTCAAATTGTTTTCATCCATTTTTAACATTTTCCAACATAGTTGAAAAGTGTTTATGAATTCGGTTTGTCTGTCTGCCTGGTCTAACTCTCGTATATACACTGCAAAAAAAATATGTTTAATATTGTTTATAATTAATTAATAATTAATAGTTAATAATTAATTAATTAATAATAATTGTTTATAATAAATTAATAATTAATATATAATTGTTTAATTGTTAATTATTAATACCCCTCAAATTGTTTTCATCCATTTTTAACATTTTCCAACATAGTTGAAAAGTGTTTATGAATTCGGTTTGTCTGTCTGCCTGGTCTAACTCTCGTATATACACTGCAAAAAAAATGTTTAATATTGTTTATAATTAATTAATAATTAATAGTTAATAATTAATTAATTAATAATAATTGTTTATAATAAATTAATAATTAATATATAATTGTTTAATTGTTAATTATTAATACCCCTCAAATTGTTTTCATCCATTTTTAACATTTTCCAACATAGTTGAAAAGTGTTTATGAATTCGGTTTGTCTGTCTGCCTGGTCTAACTCTCGTATATACACTGCAAAAAAAAAGTATTGATTTTACAGTATAATACTGACATCCCATCTGCTAGTATTATACCGTAAAATTAACAATAATAAACAGTAAAATAAGCAGTAATACGCTACCGCGCATACTGGCATGCGCGGTAACGTATTACTGCTTATTTTACTGTTTATTACTATTAATTTTACGGTATAATACTAGCAGCTCGGATGCTAGTATTATACTGTAAAATCAACACTTTTTTTTGGCATTGTATACTTGGATTTCCATGTAATTTTTATATCTTATTGGGGGTTTACTATAGAATGTTTGATATTGAAAATGAAGTGTGTAGCATTTATAGTTCGTTTCCAGGGGCACACAAAATATTTCCGTTAAAAGAGTTTCGATATGGTCTATGAGAGGAAATCGTTAGCGTTGCGTTTTATTGATGTTTCGATATTTCAAACATAATGAGATTGATATGCGTCACTGAGGTGGACTACATCAACATGCTTTCTCAGGAGTACAGAATAAATAGCGTTTATAGTTCGTTTACAGAAACGCCCAAAATAATTCCATTACATTATGATAAATGAGGGGAAATCGTTTGCCATTGTAATAATGTTATGATAATTCAAACATAATGAAATTAAAAAGGATCACTGAGGTCTCACAACATGTTTTTTATAGATCATGGAATGCGTAGCATTTAACGTTTATTTACAGAGACGCACAAAAGAATTCGGTTACAGGACTGACTATGATCGATAATTGCTGGAAGTGCGTTGTCCGCTATGGTATGCATTTTTACATTTATCCAAATTTTAGTGCATTACGTGGTGTGTATACATTTTATAGATCATACACAGGAACAGGGATGCACTAAAGGATTCGCTCACATCACTGGATATGGACAGCAATTGTTGAAAAATGATTTTTGCAGTGTTATGTGTTTTTTAAATTGCTCATTTAGATATCTTATTTCATTATATGAAAAACTGAAAATTTTTAATAATATTCTGTTAGCGTTGGAAAGTGTGTCATAATCTATATGCATGATATTTCGTTTTTCTTTTACTAAATGTATCTGTATACATTAAAGCAATTTTACTCAGCCGATGGGTTGCGGCATACAAATGTGCCGTGTAACGCTTTGGTTTTTTTCGCTACGAATCATATAAACTGTTAAACAGATTTTGTAATTTTAATATATACCCTTTAATATTTCATCTACTTTCGCCTCTTTTTTATTCAGAAAGAGAATCTCCTGAATACGTTAAGTTTTAGCCTATGGAAAATATAAGTAAGTTCATTAAAGTTACTTTTAAGTAAAATGAAAAAAAAAAATTAGAGTGACACCGCTCAACTTTCCAAACACTTTTCTGAATATTAACCGTTTAAATTAATTGTAATATAAAAATAAATAATTTTTTAATCCTAATTTTATAAAGGTGAAATGTTCATGGGCAAAGATAAAAAAGAATGACCCCGTGTTCTAAAGAAAGCGTACAATTAAATTCATAAAGCTAAACATTTTTCGTAAAAAGAAAAAGAAATAATGACGCCATTTTTAATGAATTTTCATTACGACCGTACTGAAATTAAGACTGTATTAAAAAATATATATATTGAAATGAAATTTATATAGTTAATGGGAGTTTCAAATTGTTTTAAATGTAGAGATGTCGAATGCAATACTTAAATTTCCATACGCTTATATCAAATTACTAAAGCTCACTGCAATTTCTTTTCTTTTCTTTTTTTTTTAAAGAAAAAATTACTAAATAAAGCCACTTTATGGAGGAACATGATTGTTGCATCAAGATAAGACACACAACGTAAGTTTTTTTTAATGTAGAGATGTGGAATGTAATACTTAAATTTCTATACGCTTTTATCAAATTACTAAAGCTCACTGCAATTTCTTTTCTTTTCTTTTTTTTAAAGAAAAAATTACTAAATAAAGCCATTTTATGGAGGAACATGATTGTTGTATCAAGATAAGACACACAACGTAAGTTTTTTTTTGTCACAAAATGGTTGAAAAATGATTTAAAAATGGTATAAATACCAAATCCGTTGCCCAAGTTATACGAAAATGATTACATTTCTTGCGACACTTCCAGTAATATATTCATTAAATGAGAGCTCAATCGAAAGCATAGTTTGGGTGCTATCGTGTTTATTCACACACATACATACATGCCAAAAACATTGTAAAAACACCAAAAACAATCTCTGGGAACTTAAAAACATACTAAAATTCCAACATACACACATACGTATGTAGTTAATGTAAAAATAATGAAAACGGATTCAGTGAACCTTAAAAATATGAAGATATACCAATATTTTCATATTCGGATTTTTATCATGATTACAATATTTACCTTACACTATAGGGAATTATTACATTTATGTGTCCGGAAAGTAAAAATAAATAATAATAATAATATAAAATAAAGGTCTGTGTAATTTATGTATGCATTAAAATTTTGAATGCACGTAAAGTTCAGCAGTCAGTATATTGCTATTTACTGAATACGAAATCTTTCAAACTTTCGTTAAAGTTTATATCGTTGACCAAATCAAAGAATAATAATAGTCATTCAGATATTAAACCAAATATTTCAAAAAATCATTACCTATATTTTAAACAAATATCTTTATTTAAATATAAACTGTGTAAAATCAAAATTAAGTATTTGATAAAAATTGATACAAACAAGTTCACATATCTATTTAGAAATGAATAACGTTTAGATAATTTTTGTTAAATGAATACAATATTCTTTAATATTCTTTAATTAATTGTTTTGTAAACTTTATAGTTATAATATTATTCGGAATTCTGGTATGAATTCTGAATTTTTTAATGCCAAAATAAGCCAAACTGGCAAACCTGCATCACACAATCCTCCATTCGGTTATTTCAACTTTAAAAATTGAGATGTGACGAAGAATTCTGAACAAAATAAATTTGCGCCGCTGATCTAAAACATTTGATCAATTCCGCTTTAAAGCATCTCTTATAATTTCGGTATCAAACTCCACTTACAAAGAAGACCTCCTTAAAGCACATACTCAGAATTTTTTTTAAAAATACTAATGAAACTACTCATGTACGTTATAAAAGACTGGTCAAATTTAGCTGCGGAATCCCAGTAGAAAAATCTGTAAAAAATTAAAATAATTTCGAGTAATTGGCGAAAAAGACCCGATTTGACGAGCAACACTTTTCGAACGCCAAATGCAAGCATTTTTAATGCATTTGGAAATTGCTGGTTTAAGTGTGCATTTTAATGTTTTTAAACTTAAACGACGAAATAGTTTATTATTATTTCTATAAGTTTATATAAATATATAGAAGTTGCATGTTTATGCGGTTATTAAATTTTACATGGTTTTACCGGCTGGATAAAATTTAAGTGTATTTTAAAAGTAACTGCCGGATTAAGAGTGTTGAAGTTATAAATTTCGATATGAATAACACGTTGTTTCCATGGCAACAGTCTCTTGTCTCCTACTCTAGCAATATCGAATTGAAAGTGCTCAGAATAGAGCCATAATTTTATGCTTGAAACAATTTTAATCCATTTAAATTTTGTTCTAAATCGTTTAATACGATGGTTAAATTTGATAATATATACGTGTAAATATGTTTGACAAAACTGTAGTTATAAAAGCATCTTTATTTAAGTTAAACTAGTTGAAGTATAGCTTTACTAGTTTACGTACTAGTTTAAGTTAAACTAGTTGAAGTATGAAGTATGAAGGATAGAAAAATATTTCCCTTAAAGAGTATTTAACATAACAGCATATTTCTTTTAAGTTCATTGTGTCGCAAACAATAAATCGCCAAAAAAAAAAAAAAAATTTTTTTTTTTTTTTTTTTTTTTTTTTTTTTTTTTTTTTTTTTTTTTTACGGACGCTATTTTGAGGTCCCGTATAAATATTTTATAGACATACATATTCCTTAGAAATGTTTTCTGAATTTTGGAATTTAGTTGAAATAAATCTCTAAACATATTATATGAGTTCGTAATTTTTCCCCTGAATCTTCGGAATGCTATTGTTATTCCAAATATTTATGAATGAATTTGAAGTGTTTTTTCAGTTGAATGTTATATCATATTTAAAAGATCTAAGGATTGAATTTTCAATATATATAAATAGTGTGTGTTTGTAAATGAATTTTCCGTGTGTTTTGTCACATGATTGAAAGGATCAGGGTCAATAAGCCGTGTTTTTGGCCCATGAAATAAGACAAAAATTTGTTTTGTTATACTGACTTAATTATTTCACTTTTTAATATTAGAAGGTTTATCCTGTACGATTCCAACAATAGTTTTTGCATTTTGTTCGGATTTATATGACTTACACAAGCTCAAAGTTCGTATATTATTCGTAGTTTTTGATGAAAAATACGCAATTTCTCCTAATTTTAGCTCAATTATTTATATGAGCGCAATCGTGCAACACTTTCTTCTTTACATATATTATAAAATACACCAAAATGTACAATATATGTAAAAATAAAAGTGTTGCAAAGCTGCGCTCATAGTAAAATATTAAAAAAATATATTAAAAAATGAGGTAAAATTAGAAGAAATTGCGTATTTTTCATAATAAAAAGAAAAACTGCCCAGTTAAACTGAGGGCATTGAGCTCACAGGCTATTCACACTAATTATATATTATACTCTTATTTCAAAGAATTTGAAATAAGCCCCTCGAAAAACAAAGAAATCGACAAGATATTAAGGGGGATCATCCCCCCTTATAATTAAACAATGGATCCCCAAAACTATTCAGGGAAGCGCCTTATTACAATGAACATATATACAAAATTTGAAGCAGATCGAATAATTCTACATGAAAAATCCATTTATCTAATTTGAGGGGGTTAGCCCCCCGTTTCCCCTCTTTATACTTGAACCAATGTAACCCCAAAACTAATCAGGACAGCTCTTTACCACAATGAACCTATATACAAAATTTAAAGGAAATCGGAAAATTCTGCATGAAAAACCCATTTATCTAAATTAAGGGGGATTACCCCCCTTTTCCCCCTTTATACTTAACCAGTGAGCTCCCCAAACTAATCAGGGGAGTGCCTTACCACAATGAACCTATATACAAAATTTGAAGAAAATCGGATAATTCTGCATGAAAACCCCATTTATCTAAACTGAGGGGGAGATTAGCCCCCCGTTTCCCCTCTTTACACAACCAATGGACCCCCAAAACTAATCAGGAAAGCTTACCACAATCAACCTATATACAAAATTTAGAGGAAATCGGAAAATTCTGCATGAAAAACCCATTTATCTAAATTAAGGTGGGGGGTTACCACCCGTTTCCCCCCTTTATACTTAACCAGTGAATCCCCCAAACACAGGGAAGCGCCTTATCACAATGAACCTTAATACAAAAATTGAAGAAAATCGGATAATTTTGCATGAAAACCCTATTTATCTAATTTGAGGGGGGGTTAGCCCCCCGTTTCCCCTCTTTATAGTTAACCAATGGACCCCCAAAACTAATCAGGAAAGCTCCTTACCACAATGAACCTATATACAAAATTTAGAGGAAAATCGGAAAATTCTGCATGAAAAACCCATTTATCTAAATTAAGGAGGGAGGGGTTACCCCCCCCGTTTCCCCCCTTTATACTTAACCAGTGAACCCCCCAAATTAATCAGGGAAGCGCCTTGTCACAATGAACCTTAATACAAAAATTGAAGAAAATCGGATAATTTAGCATGAAAACCCCATTTATCTAATTTGAGGGGGGGGTTAGCCCCCCGTTTCCCCCTTTATACTTAACCAATGGACCCCCGAAACTAATCAGGGAAGCGCCTTACCACAATGAACCTAAAAATAAAATTTGAAGCAAAACGATTATTTCTATTCAGAGTTATCGCGTTACGTACATACATACGTACATACATACATACATACGTACATACAGAACGGGCGGGCACATTAGCTCTCAGGCTTTGATAGCCTGTGAGCTAAAAAACTACGAATAACACGAACTTTGAGCTTGTGTAAGTCATGTAAATCCGAACAAATTGTAAAAACTATTGTTGAAATAGTACAGGATAAACCTTCTAATATTAAAAAGTGAAATAATTAAGTCAGTATAACAGAATCGAATTTTAGTCTTATTACATGGACTTATTACCAAAAACACGGCTGATGGACCCTGATACTTTAAACTGATTTTCACGAAAAATACAGGCAAGGAAGAAAATCCTATATTATTTAAATTTGTGTAATATATAATTATGGATTGGATTTAAAAAAAATCGAATTAAACTTTCCACGAAGACAAAAAAAAAAAAAAAAAAAAAAAAAAAAAAAAGATTAGGAGAGACTTGTTGAAGTTTAACACACTCTTTTATTTAACTCAACTTGGTTTTTGTATGTAAAGATGAAACTTTGTTATCAATTTTTCATCAATTTCTTGATATGCTAGAATTATAAAAAAAAAATATATATATATATTCACAGGTGTGTTACTTGTGGCAAGACAGCATTTTAATATTTTTAGAACGCAACAAAGAAAATTAGATTTTTAGCAAAATTAATTATAAAGCATTTTTCCGTTAGCCAGCAACAGGTGATAAATCGCCAAATATTTTTTATGGTTATAATTGTATACGAGTTACAACAGCAATGGATTTAGCTATGCGCCAAATCCCAAATGGCTGGGAAACTGCAACAACGAAATATTTTAAATACTAAAAAGTAGAAAATATAAATAAAGAATAAAGAGTGTAATAGGTATTTTTAAAAAATACGCTTTAATCATTTAATAGTTTAATATTAATTAAGTTATGATTGTACTCTGAGAAATCAATTTAGAAATCCTAAAAATATAGTTTAAGTAATATTTCATTTTTTTATACTAAATTGAGCACAAGAAAACGGTCTAACTAGGTGATGAATTTGGTAAAATTCGTTGTTACTACAATCTCAGTATTGGATTTGCTGCTATAAATAGAAAACGGTTTGAATGATTTTCAAAACATAAGTCTAAATTACAAATTCGAGCATGGGAAAACATCTAAGTAAGTCTCAATTTCGAAAACATGCACTTTCACATATTTAAACAATTTTTTGTCGTTAATCTTCTGTAATTGCAGTTCTAATATTGCCAATACTATTTGTCATTGATTAGCAACCCGATTACGGAAAAATTCCACTGTATGGGAGATGTAATGAAAGTCGAACTTCGGGACGGTCTGGCGTAGTTTCAGGCGTCCAAGCAGATCGCCTGTTTAGTTTTCCACAGACAACATTGACTTTGGAATGATGCTCGAAGACTTAGATTTTTTTTTAGTCGCCTATCCGCCCAATATAATATATAATATAAAACAAAAACATATTCGGGAGTAACACTGATGTCTTAAAGACCGTGGCAGTGATCTGAGAAAACAATTTATTTTTATCTCGAATTTTTTAACTTCTAAACATCGTGTATTTCAATTCTAATAGAGACAAAAATGTATACTTTCAAATGCAATTTCTCTAAAAAATGTATACCAGATTACAGATTTTATATCGATTTTTTTTAAATAATTTTTAAGCAGCTTTAAATTTATTTCCAAAAATGAACGTGCAGCCAGAATACGGAAGATTAACCTGTTTGCCCTTAAAAAGTGTAGATAATTCGGCATTTATTTGTTTCCATGTAATGGTCCGGAACTAAATTTCAAGACGAAATAAATAAATAAATAAAACACGAATTTAAGACATGTAATTGAACTACGCGTTTAAATACTGAAATAATCAAAATCTAAAAGTTTACAAATGGTGAAATATTTCGCGATTAATCTCTGGTATGCAGGTAATAAGAAAGTACCAAAACTGGTTTTTGGTATCGGTTTTGGTGTATTGGCGAGCAATCTAAGAAAATATACTAAATGTAAAAAAAAAAAAAAAAAAAAAAAAAAAAAAAAAATCTGTTAAAGTCTTCAATTAAAAATATTTTTATCAATATTCTGTACATCGGATCAAAGCCGGACATAAACTTTAAAGCTTAACTTCAATTTTTAACTTTAAGGCGACTTTGCACAGGTTCATTTAGAAAATTTAATTTAAATAGGTTAAAACGAAGTTAGCATTACACATGCTGCTGACATATTGTCATTCACAATGAAGCTAAAAGATATAGAACTTAAATTTTGAAGATATATTGTTTATAGATGATAGGAAAATGTGATGAAATAGTATTCTGTTAAACGTAAATAAAGTAATCACTAACAGTGATTCTGAAAAATCGTCTATCAAAATGTTGGGAAAAGTTTCATAAGCGGGTATTGTTGCCAATTGGAATAAATTTTTTGAGCGCAGCCTGGCACAAATCTAATTTCATTGTTGTAACCGGGATTGTTTTATTGACAATTAAATTATAAAAGTTCAAATGCAAATATTTATTCGTTTAAGTTGCAACATATTTTAATGGTTATATCTCCAATACATTTGCGTTTTGATGCGTTATTTGATAGCTTCTTGAGGGATAAAAAAAAAATACACGAAGGAAGATTGAATAATGTAACACACACACACACACACACATATATATACATATATAAATACACACATATATATATGCTTTTTGAAAATGTATGACTAAATTAAAAATGGGAAAAAACTGACAACGGTTGGGAGGAAGGGGTAAACTAACTTTACTGGCGATCAAAAATTTTTGCTGGTTACCAAATTTTTTCCAATTTGTAGATCCCTTTTTATAATAACATTTTGAATTTTGTTCAATGATAATTTACCCTTTTAAACTGGAAAATAAATATTATGATGTTTTGGCAAATTTTGGTAAGTTTGCATCTTCAATATGAGTTCTAAAATCTACAAAAATCTGCAAAAATCTAAAAAAATTCTGCATTATATGTTCTTTTTGAATAATTTTTAATATTTGAAACGTTCTATATAATTAATTCTATATATATACAGGTTCTTTATGTAAGCAAACAGTTTCAAATATGATATTGCCGGGGTGAATCCATTCCTAAAACCAAGAAAAGAAAAGAAAAGCATTTATCTTACGTCATGGCTCATTTTTTAATTGTCTGAGTGCAACGAAGACTCATACACAGCGCACTATTACTTTGCCCCATATATAGCTACGATGGAAATTAAAACCTTTCGTCAAGCATAACTCAAAAAATATTTAACGGATTTCGTTCAAATTTTTACTGCAGGTACCTATAAAGGTGTCAACGACGTCTATTTATTACCAAGAATAAATGTCAAACCGTTTGGAAATTATATTAAAAAAATAGATAAAAAAGCACATTTAAAGTACATACGTCACTAAAATTTTGTGCGTACGTCATTTTCACCGGCGGGAGATTTTCGTAGACAATCGGAATTTAAAAGTTCATGGAGTACATGGAGCAAAAAATATGCACGCACTAATATTCAACACAATAAAATATATTTCAATTTAGTAGAAATCGAAAATTAATCTGGATTTTTTTCTGTTTGAAAGAAAAACCCTGCAATAACTTGGTAGACTTGGTAGTAGATATTTGGCGCAAATCTCAGCAATAGCAGCTTTTTTTATTTTGCGTGTGTAAATTTAAAAAACAAATTCTTTGGTGTTTAAATAAAAGGTTTCGATTTATGGCATTATTTCTTTTTTTTCTTCTCTTTTTAGCATTTTAAATGGGATTAATAAAAGGCATGTATTTTAAATTAAATGAGTGAAAGGTTTATATTTAAATGAAATGAATTCAATATGAAAATGTTATAGGAACAATATTTGGCGATTTATCAACTTCGCCAGGATAACATAAAAGTACCAATATATCAAACGGTATGTAGTATGTGAAATGAAACAATTATATTATAATCACCCATCGTACAAGAAAAAAAAAACTAATATGCTGCATTCAGAGGGAAAAATCCCTCTCCTGTGCCGTAAGATTTGGCGAGTTCTTTTTTGGTGATAAGTTTTTCGATATGATTGTTGGGATCTGCAGGATTTGGATTACTTTTTCTAAATCTTATTTTTTTTGCTGATGTAGTATTATGTAAATACATATTTTTGCAGATATTTTTCTATTTTGTATATATACATATATGTATTGTAATGGCATTTGGAAAAGAGATTTTTTCCTTTTTATCTGTGCCTTCGGAAATATTAAAAAAAAAAAAAAAAAAAAAAAAAAGATTTACATATATCAAGCGTATAATGTTATGTTTTGCATATTTATACGGACCACTTCTCCATTTTTAGATTTTAAATGCTATTTATTATTTACTAGCCGTTTATTAATTGTTTACAATTTACCCCCCTGACAATAACAATTATTTATCACAAAAATGCTTCTTAGGTTTGTTAAATAAGTTTGTTTATGTATTTTCATTACTTATTAAAATATCGAGTATAGCGATAAAATTTTATTTTAGCATCGTGCTCAAATTTTTAAGATGGTGCAAAAACATGCTTTAATAAACGTATGTTTGTAAATATTTGAAAAACATGTTTTACCGCTGTCTTGAAAAATTTTGTAAGATGCTAAAACTACCTTTTGGCACCATTTAAATTTTTTTTCGCCAACCGACACTGGATACGAAACTTTTCCCCATTCAGATACACAGGCAAGGCTGGTCTCAAACAAGAGTAAAGCTAGCAACAATATTGTTTTAACTTTATAAGAGTTACAATAATGATATTAAATGCTCCGATTGGCTTTAGGCCCAATTACGAAAGTTTCTTCTAAAAAAAAGCTGTAGAAGAAGTCTTTTACATTTGTTTCAAATGAAGCTCGGTCTACAAGGTATTAGTTAATAATACAAACAACACTAATGGCATGGAGGCAAAAGTTTTAATTTAAATGTATATATTTAACCCCCCCCCCCCCAAAAAAAAAAAGAGAGAAGAAAGTTACAGTGATGAATTTAAAATGGCGTTAAACCACGCTTTCTGACATAAGCAATTGGCTGCAAACGCGATAACGAAACTTTCACTTAACTTAATAACATGTAGCTAATATAGCTTTCAGGGTAATTTGCAGTTATACAGACCTTGTGGTTTTTTTTTTTTTAAGTTTGAGACAATTCAGGTTTAAGAAGTTGAGATTTACTGTCAAATGATATAAACAACTATGAACACAAAACTGATGAATTATTATTCAGATTTATGTATGTATTTAAAAAAAAATTGCATCTGATTACACTTCTGTTTGCATTTAATCTGTTTGCATTGTTTGCATTTAATCTGTTTGCATTGTTTGCATTTAATTACTTCTGTTTGCATTTAATAACTGATAAACGGCTTCTGTATATTAAATGAATTGTTTAAATATTGGGAAGAGGTGGCGAGAGGTAGAAAGACGAGTAAACAAACGGGTATACAGACGGGTAGTGAGATGGGTAGAGAGACGAGTAGCGACATAGGTAGGCTGACGGGTAGCGAAACGAATAGACAGACGGCTAGAGAGAAAGGTAAAAAGAGGGTTGACAGAGGGGTAGCGAGATGGGTCACGAGACGGGTAGAGACACCGGTAGACAGCAATGTAGCGAGAAAGGTTGCGAGACGCGTAGCGTGGTAGATAAAGAGACGAGTATAGAGATGAGTACAGATACGAGTTGACTGACGGGTAATGAGATTGGTAGAGAGACGGGTAAAGAGTCGGGTACAAAAACAGACGGATAGTGAGACGGGTATACAGACGAGTAGAGAGACAGTAGATGGGTACGGAGATGGGTAAGAAGATGGGTAGAGAGGCGTATAGCCAGACGGGTAGAGAGACCGATAGACAAGTTGTGAGACAGATAGACAAATGGGTAGCGAAGTGGATAGAGACACGGCTAGACATACAAGTAGTTAGACGGATAGACAGACGGTTAGAGAAATAGATTGGCGGGTAGCGAGACCGGTAGAGAAATATAGAGACAGGTAGCGAGACGTGTAGAGAGATAGACAATCGGTTAGAGAGACGGGCAGAAGAACGGATAGGGAAACAGACAGATTGTGGAGAGACAGACAGGCAGGCAAAAGAAAAGTCTGCGGATTGGCGCAGTAAAGGCGCAGGGGGCAGAGCCTCCTAGAGAATAATCAAGAAGTATCTGTTAAGCTTAACTTTGAAATATATATAATTTTTCAATTTTGCCGATATGGAGGTTTAATGTAAAAGTTATTTTACAGAAGTCATCAAAAGATTTTTTGTATACTTTAATGGTAATTTAGACTATAGTTTTGCAATCTGGTTTGTAGCAAAGCATGCTATCAATGTGGTTTGAAGTGTAAGAGTTTCTATAAACAATTATACAAATAAAAGATATATAATCAAGGAAGAAAAATTTTAATTTCACACACAAAAAAAGGTGCAACAATGAAATTAAATTTGCGTTAAGACACGCTTGATAGAATAATCTATTGGCTGCAAATCCAATTACGTAACTTTAAAAAGCTTGGCGTTTTAAAAGATCCGGCGTTTTTTTTCTTCTTTTTTTTTTAAAGTTTTGCGCAATACGCGCTTAAGAAAATGAGATTCTTTGCCACACGTTAAAAAAAAATATGACAACACATCTGATGAACGGTACTTCTTTTCTATTTTTTTAACAGTGTAAATGAATTTATATATGATATTTTGTAATTCTATCATTTAATTTGCTCTTTTTCTTTATATTGTAATTGTTAACCCTATGTTCTCTGCAATATCACTCAGACTAATCCCTTTGAGGGAAGTCCTAGTAGTAAGAGTAAGTATATAAATTTAATTTTTACGTTAGCTTTAGCTAAAAATATCCATTTTCTTATCACGTTAAAAGTGTTTTAGTATAGCAGAGAAATGTTACCTTGAGAAAAAAAAAGCAAAATCTGAAACACTCCATGAATTATAGTAATCATTTAAAAGGAATATGCTAACTCAGTAGCCGAGATCATCTGAAAATTAAAGAATTAAGATGAGAAACGAAGTTTTAGGTGAACTTTTGTGTTAAGAATTTGTAGAACAATAAGTAACCATGCAGAAGTTTCAAAGTTCACTACTTATGGAGTTTTGAGTATACAAGCTCTCAAATTTACATTGCAGTTTATAATCAGATACATTACCCCCTTTGTCAAGCGACTGAGTAGCTAGGATAGTAGAGTGATAAGTTTCTGTCATGTTGGTTTTGATTTGGTTCCAGAGTGAACGTCTATTTTCGCTGCGAAAATGTCGATCAATTATTTTGCAATCACACTTGAAATATGCACCTGACTATTCAAAGTTAGGACAAATAAAACTAATGTTTTTATGGATATGAGGCCATAGAAACAAGAATGTTTTTATTAAATATTTTTCTGGTTCAAGAATGTTTATTTGAATTGAAACAAGTTGGAAATTGTACGTCAAACGTTACAAACGAGGTGCGTTCGTACGCACGTTTTAGAATTAAATTCATGATATCCCGTGCGTAGAACGGGTTAAACAGCTAGTTAAGTATATATTTTATGACACTGTTCATACAAATATCTTAACTAGTTATATAAATATTCAGATATATATGTATCAGGTAGTTATATAAATATTCAGATCTTGATGATTTTTAATTCTGTGAAATGAATTCTATCGTCTGCAGATTAATTTCTGTCATAAAATAAGTATCTCGGTCGCTTGACGATTAAACTTCGGAAGCTCCTATAACAAAAAAGCACCGATTTAAAAAAAAAAATTCAAATTTCTTAATAAATATTTTTATTAATATCTCCTAAAGTTTTGATTCGATTTTAATAAAATTTGAAATGTCTCGACAAAATTCTGCAAAAATAATATATTTTAAATTGCAAACCATTTGGTTGGGTAGTTTTTACGTTGTTATATGCGGATAGACAGACAGACAGACAGACGGACGGACAGACGGACGGACCAAACGACGACTATAGGTGCTACGTATTTATATAATTACGAACGCACCTAAAAACTGGAAGATTGGCACCTATGTAGTATATTTATGCACACACACTTACATATACATGGTAGAGTTTCACCAAAATTATTCATTAATTATTCGATTAAATTCTTTTTTATTATTAATTCAATAATAATTAATTTAACCTTAATTAACAAATTAATTAAAACTAAATTTTAACTATTATTTTGTCATTAGATTCAATCAAAATATCATGATTTGATTATCTGAACGAATATTTAATCGTTATTTTTACAATTTCAAGCACAGTTAAGCTGTGTTTATGACTTCGGTTCATCGATCTGTTGGTCCGTCCATCTATTCGTACAGTAACATTTCTAAGTTTGTTGATTGTTACAAGATTTATATAGCGTCATTATAGCATGTGCCATTTAAAAAATGGCCTGTAGCATTTATTCATCTTTTACAGAGCCAAACAAAAGATTTTAAGTGCAGGAACGTCTTTTGAAATTTCTGAATTAGATACTTACCTTAAAGTATATGCTATTATTTATTTAAAAAATTTCATAATCTATAATATCCCAGGATTTTTCTCGTACTTGTATATCCATATTTTATCATGTTTACGATCTTCTATAACCACTTATACACTTTTCCTTAATTGTAAAGAAACAGTAGCCAATTATGTGCAGAATGAACCCATGTATTTTATATACTTTTACAACTCCACACTTACTCATAAGTAACATAATCGAATCAAAACTTTATTATTGAATTCAGAAAGTACGAACGTACAAACATACGCACTTTGGTAGGAATTAAAATTTGATTATTTAACTTTTATTATGTGTTATTAATAACCAATAATTAATTAAAAATTTGCAATTAACAGTTAATTAATTGCAAATGGTAAAAGTAGCCATCAATTGATCAGAAAATATCATAACAAACTCGGTAAGTAACTATTAATTTGATCATTAACTCTGACTGCGGGAAAATATATCATCTTGAAAATACACTTTAAAAAATGCAGCTTATACAAAGAAATGCATTTGAGATCTTTTATGTTGGCCTTTATAAGAATTACAGATCCTATGCCCATTGCGTATTATTCTAAAATTTTGCTCAGCTAGAAATAACATATAGCTAAATCACACTTCCCGTGATAATTATCTACGGACGAAAATGTATTCGAGTTATTTTTTGTGGATCTGTATATGAATTATAGATGCCACAAACATACAAACATCGAATGTAAAATTTTCCTCATCTGGAAAAAAAAATTAGTAATGTAAACACTCTATGTTTCTAATGCCCATAAAATTTGCTTACATTTAGTTTAAAATTAAATTTCAGTATTGAATTGTACTCTTAAAAATTAAATGCATGCTATTAAATTTAACACTCTTATGCATGATAGTCTTATATGAGTTTGCATAGATAAACAGTCTTCAGAGGACTGCGTATGTTTTATTTAGACTACTTTATCTCACATAAATCTCATGTGAAGTTCAATAATACTTTTGAACTATGATGACAAAATCATTTTCTTTTCAAATGTTCAATTGGAAGATCCGCTTTTTGACTGTTTCTAGGTGCGTTCGTAATTATATAAATACGTAGCACCTATTGTCGTCGCTTGGTCCGTCCGTCTGTCTGTCCGTCCGTCGGCATATAACAACGCAAAAACTACCCAACCTAATGGTTTGAAATTTAAGATATATTATCTTTGCAGAATTTTGTCGAGACATTTCAAATTTTATAAAAATCGAATCAAAACTTTAGAAGATATTAATAAAAATATTTATTAAGAAATTTGAATTAAAAAAAAAAAAAATCGGTGCTTTCTTGTTATAGGAGCTTCCGAAGTTTAATCGTCAAGCGACCGAGATACTTATTTTATTACAGAAATTAATCTGCAGACGATATAATTCATTTCACAGAATAAAAAATCATCAAGATCTGAATATTTATATAACTAGTTATAGTACGAACGCACCTCATTTGTTACGTTTGACGTACATTTCCAACTTGTTTTGTTTTGTGAGAGGGAGAAGAATTTCTCAACAAATTTCTGCTCTTCTATCTTAACAGAAATATGATATATATATATATATATATATATATATATATATATATATTACTTTCTGATTTGTATTAATGTATCCGAAATTAAAATTAACAAACTATTTAATAACTGCTAATAACATTTTTAGCGCATTTATAGTACAGATAAAATAGATAAAAAATTGAGTAAAATACAACAACTGATGGCTATTCAGGAAAATTTGGGAAGAACTTCGTTTTGGCACTAGAAATGAAGATCCGATGAGTCCCTAAAAATAAAGTTGTTTTACCCTGTTTTTTGGGGGAGAAAATGGGGAAATTTTAACTCAGTGAGGGGAAGGGAATAAATTATTTTAAGTAGATCAAGTGGGGTATATTTAGTTATGCATTTTTTGATTTTTAATCGAACGACGCCATTCGTAAGTCGACACGATGATTCGTTACAAAGTTACGCCAGGTTTTACAAATACAAAATCGACGATTTACCTCAGTGCAGTTAATATAGGTTTTTACAGAAACAACTGATGACCACTCACGAAAATTTGGGAAGAACTTCGTTTTGGCACTAGAAAAGAAGATCCGACGAGTCCCCAAAAATAAAGTTCTTTAACGTTGTTTAAGGAGGGGGCGAAAGCGAGCAATTTAACTCAGAGGGTATAATTAATTTTTTTTTAAATATGTAAAGTGGGATATCGTTTGTTATGTATTTTAAATTCTGAATCGGATTAAACCATCCGCAAGTCGATACAATGATTTGCTACAAAATTACGCCATATTTTATAAATACAAAGTCGACGATTTTATTTAAACCCCCTGAATTAAAATTACACCCCCCTCCCTCCCAAAATAGGGTAAAACAACTTTATTTTTAGTGGAGTCATCGGACATTCAATTCTAATGCCAAAACGAAGTTCTTCCCAAATTTTGTGGAATGGCCATCAGTTGTTTAAAAAAAAACCCCTATTTTATCTGTACTATTAATCCTCATATGAGGTTTGTATGGTAATTTTGTAGCAAATCTAAAATTAAAAGAAATCTCGAAAATAAGGGGTGGAAAGGAGGTATCATCACAGAAGTGAAAATCGCTACTTTAAGGTTCATATTTAATACAAATTTTTAAATAGTTTTTGATGAGAAGCATTATTTGTGTTAGAAAAGCGCTAAATAAACCGTTTAGGGTTAATAATTCCACAAATAATTAAAACCGTTATTACATTTATTAAAAAGTTTTTCGAAAATTTTCTCTCTTCTACGAAATTTGCCCGCCAAAACTGATGTACTGATAGTTTTCAAGGTTACGCAAAAACAACTTATTGGATAGAACGGAAATTTAGTTTACGCACATTAAAAGATTCTAAAAAGCAATTTATGTAAAAAAAAAAAATCTTATTGCAACTGATAATTTTTTCGAATAATATTTTCATATTTCATACATAAAAGTTTTAAAAGTTTGAGAATAACATAAGTATGTTTTGAATGGTTAATACTAACACTAAAAAATATCAGCCAGAAAAAAGTATTACAGGATATGTGAATAAAACAATATAAAATAATAGTAGAAGCTTAATACTTTACATCTTTATAACTCCTAAACTTCTTGACCGAATGACGGGAAGTCATTCGGACTTCCTGTTTGTTATCCAAAGTAATAATTTGCTCTAAAATCGTAATATAAAATGAAATTTTGGTGTTAGTTCAAAATTAGTTTCAATATTTATATTGAGACGGCAACTTAAGCTGTTTTGTTTAAAATGTTAAGTTTTTTATATAAATTTAAGGAAGACCCAATTATTTATTATTCTATTCTCAATCGAATTAATATTTTTGTTTTCTCTGTGTTAAATTGCTGGTAAAACAGCTACGTTGTTCTTTTTTTTATTTAGCCCGACTGCCCGTCATTTATAGATATAAAAGAACTATGAATGCAGTTTATAGTAGGGAATAGTAATGATTTTTTAATAGTTAACATATGATTTAGCTGAACAGAATTAAAAAAATAATTAATTGAACTTGAAATAGTGCAATATCATTAAAAAGTATTTTAAACAATTACCACCAATAAATGATAACGTATACAGATTCTTCTGCGTGGACCTGTATAATAACTATAAATGTTATAAACATCATCTGCAATAGGAATCAGGCTGTAAGTCACTTTTTTAACATACTAAAATTTCGTTGCCAACTATGTTTTGAAAACTATTAGGGATGCACCGGATATCCGTCTCCAGCCGGATATCTTACTTATTCAGCACTCAAACCGGATATTCGATCCGGTCGAATACTTCAATATCCGGTTGCCAAACAGTGAATCCTTTTTATAAATAATTTTTTTTTAACATTACCAGAAAAAGATAGTGTGAAATTAACTTGCTTCTTACCAACATTATCCCGTTAAAACAATGTTAGTAGAATTAAATATTCATATTTTCACAAAAATGAAATTATAGGATTTATAGATAAATGAAAATATAATATTTAAAATATGACACCTAATTATTTATAATTAAAGGCAAGTTATGCTGCTCAGTATTTTCAGGCTTTGTTACGTTTTTGATCGCAAATATTTCCCTTCTTCTGAAAATAAGAGTTCACTTCTCTGGTTGTCTCTTTTTCTTGTGTTTTCAACAATTCCAAAGTAAAAATTATTTTATTGAATCTTTTGTCACTATTTTGTCTATGGATGGAAGACTAGCTGTGGTAAAATGATACTGATCATGAAAAGAATTGTGCCACTTTCTAGAATAGTTCATTGTCCCCTTTGTACTACAAAAGAAGATACTTGCAATGAGGAGCTTCTCTATTTAAATTCTGTTAGAATACATTTGTCATAGGAAAAATAAGTAATAATATGTACGAGTATGTAGGAAAAGAAAATGTCGCTTCAATAGGATGTTTAGTATTTATAAATAACAGAGATTTATAGAGAAATTACTTAATTGTTTATCTTCTTTGTTCAATGACCTTGAATAAAAGGAAAAAAAAACTACTAATATGTATATTAGAATAGGCAAAAGACAAAACATGATTAAATTTCAATACTTAATTACTATAAAGCATTTGTTTTTAAGCAACTTTAACTTAATAAATGAGTTTAAATCTATTATTAACATTTGAATGACATAAAATTATAATAAATATAAGATTTTCTTCTGTAAGCAAGCATAAAATACAAATATTACTATTGAAATTGAAAACAAAAAAGTATTCGGCTGGATACCGGATATTCGGTAAAATTTCTTACCGGATATTCGATATTCGGTATCCGTCAAAAATTCACATCCGGTGCATCCCTAAAAACTATGCATTTAGAGCATTCTAGAAAACTTTACAGAAATCCGAATGATTTTATGTATATATGAGGCAGATGTCAACTGCTGTAAATGGTGGATAAATAAATAAATAAATAAATATACTGAATGTATATGTTTGTTGTAATCACTTAAAATAAAAGGCTCAGAGTTGTAATTACAGATTTGCTTAAAATTTCACTGTTTGTTAGAACAAATTAGCCTATTACAAAAGTTTATTCGCAAAGTAATTAACTAAAGAAAATGATGAAGAGAAATCAACTTAAAATGTCTGCTGCAGTTATGCATTTAGCAGTATAAATGCACCCAGAACTGGCGACAGGTAAATAAAGTTGAAAACTTTCTTGATGTTACCATAGAAAAAATATAATAGGTACAACTGCGTCGCTTCGGATCATATAAAATTGATCTTTTATCATGTAAGATCAAGTGTAGAGCTTCATCAAGTGTAGATACTCCATCAAGTATAGATACTTCATCAAGTGTAGATACTCCATCAAGTGTAGATAGTTCATCAAGTGTAGATACTTCATCAAGTGTAGATACTTCATCAAAGCCACGTATTGGTTCTACACTTGATGAAGGATTAATTTTATATTATACGGAACGGTGCTGTTGAGATGTATTATGTTTATGATGATATCAACAAAGTTTTCAACTTTAAGTATACAATTAGCTAAACTATTTTTACGACGCTATTTGGTCGTTCGTTCTGTAATAGATCACGTTCCTTATTCACATTTATATCATTTGTAATGTTCGTGTCAATATTTAGTAATATATTTGATTTAATCAGTTGCTTTATGCTTTAATTGTAAATTTTATAGTATTTAAAAAAATAATATTATTTAATATTACTTGTAAATTTGATATTTATATCTCATAAAACTTTAATGTTTTTATATATTTAAGTTAAAACATATATAAGACAATACAATTCCATTAAAAATTCACCCTTCATTAATAGAAATCAAAGTATCTTTACATTTTCAGAATTTAATTTTTAGAAATAGGATGGTTATATGATTTAGTATTTAAAGCAAATGACAAATTGAAATGGTTGTGCTAAGAACTGAAACTATATATTTAAATTAAAACATATAGTATAAGATAATAAAATTTCATTAAAAATAATTAACCCTTCATTAATAGAAATCCAATCCAAATATCTTAAATTTTCAGTATTTAGTTTTCAGAAATAGGATCGTTATGACTTAGTATTTAAAGCATATGCCAAATTGAAATGGTTGTGCTAAGAACTGAAATTCATTAATGAAAACGAAAGATTGACAGGGTGTTATCGTATCGTTTGAAAAAATTCACACTTAAAGATAAAAATTGTATTCTTTTTTATCATGCATAGCATATTATAAGAGCAATCAGTCGCTAGTGTAGAAGATATAAAAGCTAATGTGTAGAAGATATTATGAGGATTAGCTCTCTTGTTCAACAAAAAATACATATCATAAGTTGCCTTTTAGAAACAGATTTAAATATACATACACTGCATCAACAATTATACCGTAAAATCAACATTTATACCGTAAAATTAACATTTTGTTTGCAGTATAGTTTGCATATGAAATTGGAGATGAGTTAGGAATCTTCTGAAATGTTATTGTTCCAACAAGGGAGATATAAATATCTATTACCATGGTTACAAATAAAAAATTACAAAAGCTTTATGCATATAGTACTAGCATATCTTTCTTATGTTGAAGTCGATGGAATATTATTTTCTGAAACTTATGGTTTCACCACGTTTTTGTGATAGGCGCAACTTTGCTGCGCATTCATTTTATTTATAAAAATTCAATAATTTATGATAAAAAACGAAATGTAATCAGTTCTATTACAAATATAATTTAAATTAAAAGTACCAATTTTGTTATTTAACTCTATTAATAAAGTATTTATGTGCTAATTGATACTGAATATGGAATTTAATTTTATTAATAACATTCAGTTTATGATGACAAAAATAAAGCAACTGATTGACGTATAAAAAGAGTCAGAATACGCATTGAGAACTCTTGTACAATATGATAGAAGACTGTAAAAAATACCACAAACACAAACACTGGCTTAATATAATAGAAACGTTTACAAAAATTCATTGTGACCTCGTTGTTATCCAGAGTTTCGTTATTTCCAGAAATATTTTGGAGAAGGCTAATCATAAATCTCAGAAAACAATAAGTTCTTGTGGTTCACTGAAATATTTCGGAAGAGAAAAAGGACCTCTGCTGCCATAAAAATCGAAAAAAAAAAAAACGTTTCCATTAATTTCAAAAACATTAATTTTCTGAGGTTCACGCTTGGTTCTTATTCAAAAGGTTTCGTAGTTGGAAGGACAAAATTGTCAGATTCATGGGTAACTATGCACTTTCAATGAATTTTGGTGAATGTTTCCGTAACTTTTTAAAAGTTATATATATATATAATACTACTTATCACAATATGTTTGTTGAAACTTACATTTGCTGTAGCTGCAAATACTTAAATGCAGGGCATTTATTTTTCTAGATGAACTTCAACATTTTCAGAATATTATCAATCTGGACTTTCAAGCAAATCGGTAGCACCAACGTCTGAGCCTTTCTGAATTAAAAATTCTAGAATTCTTCTAATAGTTTTTATTTTTTTTATTTCAGAATTTTGCATTTTGTTCATCATATTATGAACGATCCGGGACTAATCCATCCAAATAACTTATTACTTGAAATTACGACTGAAGAAGTAAACTTTTATTGGAGAAATGACCCAAGTGTTTTTTTTTAATACAAGAGAGAATAATTGAAATATGAGTGAAGATTTAAATTGAGTGTGAAATAATCAGTTTAAATAGAGTACTAGGAATAAGTTTCTTCAAAATCATGCCAAGACGAAAAGATCCAATTCATGGTTTTATATACCAGCTAAAATTGCTAATGTTGTTCTTGCACAGAGGTATTCGTCGTAAATATGACTTCATTCTTCGTACCGAAATGGAAGAAGCAGGCAGCTTTGATGATTTATTTTTTGAGTATACAAAAGACAAGAAAAAATTCTTTCGTCTTTTGCAAGCTAAGCATAGTTTAGATGAAAGCAAGAAAATTACAGCTGCGGATTTGTTAGCGGGGATGAAAAAAGATCAGAAATACAGTCTAATTAAATATTACTATTCTTATATGAAATGTAAAAATCAAAAGTTGTTTAAAAAAGGATCATTTAAAGACTTAATCATTTGTACTAACATTGATTTCGACATTGATGACTTAAAGAGTAATGGTATCGATATATATCCAGTTACAGAGGAGGATGATATTCTAAGTATAAATGTAAGTGGAGGACTAAAAAAACCCATGCGATACACTTTCGGTGAAAGTTTTGCTAATTTATTAAAACCAAAATTAGAAAAAAATTATGATACGTCAGTAGTTAAAGACTTAGTTAATTATATTTTAAGTAATAAACCACTTCATAAGAAGCATTTTGGTGATTATGTGAATGCATTAACTTGTGAAATCATTGATAAAAAGAATAAGAAACTCTCTGAAAATTTTGTTTCTAACGAGAAACTATCTCCTAGAGCATCGGAATTTAGAGATATGTTCGAATACGAAATCAAAAAGCAATCTAAAAAGAAATTAGATTTGAGTACTTTGAATGAAGCAATAAGAAATGAAACTCCTATTAATGGCAAAATACCTAAATTAAATATACCACAAGGATTTGGACAAAACCCAGACAAAAAGAAAATGTATTGGCCAGAAAAAGATATTAAAACAGAAAACATATTAGAGTTTATAAATCTTTTGATTTTCGCTGTGAACCAAATTAATGAGGATGAATTAGGAGAAGCTATAAAACATGAGATTGGAGATCAATTTAACAAAATTACAACCGAATCAATCTATAAAAATCTGTTTCAACACATGGTTGATTTCTTACAGGAAAAAGAACATACAGGGAAGGCAAAATTCAAATTTTGGTCTTTCAAAGAAGGAGAAAATTTTATAGAAAATACTTGTTTTGAAATTATTAATCTCCAACTTTCAGGTTACAGGGATCATTTAGATTCAATAAAATTTTATTTCAAGGAAGCACTTTTTGAGAGGACCCAAGATTTTATTAATTCCGAAGAGCTACTGTGGCTTCTTACTTCTGAAACGCCGTGGTTAAGTACTTTAACTATTTATCAGTCTATTACAAAAAACGTGCACTCCATGAATATATTTATTTACAAGTGGAATGATCTTTTAGATAACAGTGGAAAAATTCTTTTGGATTTCAACAATTTGGACCAGTTCTTAATAATTGTCACTTGTCTTCAAATGATAGGTACAGAAGATATAACAGCGGAATTAGTTGAAAAAATTGAGCAGCTCTTTTTTAACCAAAATAACAACACCAAAAAGATAATTGTTGTAGCACCTGAAAACCACGAACTTCGACATCAGTTGTTACTAAAACATCAAAGTTGTCATAGCCAACAAGTAGATGTTGGTTTTAGTGACATGGATGATGCGTCACAAAAAATATTGATGGAAAAAGAAAACATATATTTTGGAGGAAATAATCGCCTGAGTTTTCAGAAACTACTGAACATTAATGACCAAGACCTTCAACAAAAAGTACAAATGCTGAATTTAGATGCTGCAGCAACTGAATTACTTTTGCGTAATTCAGAGATAAAATTGTTTGACCAAACCAATGATTTTAACTCACTGACCTACAAGACTAATAAACCTGTAACATTTAATAGCGTTATAAAGGAAATTTCATCAAATAATTATGACATATTTGCATTTTATGGAGATGATGAAGAGATCCCGACATTATTTCATGATAAAAAAATAGAGTTAGTGAGATTCAGTGCTACAGACTCATTAAAACTTATTATAAGGCATCGGCTCATTTTATTAGACTTAGAAAGAGAGGAGACAGAATTTAATCATTTATGTAAAATTTTACATGATTATACGTGTGGCATATCTGATAAAGATAAGCCCGCTTTACATAAACTGAAATATGTAAATAAAGATAATTGGATTTGGATGCAAACTTTTGATTACAATTTTTACATAAATCGGCATTACAAACCAAATATTTTTAGCAAGAGATTTTTAAAAATGCTTTCTGAGGAAAATTTTCAGGATTTTGTAATTTTTAGTGGATTGATGGAAAGTGAAGTTTTGGGAGAAATATATAAGTATTATGATTCATGTAATATTGAATTTAATAGCTATACCTTTGCAAACAATTGTGGTATTGCCAAATTAAGAAAAACTGCAAAACGAAAATTCAATTTTCTAAGCAAAACCGTCGAAGAAAAGCTACCATATGATCCGAGTGACGCTTATTTAACAGTAACAAGATTTCACAATAAAAAAGGAATTCACTGGATTAAACTTCAGAATGTATTAGATTACGAAAATAAACAGAAATTAAAACTTGAATGGCAACAATCAGCAGGTAAAGTAATTGCCGTTCGTAGCAGATGTAATATTGACGACGATTTTCTATCTGAAGACGACTTGATTCATTTTAATCAAAGATTAATTTTATTAGCAGACGGACCAGGTACGGGGAAATCAATCAATTTAACACGAATAGTACGAAGCATAAAAAAGTACAAACCAACTTCATTGATTATTGAAATAGACTTGAACAAGTTACAGCGGTCTTCAATTTCATTTTGTGTTGAATCAAAAGAGCAATTACTCAATTTTTTGTTTCGTGTTCTTAAAAAGTCGAGCGTACATGCTGTGGAGAGAAAGATCGTGGAGTATAAAATGTATCATTTTGGGCAACTTATTTTATTGTTTGATGGATTTGATGAAGTTAGCAAAGAACAACAAGAAAATGTCATCAAATTATTTAAATTTATTATTCAAAAAACAAAAACTAACTTGTGGATCACGTCTAGGCCAGAAAATAAGAAGAAATTAGAAGAGTCTTTGTGTGTGTTGAGTTATTCATTTAATCGTCTGAGTAAGACAGATCGAATTAAATATTTAAGTCATTTCTGGAGAGTTTGTATTACATTTTGTGAATCAAATTATCTTGAACTTAATTTTACAAGATATGCAGAAACTGTTAATCAGCATTTCAGCTCAATATCTGAAACTTTCAATTTTCCAAGCCTTATCAAAATCCCTTTGATGTTGCGATCGGTAGCTGTAACGTATCTGGATTTTTTTATTGATGTACTAATTAATAACACGGAAAATGGCTCTGCTATTGAAAATAAAATACGGGAAATGAAGTATACGGATATATTTGAATCATTTGTTCGTCATGTGTATGATATTTATTTTTTTGAGAAAATAAAAATGCTTGATTGTTTTGATAAGGAATCCCAAGCTATACTGAGAGATGCATACTCAAATGCATACAGATGCCTGGCAGTAAAAGATGTTTGTCGCCATAATTCAATGTTTTATTTGGAACATATGAAAGAAAAAATTACTTTAATAACATTATCGAGAATAGGTTTAATTCAAATATCTCTTAACCAAGATATATATACATCTACAGAAGTATATTCTTCAAACTCTTTAACATGTGATGAAGAAATGTATGATTTTATTCATCCATCATTTGCAGAATGTTTTGCTGCAGAATTTATATGTATTGAATTAAAATCTAACCCGACTTCCAAAAGGTTTTGGGAATTTTTAATTGAAGAAATAATTTTTCGCCCATTCAGCCGAAGAGTATTCGACGATAAATTAGAGAAGGATACCGATTTATCTAGTTTATCGTCACATGCTCTTCAACGAAGCATAATTTTCAATTTACTAAATGATCAAGTTAAAAAATATGGCATTGCGGAAACTCTGTGGAGAGCTGCAAGCAGTAAATTAAGACGAACAGTAGCTTTTTTAACAAAATGGTGTAAGGATATAAATTTTTATAACCCTTTCAATTTTTATTATCACATGGCTGCGAAACGCATATTAAACGTAGATGTTCTTATATCTTTTTCGGAGGAAAATGATTTTATAAATTATATTATGGATCATAATGGATCTAGACGTGTTAATATCAATATAGACAATAAATATATTGCATTCTATAGACGTGCTTATGAGATTGACAGTCAGAGCGGAGGACGAATTATTTTTGATATAGATTGTTTAAATGAAAATTCCAATAGATCTTTCTTTGGGTATTAAACATCACTTATATAATAATATATATATATATGAAATGAATCTGTTATTTTATCATATTTCTACTGTATCTAATAAAAATGTGTATTTTCACACATAAAAATACGTACCTTTAGAATCATTTTCTTAATTTCATTTTAACCTTAAAAGAAACATATTTTTTTATTCACAATTCTATTCACTCTTGATTAAAAAAAAGTAAAAACATATGTACGAAAATACGTAGTTGTTGGAGACCAATGAGAAGGCAGCGTCAAATCTAATCAGCTTCAGGTAATGAACAACAAAAGTGTGGGAGAGAGGAGAGTAAAATTTAAAAATGTCATCTAAACTTGAGAAAAGACATTAGGCGTTGTATCACTGATAGCCATTGTTGGTTTAGAAACCACATTATATATATATATTTTTTAGAGGTTTTAATAGTCAAAAGTGTTCTTCTACTTGTCATCTTGACTTTTAAGAAGCTTTTCATACTTAGAAAAATCAAAATTGTTTAAAGAACGACTTAACAATTTAATCTAGATTTTTTTCCCCGTTTCAATGCCATTTTTTCTTCCCCTTCCACATTTTTTTTACGTTCATGCGTTTATATCTTATACTCAATGGGTTTGGTGTCTTATTGGTCTCCAACAACTACGTCACTCATGCTATGGTTATGCAGCTCAACTGATTATTTGATTCCGCCCTTTCATCATTAGTCATAAGCTACTCTACTTATTGTCATGCGTATGTTTTTAAATTCTTTTGAACTTCCACTGATGATGGAATTTTAGAAACACCGAAATAGCTGCCTGTTATCTATATTTTACGTTTGTGCGTTTATTTTGTGCTTTTTGTTACGTTGTTTATTTGTATTTTAATAAAATTACTAACTGAAAATTGTTTTAATTTATTTCAAAGAAATCTTAAATGTTAATTAAAAAAATTGAAGTTTAAAAATACAGCAAAAAAAATGGCATAGGAGAAAATAAATATATTTCTTTTAAATTTATAAAGAGGCATTAAAAGAAAATAATTTTTCAAATTGGGAAATTTAAAAAAAAAATGAAATTACCACATCGTAGTTTATTCAAACTAGAATTATAATTATTAGTTTTAAGCAATTGTCAATGTGTCTCTATAAATGACAATATGTTTAAAAACTCTTTTAAAAATATTATAAATTATTTTTATGATTGTTTTCAAGTTTACTCTTGTATAAAATATTATAAATGACATGTAATAAAACTGAAATTGAGGCAAGGAAATTACATTTCACTACATGTTTTAAAGTTGCTCTACAAAAATAAGACACACATGAATTTTTCTTATCGCAATACTTAAATATCCAGCACTTATCTTGATGAGTTTGTACTATCTAAGTCTGCACTCATAGGTGTTACTTTTATTTGTTACATAAGTTAACAAAACAATACGAGCAATATCCGAATTAAATCCTAAATGAAGTAAATAATAGTCAGCCAAAACAAAGGAATACAAACAATACACCATACATTTTAATCACCAGATTGTCCCAGAAAAAAAAAATGAAAATAGCTTTTTGACTCGAAATTATGTCTTCTTTCAATTTATGTTAAAAAAATAAGATTAGAAGACCGTTTTAATACTGAAATTGTAAGAAATTCTGAAATTTTTAATGGGAGCACTCAATTTTGACATCGGTAAATTTTACCTTTGGATACCAAACGCGAAGTCATTTGGTGAAAAAGTGTAAGAATTATGCACAGTTTTGAACTCCTAATGTTAAATTCATTGTTAATAGTTGTAAAAGGATCTGCAGTGCATGTAATTTTTAGACACTTTTCTCCGGGAGGGATTTCAGTGGCTCCGGGGGGGGGGGATTACCCTTTTCACCCACTAAAATCTCAAATCTTCCGGGGGAGGGGACATTTCAATGCTCCAGGGGGAATTCCCCCCCCCCCCGAGCTAACCCCTGAATTCATCGTTGATCCGCATATTTGAAGCTTTTGAATATCGATTTCTGTTAAATCTTTTATAGGTTTCAAAACATATTTTTTTCGAATATTAATTTTCTAATTTATATATTTTTGAATTAATATTCGTTGAAGTATTCAATGTAATCTGTGAAACTTTTAATAGAATTCAATTTCTATAAGCTTCACATAGGCTAATCTAAAATATCACTTTATTCCTCAGAACAGTACTTAAGTTAATAAAAAAAATCCCGCATTGAAATTCGCTTTGCAACTATTAATATCAAATTTTAAAATAGCAGTTCAAAATTTTAAATGTGCATAATTCCTAAGCTTCTATACCGATTGTCTTCCCAATTCGTATTCTCATATTCTAAAGTAAAAATTACTAAAGAATTCAAATATGATGTCAAAAGTAGGTGTTCGTATTGAAATTTTCAGAGTTTGTTACAGTTTCAGTATGGAGACGGCACTTAAGCTTATGTTTTACACATAAGTTGGAAGAAGACATGGTTTTATGTCGAATTGGTATTTTGCGTTTTTTTTTCTTTTGTGAAAATGTTACTTTAATATCAATTAATCTGAATAGTCAGAGTATTGTGCATTTTATATCTCAATTTAAGCAGTTACTTTTACAACAGCCTAAAATTAGCATTTCTTTCAAATAGTATAATTACTTAAAAATATCCTTATTAAAACTAAAACATTTCTTATAGAAGCATTCATTAGATAGATTGCAATTACAGATTGACATTATAAAATTAGATTGACATTATAAAATGTTTATAAAATGCTGATTTAGACTGCTGAGACACAGCACATCAGATAATCTCTTATATTTTGCATTTTCTTGACATTGCAGTTTTCAACAAAGAATAAAAGATGTTATCTTTAAGGGGTTAAAAGAGTTTTTCGGTTTCGAAAAATACATTTTTTTCTTTAATTTATTTTTCATTTTCTAAATGCTTGACATTTTATAAATATTCTCTCGAAGCCATTTTTAAAAATTCAAACATATAAAAAATGTTCTTATTGCACAGTGCGCGAGCTGCTAATTTTCAATTCAATTTTCTAACAACATTCTTGGCAAAAAAAATTACAAATTTTCTTTTGTATTCTTTTTTTAATAAAAGATTATATATTTCCATAGTCCTTGACAAATGATACTTTATAAATTTTTAATTCGTTTCTTTTTTATACAAAAGGAACGAATAGCAAATAATTATAAACGAAATAAAATCTAATTTTTTGTTAAAAAATTATACATTAAGGTTGATAGTCTAGTTTGGTTAAATTTGGATATTTTGTTAAAAATCTTTAAAAAACAACAACAACAACAACAAAAAAAAAACGTCGTTTAAGGACTAGACAATTAGGATCATTGTGCCTAAATGCAGCACGATTTCATCATATATAAAATGCCAAATATAAATAAAAAGATTGAGTATTATGCGTTTAACTCAAAGCTAATTTGTTTTGGAGAAATTGAATTATCATCTCTTATCAAAGCAAAAATATATCAGTGTCCCTTATCAAAGAAAAAATATATCATTGTTCCATTTAGATAATTCTTATCACATTTACAGTAGTCAAAAGCGAAACCTAAATAAGTTCTCGGAAGTACTTAAATGTGACAATGTATTTCAATGCAATATGTATGTCCATTCATCTTAATTTTATTAATTTAATTTTTATCAGTTTTATAAATATTTAATATTGCATTATAATTAACCTACTTGCCCTGTTGAAATTTTATCAAACTTTTATAAAAACTTTTCACACCAGAATTTTTATTTAAAACTATTTAACATATCTATTTAACTGGCTCCTTCGCTTTACTTTTTTATTCTAAATTTGTTTTCATCTCTTTTCTTAATTTTTCATCTGTCCTTTAAATTTATTTTTCATGTAGTTAATACTACATCTTAACTTTTTCTAACGGCTCAATTTTTACAAGACACTAACTCACTTATAGCCTGGGCGTTAAGTTGATTGCAACTCGGAAGCCCCTTAACCGACATCAAGTGTTTAAGATGTGATACACAATTACTCACATACAAGAAGTGGAGCTGTTAACAACTGAGAATCCCATCGAAACAATCAACTGTTTCTGTTTCTGTTTCTATGACTTTTATTTAACTTATTTCATGAAGAAATCTCTGGATTAAATCGAATAAAATGAATTATAGAAACGAGTTGATTAGACCTATTCAGGGTAGGAAGGTTATACATTGAATAATATCATTTATATCTAACACTTTTATCTTTGATAATTAATAAACAAGAAGTAACAAACGAATGACCAATAAAACGTTATTTTTACGAAAACAATGTTTATTGCTGTATGTTCTGCACAGCTGCTTTATAAACTAAATATTTTATATTTAGGTATTCCTAGAACACTGTATCTAGAGCATTCGGGGAATTTAACAATTGTGATGTTGTCATAGCTGCCATACATCCGATTTTTATCAAAATAAATAAACGTAACTTGTAAACAGTAAACAGTTGAGTGTTTCATTGGGATTCCCAGTTGCAAATCAACTCCACTCTCTGTAGATGAGTAATTGAAAATCATATCGTAGAGGAGCCATTGAAAAAAGTAACATAACATGAAACATAACTTGTTTATAACATAAATATAACTTGTTTCTACATGGTTATTTATAATATTATTTTTATTTTATAAAATTTCTAGTTTCAGCTGATTTGAAAAACTCGGAACGTTGGCAAAAATGTCCTTTATTTTATTCCGTTCATAAAAAGTTTTATCATACCCTTCTGGCGCCTTCCCACTTTTAGGGGACTACGCATTACCATTGTGATTACTTCGACATCCTTATCTATAATTTTAATAACTGGGTACGGGGTATTTTAGTATCTGAAAAAATTCATCCTCATATTCAAGAATTACATAGCTCCTAAATTTAATAATATCATTAGACTCTTCAGTTAGAATTTTATCAGATAAACTAGAAGGGTTGTTCCCTAGAGTCCATCCTTTTACTTGACCACGTATTATTTAGTGAGGAATATTATATTTCCTATGGGCCTCCTATAATGAATGTCGATTAGCTTTAACATCCTCTACAGCTTGTTTAATTTTTAGGACTTTCTAGAATCTGCCAAAAGTATTTTGTTAGTTAGAAATTACACCGAGAAAGAAAAGTAAAAATAGTAATGTAATTGTAATTTGTGAAGATATATTAATTTCAATATTTTCGACGGACACTTTTAATTAAATGAATTATATATTTATTTGTCTCTCCGTTAGCGGGAGCAATGATTATTATTGTTACATGGCTTTGAGCATAGCTCTGACTGAATGAATGAATCTTACTGTCGCCACGAGAGGGCGTACATACAAAAGGGGGTGGGAGATGACGCAACATACCCCCCCCCCCCTTGAAATGTTAATTTCAAAATACTTAAACTTGTTTACTAATTCAATTCAATAAATTTTTATTAAATTTAAACCAAAATATATACACAAGTACTAGTACACAACCTAATACCTTTTTAATGAAAATTCACATATTGGTATAAAACTTGAGAAAACAATATATACAAAACAATTCTATACAATTGGCTTAAATATATACAGACTTAATTTACATTTTATTTACGGCATCTTAATAATCACTTGAAGCAATTTCTAAACTGCTCCTGTAAAGGTTTAACACTACATACTTTCTTGTCAAATTAATTTTAATTATACTAATAAATCTCAAGTCCTCTCTTACATTGAAATTTTAAATAAAATTTTTCAGAACTCTTTTATTATTAAAACTGCAATAAATAAATTACACTTGATTACTTAAAAAGCAGAAATATCGAAACTAAATTCTGTAATTAAGTGCATTGCAATTTAAGTGAAATGTGTACGTTTAAAACAGATGGGTTTGATAGCCCAAATTTTACCTTAATAAAATGATTTAGAAAACAATTAGTAAGAATATGCCTATAAATAATATTATTTCAAGGTTAACTTTCTAATTTTTTACATTATATATAAATGAAGTAATTGAAATATTTTCTAAAGCAAAAATTTCATCTTATAAGAAATTCAGAAACATTGAATTAATCTTAGCAATAGATGAATCATTTATTCAAACAACAGCAATATTACTTACCTTCCATTCTGTTGAACACTTTCAGTTATTTGTAATTTAAGCTAAAACACAAACAAAAGAAAACTTAATAAATCGTCACTAAATTTTAAGAATAAAATTATTTAGAAAATCAGTCATCACTGAATTACTAGTTATCAGAATTGTTTTGAATTGAGTCACAGATTAATATCAGTAATTGCATAATTATAGGTACTGTTTTTAGGAGATTTGTTGGTGTCATAAAATGATTATGCTTTGAATTACACTTTGATGAGCAATAAATTTGGGTAACTCTTTGGGTCACTCTATATGCAAAAAAAATTTCTAGTTTGTCTGAAGGAGTCTTTACTCCTTTCACGACGCTAACGTAACACCACAAATTCCATGGTCAAGCTGCACTAGTAGACTACCTTTGATACTAGGTATATCAACAAGAATACTTTTTTTACATCGAATATTGCCGTGTTATATCAATGTCTTTATAGTTAAAACACGAAATTTATTGCACTGAAGACTTGAGTTTCCTTTACTCTTTGTGGAACACAAGTATGTTGCGGCACCACGGGCATGTTTAATTGCATCACTACATTTATGTAAATCAATTATAATGAACTTAGAAATTAAACCAAATTTGGGTGCCTTAACATCACTAACATCAGGAATATGTTTTAAGGAATGTAGTAATTTCTTTAAAATCATTTGCATCCCAATGCAAAGGAGATGACATTGCTGGCACAGTCTTACACTATTCACTCATATTGAACTTATATAAAGGCCTGAATAAGATTGTAGAATATGTGTTATTTACATTTTGACTAAGCCGAATATTTTCAGCAAATTTTTTGCACTGATGCTGTATATATTTAGACGCAAGATATTTTATGAAATAGTACTTGCTTGAATATCATATGGTTATAGACAAGCATTACTTGAGATAAGGGTTGACTGTTTATTAAATTGATGAAAATTTGACACGGTTTTTAATTCTTTAAGCATAGGAAGTTGAAACATGGTACCAGGAGGTAATGTATTGACTTTACTCTTAGGAATATCATAGCTAATGCTAGCTTGAATTTTATCTTCATGTTGTATTTGATTTAATAGAGCATATTTTTGCGAAAATGTATTACATAAACTAGGCATAGTTTCATTTAATTAAATTTGTATAAAATATCATTAGATGACATTTCCTTTAAGTATATGGAATCAATTAATGAATCATTTTTATTTTCCTTAACTTTTAAATTGTCGACATATTGTCTAGATTCGTCACGCTTATAAATGGAAGTTAAATGTTGAAATTGCATAGGATTGGAATAATTTTAGTCTTTAATAAATTTATATCCATGAAAGGATCTCGAAATCGAGACATTTCGAACGGCGTCAAAATTATATCGTTCCAAAATCAATCGAGTAAAATGAGAACAATTTGAATTTGTAATGGTTCCCATAACTAAATAACCAAACACACTGTTTTGAAATAGAAGACTCCCATCAAACGATTTAAATCTTCCAGGCTTTAACAATTGGAAAAATAACTTGCATCCAATTAATACATTTATTTTACTTGAAATGTGAAACGTTGGATCTGCAAGCTTTATTTCTTTAGGGATTTTCATTTGTGACACATCTAACTGGTCATTAGGGGTTTGGTCTATTATATCTGGCAATACTAAAAATGATTCACTAAGTTGAATTCTTCCAATTTTTCTAGTGGCATTCATAGATATTCCATCTTCAGCTGCATTAGGACATAAATGATTCACCATCCAGGTGTTACAAGCTTGTATGAATCCATGCTTAAGAGGTTTGAAGAAACTCCTATCTAATGGTTGTAAGTAATATGTTGTGTGGGTTGGAAAATAAATAAAGGTGATTTCATTTCCAACAGTCAACTCAAGAGCATCAACCGACATATGTGAACTATGTCCATCCAACAGTAAAATGACTTTCCTCGGAGTTCTTCGAGGTATAAAGTGTCTTGAATCCAGATCTTGAATAATTCACTCTTCATGTAGGCTGATCTCTGGGACATTCTAATATCTGAACCAAGCGGCATTGAGTCTTGCCCTCAATTTTTTTTCAACTTAACGATACAAAATGTTGGGAGAAAATTCCCTTCTGCCTTTCAACAAGCAACAACGGCGACAGTTTTCTCCTTTTCAGTTGAAGACAGGTGATGGACATCCTTACTGCCTTTTTTTGCAACGACTTTTCCTGCTTCATTGTAGAGCTGAAAGCCAGTTTCGTCCATATTATATATTGTAGCAGGTTTATTAAAACTATTTTGATTTATCATTGCTTTCTCTAAAACTTCAAAAAACGTATTCACATCTTCTCAAAACAAACCATTAGCTCTTGCAATAGATACATTTTCAGCTTTACGAATACTCAGCGTTGGCTTCCTTTCCATAAAAGAAAGAAGCCAATCACGACCAGCACTCAATTTCTCATTGTTAAATGTTTTTTGCAGTAATTTAATTTCATAAGGTCATATGCTAATTGTCTCACAATCAAAGAAGTTGGTGAAAATCAGCAAACTGGAAGTTTTTCTATATGAAAAACAATTTACTTTCGGCCTTTACTCCGATGTATGATAGTGGACCACACCCGGTCTTTAAAAAAATTTTCGATTTCAATTGACGTCTAATTGTACGTTCTGAAACACCTTTTCTCCTAGCTGCTTCTCAAATTGAGACTTCTTCATTTTTGAGTTTAACAGACTCTAGCAAATTTTCTACGGTCCAATTCCCTCTTGAAGACGTTCTTTCCCTCTTTCGTGGCATTTTCTTAAAATACAAAAGTCCAATGAAGTAAGTACTGGTCAAGATGTTAAAAAAACAATTTCGTTAATCATTAATTAATATTGTTATTAGTTCGTTAAAGGGGAATTATTTTACAAAGGTTATTTATTAACAGTCAAGGAGATTAAAAAAATACTAGCTAAATACAGAAATGCGCTGAATATACGTTCATTTATATACAAGTTCCATTGAAATCGTAGTGATGAACTTATTGAACAGAATAACAGAAAGATATTTTGAGGCATCTGTTGGCGGGTAAGATGTCGCACTGCCATTTTGTGTGATGTGACCAACGCCGCAGGAGAAGGACAAGCGCATGGTTTTATTCTACGAGGATCTAGTCCACAATTACAATCGGTTTTGGTAGGAACTCTCTACTTATTATGCTTAAAATAAGTAATAAAACTTTATTAGAATAATTTTAGCAACTTACTGCGCAGGGTTGAAGTATACAAACTGGAATAAATATTAAAATACTAACAATTAAGCTGTGGAAACGCGTATAACACAGCACACAGCACAGAGGCACATAGAGAACTTCTTAATATGGCCTAGGGAGCGATAGTGTTGCCCACACAATCTCTACGGCATCTGTTCCACTGCGGCAGCTGTTCCCACTTTAGCCAATTTGTTGAGTAAGACATTAATTATATTAAGTCTGCAATATGTCATGCGAAGAAACTTTCCTTCATGAAACTACTTAAATATTAAATTACTTTTATACATTAAACTATTTACCAAAACTGACTGTGTTGAATTACGTTTAACCCCCAAAAATAGTTCAAATATCTATACGAGATATTACAAAATTATAAAATTAATAAAGTCCCAAACGAACATCAGAGAAGAAAGTGGTAATTAGTAACTTTCTGTACATTAGTAAACTTCTTATATAAAATTGATCTATAATCTTCAATTCTAGGGCTATGGTACAAGCCAGCATATGAATATACAGTATGATAACGCACACATTTTAAAATTAAAAATCAATTTGTGCACGGCTGTCAACTGGCGATAACAGGGAAGGGAAAGCCCGCTAGAAGAGAAGTGTACTATGATGTGAAAGAAAAGTGGCTATTTAAGATTGATAAGCATGATAATCCAGAAATACTTCTTATTTATTTTGCTATTCATAGAGAGATTCCAGTGTCCAAATACTTTCTATGTATTCGAAATGTTATAAAGTATACCAATGCTTTCAAATTTGTTGTCAAAAGTGAATGTCTCTTTAAGAAATTTTGTGAAGCTAAAAAATGAAAACCACAAAACAAGTTTGTTTCACATTTAGATAAGTTGGCAAAAAAAAAAAAAAAGCAAAATCAAATTCTACCTATAAAGACAAAGAAATACAAACTCGCCACATTTTTAGAGTTGTGTTAAAAACATATTTTTGACAAAAATTTACGTATTTGGTAAGTTAAGGCTTCCGTTACCTGAATAAGAATGAACTTTTTAAATAATAAAAAGTATAAGTTATATAGAGAGGAGGGGAGGGGCATCATGTTTTTACAGATGATTAGGTGAAGAACCACTAAAAAAAGATTGAGAACCACTGTTTTGAAACGCATAAATCCATCGAAAACCGGAAGTCGAAAATTTTCCCGAATCCAATACTTTCTTCTTGTATAGGTAGAAAAAAGTAAAAAACGCACATTATGAAAGTATATATAATATATAAATACTAGCAGGCTTCGCCCGTTACGCAAACGAATCCTGAATCAAACGAAAGATATCGGTGAATTTAATCTTGCATTTTAAAACTTGCAGTTTTTAACCTTGTAATTTAATCTTGTATTATATAGATGGATTTAATATTGTATTTTCATGTTTCTAGGTTCAGTAGTTTGGGCTGTGCGTTGATGATCCCCCAGTCAGGACTTACTTTTATATATATAGATAACAGCTTCGGAAATTGATTTCGTCGCATTATATTATAATGATGAAAGGAAGTCCCTTGCGTTTTATCGACAGTTTGAATTTATTCTGCTGCTATAATAACGCATGTATTTTTAGAAATTATCATTTGTAATGTTAGAATTTTCAGACTTTGTCGTCAAAGACATCGCCAAATTAGAAAAAGATGCAATATGTAACAAACTATTGGGCTTATAAGAGTGTACTTGACTATATTCAAGATCGTGGGCATAAGGAGGGAATGCGATGCAAACAATGTGCACGATTAACAGTTTAAAGAAGTCATCGAAGACAACAGAATCATTTTTTATATATTTGAAACACAATACAGTACCGAAAACTTTTACAACCACACTTAAACCTGTCCACTACACTTATAAATGCCTTTAATGAGATTAAGGAACATTTTTCTTCCTTTTAAAATTATTTAGGTCTTCAAAGGTTTTGCTGCAACTTGGTACTTTTTAAAAGATGGCCAACCCTGTCAAAATTACATAATTAGCTCAACAATATTGAAGCATAAACATTTTTACAATATAAAATTGTATTTAAAAACGAAGGTTGCTTCAAGATTCAATCTTCCTTTCCCATTACAGGTAACTTCATAGGTGGTTGTTCCTGATATAATAGTAAATATTGAGTAATCATGGAAAAATATATGGCAGTTTTTGGATCTGCGAAAGAGAGCGACAGAGAGACAACCGCATTACAGTGTGTGGCCAAAAGTTCTTGACACGTTTGAAAATTCAATAAAAAATCAAGCAATTAGCGTACTAGTGTGCTGTTTAGACGAAAATGCTTGTCATGATCGAAAGTTTTGTTTAAACAAATAATAATAATAAAAATATAGTTCTAAAGTTTGTTCATAAAGTTTGTTTGGTTATGCATCTGCTACGCTTCCTAGAAAGGCATGAAAACTAGACAAGCAAGAATTTTATAAATGGCGAGCTTCGCGACCATTCACCTTCCACTTACTTTTTAGCACTTTCCAACCTAGTTGAAAAGTGCTTATGACTTCGGTTTGTCTGGCCGTCTGCCGTCTGGCCGTCTGGCCGTGCTCTAACTCCCGTAAATATGCTCGGATTGTTCTGCAATTTTTATATGTTATTGTCGTTATCTATAGCATGTTCCCTATTTCAACTGAAGTGTGTAGCACTTACAGTTTTTTTACAGGGACACTCAAAAGAATTCCGTTACATTGCGGTCTATGGGGAAAAATCATTTGCGGTTTATTTAAATAATGTTTCACTATTTTAAACGCATTGAAATTTATATATATCACTAAGGTGCATTAGAAGAAGCTTAATATGGAACAGGGTGTGCATAGCACTTATAGTTACTTTACAGGGACAGTAAAAATAATTCCGTTACATTACGTCTATGGAGAAAAATCGTCTGCGGTTTATTTAAGTAATGTTTCACTATTTTAAACGCATTGAAATTTATATAGATCACTAAGGTGCATTACAAGAGACTTACTACGGAATATTGTGTGTATAGCAGTCATCGTTCATTTACAGGGACACACAAAAGAATTATCTACTGTCTGTTATTAGCACTTTCCAACCCAGTTGAAAAGTGCTTATGACTTCGGTTTGTCTGGCCGTCTGCCGTCTGGCCGTCTGTCCGTGCTCTAACTCCCGTAAATATGCTCGGATTGTTCTGCAATTTTTATATGTTATTGTCGTTATCTATAGCATGTTCCCTATTTCAACGGAAGTGTGTAGCACTTATAGTTTTTTTACAGGGACACTCAAAAGAATTCCGTTACATTGCGGTCTATGGGGAAAAATCATTTGCGGTTTATTTAAATAATGTTTCACTATTTTAAACGCATTGAAATTTATATATATTACTAAGGTGCATTAGAAGAAGCTTAATATGGAACAGGGTGTGCATAGCACTTATAGTTACTTTACAGGGACAGTAAAAATAATTCCGTTACATTACGTCTATGGAGAAAAATCGTCTGCGGTTTATTTAAATAATGTTTCACTATTTTAAACGCATTGAAATTTATATAGATCACTAAGGTGCATTACAAGATACTTACTACGGAATATTGTGTGTATAGCAGTCATCGTTCATTTACAGGGACACACAAAAGAATTATCTACTGTCTGTTAACAATAATTCCTGGAACTGCGTTTTAAGTTACTGAACGCGATTTTAATGTTAACTTGTTTTTTGTCTATTACGTGGTGTGTATAAATTCGGTAGATCCTATACAGGGCAGCACAAAAGTTCGCGAACACATTTCTGTTTATTGACAAACTCCAGACGGAGAATTTTAAACTGTGCTACGCGTTTACTAACTGAACTAAAATTTAGCATCCTATGTAGTATATATACAATTCTATAGATCCTATACAGGGCTGAATAAAAGTATTCGGATATTTTTCCGAATATTGTATATGTTGGAAATTCCTGAAATTATGTTTTTAAATATGTTATGCGTTTTCCAAATTGTTTACTTAGAAGTTATCTTTTAGCTTATTAAACGGTATGATTTGTAAAATTATTTTGGAAGCGTTGGAAAGTGCTACATAATCTATGCTTGACGCATGATTTTTCGTTCTTGTTAAGTTTATGTTTGTTTTTTCTCCTTCATAATGTTTGTCGCTGTGACTCAGAATGATGAGTTTCTAGATAAGAATCTAAAGTAAAAAGCATAACTGAACTTAATGCAGAGGTTGTGTGAATTATGTATAAATAAATCAGAGTAAAATGTTTTTATTAAAACTAATTAAAACACTTAAAAAACATTATACATACTTCTTGAAAAATACGGCCATTATATCAGAGAAAAATTAATACGTGTATTTCGAAAAAAATAAAATAAAATAAAGGAAATTTTGAAGTGAAAGCTTCACGATCAAAAAGCATCAGAGAATTAACTAGAATGAACTTACAGATTAAAGAGTATTGGACAAATACACGTGTATTTAACATCGAGAGGCGTAGAGTATACTATGACTTTCATGTATAATAGACTGGCGAGTTACGGGCAATAAAATTTGATTTCCGAGACGATTTCAGACAAATTCAAAGCGCCAAATGTCTTGGTGAGCTTACTATTATCGCTAGTGTTTGTTGACTTGTTCCATGTCTAATCGAACTTATCAAGGCGAGTATTGACAAGTTCTGGAATGTGGATCGTCATAGTTTAGGCAAAACCTTCAATCTAAACATGCGTTCTATTCGTATGATGCTAAACATCTTTAAAGGCACTCTACAATTTGGATAGCTTCGTAGGTGTAGCGTTTTCTATGAGAAATTTTTGGAACTAATTTTTGTTTAAACTAATTAAAACTCTCAATTATAAGAAGCATTTTCACCCACATCGCACTTATGTGCGCTAATTTTTTTTTTTAATGTTGTTAAGGATTTTTTGCTTACTCTGTATAATATCTTACTTAGATATCTGTTTGAAGAAAGTTATAAATGCATTTTACGAGCATATTCTAGCTAGTGTTCCCAGATGGGCGGGTCTTTTTATTCAGTTTCCACAGCTACTACAAGTTTAGAATGGTATTCGCCATATTTCACAATTTTTACTATTCAGAAAAAGTGGTAGTATTCTGAAGAAAAATAAACTAACTGTCAACACTGATTTCAACTGTAGTTCAAGTGAAGTGAAGTGAAGTGATCAAGTTGTGTGCAGTTATGCATATATGTCACACCAGAATTTCAGTTACGCGTTACGGCATGGTGAGCACATTCGTTCAAATAAGTGAGAAATCACCAGCGGAATGTGTGGTGAAAAATTTCTCACGACTGTGAATGAATCACAGCCTTATTGAATCATCATTACAGCTGTAAAACACTCGACCAAATTGGTAGTTGATAATTTTGAATAGCCGGGCATGCAGCCTCTCGATTATCACTGGCTAACATGTGTTGGAAATGGTGTGAATGCATCGAAAATTTGTTTCTTGTATCTGAAACTAATTTATAAAGATTGGTGCATTGTAATTCCTCGTATATGCTCTAGTTGGAAAAAGTGTATCAGAAGGAAATGTGTGCCAAAATTTATTCAAATGATTAGCGTAGAGAATTTCAAGCAAAATACCCTATAATAATTTGATTATATTAAAGTATCGTTTTTAATGCACAGTTTTCAACTCTAAGACTTATTTATTTTATTATTGCTCTTTCTTTTAAAACTTTCTTCCGTTGTTTATTTTAGTGTACAATGTTATAAAGTAATCGAAATTATAAATATTTCATAGACATATTTTAAATAAAAAAAAGAAAAATTAACAATATTTTTCCTTAATTTTTTAATCTAAAACAGCATCTATAAAAGTTAAAATACCTGTTTAATGAAAGCGATTTCTCATCAAATGAATGTAAGAGGAGACATATTATAATTTAAATAATTTATAAGACACTGTCTTAGATTTTAAACACTTTATATTTAAAATATTTTATTTTATTGCCATTTATTTTAGCGCTTTATTTGAAACAAATGTATTAGTGCATCTATAAAAATAAAGATAGCCTGCGTGTGTGTGTGTGCTGTGTTTTGAAGAGACCGCTCTGAACAGAGCTACAAGATTAGACAGGAAGGTACATATGAATGAAGTTATGCACCTGGAAACCAGTTTTTGGATTTTTTTGATCAAATTTTACAAAATTTAATTTTTTATACAAAATTTAATTTTTCTCGTTTGGCGGCGTTTTTCCGACATAAATAAAATAAATCCAATTTCAGTCTTTTAGCCCAATATACTAAATTTTGTCCTCTTTTAAATAGAGGAAAAGGTGTAAATATGTTTTTTTTTGTTTTTGACTTAAAGTGACTTTCCTTTTGAAAAATTCTAGATTTTTGACCTTCATTAACGACTATAACAAATTTACTAAATAAGGGGAGGCAAAACAATGAATAATATCAATTATTTCAATTCGAAAATGAAGATTTACAAAAAGCTTTTTAAAAAGCACCAGAAAAAATGGGGTGAAAATATGGGCCCTCTCCAAAACAGTCACAAAAAATATTTAAATATGTTTTAAACAGTATAAAAAAAATACAAAATGGTAGCGAATTTACTTATTACAGAAGTAAATTATTTACAGAAATCGCAAACATAACTGGCTCTTTCAGCCATGGAACAATCTAAGTGTGTCTACATATGGCACATAACATATTTAACCCACACTTCTCCGCGAGCGTCTTCAGAGAACTTTACATCATAAAAGATGCAAGTTGAATAGCTCGGGTGTGGTTTATCTCCATCGTTGATATCCAGGTTTATATCATCATCGCTGTCCACAAGGAGAGGGTCACAGTAATCTGATGAGTCCGATGATGAATCGTATCCTTTCGTGTGTCGAATTTTCTTTCTTTTTTTGAAGTCCTTTGGTCTTCCCACCCTTGCCTCCTGGCATTACGCCATTATATTAGATTACGCAGATATATTATACTATAAAACTAACGAATGCTTTCAGGATTTATAGGTAATAAAATGTCATTATAATTATCAATAAAGTTATTATTATTATCTGCATCTAAGATAATTTTAAAGTTCTCTTACCTCAAAGCATTTGTTAGATTTATTTTATAAAACATTTGGTAATGTGTATAACGTAATATGTATGTAACGTAATATGTATAACGTAATGTGTAATTGCTGTTTCCCATAAAATATTATTGAAATAATTTATGTTGTTTACGAGAAAAGGTGATATAATTATGGGCCCTTTTTAAACGAGGGCCCATATTTACACCAACCATACCTAAGAAAGATGGCCACTTTCACATGTAACCTAAAGGTGTGCGTGAGTAATGGTGTGCATCTAAAAGTAGCTTCTTTCCGGACATCACTGTGAAATTATTTTAAACTAACCACAAGAACATGAAAAGAAAACGATTTCAGATAGCTGTCAAAAGTTTGCACTCCAGAACAAACACAAATTCGCACAATACTCACGCTGCATCGAAAGAATGTTTCAAACTGCTGTCTGCTATCTCATATCAACAAATGGCGTCATCTACAGTCCTGGCCGCTAGTCTTCAGCACTCCCATAGACACATGGGGAAGGGTGCCCATATTTACACTTTTGTCCATTTTTACACGTTCTCCTCTAAAGTTTATTCGGAATTCGTATAGCGATTTTTGAATTTTCACGATTTTTTTATACGTTTTTAGTTTTTTTGCGTGTTGCGGCAATTTTTTGACATTCCTAAAATTAATTTGGTTTTTGTCTATTAGCCTACCAGAGTAAATTTTGTTCTCTTCGAATCTTCAATTTTTATTGATTCTATAATATTAATTTTTGTACTTTTACGCGTTTTGCTGTAATTTTGTGACATTAGTAGAAGGAATCCTTTTCAATCTTTTAGCTCAATGTGGTAACTTTTGTCCTTTATTCACTTAAGTTTATTGCGGATTCGTACAGGAATTTTTGAATTTTCGCAAATATGTTATTCGATTTTTGGAATTTTTTTGTGTTCTGCAGCGATTTTATGGGATTTGTAAAAAGTATTCTTTTTCAATATTTTACCCCACTATAGTAAATTATGTCCTCTACGATGTTTGAATTGTTAGCAAATTTTTATGCGATTTATAGCTTTTTTTTCTTTCTTTTTTCTTTTTTTTTTTCACATTAGTAAATTGAATCAGGTCTCCATATTCTAGCCCAATATTGTAAATATGTTCTTACCAATTTTTGATTTTTTTCCGATACTTTTATTCATATTTCAACATTTTTTTTTCGGTTCGTGGCTTGTTTTTTATATATTTTTTTCTGAAATGTAAGTAACTCTTCGATAAAATTTAAAAAGAGAATAAAAATAAAATAACTTGATAAAGTTGCTGTAAACATTTACTCAATAAGAGTGGATAACAAATAAAATTATTTCTTCAGTAAATCCACCTATTTAAAAAAAAAGAAGCTTTGCCCTGAAAAGTGTAAGTAGGTTATCACATACTTTGAATTTTAAATGTAAAAGATGTTTCAAGAATAACACATCTAGAATTTCACCAGAATCGAAAGGTTTATACTGACACTGCAACATTCCTTATATTTATTTTATTTATATTTCTCTTAGTTCTCATCAATCACACTGTAGTTTTCCTTTAGACAAAAAATGTCTTCCTATTTTTTGTAACGTTGAAATGCTATATACATTACCCGAGCCTTTTTTTTTAAACTTCAAAAACAACAACAAAATTGTCCGATGTTATTTTATTTCACATTTGAATATTTTACTTTGTCATAAACTGTTTCAATTTTTGGAAAGCAATTTTTTTTATTAGTTTAATTAACTCAGATTTGCAAACCACGTTAAAACTATAAAATACGTTGATTATGTTGTATTTATATATTTCTAATCATATTTTATCATACTGAATTTATTTGTCTAAGTATAATCGTAATTATATAAATGCAATTTATATAATTCAAGAAAAAAATACGCAGAGGAAGTACATGCTTCATATTTAATAAAATATCTTTTGATCAAGAAAATGAATGTATTTCTTTTAATTTTTTTCGTGAAAAAATCATATATGTGTTTTTTTCCCGACGATTTTAGCAGTAAAATTGAAAATTATATGATGAGCAGTTCTCATAAAATGTTTAGTTTTATGACATCCCGTTAAAAAAAAAATAACGTAATTTGTAGACTTTTTCTAAATAACATTTTATTACACGTATAACATAGCATTTAATATTGTATTATGAGACTAACAGTTATTTATGATTCTGTTCGTGTAATATTTAAAGAAGTGCCGATACATTAATTTAGCAAGACTTTCCTCACGATAATTATATATATATATATTGGGTGTCCCCCTCTTATCTTTTTTCCAATAGCGCCCCACCAGTGGTTGAGAGGTTCTGCTCTCGAAGCTGGTAGATGGGAGGTGCTGGGTTCAAACCCCTGTCACGCTCGTCGACCTAACTGTTCGGAGTTTTCCGTGGTTTTCTTCGAAACGATGTAAATACGAGTTAGGATTCCTTCGAAAGACCCCCATGGAGGGTACTCCATCTAGGGTCTATATCCCTCGAGTATATAATCGGCAGTCATAAATCCAACAACCAACCTTTTTCCAATAGCTAACTCCTATTTTGTTAGTTTTAGAGATATCGCTTAGAGATGAGTTCTGACTCTTTTTTTCAAGCTCGACGATTCGAAATCCCCGGCCGAAAAAAGTTCTGTCATCAGAACCCAAGTCCGATATCGAAAGTACGCAGTAGGAAATTGTTAATGAAATTCAAACATTATTTCCAGATTAATTTTCTCATTTGAAAATTTCTTCTTACATAGAAGAAAGTATTAATTTTAGATACTCTTTCATGACAACGTTCCGTGATTTCGCCTACCTAAAAATCTGTTTAAAATAGGGAATTTGTTATTTATACCCAACCCCTGTCATAAACCTTCAAAACTCGCTATTCTTATATTTTTTTAAATATCATTCTACAACTATGGTAGAAAGTCACACACGAGTTAAATTTTCCATTTAATTCTGGAAAAATACTTCAAACAGAAAGTGTTGATTTAATCTCCCTGAAAATCTGTTTAAAATAGTGAATTTGTTATTTATACCCAACCCCTGTCATAAATCTTCAAAAGTCACTATTCTTATATTTTTTTAAATATCATTCTACAACTATGGTAGAAAGTCACACACGAGTTATATTTTCCAGTAATTCTGAAAAAATACTTCAAACGGAAAGTGTTAATTTAATCTCCCTGAAAATCTGTTTAAAATAGTGAATTTGTTATTTATACCCAACCCCTGTCATAAATCTTCAAAAGTCACTATTCTTATATTTTTTTAAATATCATTCTACAACTATGGTAGAAAGTCACACACGAGTTATATTTTCCAGTAATTCTGAAAAAATACTTCAAACGGAAAGTGTTAATTTAATCTCCCTGAAAATCTGTTTAAAATAGTGAATTTGTTATTTATACCCAACCCCTGTCATAAATCTTCAAAAGTCACTATTCTTATATTTTTTTAAATATAATTCCACAACTATGGTAGAAAGTCACACACGAGTTAAATTTTCCATTTAATTCTGGAAAAATACTTCAAACAGAAAGCGTTGATTTACACTCCCTGAAAATCTGTTTAAAATAGTGAATTTGTTATTTACACCCAACTCCTGTTATAAATCTTCAAAAGTCACTATTCTTATATATTTTTAAATATCATTCTACAACTATGGTAGAAAGTTACACACGAGTTAAATTTTCCAGTAATTCTGATAAAGACTTCAAACAGAAAGTGTTGATTTAATCTCGCTGAAAATCTGTTTAAAATAGTGAATTTGTTATTTATACCCAACCTCTGTCATAAAACTTCAAAAGTCCCTATTCTTATATTTTTTAAGATATCATTCTACAACTATGGTAGAAAGTCACACACGAGTTAAATTTTCCATTTAATTCTGGAAAAATACTTCACACAGAAAGTGTTGATTTAGTCTCCCTGAAAAACTGTTTAAAATAGTGAATTTGTTATTTATACCCAATCCCTGTCATAAATCTTCAAAAGTCACTATTCTTATATATTTTTAAATATCATTCTACAACTATGGAAGAAAGTCACACATGAGTTAAATTTTCCAGTAATTCTGGAAAAATACTTCAAATGGAAAGTGTTAATTTAATCTCGCAGTAGAAAATTGATAATGAAATTCAAAAATTATTTCCAGATTAATTTTCTCATTTGAAAATTTCTTCTTACATAGTAGAAAGAATTTTAGATACTCTCTCATGACAACGTCTCGTGATTTCGTCTACCTAAAAATCTGTTTAAAATAGGGAATTTGTTATTTATACCCAACCCCTGTCATAAACCTTCAAATGTCGCTATTCTTATATATTTTTTAATATCATTCTACAACTATGGTAGAAAGTCACACACGAGTTAAATTTTCCATTTAATTCTGGAAAAATACTTCAAACAGAAAGTGTTGATTTAATCTCCCTGAAAATCTGTTTAAAATAGTGAATTTGTTATTTATACCCAACCCCTGTCGTAAATCTTCAAAAGTCACTATTCTTATATTTTTTTAAATATCATTCTACAACTATGGTAGAAAGTCACACACGAGTTATATTTTCCAGTAATTCTGAAAAAATACTTCAAACGGAAAGTGTTAATTTAATCTCCCTGAAAATCTGTTTAAAATAGTGAATTTGTTATTTATACCCAACCCCTGTCATAAATCTTCAAAAGTCACTATTCTTATATTTTTTTAAATATAATTCCACAACTATGGTAGAAAGTCACACACGAGTTAAATTTTCCATTTAATTCTGGAAAAATACTTCAAACAGAAAGCGTTGATTTACACTCCCTGAAAATCTGTTTAAAATAGTGAATTTGTTATTTACACCCAACTCCTGTTATAAATCTTCAAAAGTCACTATTCTTATATATTTTTAAATATCATTCTACAACTATGGTAGAAAGTTACACACGAGTTAAATTTTCCAGTAATTCTGATAAAGACTTCAAACAGAAAGTGTTGATTTAATCTCGCTGAAAATCTGTTTAAAATAGTGAATTTGTTATTTATACCCAACCTCTGTCATAAAACTTCAAAAGTCCCTATTCTTATATTTTTTAAGATATCATTCTACAACTATGATAGAAAGTCACACACGAGTTAAATTTTCCATTTAATTCTGGAAAAATACTTCACACAGAAAGTGTTGATTTAGTCTCCCTGAAAAACTGTTTAAAATAGTGAATTTGTTATTTATACCCAATCCCTGTCATAAATCTTCAAAAGTCACTATTCTTATATATTTTTAAATATCATTCTACAACTATGGTAGAAAGTCACACATGAGTTAAATTTTCCAGTAATTCTGGAAAAATACTTCAAATGGAAAGTGTTAATTTAATCTCGCAGTAGAAAATTGTTAATGAAATTCAAAAATTATTTCCAGATTAATTTTCTCATTTGAAAATTTCTTCTTACATAGTAGAAAGAATTTTAGATACTCTCTCATGACAACGTCTCGTGATTTCGTCTACCTAAAAATCTGTTTAAAATAGGGAATTTGTTATTTATACCCAACCCCTGTCATAAACCTTCAAATGTCGCTATTCTTATATATTTTTTAATATCATTCTACAACTATGGTAGAAAGTCACACACGCGTTATATTTTCCAGTAATTCTGGAAAAAGTCTTCAAACAGAAAGTGTTGATTTAATCTCCCTGAAAATCTGTTTAAAATAGTGAATTTGTTATTTATACCCAACCTCTGTCATAAATCTTCAAAAGTCCCTATTCTCATATATTTTTAAATATCCTTCTACAAATATGGTAGAAAGTCACACACCAGTTAAATTTTCCAGTAATTCTGGAAAAATACTTCAAACAGAAAGTGTTAATTTAATCTCCCTGAAAATCCGTTTAGAATAGTGAATTTGTTATTTATACCCAACCCCTGTCATAAATCTTCAAAAGTCACTGTTATTATATTTTTTTAAATATCATTTTACAACTATGGTAGAAAGTCACACACGAGTTATATTTTCCAGTAATTCTGGAAAAAGACTTCAAACAAAAAGTGTTGATTTAATCTCCCTGAAAATCTGTTTAAAATAGTGAATTTGTTATTTATACCTAACCTCTGTCATAAATCTTCAAAAGTCCCTATTCTCATATATTTTTTAATATCATTGTACAACTATGGTAGAAAGTCACACAGAAATTATATTATCCAGTAATTCTGGAAAAAGACTTCAAACAGAAAGTGTTGATTTAATCTCCCTGAAAATCTGTTTATAATAGTGAATTTGTTATTTATACCCAACCCCTGTCATAAACCTTCAAAAGTCACTATTCTTATATTTTTTAATATCATTCTACAACTATGGTAGAAAGTTACACACGAGTTACATTATCCAGTAATTCTGGAAAAAGACTTCAAACAGAAAGTGTTGATTTCATCTTCCTGAAAATCTGTTTAAAATAGTAAATTTGTTATTTATACCCAATCCCTGTCATAAATATTCAAAAGTCACTATTCTTCTTATTTTTTTTAAATATCATTCTACAACTATAGTAGAAAATCCCAAACGAGTTCTGTTTTCCAGTAATTATGGAAAAAGACTTCAAACAGGAAGTGTGCGTAGACAACGGATATCCCACGGTTTCTTTAAGTTACTAACACTGACAGTTAAAGGCTACAGAATTATATATAATATTTCTCCTTATACTATACAATCAATAACAATTTATTTCGCGAGACGGACTCGGGCTCACGGGCTTGGACTTAGTTCTTCTCATCTCTATTATTGATCCATTTTAAGAAATGTTTCAAATGTTCATCTTCATCATATCAATCATGTCAGTCTTCATAATATCAAATAAAAAATTAATTAAAATAGTTATTTTTGTAAAAGTTATGGAATCTATATTTTATGCGCTTCCTGGACTTTTTTATATGCTATATTTAAAAAAAAAATAGTTTTTTTTGCAAGTGAAACAATTAAAATGTTACCTTTTTACATTAAAACTTTACTGATTTAATTATGCTCTGAATTTTGGGAGTTTTCTGGCACTAAAGTGATAAAGACGCTTACTTGGTGCAGATAACAGTGTAAGATAATAAAATGCAGCAACATAACTCAGCAAGTTTGCGTCGTAAAATAAGCGAAATTTTCTGATGACCATTTTAGATACAGAGCAATATTTTTCTAAATGTAAGTTGTGTGAGTAGGGAGCCATATAAAACATTAATAAATAATTAAATTTATTTATTAATTTTTCTATTTCGTACTTTAATATGTATACAGCCTCTTTAAAGCAATTGCCATAGTTAAAAGCTATATTTGATATATATATATATATATATATATATATATGTCACGAATTAAGGACGAGAGATGATGAATGAAGTGGCAGTTCATTTTATATAAATGGTTTTTCAGATACTGGATGCTCTTTTGCGAAATTCAGCGGAGGGCGTTTCCTCGCTAGGGGTTTAATTTGCAGTCGGCATATTCGCAGCTGATATCGTGTGAGTAAGTAGAATAAAAACTCCATCAAATCACCAACAAGCTTTTTTTTGGCAGTTTAATAAATCAGGCGCCGATCTTTTTTCACATTATCCATCGTTACAGATCTTACGACAAGTTCCAAATTAGAAATGAGCATTATGGCAGTAGATGTTATTAGCTTGAAGAACCTTGGAACGGAGAATGTTCCAGTGCAGATTCAGGAATTCATATCGGACGTTGATATGGAAACTGATCGTACATTCGTTAAAGTTTCTCACAGAGAAATTAAATTCACCATGGATAAACAATCAATAAATAAAGCTCCTGGACCCGACAGAATAGATGCGCTGGTGGCAAAGAATATCTTTAAATACTTCCCAGAGTTACTAAAGGCGATTTTTAATAAGTGTCTGGTCCTTGGCCATTTTCCGAATATATGGAAGCGAGGCTACTTTGTATTCTTTAGAAAAAGGAACAAAGACCCATCGTCTCCTAGGGCCTATCGACCTATTACACTTTTGTCAATCTTTGGTAAGGTGCTTGAGCGAATTATTAAGATGCGTGTAACAATCCCTCTTGAGATAGAAAATTAGTTTGACCCGTATCAACACGGATTTAGAGAGGGTCGTTCAACTGTTACAGCTCTGCAGAAATTAAAATCCATCGTTAATCAATTATTAAGTAATAATAAATATTGTGCAATGACCTCGTTAGACATAGAGGGTGCATTTGATAATGTTAGTTGGAGTATCATCTCAAATATAATTGATAATTTGCCTATACCAATTTATTTAAAGAGCATTTTGAAAAATTATATTGGGTTTAGTTTCACTAATGGCGTTAGATGGATTTGCTTGTCCCAGGGCTGCCCTCAGGGTTCATGCATTGGCCACTTATTATGGTTGATCATTGCAAATATTATCTTGAAAAGATATAAGAATAATGCAGATTATATTATCTCGTATGCCGATGATTTTGTCATTTTCGATGCAGCTGACTCTTGTAGAGGATTGGAAGACAGAATGAATTACATTATAAATTTATTTGCAGGTATCTGTGATCTTTTGTAGTTATCTTTTAGTGCTCAAAAGTGTGTATCAATGATGTTCGGTCGTTTTTGTTTAGAAAGCAGACGACCAATTTTCAAACTTAACAATAGATCAATTCCGGTGGAAGATAATATCAAATATCTAGGATTTGTTCTGGATTCTAGGTTTAATTGGCTAACTCATTTAGATTATGTCAGAGATAATATAAGGAATTTTGTAATGGAAATAAAGAAAACCGGATGTCGAGATCGTGGATTGATTGCCTCTTTGCGGAATATATGGTATTATGCTGTACTTGAAAAAAATAATATGCTATGGTTGGGAAGTTCGGATCGGTGATTTTAAATCTCATGGATTCCGAAGACTAAACTCCTGCCAAAGACTGGCCTTTTTGTCAATTGTAAGAGCATACAGAACCGTCTCAACAGATGCTTTATGCATTGTCACAGGAGTGCCACCGCTTTACATAAAACTACAACAAAATTGTAAAAAATACGATGTTATGAATGGTAATGGTCAAATGAAAATTGAAGATGTTGTAGTTGTAACTGCGGATATGACGAAAAATTTGAAGACATTTGATTTCCCTAACTTTAACCCATTAAAAAATCTCTTCTTTGTTCCAGCTGTAACGAACATAGTCCCTGAATTTGCTAATATAATAATTTATCTGATGGTTCAAAGATGTTGGAGGGAGTTTCGGCTGCATTTACAGTGTCATTAAAAAATGACTTCATTTTTGACTTCAGTATACAGATGCATCGGTTTAACTCAATATTTCACTCCGAAATATTGGCAATCCTGCACGCAAATTAAATGGTACGTGAACTCAGATTATAAAGAGGCTATCCTGTATACAGACAGTCTGTCTTCTGTTTTAGTGCTGAATCGAGCTTTTCCAAAAAATCAAATTATATGTGATATTTTTAATTTGTTATATGATAATGAGGATAAGTTCTTACACTTGGGATGGATAAAAGCGCATGTCGGCCTTTATGGAAATGAACGGGCAGATACATTAGCCAGGAGTGTCATTACATCTGGCAATGCTAACCTTGTAGCAAGGATTCCATTCCCAATATCACTTCTCACTAGAGAGGTTAAACGAAATATATTATGCACCTGGCAAAAACATTGGCAAGATTCAGATACTGGACGCCTTACATATGATATTTTTAAAAAGGTTAATCCTGATTTTATTTGTTCTAAACAAGTAATTTCGTATTATATTACTGGCCACGGGAGCTTCCCCTCGTAACTTTATACAATAAAAAAGAGAAATAATGATAGATGTGAATGTGGCTCTTGCGGTGATGTCAAACATTATTTATTTGGCAGATGCCCCATATTGAAGTTCCATTTTGATTTTCAAAAAAAAAAAAATTATACTTTACGTCAAAACATCATTAGAGTTCTTTTTTCCCAGAACAATTACAAAAAACTTTGTGAAAATTATAATATATTAAATGAAAAATTTTCCTTCATTAGATACAGTTTTTAGAAGTTTAAGAGCTTGTTTTTACAGCAACCTTTTGATGATATTAAGATTATTTTCACGAGCTGGGATTTTTATGATTTAAATTTCTGTATCAGCTGAAGTTTCTTGCATGTAAACAAAATTTTAATCAGTGATATTTATATTACGTGGATAAATGTAAAGTATTATTTGAATATAAACTGGCATGGGAATAATTTATTCTAACTGATATCTTTAATCACTGAACTTGTGTTACGTTGTGCAATATCCTTTTCATGTTTTAATATCAGTGTCCTCGTATTTTAATTTATCTTCATGTGAACAATCATTTTACCATATAATTTATTGAATTACTGTATTAGGTTACTTTATAATTACACTGGAGATTGTATGGGAACAGCTTTTTTTTAATCCTGAGTTTATCCACTGGTTATTGAAAGATGCTACATAGTGACTTAATATTATTGCAGGAGAACAATTATCTTATCATATTATTTGCTATTATATTTTGCAAGGACAGTTAGTGAATTCATTTGATTGCTGGCATGAGAATAATTATTTCATTCTGAGTTTTACCTTTTGGCTACTGATTTGGCTCACACGTGGAAAGAACATGGAATTATCATTGGATTGCTGATCTTGAATGCTTATTTCTACTATATGAATTGTGCAAATGATTGACTGAGAATTGCCTAATAGAATTACCTGATAGATTTTCGAACATTCTTTGAACAATTAAAATTCGATTGTCTTCAATTCCTGCTGTGATGTTTGCTATGACTGTTTGCTGACCTGACACTGTTACCTGATATAGTATTCTAATGATAGAATTTTGAACAGTAACGTCTGGCTGTTTACTTTCGGTCTTTTTTTTTCTGAATTGACAGAGCTGCCAGTTACAGTTTCTTTTGCTTATTGACTTTTGAACTTTTCTGCACAAAGACATCTTTTTTTTTTTTTTTTTTTTTTTTTTTTTTTTGACAGTACTGTTAAACATAGCTTTTGGATAGTAGACTTTTGGACTTACCTGCATAATAGTGTCTGGCTGCTAACTTTTGTACCAAGGCATGTTGTTCTTCTTCATGTTTGTTAAAGTGCTAACAACGTTTGTGTATTTAGGATTTAGTGTTATTTCATTAGTTACAGCATAGTTTTAAAGAGCTTGTGTTTTTTAGGATTCAGTTTGTGTTTTTAGGATTTTAGTTAGTTTAATTTAGTATTTTGTTATACACTGCTCAAAACAATTAAAGGATATTGCAGTTTTAGGTGGATTTTGTATCTGGGAAACTTTTTAGCTGATTGATACATGGTCGACAGACATAGTAGTTTATATGAGAATAAATTACACATGTTTGGCAGAAAAAATGCATTTTATTGCGCATTTGTGTACAAAAGGAAAAAAACACAATTTGTGCATATGAGAAAAAAAGAAGAAGAAAAGGTGTTTTCTTCAAAGAAAATCATTTTCAGTAGGGGGTATGGTTTCCACGGGCGGCCAGCAACGTTGAACACCTTTGAGGCATGGACTCAATGAGGCTATTAATGACGAGTTGGGGTATTCTGCCCCACTCTTCCAGAAGAGCTCTTTCCAGTTCTTGGAGAGTTTGTGGGGGTTGTTGGCGGCCAGAAACCGTCCTCCTAGAGCGTCCCAAACGTACTCGATTGGATTCATGTCTGGAGAACACGCTGGCCATTCCATTCGAACGATTCCTTCCTCGAAAAGGAAATCCTCCACCAGGTTTGCAGGATGTGGCCTGCAGTTATCGTCCATTAAAATGAAGTTATCTCCGATTGCTGCAGCGTAAGGGACTACAATAGGTCTGAGGATCTCATCCCTACATCGGCGACCAGTCAGAGCTCCATCTCGAATGATGTAGAGGTCAATGCGCCCGTCAATGGAGATGCCACCATACACCAACACTCCTCCACCGCCAAATCTGACACTTTCGTGCACGAACGCAGGATTATTCCTACTGCCACGGTCCCTCCAGATGAAAATACACCTATTATCCGGATGCACAGAAAAACGGGACTCGTCAGAAAACAGAATATTGCTCCATTCATTTCTCCTCCAGTTGACATGCTCAGTTGCCCACTCCCTGCGGTCGCGACGATGCCTTGATGTTAATCTAACACATACCATCGGTCGGCGAGCATACAGACCTACAGCATGGAGCCGGTTTCGGACAGTCTGAGTTGAAATCGTGGTGCCTGTAGCCGAGCGAAGGTGTTGTTGGAGAAGAGTAGCGTTCATGTTTCGGTGTCTCCGAGCTGTTAACGCTAAATACCGATCTTCATTGGGCATTGTTGCCCGTCTACGACCTTGCCCTGGTCTTCGGCCTGCACATCCACTCTCCAAAAAACGATTCCAGATCCTGGAAATGACACTTTGTGACACTCCAATGGCTTGCGCTACTTCGGCTTGAGTTTGGCCCCCTTCTAACCTACCAACAATTCTCCAAGCTTCTGAATCTGTCAAATGACTTCGCTGAGACATCGTACTCATCGAAACAAAGCAATCACTGAATGTCGATCATTCTTGTCTTCATTCTCTTTTATCCAGTTGAAAGTCAAATTTCATTCGTTGCCGCTGAAGCGACGTTTTTGACGTCGAACTCAAAATTTGCATACACCACAGTTTGAAAACCAGAAAAATTTGCATTTGTGATTCTCTTCTTCTATTTTCGGCAAAAAATTTTCGTTTATATCTTTATTTTATATAAAACTTCAAATATCCTTTAATTGTTTTGAGCAGTGTATTTCAATTTCGCTAGCGATGCGGCCATTGTTTTTTTTTTTATTCCAAATTTTGGAATTTACTGTGAACGTATTCTGTATTAGTGAATTTTGTTCTTGGCCGATTTCGGTGGCTGGTTTTTGTTGAATAGAGGTGGGGGTTAGGGTGTCCTAGCTTGGAGAATCCATAGAGAAATAGTAACATGAAAAATATCTGGTCTCCATTCACCAGTACCAGGCAAGCATTCTAATTTATTAGAAGCTCAAACGCCAAGTACAGTCCCAGGGCCTCTCTTTTCGACTGACTCCCGGAAGCATGGGACCGCGATATATGATTTCGAAAAAAGTATGAATACAGGGGTCACGTGACGGCCGATGGGCCAATGTAGGACCACGATTCTTTACGGGAAGCGTCAGAATTTTGGGGAAATATGGTTTCCGGTCTGAAAGACACTTCGAGATCATTCCATCATGTTCTATAGATTAGCTGTGAACCAGATGAGTTTTAAGATAACTGATTATCGGTAATTACTGGATCAAGGCTATGGAATAATTTTTACGTTTACGAAAAGGAAAAAAAAAGAAAATAAGAGAAATGGTTTGTCGATCTTGGATCAAAGCCAGAGTGAATTAAAATAAAATGTTTTACATTTTAATATAAGAAAAAGATATTCTGATTTTGAGAGTTACATTTAATACTGGAAGTTATTAAAATAAAATACAGATTTTTTAGGAATTCAGACATATAAAAAGGAAAGAATACGCGTTTTTTAAGGAATGAATATTAGGAAGCTTTTATAATTTAAAGATAAAAACGCAATTTAGTTAGTTAGCTAGCCGCCATTAAATATTGAACTTATATATGAGATTTTTGGAATAAATAGAGTTAGGATACATTAATAAACGGAGGAAATAAATATTATAGAGAAATTTAGAATAGGATGGGATGAAAATAACTTAGCAGATTGCGATAAATTTGAAATTTTGTTTTATATATATATATATATATATATAATTTAATTGGAAGCATGTTTCTACGATCATTCGTATAGCGTAAATCGCCCTTATATTGTTTTGAATCGCCCAGTATATTAGTTACATAATAAGGAATGTAATTTATAAAATATAATCAAATCAATATAAAAAATATTGATGCATTTATTCTTGAAATTCGTATTTTTTTTTAAATAACTGATTATACAAAGTATCCATTAAAAATACTCTCTAAATATATTTTATTGCCGTTCTTTTTAAGAAATTATATATTTATAAATATGCATTACCAAATCCAATATATTTTATTGCCGTTCTTTTTAAGAAATTATATATTTATAAATATGCATTACCAAATCCATATCTAAATTTCCATTTAATTATGTAGAACTTGATTTTACGATCTTCTTTATTTTTTATTTGTATGTATGAGAAATAATTTATTTCATTTTGCTTCAGTTTTAATAAAATTTGTATTTTTTTTGCTTCATTTTTATATGCAATCCATTAGTTTTATTTATTCAAAATAAGCAATTAGGAAATGATACAGATTAACATTTTTTGCTTCATCAATTTCCTCCAGAATTCTTAAATATCCATTAAGTTAGGAAATAAATCCATGATGCTGCATAAATTTTCTTTTTACTTAATTGCAAAATATAAATTCTTATATTATTAAAGAATTTTTTTATTTATTAAAAATCCTTTTCCATACTTTTAATTTTTTATATCGAATTCGAACTGAAATATTTCTTCTTGTAATTTCCTTTCTTTCTGTTCCGTCAAATTAATCACTATTAAACATCGCAATTAAAAATAACCAGCATTATTTCAACTCTCACTTTTATAAACTTTAATGCATAAATAAAGGGTGAAAAATGAGACGATAATCATAAGTATTATTAACGCCATTTTTGGATTATTATATTTATTTTATGTTTAAGTGGTAATGATGTACCAGTATATTATGTATCACAATAATAGCTTGATCTTTATTATTCCTTGCACAAGGTGCAAAACGGAAAATTCCTTCCGGCCTGTACCGGGAGGAAATAGTAGCTTCCCTATTTCTTGTTTATAAAAAATCAGCTAATTTTACTCAAACGCATGAAGCTGAAATGCGTGGAACCCGATTATAGAAGATTCAATCCAACTTTTTGCCAACATTGAATTTGAATGAGAGTTTCGCCAAATTAGTAAGCTATATCCAAGTTGGCTTTTTTTTTGTGACTGCGAAATTTGGCGATATTTCGTCAATTATTGAACTTGTCGATAAATTTTCGCTGGTGTATATGAATATGTAGTTTTAAACGTATGCGAGTAACAACAATAGTTACAAGAATCAAAGTAAATTTGGAAGAAAACACGTTTTCTAAAGCTCATTTCTAAAGCTCCACCCTGAAATTTCAAACTGTCATATCTCATCCACTTTTTAAGGTACAAGCAAAACAAAAAATGCTCCGGAATCCTTGTATCGAGGCCAAACACTTCTATTTTGTAGGTAGCTTCCAATACAAAAAAGTTAAAAGCTACCTATTGCAGCAGTCCGGAGGAAAGCAATTACATTTTGCTAGAGTTCGAACCTCACTTAAACTTTTAGAAAAACATGCAAAAAAGTATATATATTAACTCGTATAATGAATTCAAACTATAGATGGCTCCACGAAAAATTATACCCTCCTTAGAATTTTCCATCAATAAATTCTTGAAGAGAAAAAGGGGGGTGGCGTACATAAGTATTCATTCATTCGTATCATATTTGTGTGCACTCTGTATTTTATAAAGCATCCCTGTATTTGTGGCCTAAGTTTTATTAAATGGGCCTGCAAGAAAAAAAAGGGGTGGGTTAAAATAACTATTAACCGATACATGCAATTACTTGAATTATTGACCTCATGGATTCATTAGCATAACAGAGAAATATCTTAAAATAACTATTAACCGATACACGCCATTCTTAAAACTTTCTACAGAAAAAAAAATCCATTACCATTTCTTACAACTTCTTTTTCTTCCATCCATTAACATGCCGGAAAAAAAAATCATAAACCTATTTCATTAAAACCCAATCTTCTCGAAAAAATATTTTCAAAGTTTCGACATTCACCGCCATACTCTAACACATTTTTCACAAAAATATTTAAAAAAAAAAAAAAAATAAATAAAATAAAAATAAAAATAAAAATAAAAATAAAAATCCAGAAAAAATCTTATCGTAACGCCTTTTATCTTATCTACTCCACCGGTGTGCGCCACCACCTTCACCATCACACCACCACACCACGACACCACAACTTGCCTTTCTCTCCCTCGTGTCCTCATAATGGCATTTATACTCTACTCCAGTTACATTAAAAAATCTATCTTAATATTCAAACAACCATTCAAAATGCATATAAATTTGTCTAATTTGTAATTATTGTCACACTTGCTATAAATCTTTAAGATATTTGTTACTTATATTCTATAAAAGATTTTGGCTTACTTAATTTCAGATTTTTGCGATTAAATAGGGCAAAGATTATTATTCCAAAATAGTGGAGACAAAAAAGATGTAAAATTTGGCAGCTATGCAAATACGAATATACATATGACGGGTCAACAATATGTTAAAATATACACATTTCTAGAAAATAAAATTTAAAATATTTGATATGATCAATTATATCTGTGTGATATCAAAAAGAAGTGATAACGCTCAGTGTACCACATATGAAAAATAATGAAAAATTAAATTTTCGACTAAAATTCTTATGTTTTATTTTTAAAACTATTTTTCCACAGTCTATAAACGAAATCACCCTTTTTTCAGAAAAAAAGAAAAATTCTTGCATTGTAAGGTTAAAATTTACGTTATGTTGTATACAATTTTAGAAATGGTTACGTGTGTAATTGCCCATTTTGACGGTCAGTCTTTCCGGCCAGTTTTGTATAAGAATTTAACAAATAATAGCTTTGTACATCTGATTTTTTAAAAATTGAAATTGAAATTTTGAGGAAAAGTGGAAGTTTTTATACAACTATCTTTGGATCATGAATGGCTAAATTCAATGTAAAACATATCCCCCATTTTTTTTTAATTCATAGTAATGAACTGTTTGTTCATAAAAGTATTTAGTTACAATTCAAAAATTTCTATTTTAATATTCAAAGATCCATTGAAAATGCATTTATCTAATTCGTAATTATTGGTCATACACTGAAAAAAAAATGTTGATTTTACGGTATAAGCAGCTGGGATGCTAGTATTATACCGTAAAATCAACAATTTTTTTGCAGTATACATACTTTAAAATTTCAAGAGATCTGTCGCTTATATTCTATAAAACGTGTCAGTGTTAGATTTCTGGATGTTGTAAGACAGCAATTTTAAAATTTCGCTAGATTAGTTAAAAAAAATTCAGTAATAATTTTACCTTTAAAAAATCATGAAAATTCGACTAATCAATATTTTATTACCGCTAAGCTGTGGCTTTGAAATAAGGAGAATTGTCAAACTTAAACTTAAAAAAAAATTGAATTTAACGATTAACAGCTTTGTACATCCGAATTTTTAAAAATTCAAATTCAAATTTTTAGGAAAAGTAGAAGTTTTTATAAAACCATCTTTAATATAAAAGAAAGAAATTAAATGAGAAATTTTTGCTTTTTTAAAAAGTATTTTTATTGATAATTAGAGTGTATTGTACTGTAAATCAAAATTAAAAGAAACAAAACCGAGACTAAACTTAAAATTTAATTTAAATTATCAGTGAAAATTCAGTTGAAATTCAGAGATTTCTAACTGATCTGATTATTTCCTTTTATGTGAATAAAGTTTTAAATAAATAAATAAATAAAAATAAATAAATGAGGCAACGAAAAATGACAAAAACTATATTGTAAAATGTTATTGTCAGTACTATCAAATAAATTTTAAAGAAATTTGTCTAAACATCGCCATTAATTATTTTTAAGCATTTTCCTTTCATTATGGTAACTTCTGTCAACTTCTTTTCTAGGTATTATTCATTAATTATAAGAATTGTTAGATTTAAGAAAAGCTACTTTAAATAAAAAAGAAAATAATCTTTACTAAGAGATTTATATATTAAAGGAATCGAATCGATTTTAAGTACTCAAAAGTATTTTGAAATATTTAACAAGATTACTTTTTATGCATGTTTTATAAATATTTACTATTAAATCCTAACAAGAAATCATGTCAAGAAACGTTTTCTGAAATTATTGAGAATATGACATTTTTAGAATATTAATAAGATTTTATTCACTTGAGAAATAAAAGCTTTTGGATTTCTTAAAAAGAATTACAGATACGGAATGCTCCAGAAAATTTAATCTCCGAAGCATTAATAATAAATTGAAGTGTACAAATCCTTACAACTTCAAAGCACGCAGAAAAAGTCAATTTGTATTTTTATTTCTATTTTTACGTTTATGTCATTTAAATTTGAAATAATAAACCTGTTATTTTGCTTTTTACGATCAAAGGGACAAAACGTAAATTCTATTTCATAACATCAAAACATTTCTATTTAAATTAACATAAAAAATGTATTACATTTTTTTCTGATTTTTTCTCTTTTTAGCTCATGAAAACTAGGTAAAAATGTAGCAGACGCACTGGGATTTCTTTTTGGTGCCAAAATGGGGATATTTCGCCTGGCGTAGCAACCTGGCAATTTTAAGCCCTGTAGTATTAACAGTTGAATCGGTTGCATTCTTGACACTGTGTGTGTTTTATATTACATTAAACATTGTGTGTGTTTTAATAATATCATTTGCGTATGTTTTATAATAAAATAATCTGTGTGTGTATAGTAAAAATTGTGTGTGATTTTTAATAAAACAAATGTGTGTGCTATATAAAAAAAATTGTGTGTGTTTTATAATAAAATAATTTCATAATAAAATAAAACTAACATGTAAGCTACGCTTAGCAGGTATTCGAAAACGGTTTTTTTTCGCAAAAAAAAAAAAAAAAAAGAATCGTACCAACCTCCGTGCGTCTTTGACGTACATTCCGAAAACAGAAAATACAGGGTGGCCATAAATTATTGTCGTTGTTTACCTTACCTCATAACTTACATTATTACATATTCATAAAGTACAACTCAAAAAGTTTTTTAATAACAAACAAATTTACATACGCGTAAAATAGCAATTCAAAACGTTATTAATCAAGTAACGATTATAATCAAATAATAATTAATATTAAAATTTTATGAAATTTATCAAAAAGTTATTAATGAATTATGTAGTTCAGTTCTATCTATCTACCTTTGTGCTCATAATTCGTTAAAAAGTTTTTGATAATGTCATAACCTCAGTATTTCGAGCGGGATCTGTGTATTGCGGTAGCCTATAAACACGGGGCACAGTTTAATCATTAAAACAGCTGAATTTATTAAACTGAATAAATGCAGGATATCGCTAAATACTAGCAGTTAAGTACCCTTAATGTCGTGGGTTTAAGTCGTTGTTACAACAGAACTGTGGACGGAACAATGTTCATAGGATACAGTTTATACCCCTTTAAATCAAGGGGCACAAGAGGTTCCTGTCAGTTCTCGGCACTAGGTCTCTGTCATTTCAAAATCTCGTAGAAACAGGGAGAAGGGGACTGCCTCTATTTTCTCTCTCTTATAAACTAGAATCCAGTATATCTCTTATAAACTAGTCTCGTTAGAAGCAGGGTGAAGGATTCTTTCCTCTTCGGATCCTCAAACCAGCATGAGTCCTCTCTTCTCAATTTCTCTCCACTGTATTATTTGATTATAATCGTTATTTGATTTATAATGTGTTGAGTTGCAACTTTACGCATATCTAACTTTGTGCGATTTAAGAACGTTTTGAGTTGCACTTTATGAATATGTAATAATATTTTTCGTCATGTTCTTAAATCCAAAGTTATGAGGTAAGGAATCCCCGACAATTATTTATGGATAACTTGTATATCTATATAAATTAACACAAGGGATGTATTATATTTTTTTCTGAATTTTTAGGTAGTTTTCATTACAAAAAGCTACCTATTGCAGCCGTTCGGAGGAAAGCAATTCCAGAAAATTTTGGCATATTTTCACCGATCATGACCTTCAGACCACAAAACCATCCTCCGTTCAAATGTTGATTTATATGTACCGTATATACTCGTGTATAAGTCTACCGCCCCCCCCTCCCCACCACCAATTCTAAAGAAAAATTTTGGTGTATAAGTTGAAACACATTTCTGGTAGTATGTTGAAAAGTGATTTGTAATCGAGGATAAAAAAAAAAAAAAAAAATTTTCATTAAATTAGTAAACATTTCTAATCAGACTTTTTTTTTTTAATTCTACGTTTCAAAACTGTATAATTATGTAAAACTGAAGAAGCGTAAACTATTTTGAAACCTATTCACATCAGTTTAAAGATACTTAAAAAGAGAAAATTCTTTGAAAAATCTATTTAAGCCTTATTTTCAAGGGTAAACAACTTCTTAAACTACTAAAATATAATACATCTTTGTATTGTAGGACTTTTAGTCTCAAATTGAACTCTTTTTAAAAAGGGGATGAAATTGTTGAAAGGTATGTACCTAAACTGAAGGGAATTCTATACGAAGATAAATTGGGTGCAGAACAATTACAAGGACATTATTGTTGAGCCTTTTTTGTCAATCAGAGGGAAATGACCATTGTCCGCATTTATCTCTCTGTCCAATCCTAAGAGCAAAGATAGAACATGTAAATCTCCAATTTAAACAATGTTTTTGAATGATGGAAATTATGCGAAATAATATGTTTTTTGCGTATTTGTTTTTAATGGAATTAAAAAAAAATATTTTTTAAAATTGGCATTAACACAATATTTTTTCATTGCTCCATTGTTTTCTTACGCAGCTGTTTACGAACTAGTATCTGTAGTATGCACCAGGCGGCAATACTTTCAGGAGAAAGTCAGTTAATAAGTTGGCAATTACCGCAGACATTTCACCCATAGACTTTCTCCGGATTGTGAGGTCTCAAGTATGATAAGTGGATCTTGATTATGAAATAGGTTGTACTGGCTCAACACAATTTACTATTTTATTTATAGTGCCCTCTGGGTGGAAATAATGTAACCAAATTTAAGTACAATTGATTTTTTTTATGTTTCATTGTATAATAGCTATATTGAACTTAAAAGTAGTTGGCGCAGATTCAACACAATTTTCTTTTGTGTTTATAGCGTCCTTACGTTTTTTTTAAATAAATTATTAGAACAATAGTCTGCCATGGTCAAATTTATGTTTCAATTTTTTTTTTCACATGATAGAGTTTTTTGTGGTGGTAGCGCCGCTGGTGATCAATTGTATAACTGCAACTTTAAAATGGATTTTTATTACGTTTTCTCATATAGCACCTGTGCTCCAAGTTAAAATTATATAACACTGATTCAACAAAATTTATACTTGCGTGTGGGGACCTCCGTGGCCGAGTGGTTAAGGCACCACTCCGCCAATCGCTTCATAGCGTAGGAAGCAAGGCCGGCGGTGTTCGACTCCCGCCAACTCCATTGCACGCACTTTGTGGAGCTCCCCGATGTAACTCTTGGTGTTGTAAATTTCCTTGTACTTTCTCGTCAAGATTTATGTAATTGTTGAAGTCATGTATGTGTTTCTGTGAATAAAAATAAATGTATATGGATCATTCGAGACGACAGCATTGTAGCTATAGGTCTCAAAGCCCACCTCCCTTCAAAGTTCAAAGTTCAAAGTACTTGCGTGTATAGCAGCCTCTAGGGGAAATAGCGCAACTAAATAATGTGTTATAATACGAGCAAATCTTGTGTGTGTGGGTGCATATACAAGTTTTATCTGAAAAATGGCTCTAACGATTTTAACTAAATTTTGTATCCTAACTATAATTCTCGTTTTAGGGTAAGAGAAGTCCATTAGGCTAGATCACATGTTCGAGAAAATTCAATTAGTGGGTCATTTTGAGGTCACTACGGATCAATGCATTTCAATGGGAATGGAAGTTGAAACAGTTATTAAATTGTTGAACAGTTGGCAGTAAACTAAATCGCAAAGTTGGCAAAAATTCGCAAATTTGATGATTTATGGCGAAATGTTGGCGACATCTTACGGGAAAATTGACTTTGAAGATTACCAATGCCAAAACACGTGCTTGGCTCCAAATGAAAGGGTGTCACCAACTTTCCAACTTTTCGCCAAATTTTGATGACATTTCATGGAAAAATTGGCATTTAGAATCTGAAGGAATTTTCTAGAAATTTCCAATAAGAGCTGAGATGTATGATTCAATAAATCAGAGTCCTTAAAACGTTCTCGAAAACAAAATTCAACCAATCGGGGTATATAGAACTTTTTCGCAATTAATCCCTCACCTGTATATGGAAGTACTTCAGTTGAAGCCCAAAGTCTGTGAAGAAGTTGAATAGCGAATCTTGCGGTCAGAAAAATAACTAGAAGCCTACAAGAAGATTGAAGTTTGGCGAGTCTGGTGAATTGCATAGCTAAAATTTAAAAATTGATTTTGTTATGTTTACCAATATGGGATCCAAACCCCAAATTAAAATTAAGTAATAATTTTTCTTGCGTTTATATTGCCCGTTTGGAGGAACAAGGCTAACCAAATTTAAGTAAAACTTTTTTTTTATGTTTTACTGTAGAGCAGCTATACTAATGTTACGTATGATGTGTAAAAATTCAACAAAATTTACTGTTGCATTCATGGCATCCCACGTTGGGAAATACGATAACTAAATTTAAGTAAAATTGATTTTTTATGTTTTTATTATTGATTTTTTATCCTCAAAACTTTTTGTCAAAACTGCAACATCCTGCATTACTGCACTGGTGAAACATTTTGGATTAATGGTTGCTAAATTTACATCAAAAATTGTGATACGAAAACCGCATATATCAAACCTTGATGATAGTTCCCTCTGTTAAATTGGAAATGAGCTCGTATGAATGCAGTAGTTATTAAAAAACTTGGCATATTAAACAAAAACATCATTTGTAGAACAAATTAAAAAAAAAAAGAACAATTTATTTCCCACATTGTTTAGGCCCGAGAAGGGGCAGATATTAAAATATTTCATTCAGTTGGTTTTACATTTGATGTTACATTTTTGATAATAAATAAAGATAAACCAAACGAACATTAAAAGAAAAAAATATTCAATATGATATTTAAATCACTCGTGAAACTTAGATTCCGTTCGAATGAAAATGAAATAAATCTTTGGCTTTTTTTTTCTCATTTTTAAGCTTCAAAAGCTGAAAACATTTGTATAACAGATTAAACTTTAATATATTTATGATGGGCGTATTCAAAGCGACAAGGTGCATGCAAAATACAAACCTTTAAAAAAAGTCAAAGATTTATGTCATTTTCATTCAAACGGGATCTAAGTTTTACGAGTGATTTAAATATCCTATTGAATGATTTTTTTAAAAAATGTTTATTTGGTTTGACCTTTTTTATTATCAAAAATGTAACATCAAATTTAAAAACAACTGAATGAAATATTTTAATATCTGCCCCTTATCGGGCCTAAACAATGTGGGAAATAAATTGTTTTTATGAATTTGTTCTACAAATTATGTTTTTGTTTAATTAGCAATATGATGTTTAAAGAATTTACCCAGACGTAATAAATAGGTCGTAAATATAAACTGGCATCCATTTTGAGTTAAAGTTGAATACATGTTTTACGACCCATCACATTAATTTATAACAGCACTTAAGTGGATTTATCACCCCATATAGGGGGATTAGAAGATGCGTATCAAAGTTGCGTGGTAAAGCTCGTATGTATAGTATACCTACTTACATGAGATTATATATAGAGGCTTCAATTAAGGACGATCCAATACCAGCTAAGGAACGCCTACGACCAATGAAGACATGGCGCCCCCCTCCCCTCTTTACACCCCGTGGTATAATTTTCAGAGATTCTCTCTCTCAATAAATTTAAAAGTAAGACTTACCAGTTTCTTCTTTTTCAAACAGTGCAGTTTTCTCAAAGTTCGTTCTTTTGCCGCAAAGAGATAAGTTCTCTCCAAGTTTCCCAAAAATGAAATCCGTCTTCAATTGCCGTAGAAGAAGTGAGTTGCTTCTGAAGTGATTAACAAGCCAGTTCTTCTTTGTTCTTCTGACAGACAGTATTATTATTTCTTTCAGAGAATGTAGCTCGAAAAAGATTTTTGCAATTGTCATCAATCAAGACAGTACGTTTTAATTTCCTAAAATGGAAACTGTTTATATTCGTCTAATAGTCAGTTTCTGTGAAATGAATGACATGAGAGTTCCTCCTGAAATCTGCCTATAATAACCAGTTCTGCAGTTTTGGTAATAAAGGACATGTCTTCAATTTATTTAAAAGATGACACCATGTTGTTTCTCGTTTCGAAAGACAGTTATCCTATTGGCTCAAAAGAAGACGGTGACATGGATTTATCCAGAGAATCAACTCTACAGAGCAATACGAGCTTCCGTACAAGGATGAATTATGTAACCTCGACAAAAAAAAATGGATAATTGAATAAAGAATTTTAATTTCTCGACCTAATTAACAAACATTCGTTTCATCCCACCAAGTTCGAACTATGATAATGACATATGTCAATCATTCGATAAAAAATATACGAAATCTTAGTCGGACGAATTATATGTATGCTAAATGTTAAATAATTTTCAAAGACTATACAAAGTTACGCATCTGCATCGAAGAAGTCCTTGTGTGAGACCCTTTTTATTATTAATCAATAAGAACTTGATAGCTGTTGATGGCTGTAATTTCTTTTCAATGTATAAATAAGTACAAATTGTTATTTTTTTAACCATTGGGAAAATGATTGTTGTTTTTGGTCGAGAATGTACCTCTTGGCGTTGTCACTTTATTTTTAAGCGTTTTTAACGAAATTCTGTAACTTTAGAAGAATTTTTCTTTGAATAAGCAATAGAAATGCATAAAATCCTTACAAAAAGGATAGATGCAAACTATCAGATATGAAAAAAATCTGAATTCAAAAATTGACATCGGATGAGAAATCGTCTTATAAATCAAAAACGTGATCTTCAATATTATTTTCCTCAAAATATCTTTACCTCAGACATCAATCTAAACAAAAGTTAAAGTTATTGTAGGAAGGACCCGACAAAATATTAAGGTATATTTGTTAACATATATTGGTTAGCACTTTCCCTTTATTTGCACGACTTAATGTTACTCAATAGCATTCAGTTGCTTCTCTTATCAACTTACTCGTTTAAACAATTCTTCAAGACAGTATGTTGTTAAATATTATTATGTATCGCGCAACGTTTATCGTTTGCTGGTTGAAATATCTGCGACATCGACATGCAATGATGGAAAGTCGCATTGCTTACAATCGAATGACTAATACATTCAACGCTGTCAGGGGTGCGATGGAGAGATTGATTCTGTAGATGGTTCAGACGAATATTTTTTTGAAGGCAGAGAATACCAGGAGCTCTTCAACTGTAGCAATGGAAAATGCGTTTATCTGTAGATGGTTCCGACGAATATTTTTGCGAGGGCAGAGAATACCAGGATCTCTTCAACTGTAGTAATGGAAAATGTGTATTGTGTAGATGGTTTCGACGAATAATTTTGCGAGGGCAGAGAATGCCAGGATCTCTTCAGCTGTAGTAATAGAAAATGTGTTTATTTGTAGCAGTATGCAACGGTTAAGATAACTGCGGCGATGGTTCAGACGAAATGTTTTTACATAGTTGTTCGTCGTTGTTAAATACTTCGATGCAGCTTTCGGAACATTTTCCCAATGGTTGTTGTAATTTGTTAAATTTTATTTTTTTTTCCTATTTGTTCTCTTAGAATCTAAATGCATATAATAAACAAGTTGGAAATTGTACATCAAACGTGACAAATGAGGTGCGTTCGTACAGTTATTATTTCAGTGAAATAAATTATATCGTCTGTTATTATGATATGATTAATTTCCGTAATAAAATAAGTAAATTTTAAGTTGGCGACATTTTATTTTTTGTTGATATTTACTAAAAATAACCAGCTTTGAAAATTTTAAAACTTAAAATCCATATTTAGGCTCTTTTTCCATTTAATATCGATTTCTCCGGAAACATCTATCCAAAATAACTGTCGGTAGATTATATTATTGCTATAATTAAACAATTTAATTATACAAATTCGGTTTTTAAATTCAGTAATACGGAAATAATATGACTCCATGTTAAATAGGACGTAATCACCATGGCAACCTAGAATCATTACCTATCATGGGATATCTTTGAATTATTTACGTATGATAGGATTTAATAGAATGAAGAAAACTTTTATTCATATCTTAAGTTTTGATTCGATTTTCATAAAATTTGAAATGACACGACAAATTTCTGCCACGATTATATATTTTAAATTTCAAAGCATTCGGTTGGGTAGTTTTTGCGCTGTTATATGCGGACAGACGGATGGACCAGACGACGACTATAGGTATTACGCATTTATATAATTACGAACGCATCTAATAAGGAGGAAGATTAAAATTTCCAAATCTTATTAATGTTGCAATGTCTGCCAATTAGGACATTACGAGCTGTGATGTAAATGAAGTTTGTATTCTGAATAATTACAATGGAAAAATAAATATATTATGTGTTTGTATAAAATACTAAGAAAAAATCATAAATAAGGTTCCTCAGAAAAAAAAAAATCTGAATAATAAATTTGTGAATGAAAGTATTTGAAAAGAAAAAAAAAATATATATATATATATAATAGGAATAAATCTAATATCGTCTAATATAACAATAAACAAAAAAATATTAAATAAATAATATTTGATATTAAACGTGTCCTATTCTTTCTTTTATTTTACTAGCGTAATTTTGCGTGTTTTCAGGTATGCGATCTTATTTTATTTTATGTTCGCGAGTGCATATTCTTTTCCACACATTTGTTTATTTTATTTCCATATTCCAAATTATTTTCTACTTTTCATCTTCATCTTACTTTTTTTATAATTCTTTTTAAGTAAGGAATTTTATGCAAAAGTATTACATTTTTTTCTATATTGGATTTAAAAATTTGATCGAAACATACACCGAAATAGCGAATGGGGCTTGTCTATTTTTTAATCGCGTTTCACAACGCCTTGGTGCGACAAACTGAAGTCCTTTATGTACAAACACTGTCTTTTACTTTATCATATTTTGGAGCCCATCTTCTGCCCAACATTTTTATAACTAAGTATGTTGCTATAGATTGCATCAGATAGGGGCATTGTCAATTAATTTTATCATTAATCTCACTTAAAATATGTGTAACTTTCCCTGTTAAATATATAATTTTCATGTAAAAGCCCGATCAGTCAACACTAGGTTCAGTTGTTTTTTGAAAGCTGTATCATTTTCAATTAAAAAAATTCTGATTGTTTACATTGTGAGTTTTATACTCTTATTACTGTTATCCTAGAAATTTTTTAAGCTTTCATAACATTAATTAAATACGTATAGTACAGCGTTATTTAGAATCTTATGCCGAAAGAAAAACTTTGACATGAATAGTTTCGTTCCAATTAACTGTAATAATTAAAACAGTGTAAAATTAAAGGTTTCAACAGTAGGTTAAAATAAGTAAAACTCAAAAATATCATTTTTGTAGAAAGTTGTGCATTGTTTTGATAATTTGTTGCACATTGCATATAGCAGAGTTGACACGTGTATTTTAGCATCCAACATACAATTATTGTACTTATATTTAAAAAAAGTTTTCTAAATTGATATTTTGATCAAATCTTCAGGTTCAACAAAATTTGAAAGATAATTTTTTTAATGTGTAAAGTTAATAAAAAAATTATTAATATTGGCAGCATTCTTTTATTCTTTCAAAGTACATAATAATAGAATATAATTATACCGATAACAATTTCAATTGTAAAAAATAAACAAATTCAATTAATTCCTTAGTATGATAACTCTAACTCAGTAAGTCATCAAAGCATTTTCGTAATCAGATATAAAGATTCTTAATTTGATAACTCTATTTCAACTAATCATCAAAGAATTTTTATAAATATAAAAATATCTGCCTTATTGCAAATTAGTCTTCAAACATTTATTGAATAAAAACATATTAGTTGTTACAATAAGCTAAAGTATACTCATTAAGAGAAAATTGTGATTGTTATCAAGAATTTGTTGCTTGGAATACGTCATGCATAAAGTTTCGGTATATTAAAATTATTTGAATATTAATTTGATATCAATCACCCTTATTATTTAAAAAGTACAGTGGATTTTTATCTTTGAAAATTAAAATGGTTTTATAGTTGTAAAATCATAAAAAAACAGTTTTGATTCAGAGAAAACTGTAATTAAAACTGATGGTACAGTTTAATGAATTTTTTAAATATTTATAACACACGTTTTAGAAAAAGTGAAGGACGAAATGAAAGCTTTTTTTTCAGTTAACTTGTGATGATCCTTTCGAGATTGTCAGTTTGTAAAGGAAACCAAGATACAATTTAAGAAGAAAATAATAATAATTTATTCAAGATCAAGATCAAGAAACAGGTGTACTGCCAATTATTTTTTTAATGATTTCAAACAAAGGAGATTATATAATTCGTTTGTATAATCTTTGAAAATTTAAATGGTTTTATAGTTATAAAATCATAAAAAAAACCAGTTTTGATTCAGAGAAAAATGTAATTAAAACTGATGGTACAGTTTAATGAATTTTTTAAATATTTATAACACACGTTTTAGAAAAAGTAAAGGACGAAATGAAAGCTTTTTTTCAGTTAACTTGTGATGAACCTTTCGAGTCTGTCAGTTTGTAAAGGAAACCAAGATACAATTTAAGAAGAAAATAATAATAATTTTATTTCAATAATTAAAATGGGGTAAAGCTGTAGAACTGAATGAAATAACTAGGTTGCTTTAATCAAATTAGTACAATGAAGCAAAGAGGGAAAAAACTCCCTTTCAATCTAATTTAGAAGGTCAGTCTCTATGTGTGTATACAGTATGCCCACTAAAGTCCCTTGCCACCCTTTTAACTTCGGAACGACTGCTGTTATATTCATAAATGTAGTGTCTAGGTATAATAAAGTAGCCATGCGCTACTCAATGAAACCACCTACGGAGCCACCTGGTGGAATGTTTCGGAGTTAGTTCTCCTATCTCGAAAATGGAAAGAGGTAGAGAAAAAAAGTGATTTACAAAGTTGTAGAGCATCATCGACTTAGTACGAAAAGACACTTTGTGCACATTAATGCGCAGAATAGAACGGTTAAAACACGCATTTGTTTTTTCGAGATTTCTTACACTGTGACGTGCAAAACGATCTTAGAAAGAAAAAAACAACTAGTTATAATAATATACCTCTATTTTAGATGTTCAAACTTCTGACCGTCAGCTGCAATGCATATTTGGATTTTTTTTTGAATTTCAACGACTTTATAAATAATTTTCAAGCATGAAACATTTTTCAATTCTATATGAACAATGACCATCAGTTTGATTTAATAATGTTAGCTCCTGGGAAAGTTGCCACAATTGAAAATAGATTTCCCTAACCATCATGAAAAGTAAAAAAAATATTAATTAAAAACCTGATAAATCATAAGATCAGATTATCCATAAGATACACCATTTTGGCGCTAAACTAAAATCTGTCAAATATATATATATATTCAGCTTATAATTAACATAAAATTGATATGTTGAATTCCTTGATGTATATATTTCATCAGAACATGCTAGGAACTTTATTTTATTATTTTTTTAAAGATCCATTGGATATTTAACTGCATAAGAGGGAAAAGATCCCCGACTGTTATGAAAAAGGAATAATCATCCTGATTATGTAAAGGAACCGAATAAACCATACAAATAAATTACACTTGAAAACATTAAAAATCTCCGTCATCTGCAGATTGATTTATTATTGTAAAAAAAATTCTTCATTTTTACATAAAAATTAATTAGCTTAAAAAAATGGATGCGTTTTAGAAGATATGGATTTGAAACGAACAATGATTAAAGAGGACATTTTAAAACTTTTAATTTAAACATTTTAAAACTTTTTTGAACGTCAAATTTCAACGGTGTCTTTGGGCAGATGCAATGCACATGCGCATAGGAGCTCATTCGGTTAAATTATCACAGAGGGAGGGGGATGTGTGCTTTATTTACTATGTTCTTTTATTTACTGAATATGAGATGAAAGTAGGGATATACTATTTGTATGATACATCATAGATACATGAAATTTTCTTTCTTGCCGTGGGGAATATGGCAGTATAATGTCAAACTGATTTGCTTTACACAGTTGTTTATAGATTGTTTGTTTGGAGTTTGCATCGGAAATAGTACTGTATTTCACTGGGGGGAAAACTTTTAAAATAAAATATTTGAAAGACTGTTTCATACATCTTTTGTTCTAAAGAAGCTTATTTTATTGATATTGCTATAACAATTTTTTTCCCGTCAAGTTTTGACGGGTTTCATCTAGTTTACTCTTAATTTATAGCGACCTCTGGGAGGAAATGGAAATAATGTAACCAAATTTAAGTACAATTGATTTTTTTTTATGTTTCTTTGTATAATAGCTATATTGAACTTAAAAGTAGTTGGCGCAGATTCAACACAATTTTCTTTAGTGTTTATAGCGTCCTTACGTTTTTTTAAAAATAAATTATTAGAACAATGTTCTGCCATGGTCAAATTTATGTTTCAATTTTTTTTTCACATGATAGAGTTTTTTGTGCTGGTAGCGCCGCTGGTGATCAATTGTATAACTGCAACTTTAAAATGGATTTTTATTACGTTTTCTCATATAGCACCTGTGCTCCAAGTTAAAATTATATAACACTGATTCAACCAAATTTATACTTGCTTGTGGGGGCATCCGTGGCCGAGTGGTTAAGGTACCACTCCGCCAATCGCTTCATAGCGTAGGAAGCAAGGCCAGCGGTGTTCGACTCCCGCCAGCTCCATTGCACGCACTTTGTGGAGCTCTCGGATGTAACTCTTGGTGTTGTAAATTTCCTTGTACTTTCTCGTCAAGATTTATGTAATTGTTGAAGTCACGTATGTGTTTCTGCGAATAAAAATAAATGTATATGGATCATTCGAGACGACAGCATTGTAGCTATAGGTCTCAAAGCCCATAGCTACATCAATAGCATAAATGCCCTTCAAAGTTCAAAGTTCAAAGTACTTGCGTGTATCATATAGCACCTCTATATCTAGGCCTCTGGGGGAAATAGCGCAACTAAATAATGTGTTATAATACGAGCAAATCTTGTGTGTGTAGTGCGTATACAAGTTTTATCTGAAAAATGGCTCTAGCGATTTTAACTAAATTTTGTATCCTAACTATAATTCTCGTTTTAAGGTAAGAGAAGTCCATTGGGCTAGATCACATGTTCGAGAAAATTCAATTTTTGGGTCATTTTGAGGTCACTACGGATCAATGCATTTCAATGGGAATGGAAGTTGAAACAGTTATTAAATTGTTGAACAGTTGGCAGTAAACTAAATCGCAAAGTTGGCAACAATTCACAAATTTGGTGATTTGCTGTGCGCAAATGTTGGCGACATTTTACGGGAAAATCGACTTTGAAGATTACCAATGCCAAAACACGTGCTTGGCACCAAATGAAAGGGTGTCACCAACTTGGCAACTTTTCGCCAAATTTTGGTGACATTTCGCGGAAAAATTGGCATTTAGAATATGAAGGAATTTTCTAGAAATTTCCAATAAGAGCTGAGATGTATGATTCAACCAATCAGAGTCCCTAGAACGTTCTTGAAAACAAAATTCAACCAATCGGGGTACATAGAACTTTTTTGCAGTTAATCCCTCACCTGTATATGGAAGTACTTCAGTTGAAGCCCAAAGTCTGAGAAGAAGTTGAATAGCGAATCTTGCAGTCAGAAAAATAACTAGAAGCCTACGAGAAGATTGAAGTTTGGCGATTCTGGTGGGGAATTACATAGCTAAAATTTAAAATTGATTTTGTTATGTTTACCAATATGGGAACCATACCCAAAATTAAAATTAAGTAATAATTTTTCTTTGGTTTATATTGCCCGTTTGGAGGAACAAGGCCAACCAAATTTAAGTAAAACTGTTTTTTTGATGTTTTACAGTAGCGCAGCTATACTAATGTTACGTATGATGTGTAAAAATTTGAAAAAAAAAAATTACTGTTGCATTCATGGCGTCCCACGTTGGGAAATACGATGACTAAATTTAAGTAAAATTGATTTTTTATGTTTTTATTATTGATTTTTTATCTTCAAAACTTTTTGTCAAAGCTGCAACATCCTGCATTACTGCACTGGTGAAACATTTTGGATTAATGATTGCTAAATTTACATCAACAATTGAGATACGAAAACCGCATATATCAAACCTTGATGATAGTTCCCTCTGTTAATGTGGAAATGAGTTCGTATGAATGCAGTAGTTATTAAAAAACTTGGCATATTAAAGAAAAACATAATTTGTAGGACAAATAAAAAAAAAGAACAATTTATTTCCCACATTGTTTGGGTCCGAGAAGGGGCAGATATTAAAATATTTCATTCAGTTGGTTTTACATTTGATGTTACATTTTTGATAATAAATAAAGATAAACCAAACGAACATTAAAAGAAAAAATTATTCAATATGATATTTAAATCACTCGTGAAACTTAGATCCCGTTCGAATGAAAATGAAATAAATCTGTGGCCTTTTTTTTCTCATTTCCATACGTATAGTACAGCGTTATTTAGAAGCGTATGCCAAAAGAAAAACTTTGACATGAATAGTTTTGTTCCAATTAACTGTAATAATTAAAACAGTGTAAAATTAAAGGTTTCAACAGTAGATTAAAATAACTAAAACTCAAAAATATCATTTTTCTAGAAAGTTGTTCATCGTTTTGATAATTTGTTGCACATTGCATATAGCGGAGTTGACACGTGTATTTTAGCATCCAACATACAATTATTGTACTTATATTTAAAAAAAGTTTTCTAAATTGATATTTTGATCAAATCTTCAGGTTCAACAAAATTTGAAAGATAATTTTTTTAATGTGTAAAGTTAATAAAAAAATTATTAATATTGGCAGAAATCTTTTATTCTCTCAAAGTACATAATAATAGAATATAATTATACCGATAACAATTTCAATTGTAAAAAATAAACAAATTCAATTAATTCCTTAGTATGATAACTCTAACTCAGTAAGTCATCAAAGCATTTTCGTAATCAGATATAAAGATTCTTAATTTGATTCTTAATCTCTATTTCAAATAATCATCAAAGAATTTTTATAAATATAAAAATATCTGCCTTATTGCAAATTAGTCTTCTAACATTTATTGAATAAAAACATATTAGTTGTTACAATAAACTAAAGTATACTCATTAAGAGAAAATTGGATTGTTATCAAGAATTTGTTGTTTGGAATACGTCATGCATAAAGTTTCGGTATATTAAAATTATTTGAATATTAATTTGATATCAATCACCCTTATTATTTAAAAAGTACAGTGGATTTTTATCTTTGAAAATTTAAATGGTTTTATAGTTGTAAAATCATAAAAAAACCAGTTTTCATTCAGAGAAAAATGTAATTAAAACTGATGGTACAGTTTAATGATTGTTTTAAATATTTATAACACACGTTTTAGAAAAAGTAAAGGACGAAATGAAAGCTTTTTTTTTCAGTTAACTTGTGATGATCCTTTCGAGACTGTCAGTTTGTAAAGGAAACCAAGATACAATTTAAGAAGAAAATAATTTTATTTCAATAATTAAAGTGGGGTAAAGCTGTGGAACTGAATGAAATACGTAGATTGCTTTAATCAAATTAGTACAATGAAGCAAAGAGGGAAAAAACTCCCTTTCAATCTAATTTAGCAGATCAGTCTCTATGTGTATATATATTCTTGTCTTAGGAATAGCTACTAACTAAAATGTTCTTTTCCAAGTTCATCTTGATGAACACTGAAACTCTGAAGGAAGTACCATGGACCTCAATACTTCTTTTATTCGAAGCACAGAGATCAACTTCTTATCCATTAGGTCGCAGGTCACGGCAGCAATGGCTACTAAAATTTATGAATATGCGTTTTATTTCTAAGCGCCTGTGAAGACAGCTTTTAAACCTTTAAGGAAAGATCACGCTGCAAATCCTCAGTTTCTTCCTGAACTTTGACTATATATAGTCAGCAGAAAACCACAAACCTCTGATTAACATAACTTCACAAAGTACCAGTGACAGTCAAATTCTAGGGATCCTCTCAAACTTTGTGAAATTTAAAGAAAGATAAAATAGGTTTCTCATTCAGGCACAATTATTATCAACGCAAAACAACAAAATTCATTCAATTAATAGAGTATCCTTATCAAAGAGTAACTGGGAATACTATTACAATGCTACAAACTTTATGATTTAAAAGTATTAACATTAACATTTTACTTTAGGATATAAATGAATGAATTATCTTTAAAATATTAAAATGTTTCAGAATATCCACAAGGGTTTTCCATGAAAAAGAGAGTAAAATGGTAAAAAGATCAAGAAGCAGGAGTACTGCTAATTATTTTTTTAATGACTTCAAACAAAGGAGATTATACAATTCCTTTGTATCATTTTTTTAAAACGTACGTCCACGGGTAACTTTTGAATGGATGTTCAGATATTATATTCATATACACTGCTCAAAACAATTAAAGGATATTGCAGTTTTAGGTGGATTTTGTATCTGGGAAACTTTTTAGCTGATTGATACATGGTCGACAGACATAGTAGGTTATATGAGAATAAATTACACATGTTTGGCAGAAAAAAATGCATTTTATTGCGCATTTGTGTACAAAAGGAAAAAAACACAATTTGTGCATATGAGAAAAAAAGAATAAGAAAAGGTGTTTTCTTCAAAGAAAATCATTTTCAGTAGGGGGTATGGTTTCCACGGGCGGCCAGCAACGTTGAACACCTTTGAGGCATGGACTCAATGAGGCTATTAATGACGAGTTGGGGTATTCTGCCCCACTCTTCCAGAAGAGCTCTTTCCAGTTCTTGGAGAGTTTGTGGGGGTTGTTGGCGGCCAGAAACTTGTCTTCCTAGAGCGTCCCAAACGTGCTCGATTGGATTCATGTCTGGAGAACACGCTGGCCATTCCATTCGAACGATTCCTTCCTCGAAAAGGAAATCCTCCACCAGGTTTGCACGATGTGGCCTGCAGTTATCGTCCATTAAAATGAAGTTATCTCCGATTGCTGCAGCGTAAGGGACTACAATAGGTCTGAGGATCTCATCCCTATATCGGCGACCAGTCAGAGCTCCATCTCGAATCATGTAGAGGTCAGTGCGCCCGTCAATGGAGATGCCACCATACACCAACACTCCTCCACCGCCAAATCTGACACTTTCGTGCACGAACGCAGGATTATTCCTACTGCCACGGTCCCTCCAGATGAAAATACGCCTATTATCCGGATGCACAGAAAAACGGGACTCGTCAGAAAACAGAATATTGCTCCATTCATTTCTCCTCCAGTTGACATGCTCGGTTGCCCACTCCCTGCGGTCGCGACGATGCCTTGATGTTGATCTAACACATACCATCGGTCGGCGAGCATACAGACCTACAGCATGGAGCCTGTTTCGGACAGTCTGAGTTGAAATCGTAGTGCCTGTAGCCGAGCGAAGGTGTTGTTGGAGAAGAGTAGCGTTCATGTTTCGGTGTCTCCGAGCTGTTAACGCTAAATACCGATCTTCATTGGGCGTTGTTGCCCGTCTACGACCTTGCCCTGGTCTTCGGCCTGCACATCCACTCTCCAAAAAACGGTTCCAGATCCTGGAAATGACACTTTGTGACACTCCAATGGCTTGCGCTACTTCGGCTTGAGTTTGGCCCCCTTCTAACCTACCAACAATTCTCCAAGCTTCTGAATCTGTCAAATGACTTCGCTGAGACATCGTACTCATCGAAACAAAGCAATCACTGAATGCCGATCATCCTTGTCTTCATTCTCTTTTATCCAGTTGAAAGTCAAATTTCATTCGCTGCCACTGAAGCGACGTTTTTGACGTCGAACTCAAAATTTGCATACTCCACAGTTTGAAAACAGAAAAATTTGCATTTGTGATTCTCTTCTTCTATTTTCGGCAAAAAAAATTTCGTTTATATCTTTATTTTATATAAAACTTCAAATATCCTTTAATTGTTTTGAGCAGTGTATTTATTTTGTTGGAAAGGGCTCGTTTTGATGGTTGTCTCACAAAATTTTATTAGCATACATTTTTTTTTAAACTTTACTAGGGGGCTCTGCCCCCTGCTCGCTACGCTCACCAACCCCCGTTCTGATTTCACAGCCTCTTAAAACCTGGTAATGTATCCTGTTTTAAAAAGATGATGATGATGATATCACGAACGGCGACTATCTTCTGTAATCAGGTTATAATGCTTTTTCATTTAACTGGTTATAATGCTTTTTCATTTAATTCATCTTTTTTTTTTTTAATATTCATGTGTAAACACAATTTTTATGACGTAATTTTCTTTATTTCCTGCTTTCAACACGTGATCATTTAATTATTATTTTAAACTTTCATTATTATTTTTAATAGTCTCGCGCAAATACATTTTTTATTTGAGATAAAACATAATCCTTTGCGCTTATTTAGAAATTGGCAAGAATAAAAAAAATGACTTTTCAATAAAAGTTTTTTTACTCGATTTTTAAGGATTTTTGGAGTTTTTACTGTCCGGCCGTGATAATTTTTTTAATTTCTGAAAGCTTGTTATATTTCGCGTCTGGTGGTATGATTTTCGAATCCGTAGGATGGCTAGAAAAAAAGTAATAGCTCCTCAAAGAAGTCCTTAGTAAAAAAGCGATAGAGAATAGCCCGTAATATCTACGCAGGATTTGATTGGTCCATTTCTAAATCGTTTTTGGCTCAGTTCCAGATTACTTTTTTTTAACATAGAAGGATAAATTTTAGTTTTTTTTTTTTTTAAATTGGCTAATCTTAAAAAAATTTGAATATTTTGTTAAAGTACTCAATATAGCTTCATGTTTTTAAAAATATTCGTGGTATCGTGTATAGACGTTCTACGGGACACTTGAGCAATGCTTATATAGAACGCCTATTGCGTTATAAATTGAGTGATATTAAAAACAATAGGCTTTATAAAGAATACCGATAACAATAATGGATAGGCACAAAAACCCTGTTGTGTCAAACTATCTCGTAAAGATAGGCCAAATGACATTAATGAGTACACTCTCAATAAAAACTGTAAATTTATGAGCGTTTGCCCTTCAATTTTCACGGGCAACAGACTTATTTGATGAAAAACGGTCTGATCAACTAAATAAGTGGCTTTATCCCTTAGATACTTAGAAAATTAAGAGCAATCCACATATTCTTACAGTTATACTCCATATGTTAGCAAAAATACGGTACGACCCCATACATTGTCCTCTGCTAGGGTGTAACGCTTCATTTTACTCGTGCTTCGAAATTTTTAACCTGTCAAAAAAAGCGATTCTGTGATGATTATCTAACGTGCTACGTGCTACGGAACAGTAAGTAAAGTGTTATTGTGTTTTAAAGTGCATTATATCCTGTGCATTATAATGCTGTATTACTTTGTCCCGTAAAATTACGGGCTGCACAAAATGATGGACATGGATTTTTTTTTTTTTTTTTTTTTTTTTTTTTACGGGGTATGACTGGAATCTCTGCTGCCGGCCTCTACCCGTAATTTTACAGCCATTTTTTTCTGTGTGTATATATTAGTGCATTAATGTAGGAAACAAGACACTGAAGTCCTTTTTTATTTTTTCTCTAAAATTACGTACTTTCTTTAAAAAGATCGTAAGTAAAAGGATATAGAATGTTTCAGTCAACTAATTTGTACTATTCTAAATATGCAGCGAAGCATTTTGTGAAAACTACCTCACTAAATCCTATATTTCTAGTTAAAATAATGTAAATGTTTATATTGCTTTTTTCCCGCGGAACATTTCTTTCAACAAAGCAGTTCCATAAACAATAATTTAAATAAAATAAGGTTATAAAAACAAACATTTTGGTGACAATGTTTATCGCATTTATGGGGTTAGGATGAAGAAAAATTTCACAGACGTTCACAATATTTTAGCCGTGTTTAGTTTAGTGAACTGCGTTTTAAAACCAGCGTTTATGTGGTGACAACAGCCGTGAAAAGCACCATTGTCAGGGGAAACTGACTTTTTTTTTTCTATATAAACATAAATTTTATGATTACTTTTTAAGGTAAATAAACGTGATCGGAGAATCCACAAAATGGAATTATTATATTAAAATAAGTAATAGCATTTTTCCTGTAGTCTCCTTAATATTTGAACAATGCAAATAATCCATAAAATTACCATTTCTTACAGATTCTTCTTAAAATTACCATGTGTCTTTCCACTCATAATTATTCCATTGTACTTTTCAAAACTATTAAAAAATGATAACAAGATTTGCAATATACAGAAAAAAATAATTACAAAAATTTAGTATAACTTCATACACTCTCAGAAAAAACTGTAAATTTATAAGCGTTTGCCCTTCAATTTTCACGGGCAACAGCCTTATTTGATGAAAAACGGTCTGATCCACTAAATAAGCGTCCTTATCCCTTAGATACTTAGAAAATTAAGAGCAATCCACATATTCTTACAGTTCTAGCCCATATGTTAGCAAAAATACGGTACGACCCCATACATTGTCCTCCGCTAGGGTGTAACCCTTCATTTTACTCGTGTTTAGAAAATTTTAACCAGCCAAAACAGCGATTCTGTGATGATTATCTAACGTGCTACGTGCTACGGAACAGTAAGCAAAGTGTTATTGTGTTTTAAAGTGCATTATATTCTGTGCATTATAATGCTATATTACTTTGCCCCGTAAAATTACGGGCTGCACAAAATGATGGGCATGGATTTTTTCTTTTTTCTTTTTTTTTTTTTTCTTTTTTACGGGGTATGACTGGAATCTTTGCTGCCGGCCTCTGCCCGTAATTTTACTGCAATTTTTGTTACAGTGTAGTTGTGTATCATTCTGGAAACAGTTAACTTATCTTCAGAAACTTATAGCAGAAAAAAAAGTCAAAAACCTGAAAAAACATTTTTTTTTCCCGAAAAAACTTGAAAATCTTCTCCAGAACTTTCGAATCATTGGTTTCACGTGATGGGAAAGGCCAAAAACTTGAAATATGATATTAAGGTGAATAACAGCATATTTCCTTTATTCTCTTTAATATTCTACCTTAATTTCTCCTTAATTTCGAACATTTTACAATGCATATTTGGTGACATAATATTCATTGATTCTATTCTTTAATCTACTTTCAAACACTGTCAAAAATTATTGAACTATTTTCTAATGTAGAAAAAAAGTTTACGAAAATTCAATCTAATTTTATAGTATGCACGATTCTGCAATGCAAGAAAAAAATTGATTTCACAGTATAATACTTGCATCCCAGCTGCCAGTATTATACCGCAAAATTAACAGTAATAAACCGTAAAATAAGCAGTATAATACTAGCAGCTGGGGGGCCAGTATTATACTGTAAAATCAACAATTTTTTTTTTTTTTTTTTTTTTTTTTTTTTTTTGCTGTGTGGAAACTTTAAACTTAGCTTCAGAAATCATTAAGAGAAGAAATAGTCAGAAATCTTAGAAAGCAACATCTTTTCGAAACAAACGGAATGTTTTTCCCAACATTTTCTGGCAGCCAAAAGGGCCTAATAGTGTCATAAACTTTTCAGTAATTTCAAAAAATCTATTCATTTCTAAAGTTTATGATTGTCTTTTCTCGAAATGGTCTCAAAAGATAATGGAAAGGTTTCCGCAATCTTGGGTTACGAAGACGTTACATGAATTTTCGTAAAAATGTCTGCTGTATATTATATTTTTTTTTTCCTTTTTTGCAGTGAAACAAGTAGCAAAGCATTTTGTGCAAGCCAGTTTACAAAGATCTACATTGCTGCAGCAATGTGATCGTCTACATTTAATTATTTTGGAGTTATGGTTTGAGCAAAGAGCTCGGGAGATAATTTTTCAAAACTAATAAATGGAAATGTTTTGGATTGTTCAGGATTTCAATATGACATCGTGAAGGGAAAGGTACGTGAAAAAAAAAATTCAGATCATATGTTTATAGTATTCTTATCTAGATGAGTTAGGAAAAATATGATGTTAAAAAGTGGTGTTGATGTGTGTCACAACAGTAGTGAAAAGAACAATTTGCATGGGAAACTTTCTTCGATATCAAAACATAACAATGTATATTAGTTCACCCTTGATAAACTGTTCTAGGAAATTCCACAAACTCCAATTATGTTATTGAGGTGAATAACAGCATCTTCTCTGTATTCTCTGTAACATCCACAAGGTGCAAATATGAATATATTACCGTACATAGAAAACTATACTTTGAACATCGTTGCACTTTTTAAAACTCGACGAAAATTTAGTTAGCTATTTGAAAATTATTTATGATTGCAGCTTTTTAATATTTGTGGGCCATTTAACTTCAAACTAATTTTTGAATATTTTGGTCAGGGAATTTAAATATATTATTTCTATGCATATTGCAATAGGTTTTTTGGTAAAAATTGTCAGTGTTTTATAAAGATATATATTTTATAAATGTATTATAAGTTGTTGTTGACTGAATTGCGTTTTGTCCTAGATAACTAAAATTTAGCATGCTACAATCAAATCATACATGAATTTATTTTAAACTCGTCCAGTCTCTCCACATACTTACAGCTTGTTTGGGATTATTTCTCTAACTTCCATTAAAAATTTCAGATCTCTTTGACATTTTATTTAGCCTTTCAAATAGAAAACAGCATATTCCTTATCAAATATAGTCAGTGGCAAAAGTTTCATATTTCATAAAGTCATCTAAGTTTTCTCTTTTTATTATCGTTTATATGCTAATATTTTTCTAAACGAAATGTATGAAATAAAGCCCTTTCATATCTAGCCTTATTTTCACGCACTACGTGGACAGCGCTTATGATTTCAACTTATTAATGTCTAATATCTCACGGTAAGTTTGTCACGAGTTTCATAAATTTATTTATATATTAACAATAAAGTCCTCTTAAAATATACTAAAACAAGTTTGTTATCAAAAAGTTACGTTTCTTTTACGCTTATTTTTCCAAGTATAAGAGGTTTTTTTTTTTGTAATTTATATTCTTGTGTTATAATGCGATTTTGCCTTGTTTTAGAAGTATACTTTTAACGGAAGTAATATGATACATAAAAGATGTAATGTATCATAAAACGATACTGTACATATACTATATATATACTAAAACGAAACTAAAGTAGAAGCATACTTTTAACGGAAGTAATATGATACATAAAATATGTATGCCCATGGAGCTGTTCTGTGCACTATTAATCGGGATTCTTTTTTTTCCCCTTAAGATTTCTTTAACTGTCAATCAAATTCTAAAGGTAACATTTCTCCTTAAATTTTCGACAAACAATCTTAAATATATAATGCTTCACAGTACTTAGAAGCGATAATATATAAATATGCATATGTGTACGAATATGCATAAAATGTAGGTATAACTTTAATTCGTTAAACATTTTATTGTAGAATAGAAGTTATATTTGTTTTGGTAACATTTAAATATCAATATGAAAGAAAAAAACCTTCCACATTACTAAAAGTACTATATTACAAATACTAAAATGAAATCCTTTATATCTGCAAAGTTTATTATCGTTCTTTTAAATATAATTTAAAATATATGTTTAATAGCAGAACAAGAAATATAAAAGGCATCCTGATCTCTTAAGTCAATAAGCCATTTGTAAAGATAGAAAAAAGAAAAAAAATGTATATTTCTACACTTAAATAATAAATTCTAAGCTTCTACACAATTATTTTATTTTTAGCTTCAGTTATGTATGTTTTGAGATTAAATTTTCTCCAACTTTCTGTTTCTTTGAAGTTGAAAAGGAATCGTAAAGTTTTATATATTTCTCAAGGGAATCAAATCATATTAATATTCTGAGAACAGCGTTATTTTTGTACAGATAGAATTCCTTATTTCTTAATAATCTTAAGGAAATTGTCAATACAATTTTATTGTTTTTAGATTTTTTTTACTAACAAAGATTTAATGTTATATGTATTAAGTTTAGAAATAAGCATTTTCGTTTTCTTCGATATGGTTTCTACACATATTCAAGCTTATAGAGTAAAATATTTAATGTCATAGATAAGTCCTCCAGTCATATTAAATAAATAGCGTATGTACAATATTATAAGGCTTTGCGTTTAGTGTTATAAAAAATAATTAAACAAAGATCCCTTTCTTATAAAAAGAAAACAATATTTTAAAAGTATAATTTCAATTCTAAAAATGAAAGTCAAAACTTATGAAGAAATAATGATGCTCTTTAAAAAAGAAAAAGGAAGGAAAGATAGTGTTATAATATTTTTTGAGAGAATAGTGGTCTGTCCATACTTTTTTCCCAGTGTCCTGTTTTTGTGGAATTGTGAACAACTTTTTACATTTGTGAAAAATCTAGTAATAATTTTGTGAATTTGAAATGATCTTCATAATCATGTTCTTGTATATACATTTTAAAGATGATTTATGTATGTAAAATATACATATGTTCTTTATATATGTAAAAGTGACAGTCAGATTTAACTTTTAAACGATTGAATTTGTGAAAGGTACAATTTGGTGCAAGTTTTGTGAAGAGATCTGTTTTTATAACAAAGAATTTTGTGAAGGTTTTTTAAGGTGAAAAGTTTTATGAAGGGTCCTGTATTGAAATGAAAAATTTTGTTAAGGGTCCTGTTTGGAAAGGAAAAAAAATGTGAGGTGCCCTTTAAAAGACCCAATTTCTTCCTACACAAATTCTTGTAAAAACCAAAATGTTTCGGCAGAAAAATTTATATTCTCGACCACTGAATGACGCTACACTTTTTAAAGCTATGCCTTATACACGATAAAACGTTTGTGCGTAACAATGGTTTAAAAATATCTTATGTGCCATCCGCCATTCAGCAATATATTAATATCAGTTATACGACGCAGCACGATATTCACAGCAACATTTATGATGCTATAGTTAGACATATAATGGTCGATGGCATCATTTGATTTTATCAATGATGTTGGTTTTTCGTGGTTCACTCTTGACTCCAAGTATCTCTACAAACGAAAATCACACGATATCACATCAGGAGATCTGGGTGGCCATTCATGCGAATAGTATCGACTGGTAATACATTTCTAAAGATATGTATTTTGAGTAACTTTTATGAAGAATCTTAAAAATTATTCTTCGAAAATATACTCTTTGAAATAATCGATAAAAAAAAAAAAAAAAAAAGATTTTATAGGCAGCGTTGTGAAAAAAGAAAACTCAAACGAAATAAAAATAGATTAACTTTTCCCCTTAATTTAATTTAATTTTCTTCGTAAAATAATTTAAAAACTAGAAAAAAGCTTCCGAAAAAGTTTATTTCTATAACAGCAAGGAATGTTTCTATCTAAAGTTATTTATTACCTTGTTACGATATTCTAATTTACAAAATTCGTGCTTGTTTTCTCTTTTTTTAAATAAAAATCCATTCTTTTAAAATATTCTTTTAATTCACGATTTCTTTTTACGTCTTAAAGCTTGAAGAAATGCGTTTATAAGATGAGGATAATAAAGATTTTCTGTTGAAAAACTTGATTAAATAGTCTTTAAAAGTACAGATTTTTCAGGATTTTAAGTAATATCTATACTAATAAAAGAAAGTTTCGCTCTGTGTGTGTATCTGTGTGTCTGTGTGTCTGTGTGTCTGTTGGCGATGGCTAGGAAAATCTAGGCCACTTAGAAGGCTGGAAATTTAGATTTAGGTAGTCCAAACCCTCTCCTGGTGCAAGATTGCGTCAGAATTTTAATATTTTAATTACTTTCTGAAATATTAATTAAAATGCAGAAAGAAGTCTCATTAAAAATACGCTTTTTTTCATCGGTTGGTTGGTTGTGTAGAATATCTTCTCAGAACACATTAAATAAATCAAAGTAACGATGCATAGATAAGGACTTATAACGAAACAGTGCCAACATTGATTGCAGTTACCTACATATAGCTAAGCTAATACAGCGCCATCTACTCACGGCAAATTACATAAACGCCACCTGTTTAAGACATTTACAGGCACGTTTTTCTTCATTATAATTATCTGGGTTGAAGGTTTTTTTAAGACAGGACATATATTATTATGATAGAGACTACTATTACAGAAAACTATTTAACAGATTATTTGTTATATATTTGCGGGAATGGCGGGGGGTAGGGGTCTAATTACATTTAACAATTTTAACCCGTAGCGTTTAATTGTTGTTTTATATACAGAATACCGCTATTTTAAATCTCAGTTTCTCAGTAATATCTCAGTAATAATGTTCCGAACCTCTCCATTTAGTTCCATTTTTACTAAATTATCGTAAAACTCAGCATTCATTGCTTCAAGGTGTATTTCTAAAAAGCAATTACCAGTATTTCCGAATAATAGCCTAAGCCAAATTTCAAAATAAGTCCCTAGCTTAACCAAATGAATCAATCTTTAAAGATGTATAGTGATCCTCCTAATTAGTTATTTGCTGAAGGTCACTTGAACATTCGCCATCCCCCCCCCCCCCCCCCCCCTCCGGGGGCCTCCTTCAAAGTTTTCTCTAACTATTTCCCGTTTCCATATCTCAGCAACTATCTTTCCGATTTCAATACAAGTGATTCCAAACATTATAATTAACTTAATAGTTACACTTTATAACATTAAACTAAATTTATGAGTAGCGGTTACCACTATTTCTGAATAATAGTTTAAGCCAAATTTCTAATTAAGCTCCTAGCTTAACCAAACGAACGAATTTTTAAAGATACATAGCGGTTGTCCTAATTAGTCGTTTGCTGAACGAACTTGAACATCCCCCCCCCCCCCCGAACCCTCCTTCAAGTTTTTTTACCTAACTATGCTCCGTTTCCATATCTCAGCAACTATCTTTCCGATTTGAACGCAAGTGATTCCAAACATTATAATTAACTTAATAGACACCCTTTATAACATTAAACTTAATTTATGAGTGGAGGCTACCACTATTTCCGAATAATAGTTTAAGCCAAATTTGTAATTAAGTTTCTAGCTTAACCAAATGAACGAATTTTTAAAGATGCATAGTGATCCTCCTAATTAGTCATTTGCTGAAGGGAACTTGAACATCCCCTCCCCCCTCCCCCCGGTCCCTCCTTCAAAGTTTTTCCTCTAACTATGCCCTGTTTCCGTATCTCCGCAACTATATTTCCGATTTCTACGCAACTGATTCCAAACATTATAATTAACTCAATAGTAACCTTCTATAACATTAAAGTAAATTGATGAGTAGCGGTTACCACTATTTCTGAATAATAGTTTAAGCCAAATTTCTAATTAAGTTCCTAGCTTAACCAAACAAACGAATTTTTAAGGATGCATAGTGGTTGTCCTAATTAGTCATTTGCTGAACGGCACTTGAACATCCCCTCCCCCCCGACCCCTGCTTCTAGGTTTTTTACCTAATTATGCCACCTTTTCCATATCTCAGCAACTATCTTTCCGATTTGAACGCAAGTGATTCCAAACATTATAATTAACTTAATAGACACCCTTTATAACATTAAACTAAATTTATGAGTAGAGGATACCACTATTTCCGAATAATAGTTTAACCAAATTTGTAATTAAGTTGCTAGCTTAACCAAACGAACGAATTTTTAAAGATGCATCGTAGTCCTCTTAATTAGTCATTTTCTGAAGGACACTTGAACATCCCCTTCACCTGGCATCTCACTCATGATTATTTTCTCTAACTGTGCCTTATTTGAATAACTTGACTTATAATGTTCCCATCTTCTCGAAACCAGCTCGATTTTGTCGCACGCCTACTATACAGTACCGTAGGCAACGTTAACCTGTCTCAGAGATTCTTTCCGAAAGAGGTTGCTCCTCTGGCGGTGGAAGGGGGAAATAAAAGATTTTCCGGAGCGTGCCCGGTATACGGTGTCGAAGCCATCGGAAACCTTGGCCAGAGTTTCGTTTTTTAAAAGATTTCAGTTTATTATACGGGCTCGGGCAACGCCGGGCGGGTCAGCTAGTAATAATAATAAAAAATAATTTTTATTTATCTGAAGAAATAATTCCAACTGCATGTACAGAGCATAACTGACTACATTTTTACATAAACTCAAGATTGTTTAGTTACAAAATACGTTCTTATTTTCCCCATAAACTTTACTTACTAATTTATTTTTTACACTTATTATAAAAATGTCTATTCTTGGGGAAAGGCCCTATTTTCAGATCACATTTAAGTAATATATTGTTATTTATTTATTAGCAATGAATTGTTGAATTTAAAAAATAAACGCTAAACTAAATGAATTACACTCTAATCTAAATATCAAAAAGCATATTTCTTAAATTTCTCTCAATTCTGGAAAATCATAATTCGTCCCAGTTTTAAATTTTATTATTTTATATGTTTTATATAGTAAGAAGAAAAAAATCTGGCCTGGCAAACAGATACATAAACATAACTTTGTTAGCAAAATATTTATTGCAACAAACATTGGCGCACCCAAAAGGTAAAAGAGAGTCATATATACCACTATTTTTTAATAGAAAGTTTCTCTTCATTTAATAATAGAATTCAGGGATTAAATAAAGCGAAAATTTCGATTAAAGATTAGTGGTATCCACATTACACTCCCCTCTCTAGAATCCTTTCCTTCCTACGTCACTATCAACAAAGCCGAAATTATTTTGTTCAAGAAATTCTAATTTACAAAATATGTAATTCTATTTTTAATCGAATAACCATTTCGGGAAATAAACTTTTGAAATATTCATTTTACACAACGATAAAAGCCACCAAAAGCTAATTGAAAATCACAATGATCCACAATCGTCGCAATAATCCACAACAATGAGATTCACTTTCATAATACTGGTTCAGTACCCTTTAGAAAGAATTTTATTTACTGATAATTTGCTAAACTTTAATGCGACTCCAGTCTGGTAGTTAGAGACCATTAAATTGTTAAATTATATGATTCCCAAGAAATTTTACTGTTTTTTACATTTTGGGTGACGTTTTTAAAATAACCTGAATCCTCCAAAATTCTGCCGATAATTGATGAACAGACTAAAGCCTTATGCTTGCAATTGAATTCTTTGCAATATCTTTTATTCTATATTTTATATGAAAAGCTGCAAACTGAATCACATAACGTCTATTATTAGTGCACAAAACGTTCTTACGTCGTGATCTAGATTTTGTCCAAATGCTTTTATCCTATCAAAAAATTTCATTTCCTGATTGCACGTTTAAAAGGGTATCCTTATTCCACGACTAATATATATTTTTTTCTGCTATTGTACCAGCTTAAAACCACATGTTCTCGGAATTTGGAGTCTGTTTTGGATATCTGTTTTCATAACATTTTGAATGTAATTGCATCTTTTTTAAAGAAATCATATTTTTACAAAAACAAAATTACAGTACGTGGTCATTAACATTTTTTATGTAGTTTGGTTTAATATTAAAAGCAATGTGGTAACTTCAATATTTACTAAACATTTTTAAATTTTAGTGTGAAAAGAATTTTCGCAATTTTTCCCCCTTACTATATAGGTGGGTGAGTCAAAATATCAGCTGCTGCAGCTACGAGAACGATCTGTTTATAGAGCATATTTCAATAGAATTTAATGAAAGTATGGATGGAAATTATTATAAATGATTGATGTAAACTTATACGACTTTAAGGCATATCATATTTGTGCATATAGCTGAAGGCATTAGTATGGAAAAGCATACCAAAGATGCATCGGAGGCAAAGTTACGTCAAGTAGGGCTGCCAAGCAATACACATTTTAGCCTCTGTGATTCACCAATATTTATTGAAAAAAAGTTTCAACACACACACACACACACACACACAGTCTCGTGTAACATGGTGAGTGCGGACACGGTCAGAATCCGGTTCACTGAGGACATCACACGAAATGTGTATTTAGCTATGTTTTTTATATTTTTTAAATAAATATATGTTTAACAATACGTATTTGTTTTAGAAATTTAGAAATTTTAATTATTTTAGATACGCTTTTTTCCCCAATGTATCCGAGGACATACCCATACACACATCTATCTGTGGACGTACCCATACATACATCTATCTGTGGACTTACCCATACATACATCTATCTGTGGACATACCCATACATACATCTATCTGTGGACATATCCATACATACATGTATCTGTGGACATACCCATACATACATCTATCTGTGGACATACATACCCTTACATACATCTATTCGAGGACATGCCCATACATACATCTATCCGTGGACATACCTATACATACATGTATCCGTGGACATACCTATACATACATGTATCCGTGGACATACCTATACATACATGTATCCGTGGACATATGTATACATACATCTGTCCGGGGACATTCATATACATGTATCTATCAGTGGAGTATTTATATGACAATGGATATACGCGGCAGATGATATTTAAATTTTTAAGGTACTAAGCGTGCGATGATTTTCTAGTTCCCTTATTCGTATTTAAAATTCGATAATCTTAACAGAAAACGTAAGACCTAAAAAAATCCTAGACGACAGATTTATGAGTTAGGTTTTCATTGAGATTTTCAGTTTTTCTTGTCCGAAAATTTAGACATAAGTACCAAAAAATAGTTTCTGCTATTTTAGATATCCCGATATTAAGTAGATATTGAGTAGGAAAAAAAAATTGAAATCTATTTAAAGGGTATTGTGTGGAGTGTGTGTATTAAAGCTAATATACTGGGACTAGCGACTCTGCGTTTGTACGCACTTGCTTCTGGAAAGTAATTTTGTGCACAGATTGCTTACGGGAAGGAGAGGCATACAAACGGTGTACCAAGCGGAGGTTCTAGACAAAAGTGCCAATTAATAAATTGTATGATTTTGTATATTTAACTTTGGAGTATAGGAAAAAAATAATATCGAATTTCAGGGAATTGAACATTTTTTTATTTTTGTGCAGAACTGTGCAAAAATTATAGGGAGAGAATCGTAAATGGGAGTCACTTAGCAGTGGTATAAAAAAGGTTGAAGCTAATTATGTTCGCTGCGAGTAGAGTTGACTTTGAATGTTTCGGGTTCCTTTTTGATTCTTTCGGGTTCGGATTGAACCAATTTTTCAAAAGAAAGTCCTGAATGTTTTTCAATTTAAACAAGTTGGGAATTGTACGTTAAACGTTACAAATGAGGTGCGTTCGCACTATAACTAGTTTTACAATGTTAAAAAATCATCTATATTGTTAAAACAGAAGGCTGTTTTTTTAGTCATCTGCCCTGAAATTTCTACTGAATTAATTTTGATAATTATTAGTATTTTTTTAATGAAAGCTGTTCATTGGCAGATGTGCCCGCACTAGCTATTTTTTTAAATATTCCCATTTTTATATTCTAATTTTAAAAGTTTTTATGAAATTTCTGTAAAATGTTGGTAATTGTGTTAAGATTTTATCTCTACAACATAAGATTAATTTGCCATCACTTTCCACCAATCAGAAGCGGGATTCAATCAGTGTATATATCGTCATATTAAAAAAAGAATCTCAATGGTTTTTCATAAAATTTAAGCATAGTAAAGTGATTGCGTTCAATTATGCAGTAATCACAGAAGAGCAGAATACAGATTATTTGTTGAGAAATAATATTAAGTAATCTATGTAAATAAAACAACAGTAAATAATCTATCTTAAGAAGTAATATGAAAAACGAAATGTTTCCGATGAAGAAAATGATGTCATTCGGAAAACAAAAAATGAATTTTCCTCCATGAATATAAAGTATTTTACTAGTCTTGTGTCAGTGTGACGCCATATTAACCGACCCTTAAAACTGCATCTAAATAGACAAAACTTCTGCTATTTTTTAACTTCCTTGGCATGCACAAAATAAAATATTTCTGAAAAGTAGATCATTTCTATTTAATTATAATAAATATTTAATGAAAAATTTTAAACAATTGGTTAAAAGACTCTTACGGTAATAATTTCCTATATAATTTCAAAAAACGGATTTTATATTTCAAATTTTATATTCCACATACTCTGAAAATAAAAGCTAAATCGTCTACTTATGAAAATGATATCATTTTTAAAACTTGCATTTTCAAACACAAAATTTCAATTTTAGCAAAGCTAAATGACGTAATTGTCTAGATTTTTACTGAGATCAGATCTTCAATGGAATGTGGTGTTCATGTGCAAAGTTTTGAGTATGTTTGGGTGAATATCATGCTTTAAATTTTCAGAGTCATTTTCTTTTTTCATTACATTATTCTTTTATTCATAAGTTTAAATTGTAATATATTTATTTAATATATTCTGTTGCGTTGAATTTCGATGGGTGTAACTAGTTGTTATTATTTCAGTTAACTGAATTATATCATCTGTTATGGCGAAATGCGCACGCCTTTTTTTTTTTTTTTTTTTTTTTTTTACATATGTCATATTTACAAATGCGAATTTTTTTTTTTCGTCAGCGGGCAGAACTGCAAAATTCACCATGGAGATCTTGTTTTGCGAATGATTACCTCCATGTGGTTTAATATTTCTATGACTCACAATGAATGAATCTATTTTGTTTATTTATTGAAATGGATTGAGATATTCGGAGGTAACCTAATTTCTACTGAAGTTATCTCAGAATGTATATATTGTTTAATGTAACGCATCTCTCAAGCAAATCATTTTTTTTAACGAATTTTCTAAAAATGTAACTTTTCTGCAATTTTATTCGGAAAAATAATTTTGAATCCACTTGGCATATGAAAAAAATGTGGTTAGCCTGTATTTCTTTTCCTCAGTCACATGACTGGCGCTTTTATTATATAGATTACGTATGATAGGATTTAACATAATAAAGAAAACTTTCATTGATAACTTTTAGAGCTTTGATTGGATTTTCATGATATTTGAAGCGACTCGACAAAATTCTGCAACGATTATATATATTAAATTTCAGATCATTCGGTTGGGTCGTTTTTGCGCTGTTATATGCGGACAGACGGACGGACCAGACGACGATTATAGGTGCTACGTATTTACATAATTACGAACGCACGTAAAAACTATATCTTTGAAAATGAATTATATGTTCATTTTAATACAAAAGAGATAAAATTTATATTAGAGATATAATTGTAGAATACCTTTCTATTATTGTATTAAAATCAGAATAAATTTTACTTTCATTCTGGGTTCGAGTTCGATTCGGGTTGAAGTGTGTCTGGTTTCAGGTTGACTTGAAGCAGAATTTTCGATTTCTGTTCGGGTATAAGCCTACTCGCGCAGGACTCCAATGTAGAACTTACAAACAAACATTATGTTATTGTGCTCTATCTCTGTTATTCATTTTCTTTACTTTTTTGTACAGCACTATTGCTACTAATGTTCAGTCATCTTCTGGAATATGTGAATACTGCATCGTATTGATAACTTTTTTTAGTCATTCATTTTTAAGACACTTTTTAAGACACACTTTCCAACACTTAAAGAATATTGTTAAGGAATATAATAAAAACACATAATGCAGAAAATATTAATTTTTTGCAATTGCTGCCCATATCCGGTATTGTGTCACCTTCTTTCCTGCAGTCCTGTATGTCATGTGCAGAATTTAAACACACCAATTAATATACTATAAATTAGCTAATTTCAAAATTATTTACCAACTGAATCCATACTTCCAGCACTTATTATTGATCATTGTCCGTTCTATAAACGAAATTTTCTGTGGGAACTTGTAAATGAACTATAAATGCTACATATTCTACACACCACACAAAGCGTGATGCAGACCATCTCAGTGATGAATATCAATCTCATTATGTTTGTAATATCGTAACATCAATAAAAAATATCTCGAACGATTTTCTTCCATATTACAACTGAATATAACCGAATTATTTTGTGTGTCCCTTTAAACGCACTATATATGCTATACACTGCATTTTATATACTGAACGTTATATAGTTAATCTAAATAAACATATAAAAATTACATGAAATCCAAGTAAATTTATGAAAGTTAGAACACGGACAGACTGTTAGACAGACAGACAGACGGTAACCTAATTAACATTTTACAACTATGTTTAAAAGTGCTAGAAAGAAGCAAAGCTCTTGAAGCTAGAAAACGGAGGAGAAGAAAATTTCTTAGTTTTTCTTATTTATTGGTGCCTTTATGAATGAGACGAATTTTGTCAAAAACAGCAGCATAAAATCGACCAAGGAAAATTATAAAAAAAAGAAATTTTTTGGTTATATATGCCCTTAAGTTATTAAATTGAATTATTCACAAACTTACTATTATCATTTTAAAAAATGCTGTAATATCTTAATTCCATACACGTTTTAATAATATTAACTAATAGTTATTTGTAATTTATTTAGTTTTATTAACATTTTGTTTTCTTCTAAATTATTAGGTCGTTTTAAAGTCACAACTGTTTCATATATGATTAAATTTAGTAATGCTGTTTGTCTTTTAAACTAACTATACTTACTATATATGAGTTTATTTTATATATGAGTTTATTTTAGATTATAACATGATTTATAAAATTAACCATTTATAACAATTCGCAAAAATAATTAAAATTAAAATTCTGCATATGATTAAATCATTTCAAATATGAAACAATTATTATAACTGTAAATTAATTACATATTTTCGAAACATATCTGAATTTATGAAAAAAATATTGTAATTTGAATGTCCTATTATTCGATAATTTTATCAGAGAAAACAAGTTGGATTTAAGGATAACAAAGTTTTTTTTAAAGGTAAAAAGAAAAAAAATAATAATATGTTTGAAAAGCAAACGTTTTACACGTGTATTCTGAAATCGGAGGATCCAATCTCATTTCGAAACAACAGCACAAAAGCGTGAAAGCCCATTTTCAAAACAATTGAACAGTTTTCATTAAAGTTGCGTTCAAACAACACTTGCTACAAAAAATCATAAATTATTTCTCTAAGCTTTCTTTTCCAACGGCCTTGTGATTATCAACAAAAAAGATGTCTCAACAAAAGAGAGGGGTGGTGATAAACATGTCGGGGATCACCTCCACTGACCACTGACCTGCTGCCGAGTAATAGGAGACTGGCCGCATATCAGAAAGAGACTGACAACATGAAAGTAGCAGCAGTAGCCAACTGTAGTCTATTTGCAGCTTAAATATAGGTGGCTATTAATTATTACGTATTCCCCCCATGTGTAAGGGTCCTAAAAAAATATTTATCTTTCATTGAATAACACAATTTTTCCTGACACATTCAAACAGTATTTTTTTCTCCATTTACCTAAACATTTCAGGTTCTCATAGTCATGCGCTTAATTTTTAAATGTCATTCTTTATTTTCCTTTAAATTCCATATATCGGGAATTTATAGTCAATCGCTCCCCGATGACTATCATTTCGTCATTTTATGTTATATAAGTCTGCCTAAAGCGTCAAATGTGCCGTCATTTTCTGATACATTAGTTTGTTTACTTTTGTAGGAAGACTGTTCGATTTCCAAGAACCGGATTATGATTACTTGCAAATAATATGTCTTTATCAATAAAAGTATTTCACATATGTGTCAGAAAGTAGTAGATTCAAACTTGAAAACAGATTTAATACTCACCAATTAATTGAAAATATTTTGGTCATAACCTTATAATAAACTTAAACTTAATCATGCTTTTTCACCTAATGTTCAGATGTTATAAGAAAAATTGAAAAAAAAATTTGTTTTCAAAGTCATGAAACATATGATAAATATTTTTATAAAATTTCAAAAACCAAACAAGTACGAGACCTTTCCTCGCTTTCCTATACCCCTGCCTACACACATGGCTGAAACAAGTAATGGCGGTCAAACAATGTTTTTTTTTCTTCTTCTTCTTTTATTTATATGATTTGACAATATTTTTTCTTTCTAATTTCCTTCAACAAACATTGTCGTTTTCAAGAGATATTGCATTATTAAATAAATCTACTACAAACACATATTGCCCACAGCCACAGACAAACCATTTTTATAATTTAGAAAAACGTGGTTTTATAGACTAACTTGAATACGTTTGACTATTTCTTCACTAATTACCGATTAGCAAAACATGTGTATTTACTAGGGAGATCTGTATTTCCTTTCAGCCTGGCCCCATTCACCCTTTAAAAATCTCATGATCTATCGCAACTTGTAGCTAGTTCGGCGCAGCTGGACGTAATTTTTTCTGGCGAAGGACATGCTCCTATTTATAACATGAATTTTGAGAATTGTGCCGCTAGATCATATAACACAACTAAAATGGTTTTGAATAGAAAGTTTTTGGATATACCATTGCATTCAAAGGCAGTTAAAAGATAGAAATGCTTTCTCGCCGAAATAGCTTTTTTTTTTTTTTTTTTTTGAGGTAAGTTAAAGTATACATTTTGTTAATAAAACAAAACAAAACAAAAAAAAGGTAAATGGTTTTAGTTATTACCTAGGGGGAGCTCAATCCCCCCCAGCCCCCATCTGGTTTTGGACCTGGAGGGTGGAGAGAGACGCGCAAGATGCTAAAAACTAAATAAGACGGAAAATGCACTAAATGATTGGTTATACCTTAAGGTGGTTTTCAAAGGACCTGCTCAACAACGCGAAACTTTCTGACCCAATTTTAAATGCATAAAATTAGCAGGCCTGATTATTGAAGTGATTTGGAATCCAAACGAGTTTTCCATTTGTTGATAAATAAATTACTTATCGAGTTAGATTCGTGTCACGCGACGACACTTTTTCCCTTTTCAACATAGTTGAAAAGTGTTTATGAGTCTAGTTTGTATTTCTGTCTACCTGTCTGCCGTTTGTTTGTCTGTGCTGTAATAACTCGCATAAATGTACGCGGATTGTCATGCAATTGATATGTGTGATTGAGGTTTACTATGGCATGTTCGGCAGTGGAAATGAAGTGTGTAGCACTTATAGTTCCTTCACCAGGATACTCAAAATAATTCCGTTACATTACGGTCTATGGGGAAAAATCATTTGCAGTTTATTTTAATGATGTTACACTATTTGAAACATTGAAATTGATGTATATCATTGTGGTGCACCAAAAGAAGTTTACTACAGAATATGAGTCTAGCACTTATAGTTCCTTTACAGGGACACTCAAAAGAATTTCATTTACAATGCGGTCTATGGGGGGAAATCGTTCGCGGTTTATTTAAAAAATGTTTCAATATTTGAAACATACTGAAATTGATATAGTTCACTGAGGTGCATTACAAGAGGCTTACTATAGAATTTTGCGCGTATAGCATTCATCGTTCATTTACAGGGACACATAAAAGTATTCTGTTAAAGTACTGTCTGTTAATAATAATGGCTGGATTTGCGTTTCCATTTGCGTTTTTAAATTTAACTAATTATTTTCCTATTACTTTCCTATTACTTGGTGTGTATAAATCCTTATAGGTCATATACAGGGTAGCACAAAACATCTCGAGTGCATTTGCGTTAATTATCGGAAATTGCCAATGGGGTATTTTCAACTGTGCTATGCGTATCCTAACTGAACTAAGTTTTTGCATTCTATGTAGTATATATAAAAATCAATAGACCATATACTGGGCTACATAAAATAATTAGGATATTTTTCCTTTTATTGTTGGAAATTTCTAAATGTGTTACACTTTTTCCAAATTCTTAAACAGTAAATATTTCTAAAAGCATTTTGGAAGTGTTGGAAAATTTTACATAATGTGTACTTGACGTATGATTTTTCTTTTTTTTTTTCTTTTTTTTTTTTTTTTTTTTTTTTTCTAAGAGACAGCAATTTAAAACACCTGTCCCTGCACCAAAAAAGGAAAAATCTTACGAGCTGCCTGTGGTGACAACTTATTAGAAATATTTCCAAATTTTTAAAATATTTTTTATTAGTTGTTTGTTGAGACACAAAAACGAATCTAACCATTCATTCTATTAATTTTTGGCTTTAATTTAACAATTTAGATTTCTTTATTATTAGTTTTTTAGAGTTTAACGTGTCTGAAAAAATTGGAAAATTGTTTGAAAAACCTTTTTCTAGTTACTAAACAAAAAATTGTATAGATTGTTAGAAATCAGATGGGGCATCATATAGTATCGGATAAAAAATTAAGAAGTTGAAATTTATTTAAACATGAATTTATTTTCTATTTTTCTATTGAATAGGTTTCCATAAAATGTCATTTTTATTTTTTAAAATAAGCAGGTATTAAGTTTCACATATGCATTTTTTTTCTAGAGATATTTTAAGATACTTTATGGTTGATGTACCTACATTTTTAGACTAAACAAATGTTTATTTTTGTTATTTTTTAGTAAGTTTTATATTAATTTCTGTACAAAATAGTTTAAAATTATTCTTTAGTCAGTACTCAAACTCTTCTATGGATAGCTTACTTCTTTCTTTCTGTATCACCCCCTTTTTAGGTGTGTTCGTAATTATATAAATACGTAGCACCTATAGTCCTCGTCTGGTCCGTCCGTATGTCCGCATATAACAGCGCAAAAACTACCCAACCGAATGGCTTGAAATTTAATATATATTATCGTTGCAGAATTTTGTCGAGTCATTTCAAATTTTATGAAAATCGAATCAAAACTTAAAAAGATATTAATGAAAGTTTTCTTTATTCTATTAAATCCTATCGTACGTAATATATATATAATAAAAGCGCAAGTCATGTGACTGAGGAAAACAAATACGGGAAAACCAATTTTTTTGTCATATGCCAGGCGGTCATTTTTATTCAAAATTATTTTTTCGAATAAAATCGCATAACAGTTACATTTTTAGAAAGATCGTTGAAAAAAATTGTTTGTTTGAGAGATGAGTTAAAAAATGTATACATTCTGGGATAACCTCAGTGGAAATTACGTTAACAGTCGAATATCTCAATCCATTAGAGTAAATAAACACAGGAGATTCGTTCATTATGAGTCATAAAATTATTAAACCATGGATGTAATCATTCGCAAAGCAAAATCTCCATGGTGAATTTTACAGTGCTGTTTGGTGTAATAAAATAAAAAAAAAAATAAACAAATAAATAAAAAAATCGCATTTGTAAACGTGGCATACGTAATAAAAAAAGAAGAAAAAGGCATGCTAATTTCGCTCATCGTGGACGATATAATTCATTTCACTGAAATAATAAGGATGATTTCTTTACATTGTGAAACTAGTTATAAAATGAACGTATAAACATCATATGTCACGTTTAACGTACAATTTCCAACTTGTTACTGTATAAATTTGTCATAAAGAAAAACGAATTACAAAATGTGTATATAATTCAGGTAAGAAGAAAAAGAAGCACATAGAAACGACTTGCAATCTGCAGCCAAAACGAAGGGAAAAGGTGTAAACTTGATAATGTGAAAAGCATTTGTGGTACACAATCATTAAAAAAAGTGTTTCAAAAAGTAAGACTATATCCTTAACTTAGTTCCAGATTTTTCGGAAACACGCATATTAATAAATATAAAATAATGCATAAAGAGTATTGTTTTATTTTCCTAATTTTTTATTTCCTTAATTTTAATTGTTTTACGAGCATCCTGATTAGATTCCTTCCTGTAAAACAGCTGATTTGTTAAAGACTGTATCCTCAGTTAACTTATGTGCAGCATATTTTGAATGATAGATTTTATTTTATTGAATTTACGGAGTTTTCGTTTTTAAAATTCATATGTCTGAATATTATGGCATATATTGATTGAAAAATAAAACTTGTACATTTAAAAGGTTGTCAGGCCAGGATGCAGTTTACATGAAAATGAAATAAAATTAAAAAGTGCTGTTACTGTCGCCATGGTGGACAACCCTCTAAGGCACCCACTCTGTCGGTATTAGATTACATATTTCAAAAATCTTTGAGGTTATTTGCTGAAAGCTGAATTAAATATTTCCATAAACTCTGCCAATTAATTCATAATATAGCCGATCTGGTTCGTTGCTTACATAAATAAGAAATGGAAAATGGATTAAGGGTTTTCATGCTTTTATGCGTATGTTCCGTTCAGATAATCTTTTATATTACTCAACTCTTTTACTGCAAATACGATTTAAAAAAAATAATAATAATATTTTCTTACTTTTTTTCTTTTAAAGAAAATTATGTGAACGTTTAATTTTATAATTAAAAATAATTATAATTAAACATATATTTTTACTTTATAGTGATGTTTCGTTTTATCTGTATCATATTGTATTTAAAAATATATTTAATAATTGATGCACTTTTAAACATAAAGTTTGAGATACTAGCGAGAAAAAAGATAAGAAAATACAGAAAACAAGGGAGTAAAATCAATTTTCTAAAATTGATTTGTAGTTTTATATAATTCATATGATTCACAGTTAGTTATTCTTATTAGATATTCATATCTTACAAATGAATGTATATAAAAAGTTGCATTATTTTGATAATATCGAAAAATCCATATAAATAGAGTTTCAGTTTCAACCCAAAATAATTCATGTGTAAGCTGTTTCGCTAATTACTGACTTGCAAACAGATTTTGTTTTATTCATAGCCGGATAAAGGGGTGGGGGGTATCATTGATTCAGCGGCCCTCGGCAATGACTTAAGTTGTATCAAAATTTCGTTAAAACATACTTAATTTCAATTTTTTTTTTTTTTTTTTTTTTTTTTTTTTTTTTTAAGAAAGAAAATAATTTTGTCTCTAAAATGGTAACAATACTCTCAAATGATGAGAAAAAAGTCATGGTTCAAGTGTCAACATGCATCATTTTTTCCTTTTGCAGTTTTAAAACGTTGCAAGTCCAATATAACGCTCTGTTGCTAAGCTATTCTTTCAGTATTTTTACCCTCTTTTGCCTGAGAACCGAAAGCGGGAAAACCCCTTTATTCTAATTCTAACCTTTCCCTTGCAATCTCAACAAACACGTGCACTGCATATGTTTTCTGAGAAATTAGTAAAGAGGACCGACCCCCCACACTCTCCAACGTCGGATACTTCCGAATGTTATGGACAGTACCCAGGGCCGGTGCTAGACATTTTACTGCCTAAGGCGAGCATTATTTTGCCGCCCCTATGCCGTGATTGTTTTTTTCACCACTTCTGAAACTTTTTTTAAAGAATAAGTAAATTAATTTTGCTAACTATAATTTATTAATATAATTTACATTTAAGAAATTTAAAATAATCTAATTACTTAAGAAATTTTGCCGTTATTTTGAAAAAATAACAACAGTTAACTTGAAATTATTAAATGAATAAAAATGTTATTACTCAAGTAGTATTTGTACAAGAAAGCATCATATCAAGAATTAAACTGACGCTACGCTTCAAAATCACATTCGCCTTACTTTTCCATTTGAAAATGCATTTATTGTATCGACGTTATGAATATTAAGAAATAAAAAAACAGTTGCATCAGGTCAAGCTGAGTTTAAAATATACATTTTTAAGCCAAAATATGTCAAACGTTTAAAAACAATCCAATTACATTAAAAATTTGTATAGAATTTCAAATAGAAAAATAATTATATGAATAACAAGTTATATCTTTTTGAAATATGCACAAAAATAAAATCCCCTGTTCGTAGTATTTAAAAGAAAATAATTATTAAAAATAAAACACAAAGATCTAATTTTCCTTGATTTTTCTTTGGTGAAGTCATTTATTATAATACGGAAATCAATATTATAAAGCAATCACATTATCAAGAAAAAATAGATAAACATACTAACACAAACTACGCATTATATTCTTGAAATTAAAAAGAAAAATTATGATCTGAATAGAAAATTACATATGTTTATTTGAAATTGTATACATGAAGATTTAATTTTATATCTGATTAAAGATTTAATTTTAAGATTTAATTTTATATTTACAAAAACACAACTATCAACAGTGAAATAAATAATTCGATACTAATTCGTCTTGAATTTTTTTTTGTCAAAATCATTTATTATATCACCCTAATATTAAAAAATAATTGTATTTTCATTCGCTAGAATAATTTAACTAATTGGCCCGACCGGCGTAGCCCGGCCACATAAAAAAATTGTACAAAGCGCGAAAAAACTAAAAAATGTAATATAAAATCGCGAAAAATATAAAAATCTCTCCATGAATTCCGAATAAACTTTATTGTAAAGAGAACAAAATTACTATATTGGGCAGAAGATTGATGCCAGATTCATTTTACCAATGTGGAAAAATTGCAGCGAATTGCGGAAAAATGCTAAAAATTGCATTGAAAATCGCAATAAAAATCACAAAAATTTCAAAAATCGCGGAGAACAAAATTTAATATGATAAGCTAAGTTTGAAACGGAATTTTTTTTTTTTTACGAATGTCAAAAAATTCAATGCGAAAAGCAAAAACTCGCAAAAACGCTAAGAATCGCATTAAAAATCACTAAAAAGTAAAAAATATCGGTGAACAAAATTTACTACGTAAGGCTAAAAGTTTGAAACCAAATTCCGTTTACGAATGTCAAAAAATCGCCTCAAAACGCTAAAAATCGCTAAAAATAAAACAAATCGTAGAAAACAAAATTTACTAATAATGGGCTGAAACATTGTAACAGGAATTATTTCACGAATGTCAGAAAAATTACCGCAGAACGCGAAAAAACACTAAATATCGCTAAAAATTCAAAACTCATATGTGTGAAAATTTACTATATTAGGCTAAAAGTTCGAAACAGAATTCATTTTACGAATGTCAAAAAATCGCCACGGAACGCGAAGAAAAAGAGTTGAAAATCACATAAAAAATTAAAAAATTGCGGAGGACAAAATATACTGTATTAAGCTAAAAGTTTGAAGCCAAATGTCTCCTACGAATAGCAAAATATCGCCGCAGAACGCGAAAAATTTCTAAATTTCAAAAATAGAGGAGTACAAAATTTACTATATTAGTTTAAAGGTTTGAAACCGAATTCCTTTTAACAACATCAAAAAATTGCCGCAAAACGGTAAAAAACTCTAAAAATCGCATAGAAAAATTCAAAAATCGTTGTACAAATTCCGAATAAACGATTGAAAACAGGACAAAATTTACTATATTGGACTAAACTTTTACAGCTGGAATCCTTTTACTAAGTTAGAAAAATCGCCCAAAAACAAAACAAAATAAAAAGACGCTAGAAATTGCACAAAAATTGCTAAAAATTAAAATTAAAACATCTCCGAGGAAAAAATTTACTAGAGTTGTCTAAAATATTTTAAAAAGAAATATTTTCCGAATATCAAAAAATCGGCTCAAGAAAACGCTAAAAATCGTGGAAAACAAAATTTAATATTTTAGCTAAATATTTGAATATTATTTTTGGGAGAGTAGTACACAGTTAAATAGTATACACAGTAAAATATAAAAAGCTTTTAAAACGAAGATTATGTTTCTACCTCTAAATATGACGTACGTATTATCCGGGCCAAGTAAATACACGGCGGCAAAAATGACGCCTATAATACTAATTACAGTAACCCATTTAAGGCTAAATATTTAAATTTTGAGGCTAAATATTTGAAACCGAATTTCTTTTAAGAATGTGAAGAAATCGCCATGGAATGCGAGGAAATGCTAAAAATTGTATTGAAAATCGCAAGAACTTCAAAAATCGCGGAAGATAAAATTTGCTAAATTAGGTTAAAAGTTTTAAACCGAATTTTTTTACGAATGTAAAAGAAAAAAAAAAAAAACGCAACAGAAAAATCGCTGAGAATCGCATTGAAAATCGCATTAAATACAGCTAAAATTTCCAAAATCGCGGAGAGCAAAATTTACTATATTTGGCTAAAAGTCTGAATCAAAATTCCTTTAACGAATATAAAAAAATCACCGCTAATCACAAGAGAACGCTAAAAATCTCGTCAAAAATCACTAATAATTCAAAAATCGTCGAGAACAAAATTTACTAAAGTGAACTAAAACATTGTAACCGGAATTCTTTCACTGTAATTAAATGCAACACTTTTGACTGTAATTACATGCAATGTACTCCGTATTTTTATTATAAGAAAAAAAAAATTATCTCTCTTTTTTCTTATGTTTGGACATATAAAGTGGATAAAGCGAATTTCGCAAACGACATTTGGTTGATTTTTTTTTTTTTAAATTGTCAGGAAAGTCGAATATTTTTTTATTGCATGCGCAAAGAAAACGCGCATTCTCATTTATAAAGCTGAGAAATTTTACTGTGGTTGAGTCAAAGGGTGCGCGGTAAAAAGGTCAACGGTAAAAAGGTCAACAGGTAAAAACGTCAACGGTAATAAGGTCAACAGGTAATAATGTCAACAGGTAATAAGGTCAACGGTAAAAAGGTCAACGGTAAAAAGTCAACGGTCAAAATAAAGATAATATATTACTTCATTGAACTTAAGATTGCGATATATTATTTATTGGGATACATATATGCTCAGTTATAGAAAACCGATTCTATGTTTTTTCAAGTAAAACACGTGGTTTAAGCACTTGTATCTGTGAATATCTCTAACATTAAAAGCATTATATTATACATATCTTTATACATAAAAGCATACAAATAAAGCTACAAATAACACTAAAGCATACAAATAAATAGGAGTTGTGTATTGCATAAGTATTTGCTGACCGGAGACGTCGGCTATTCATTAAGGGAGCCCTGGAAGGGGGGAGGTTTAAATAGAAAATACGATCTATAGTTTCTATCAATACGCTACATACAACAACTTTTATGTATTTATGGGAACTTTGACTGAGGGTATCCTTTTTTTGGGGGGGGGGGGGGCATTAAATTAACCCATTAAAGCCGGAATTATTTTCATCTTTAAAATGTAAAACTTACATTTCACACCAGTATTTTTAAGTTAGCAATTGTTGTTTCCTTTATCAAGAACTTGGAGTCATAAAATAAAAGATGATGTTTCCGTAAAAAAATACTGGTTTATAAACAGAAAAATGGTTAAAACTTATCTGTTACCATATGGTACCGCTAGGCTTTAATGGGTTAAAGACAAAAAAATAAAATTTTTTGAAAATTGATTTTTTTTTCAAAGGAGGGGGGGGGGGCAGAGTTAAGGGGAGCAATAGAAAATATCAGTCAAAATTTGGAGATTTGGTTTAAAAAAAACACACAAATTATGCAACGTACGAAGTAAAAATGGTTTCCAAAATGTGATTTGAAAGAAAATTTAGGATCTAAATTAAATGGTTATAGTGGCTGTAAAGAAAAAAAAAAAAAAATCCGGTTAACAACAAGCGAAAAAAAGCATGTTTAAAAACATGAGTTTTTCATTTTTTTCATTTTTTGACAAACGAAATCTTGAGTTATAAGTGAATTTTCTCCCATGAAATCATCATGAAAAAAGAGGGCTCACATTAACTAAGGTGGAAAGGGCACACACATTTATATATAATATATTATATCCTATTATTATATATTATTATATTATATTATATACAATTATATATAATATATTATATATAATTATATGAATGATTAGATATTATGAATAATTATATATTAATCAAGAATGGCGTTTGGGTGTGGTGGCAGGGGGAGCGTAGGAAAAAAAAATATGTATGGAGCATTTAAGGAGAATAAAATAAAGACGAAGAGAAGAGGATAAATATGAACTAAAATTTTGAGATTAGTCTACTAACATCAAAATATAACATTTTACTGAGGGATATCATCATGGTTTTGTCCTGTACTTATTTATTTTCTCTAGGCGTGGGGTGGGTATAGACAACAGGTGCAAACTAGAGCCCTTTAGGTTTGAGTAACAAAAGGGCTTAGGTTTGAGTAAGTAAAATATAAACTTTTATTGCGATTTTGACAGACTATGCCAGATAAATAGAAAGACCTTTAGGATAGAAATATGAATTTCATGCATATCCCTTTGTATTTAAAGAAAGGAAAATTGTTTGTAAACTGTATCAAAATCCAGTAATAACAAAACTTATTGCAACTAGGAATGCAATTAATATTGAAATACCGTGAAAACCTTCTGATTTCTAACATTATTTCTAAATTCTAACATATTCTAACATTTTAAAATCATTATATATATATATATATATATATATATATATATATATATTTATTTATATATATTCATATATATATATATATATATATATCTATATATTGAAAAGCATTGAAGAAAAGAAAAAGGGGATCGGAACAGAAACATGTTTTTAAGGTAATTTCTCTAATGACCTGCTCAACAACAAGAAACTGTCTAACAAATTTTCTGACCCATTTTTAAACGCACTGGCATAAAATTGGAAGGCCTGACTGTTGAAGCGATTTGGAATTAAAATGAGATTTTCATTTTTGATAAACAAATTACTTATCGAGTTAAAAGTGATTTGTGTCGCGTGACGGCACGTTTTCCCCTTTCTCGTGCTGTGGCTTCGGAAATTTGGTTCAAAATGCCAGCTTTGACAGTATTTTCTGAAAGATCTTCTACTTTTACCAAAAAATGGAAATATTCTTTCAATTACAAAGTTTTTGAATAATAACACTTTCCAGTTTTATGCGTTTCTGAACAAAAATGAATTCAGAAATGTGTCAGAAAGTTTTAGATTTGAGAAGAGCCTGAAGGTATAGTTTTCGTCTAATAGGGAGTTTAAGAGAAAACATACCACAGGAGAAAAAAAATCATGAATGATAATATATTTAAATTTTAAAAGCGGGAGAAAGAAAATAAATAAATAAAATTCTATTCAAAATCCGATTCTTAAATCTTTTACATGTGATATAATATTCAACTAGAAATCCTTTTAAATATTTAAATAAATATATGACGAATCATTAACATTTTGAAGATAATAATAACAGATACACACAAAGAAGGAAAAACAGAACTTTATTAAATGCATTTCAGGATTTAATCAACTAGGTGAAGCAGTTTACAAGTGTTTGTAAAAACTTTTATGAAATATTGTTCTAATGCACATAGACTATTTTAACAGAAAAAATTCAAAACTGATACTGTTACTAAATTACGAGTTGTTTTGGACACTGGGTTCAATTTCTTACGGGTGTTCACGAATTTTTTATTTTATTAAACAATGCGACACATTCAAATATAATTCATTTTTATATGTAGGTGCATGAAATTTTCAGATAGTATTAATATTTAGTTGCGAAAGATTTGAAAATATATTTCTTTCTTTATACATATCATAATTGATCCCGCAGATTTATAATTGATTGCTACCCGATACCGATCTTTTTCTGAAAGTTATGTGCCAAAAATTGGCTTATAAGGATATCAGCTTGATAACATACTTTCAACATAGAGCTCAATGACTTTCAAGCATATGCCCTTATAGGAGAGAGAGAAACATTGTTCGATTTCTTGTTATTTGAATAATAAAACTATTTACGTTTATTATTATTATTATTATTATTATTATTATTGTTCTGTTATGCCAGTGTTTTTTGGTTTTAGTACGTATTTACCTAAAATATTTTTTTCTGAAAACAAAGAACTTCTAAGATGCGAGCAAAAGTTTCTTTGAAATCCCTCACAATTAGACCCAAAAATTCTTTGTAAAGCTGTTACTATATATGAATAAAGATGCTAATGCTCAGTACAAGTATCAAATTATTCACAAATATCAGTAGATTAAATGCAATTGGAATAACAGAAATGAATAAGTGTAAATATATCTTCTTTTTTCTTTCTATTTTTTAAATATAAATAAAAACAGGGTCGCTATCATACAGATTCTAGCAATAACACATACGAAAGCATTATATATCATAAAATTATTATTATTATTATTATTATTGTTATTATTATTAGTGTTATTATTATTTTACTTTGCACAATCATGCTGCTCAAATGACAAATTAAGTCTTGAAAATCCAATTTTTTAACCCCCTATCTCACATAGGCATCTCACATGGACATATGATAAGAATTAGTACATTTAGTACATTAGTACATTTGTGAATACTGTATGACAAATATAGTTAAAACAATACTTTTATTAGAGGATACTTAGATATCACATAAAATATGTTAAAATGTCTTTTGTGTTTTTCGAATAAAGTAGAAAAGAAAAGTATACTAATAAAATTGCAACTACTTCTAATTTTTGAACACTAAATTATGAGGGATTCTGGACAAATGCCCCACTTGCCCATAGAGAAATCATATAGTCTTTTCAACTATATTGGAATCTAAATTGGTTATTTGATGATAGATTTGTGAATTCAGTGTCGTTCATAAACTCATGGAACTGATGGAACTGGCAGATGCTCTTATTTAGAAACTATAAAGTCGAACAGTTTTTTCCATTTTTTGAAAAAGGCAGGAGGTCTTTTAAAAAATGTTGTGAAAGTTGTCTTTTTGAACAGACTTTCTGCACGCGACAGCCCGATAAATGTCATCATGGGAAAAAACTCACTTATAACGCAGACTTCGTTTGTCAAAAAATGAAAAAAATGAAAAACTCATGCTTTTAAAGTTTCTAGTTGTTAGCTGATTTTTTTTTTTTTTTTTTTTTTTTTTTTTTTTTTTTTTAAATTACCATAACTATTTAATTTAGATTCTAAATTTTCTTTCAAATCACCTTTTGGAAAAACATTTTTATTTCATAGGTTGCATAATTTGTGTTTTTTTTTACCAAATCTCCAAATTTTGACTCATTATATTTTCTGTTGCTCCCCTTAACTCTGCCCCCCTTCCTTTGTAAAGGTAAAAAAAAAGAATTAAAAAATTTCTTCTCTTAAAAAATTCTTTGTCTTTAATTTAATGTTCATCGCCCCCCCCCCTCCCCAAAGAATACCCTCGGTCAAAGTTCCCATAAATATATAAAAGTTGCTGCTTGTAGTGTATTGATAGAACTATATATTTTATTTTTTATTTAACCCTCCCCCCTTCCAGGGATCCCCTAATGAATTGCCGACGTCTCCGCTCAGCGAATACTTATGCAACACACAACTCCTATTTATTTGTATGCTTTAGTATAAAGATACGTATAATATAATGCTTTTAATGTTAGAGATATTCACAGATACACGTGCTTAAAACACGTGCTTTACTTGAAAAAACATAGAATCGGTTTTCTATAACTGAGCATATATGTATCTCAATAAATAATATAGCTCAATTTTGTGTTCAATGAAGTAATGTATAAATGTATTATCTTTATTCTTACAGTTGACCTTTTTACTGATATTTACCGTGGTGATTTTTACCGATGGTGATTTTTACCGATGGTGCTTTTTACCGGGGGTGATTTTTTCCGGGGTGATTTTTATCGGAGTGATTTTTTCCGGAATTCCTCTCCTACACCCATGCTGCCCAAATCCGACCCGCAAGAGTCAAAACCCAATCCGAAACCGATAAATAACATATCTCAATTTTATGTTCAGTGAAGTATTGTATTATCTTTATTTTGACCATTGACCTTTTTACCGTTGACCTTTTTACCTGTTGACGTTTTTACCGTTGACCTTTTTACGTGTTGAAGTTTTTACCGTTGACGTTCTTACCGTTGACGTTTCTACCGTTGACGTTTTTACTGTTGACGTTTTTTCCTAAATTCATAATTGCACGGCGGCGTTCCTTCCGTCTGGACTCGGAAACAGGACAATGAAGTTTCTCCTTTTAAAAGCAGTAAAACCAGATAAAACAGATTTTGTCTATGACGAAATCCGGTCTTAAATGAAAAAAATTCATGCTGAGGAGAAATGAATGCCATACAATTAATTATACCTGCTAAGTAAGAAACCTATTTAAACGGAACTTTTCTTTCGTTTCTAGAGATTCCAACTTAACAAGTTTTACTGTATTTTATTGTCATTAGAATACCTCTTTATGAAATAATTTTAGTACTTTAAAAGCAGAAAAATTATGCTGCGAACTTACACAAAGAAATAATAGTACTTATTTCTCAAAATATTTAAAAGCAAGTATTAAGATAATCTTAATTTTCCAAACAATTTCAGTAATATATATATCACAGCTAAAAAAAATAGTAGTTACATTGATCGTGCGAAGACAGTTAAAGACCCAAATAAAAACTGACAAGATAATTACAAAATGTTTGTGTTCTGATACATAAGTGACATGTTTAAGCAATGAAAAGAAAAACTAAAATAACTAAAAATTACATTAAATTGTTTCAAAGCTTCATACCAAGGAACACTTTGAATGCAAAATGCAATGTAAAAGATAATGAAAAGGAGGAATAACACATAACTTTGCTTCAGAAACGATGGCATTGAAACACGTTTTCCATTTTTTGTTAAAGGCAGAAGATCTGTCAGAAAATACTGTCAAAATCGACATTTTTGAACAGAATTCCTGATGCTTCAGAGCGAGGAAAGGAAAAAACTTGTCGTCACGTGACCGGAATTGCTTATAACTCGATAAGTAATTTATTTATCAAAAAATGAAAACATCATTTCGATTTCAAATCACGCCAATAGTCAAGCCTGTCGATTTTACGTCTTTGCGTTTAAAAATGAGTCAGAAAATATGAGAAGTTTCGCGTTGCTGAGCAGGTCGTTTGAAAACCAAATTAACCACTTCCAACTTCCTTTGTCTAACCGATTTCTTATCCGTCTTTATTTTTCCCGAGGTGGCTTTTCTGAGGATTCTGTCCTCTTTCGCCGAACAAATTCCCCAGATACCCTGTTGTTTCCTGACAGCCCCTACGAGCGAATGGAGATGACAGGGAAGGAAGTTAAAACGTGTTTGAAGAAACGCTAAAAACTGAACTTCAAAAATGGGACATTTCCGAACTCTTTTCAGAAAAAATATCTTCCCCTCAAAAACGATTAGGCCACTAATTACAAGATTTCGTCCAAAGATGTTCGAGGTGACTATTAATTTCAAGATGACACTTCTCTAACCATTAAGTAAGAAAAGCAATAAACTAAACCATTAAGATAAATCCTTTCTTGTTGATTATCTTTCTTGTCAGTTCAACTTGGAAAATTACATGAAATTATATTTCTTCAGCAAAGTGGTCTTTTTACGTTAAAAACACACTTATTTTATATAAGTAGAAATTTTTTTAAATTTTAATGCTTGTATTTTATATGTGTTTGAAAGAGAAGTCAAAAATTGGTATAGTTTTCTGACAATTAATGATGAATTTGCAACAATCTTCTTTGCTTAATTAATTAAGAAATGTTTTATCTCGCATGTTTAATGCATTGATGAAAATAATAATAATAATAACTATAATAATAATAATAATTATACTACTACTAATAATAATTATACTAACAATAATTATATAGCATTATTATAGAGATATCTTTGATAAACACGCTGAAATAGACAGCTTTTAAATCGAGGAATTATTTAAAGAGATTTTTAATATTAAAGTCGGCCAGAATCGTTCCATTAAAAAAGTTTTTTAGGAACAAAACAATGCATAAAAATATATTTTATTTTTATCTTTATTTTTTTGTAGGGATATACTTCTCAAGCTACACTGAGAAAAATGACACCTTCAAATCTGAGCAAATCGATGTTTTCATTTTGTTATGAAACTTTTTGTTTCAAATAGGACGACCCAATGATTTCAATTCTGAAATACCAGAAATACTCAGAATATTTAAATATGGACATATTCAAAACTGAAAACATAGAGGTCAGTTTATACTCATTTTTGAAACATGGACATACTCAAAAATGATTAAAATCAGTTCAAACACATTTTTCAAACATGGAAATATTAAAAACTAAAGACAGATGTCAATTTATATTCATTTTTGAAACATGGACATACTCAAATATGAGTACATTATGTTTTATTCTTGAGTGTGTGCATGTTTACAGAATTGAGTATATACATGTTTCAAACTTGAGTCATTTTGATTCAAAGCTATTTTGACTATGTAACATACTCAGATTTGAGTACTTTTTGCTCAGTTTTGAAAATGACGTTTTTAGAGTGTAGCTGTGTGCAAACTGCGCTTATTTTTTTAAATTTTACTAATTCTTTAGAGGTCTTTTATTTTTCAATTTTTTATTCAAATTTTCATTATTTCAATATATTTTTTTTCATATTTAGAAAAGGTCATTTTTTTATGTTGTTGCCAATTTGTAAAACTGCGCAAAGAATTATATTTCATCTCAAATAAAAAATGTATTTACACGTAATTTGGAATCATTTCAACAATCACACGGAAAGAACAACAAACAATGTTGAGGGCTTCCACTCCAAAATGAATAGAAGAGGATATCCTATATATTATGGATATCTATTCCATAATAAATTTAATAAAGGATGTGCAAGAAGAGAACGAGGGAACTATGCGAATGCTCAGAGTAGGGAGCTCAAGAGCACCAGCATCGAAAACTAAATACACAGAATTAAATGAAAAGATTGCAAGTTTAAAACGTAGTTTGATAAATGACACAATTGATTTACATAATTATATTAATTCAATATCCTATTTAATACATTTGGTTGACTAGTCCTGTTTTGTTTTTCGAAATAAATACATTCTGTCTGATTTTCTGTCTATTTGATATGTACTATATTTATGAAATGATTATTTTGAAGCTTAGTGAAGATTTTATACATTAACTAATAGGATAATTAACGATATATATATATATTTTAAATGGCAGTTTTTATTATGAGTGTCTACTTTGTGAGAAGTTTAAATTAGTGCTTGTTTTCAAGTAAACATTTTAGTAAAATTTATCATTTATATTATATCACATAACACTAAGACACGGCATAAAATAAATTAAAAGTAGAGAATTTCGAAGCAAATCGTGATGTTCTATCTAAATGATATCTATCATCCACCTACATATAGGGGGGTTCGTCAGAAATTGACCGGTGGCCAATAATTTTTTAATTCTACAATGGAAAATAAATGCGCAGTTGCTGACGAAATTTCATTTTGCAACAATTATCGTAAATATAAATAATGTAGAAAATGAATAAGGAAAAAGTTTCCGAATTACTAAACTCATACCGCTTTTATATATATTATATTTAGGAAATTTACAGAAAAATGTTTAACAATTTTATTGGAAAAAAGTAATTGGACAAAAGTCTATTAAACAGTTAATAGCAGTGAAAATACTGTACTAAAAATATGAAATTAGCCTCGCATTATTTGAAACACAACATCCAGAAAAATGCACGAAAAGTACAGTAATTAAACTAGTGATACCACATAATACCAGCCATATTCAATGTCAGTGCACGTTCCTACTGTTTTTGCGCGAAAAGTGGCAATTTCTAGAACTTGTCTGTATTTAATTTCTCATGAAGCTAGATAAGTCTCTTCAATATTTTATTGCAATATTTTCACTTTTCTAAGGTTATTAAAAGAGAGAAGAGAGAGAAAACATATTTTATAGGAAACAAATTATTTAAAAAAAATTAAAAATTACTGAAGCATTGAAATCCAAGCTGGCTTCTTTCTGACATATTCACAAAGTTATTGTTAATGTACAAAATAAGCAGTTATTCTTCTTCATGGACTAAGGAATCGGAAAGCATTTTTCATATTTTTATAAAGACAAAATACCATTCAGAATATGCCGTCCAAGTTGGCGTTTTAAACCGATCTGGATTCTACAACCCGGGTAAAGTTGTTTTGAGACAGCAATTAATTAGAACTCAATATGATATACAATTATAGAAAATGTAAAATACTGTTCGATTTCAAATTACCCCAATAGTCATGTCTGAAAATTCCTTACATTTATGTATAAAATGAGTCAGTGAATATATCAGTTTTGAGTTACTGAGTGAGGAAAAATATTTAACAAGTGGGTAAATGTGATCGAAGATCGCTCAAAGGGTTTCGTTTAATATTTCTTTCAAAACACTTTATCCTTTTTTTAATAAATTCAAACAAATTTCATTTATCAACAACAACAACAAAAAAAAGTCATGTTTTTTATAAAATAAAAATTTACCGGTCTATTTTTTCTTTTTTTCGAATATCTAAACCAGCCGGATAGCGGTCCAAGCCCGCTATTATATTCTGTCATAATAATATCCGTCATACGGACTAAATGTAATATTTAAAAAAAAAATTCAAAATTCAACAAATTGTACACCTACAAAATGTTAAAATATGCGAATATTTCCATAATCGGATTTTCTAACCAATCTACCATACCAAATAACGCATGTTCTCCCTTTACCTACAAAATTTCAGCCTACAGATTTCTCATAAAACGAGCCTTTATAATATGTACTGAAAATAAATTGAATAATGAATTAGATAATATTCGTAAAATTGCCTATAATAATGGTTTTACAGTACACCATATTAATAAATTAATCATAGCTATCATCAATAATAAGTATTCAGAAAAGAAATTTGATTCACAAAAATACAAACTTTATACTCTGCAATATTATCCAAGCTTTTTCGAAAAATTAAAACACAGCCTTAAACGTTTCAATATCTGCTTAATAGCCAAACCACCTAAGAAATTAAAGAATATCATTTGCAGTAAAATTGACCCAATTAATTTTGAGAATTATTCAGGAGTATATGAAATACCTTTTATTAAAGAAGACAGATCCAAGAATTACTACATAGGCATGACCAGCAGGAAATTTAATTGCAGATATCAAGAAGAAACCATCCAAATAAATTTCAATGAAAGTAAAATAATATTTCCCTCCAGTCTACACTATCCATCCATAATAAGAGAAACCATAGAGATACTCACGCGCAAAAATACAATATGTAACGATGCGGCATCTTTTAATTTACCGAAACTGTGGCTAGAATTACTCCATGCTCAAAGATATGAAAATAAACAATCAAGTAAAAATAATAGATAGCGTGCGTAATTTTTTAAAAAGTACATGTAAATAATAACTTCAAAGCCCGTGCAGCTTTAGAATATTCTCATTTTGTTTTTGAAAATGACTCAGAAGAGTCGAAACATGTAAAACAACTAATAAAAGTTATTTTAATTTATATTATAGTTGTTAATTTTACACCTTTAGCATTTAAAAGTAATACACATGTTTTATTTCAAGGAATCATCGTATATGATAAGATTAAAACTTGAAAATTTATTACTTTACTAATTCGATTAATTCAGACTTATAAATTATCATCAAAATAAAGAGAATGTTCATCTTTTAATAACATTTCATTGATATATCGCTGCATAAATATGGTATTATCAAAATTGTTTCGCCCATACTAATAGTATTGCAAAGAGTAATTTTTTATTATAATCATAATCCAGCATAACATTTGTAGTTTAATTCATATGCTGCTAATTATTATGCTCGATACAAGTATTGTGGTAAATCAACCGTGGTTTAAATCAACTGCCCCCCCCCCCCGCCTTTTTTAAGAACAATTCCAATACAATGTTTCTCCCCTTTTTTGTAATTTATTTTTCCATTTTTAGGGTTAAAATAATTTCTACTTTTACTACAGTCTTTTTTCTACAACCAAACATGATACATAGTCAGTGCAAGGTCATGCTTTTATGTATATTAGTATGAAATTTAGCATGCATTAATGAACCTATCGGATTCCCTAAAGAGTTATCATAAAACATACTCAACGCGTATAAACATATGCACACTACATGATACAACTAACAGAAAATAATATAGATAAAAAATATTCAACATTTAGCATAAAATGTGTTCTCTCTCTCTCTCTCTCTTTTTTTTTCTTTTTTTTTAATGGAATTATTTACAGCAATTAGTAACATAAGATGCTCTTAAAGTATTTGGTCATATTAAAAGAAAAATTTTCTCGATTGGGAAGATTATCCTTTAACAATTCGAAAAAGAATACGCAAGATATGAAATTGAATAAAATGATATTCAAAAATTGGCTGCCAGTTACAGCATTTTAGTAACACCAGTGTATCTTTTCTGTTACTTGCTGAATTTAAAGGCCAAAAATGTTAACTTACAGTTATCACTGGAAAAAAAAAAAAAAAAAAAAAAAAAAAAAATTGCGAATTTTTTTTAAATATGAATTTTTTTAAAATTAAGCTCAGATACTGAGATTTATACAAAATAGTTAGCCAATCGGGTGATACTGTCTTGAAGAATAATTAGTTTATAATTTTAAAGTACTGTTTAGGTCAAGAAGAAAATATTAACTTGTTCAGTGAACTGATTTTCGCTTTAAAAAGCTACTGCGTGGTCAATGTATCCAAAATCTATTATTGGTGGGAGTTTGTATAAATAAAATCCCACAAGAGATTGCGTAATAAAAAAACGTTTATTTCTTCTTTTAAATTTTTAATTAAAAATTCTGTTGAATGTATAAGCAAATATTTACTTCTAAGTGAAATACATAATAAGATATATTTAAAGGCTCTTTAACACAACGGATCCCATTATCCTGAACGAAAGAGGAAAATAAGGGAAAATCAGGTTTGCTTGAGACATCAAGGTTTTCTAAAAAATAATGACTAAAAATATATAATTGTATTAATGCTTAAATTGTCATGTACAATAAATGTATATTACAAGAAAGCACAACGTAGAAGGCATTAGTATGAAATAAATTTAAATTTCAGCATACTTAGGTGCATATGACTTATTTGATAGAATATTAAAGTCATAAAAATGAAGTAATCAGAAAATCGTAAAGATTCCTATGTTCAATAATTCACAAAATTCAGGTGGGAGGGGGGGGGGGGGATCCAGGTCGTACTCGACCCGAATCCGCGAAAATAATTTTAGGCGACCCGCAACCCGATATATTTCATCCAGCACCCGACCCGAACACGAAATACTTCAACCGGCAATCCGACCCGATCCCGACATAAAATGTAAGTAAATCATGTTTTAATGCAATGAAAAGTAATTTACAATTATATCTCTAATACCAATTTTATGTTTTATACAATAAAATGGACTAATCTATATTTTTAATATTCAAATATAGTAAAACCTCTGAATAGAAACTTCGGCATCGTGTCGGTGTAGGGTTATCCCTAATTTTCTTTTTCGGGTTAGGATGACTCTAATTTTCTTTCTGCGGGTAGGTTTCACCCTAGAATAATTCTTGCGTGTCATAGTAAGTTTTTTTGCAAGTTGGATTTTTGGTCTTTTCACAAAAAGTTTCAGCAGAATTATGTTTCCGATGAAAATAAATACCTATTTCAATCTGATTAAGCATATATTTAATTTACTGCATGAGACTACTTTATAAAACAAGTGGGTAAGTGTGATCGAAGATCGCTCAAAGGGTTTCGTTTAATATTCCTTTCAAAACACTTTATCCTTTCTTTAATAAATTCAAACAACTTTCATTTAGAAAAAAAAAAGTCATGTTTTTTATAAAGTAAAAATTTACCGGTCTCTATATTTTTGTTTGTTTGTTTTTTTTCCAATATCTAAACCAGCCGGATAGCAGGCCAAGCCCGCTACTATATTCTGTCATAATAATATCCGTCATACGGACTAAATGCAATATTTAAAAAAATAATTTCAAAATTAAACAAATTGTACACCTTCAAAATATTAAAATATGCGAATATTTCCACAATCGGATTTTTATCACGATTCAATATGTTTCTCAAACTCGTATATTTACTATTCTCTATTATTTATATTGATACTCGCTTTGTATTATTCTCAAACATTTGAAAAATTAGTTAAACTTCCCATATGACGTCAGATTTTCTTTTTAATTATCTAATGACGTGATATTAATCTGCTTTGTGTACTTACACATCTCATACTCCTTGTATTATTGAGAAATCTTAGACATTTTCCGTTTTATTATACGACTATGACGTCAATCAGTTTTATTTCATATTTATCTTTTTTTCAATTGGTGAAACTTTTTATTTCATTTTCATTTTTCACGTGAAAATCGTCTGATAGAAAATTAATTATTGTAGAAGGAATTTCATTGTGGATTTTTAATTTTTGGCATCGGCTATAACCAAAAATAGTTAAATTTAATGGTACAAGGCTGTTAGAATTTTGGTTTTTATCTCTATTTATTAAAATAATACGAATTTTTCAAATTTTAATATTTTGGGCTCTTCACAGCTGATATTCTTTTTTATACAGAAAGTTTCAACTCTGTAAGTAACACAGTTTTCGAGAATGGCTCTGTGACGGACAGACAACGGAGCGGGAGTAATAGGGTTTCGTGAGATGAACGAAACCCTAAAAAATGTGACCATAAATTATTCCTTCTTTACGAACCATTTATTCTTCTCGGAATATGAAAATTATTACCAACATTTCGTCTTTCAAACAAACAAAAATACATGTATCGTATTTGTGATAATTTATGCACACATACACTCGCACATGTGTGTGTAGATTAGGAAGTGCCCACTAATCAGAGGTATATTTAAGCGTACGAATATTTAGGAATTGAAAAAGTATTCGCTGAATAGAGGTGTCCGCTTTTCGGGAATTTCTATTATGGAGGTCTTATTGTATATAGATTTTTAACCTGAAAAAAATATCGTGAACATTAGTTTGAAAAATCTCGTCAACCCGAACCCAACTCGCAAGAGTCAAAATCCGAAAAAGTCCCGAGCTCGAAACAATGAAAGTCAACCCAAACCCGGACCCGACCCGCGACGAAAATATATAGCGACAACCCGACCCGAACCGCGAGTTCGGTCAGGTACGGGTAACCCGACCCAATTGAGAATTCTAATCCAAACCGCTGAATTTTATTTACTGTTTCTTTTCATGTGAGGGGCTAGGGGGGGGGGAGAAAATGTTGATTTTTCAATGCTTTTTTAAGAACTTTCCTTTTTTTTATCCAGTTCTACGATTCTCCAAAAATAATAAATTATTTGTAAAACACCTTAATACAATCAAAGAAGTTATATTTATTCGTAAATTTACGAAATTAGTAGAAATTCTTATTTGGATATCAAGAAATCCAATATATATATTTTCTCTATAAAGACAAGAAATTACCTTTGATAAAATAGTGTCAAAGTCTATTTTCAATAGATTATAACTCAATATGTGATAAATTTATCAATAACTTAAAATCGCTGTTTGATTCCAAATCATTCGCATATAGTTATGGCTGCAATTTTAAGCATTTAATAATAAAAAAATACATAAATAAATGAATAAATAAAAGACTACGGAACGGATATGTATTCACAGATGTGTATACGTATATCTGTGATAAATATTTATATGTATATGTAATAAAAAATGTTTAAAAATCTGAATTGTATTTTATTTCAAAAACAATAAAAACGTAAAAGATGCTTCCGAAAAATTTTTAACAGGAAAAAAGGTAATGTGAGAATATAGATTGAATATATACGCGGAGTAAGATAGATTGGTACTTCGGTGATTTGAAACATTATACGTATCAAGTAAAGTTACCCCCTAATGACAATCATTCAACTAATCGATTACTAGTTTTGGGGGAAGTTTGGAGCGTGCAGTGCGGACGGAATGAGTTTGGAGGCGAATCAAAATGGCCGGCTTGGTTTTTTTTTAGGATAAAAAAAAAGTTCTCTTTCAGGAGCTTTCGTCAGGTATTTTCCTACCGGAAGTATTTGATTGATAGAGACGAAATACTGCTTCGGCGAATCCGGACTTTACCTTTTCTGAGAACGGTAAAAAGGGTTTCACTGATTACGGTGCAGGCAGTTCCTTAGAAGTATTTTGATTGATTGGTAGGTCTACTAACAACCGGTACTACTCTGAAAATATCCCACTATTAAAGTGACCATCGGATAAAATAACAACAATGCCACTCTTCCATTGTTATTTTACCTTTAACGTTTCGTAAAATTTACAATGAAAAAAAGTAAACAAGAATATTTTTTTCATTATAACATTGAGGTACTATAAAAACGTAGTATTATAAATGAAAAACAAACAAACAAACAAAAAACACAAATCTGATTATTTATTTATTTTATTTTATTTTATTTATTTATTTTTTTGTGTGTGTGTGTGGGGGGGGGGGGGCGATCGCCCCCCTTGGATCCGCGCCTGTTCGTTAGATGTGAACTAACGAATATAGGATAGGAGATACTAACTAAACTTTACGTTAGCGGTAAACTAAACGTGACTTTTTTCTTCTGTATTTAAATATTTCATAATAAAATCTTAAATATTTAAAGAAAAAACACGGAAATTTATCACGCAAGTGCTATGCATATAAAAAAAAAAGAAAGAACTTTTAATGAACTTTGCTCGGTTTTAGTAACGAGTTTGAGTTGAGCGAGTTCGTTTGAACATTTTTGAATTTGAACGTGAACTTGACACATTTTTGAGAAATTGAACTTGAGTTTAATTAGTTTTTTTTTTTTTTTTTTTTTTGTGAGCGTGCTTAACACTGCAAATTTCTGATATTTTCAAATCAATAGATCGGATTCATTTTTTTCCCTTATTGGCCTATGTATCGACGGCCAACTTAGCTTTTCCTTGTGTGGGTAAGGTATAGTATATGTCCAACATTTCTGGCTCTGCAGACAAGATTTATACATGATAATTTTTTTCCGTGGGACTAGCTATTTATGTGATTCGAAAATGTGACAGAACACGTGACTTTCATACCGGCTGACCAGATAGATCTATTAAAACCATTACTTTTTTTTTCTCATAACCTATATATTGACAGACCGACTAGCTTTTGCCATATGATTGTAAGGGTGTAGCGAAATGCATTCTGAAGACTTAAAGTCCTGCCAACCAGAATTTTTCCGAATTGTTTTTTTTAATCGGCCTACTGACATACTACAGAGACGCTAATTAAATCTGCTGATAAGCCGACTGAATTCTTTTACCAAACATCAGGGGGGAGGGGGCAGGTGCCACCACCCCACTTGCTACGTCCCTGTTAATAATGCAATATCTCTTGAAAACAACAATGTTTGTTGAAGGAAATTAGGAAGAAAATATATTGTCAAATCATATAAATAAATAAATAAATAAATAAATAACATTGTTTGAGCGCCATTACTTGTTTCAGCCATGTGTGTAGGCAGGGGTATAGGAAAGTGAGAAAAGGTCTCGTTCTTGCTTGGTTTTTGAAATTTTATAAAAATTTTATCATATATTTCATGATTTTGAAAAACATTTTTTTTTCAATTTTTCTTATAACAATTGAACATTGGGCGAAAAAGCATGATTAAGTTTAAGTTTATTATAAGGTTATGACAAACATATTTTCAATTATTTGGTGGATATTGTATTTAAATCTGTTTTCAAGTTTGAATCTGCTACTTTCTGACACATATGTGAAATACTTTTATTGATAAAGACATATTATTTGCAGGTAATCATAATCAGGTTCTTGGAAATCGAACAGCATTTTATATTTTCCTACAAAATTAAACAAAAACTAATGTGTCAGAAAATGACGGCAAATTTTACGCTTTAAGCAGACTTATATAACATGAAATGGCGAAATGGTAGTCATCGTGGAGCAATTGACTATATACTCACGATATATGGAATTTAGAGGAAAATGGAGAATGACATTTAAAAATTAGGCGCATGACTATGAGAACCTGAATTCTTTAGCAAATGGAGAGAAAATTACTGTTTGAATGTGTCAGGAAAAATCGTGTTGTTCAATGAAAGAAAAATATTTTTTAGGACCATTACAAATGGGGGGAACGCGTAATAATTAATAGCCACCTATATTTAAGCTGCAAATAGACTACAGGTGGCTGCAGCTGTTACTTCATGTGGTCAGTCTCTGTCTTATATGCGAACAGTCTCCTATACCTCGGCAACACGTCAGTGGTCAGCGGAGGTGATCCCCGACATGTTTATCACCACCCCTCTCTTTTGTTGAGACATCCTTTTTTGTTGATACCCACAAGGCCGTTGGAAAAGAAACCCCAGAGAAATAATTTATGATTTTTTGTAGCAAGTGTTGTTTGAACATACTTTTAATGAAAACTGTTCAATTGTTTTGAAAATGGGCTTTCACGCCTTTGCGCTGTTGTTTCGAAATGAGATTGGATCCTCCGATTTCAGAAAACACGTGTAAAACGTATACTTCTAAAACATATTATTATTATTTTTCTTTTTACCTTTAAAAAAAACTTTGTTATCCTTAAATCCAAGTTGTTTTCTCTGACAAAAGTATCGAATAATAGAACATTCAAATTACAATATTTTTTTCAAACTTTCATTAAATTCAGATATGTTTCGAAAATATATAATTAATTTACATTTTTAACAATTCTCTCATATTTGAAATGATATAATCATATTCAGAATTTTAAATTTAATTATTTTTGTGAATTGTTAAATGGTTAATTTTATAAATCAAATTATAACTAAAATAAAATCATCAGTTTAAAAGGCAAACAGTATTACTAAATTAAATCGTATATGAAACAGCCGTGACATTAAAAAAATCTAATAATTCAGAAGGGAACAGAATGTTAATAAAATTAAATAAATTACAAATAACTATCAGTTAATATTATTAAAACGTGTATGGAATTAAGATATTACAGCATTTTTTAAAATGATAATAGTAAGTTTGTGAATTATTCAATTTAATAACTTAAAGGCACATATAACAAAAAAAAAATCTTATTTTTATAATTTTCCTTCGTACATTTTATGCTGCTGTTTTTGACAGAAAATTCGTCTCATTCATAAAGGCACCAATAAATAAGAAAAACTAAGAAATTTTCTTCTCCTCCGTTTTCTAGCTCCAAGAGTTTTTCTTCTCTCTTTTCTTTTTAGCACTTTTAAACATAGTTGAAAAATGCTAATTAGGTTGCCGTCTGTCTGTCTGTCTAACAGTCTGCCCGTGTTCTAACTTTCATAAATATACTCGGATTTCCATGTAATTTTTATATGTTATTTAGATTAATTATATAACGTTCGGAATTGAAAATGCAGTTTATAGTATTTATAATGCGTTTACAGGGACACACAGAATAATTCGGTTACATTCAGCTGTATGGAAGAAAATCGTTTGCGATGTTTTTTATTGATGTTACAATATTACAAACATAATCAGATTGATATTCATCACTGAGATGGACTAAGTTACGCTTTGCGTGGTGTATAGAATAAGTAGCATTTATAGTTCATTTACAAGTTCGCACAGGAAAATTCGTTTACAGAACGGAAAATGATCAATAATAATTGCTGGAAATATGGTTTCAGTTGGTAAATAATTTTAAAATTAACTAATTTATAGTACATTAATTGGTGTGTTTAAATTCCGCACATGATTGCACGAAAGAAGGTAACACATTACCGGATATGGACAGCAATTGCAAAAAATTAATATTTACTGCATTATGTGTTTTTTTTTTAATTATATTCCTTAATAATATTCTTTAATTGTTGGAAAGTGTTTGATAATCTATGCCGCATGCATGATTTATTTCTTTACTCTACCGAAATGCATTAAAGAAACGTTAAAAAATAAGGAAAAAAAAAGATTTCAGAACCTAAACGACGCATCGTTGTCTATATATATCCATTCGATATTAAAATTAATATTTCTTCATTGAAAACAGATTCGTATAAAGTATATGTTTTTTAAATTACCATGTCTGGCTGCATTTATTGATAAATGAAAAAAATATTTTTTTTAAGTATTTTTTGTTTTTTTATGCCTTTAAGTCAATAATTTGAGTATTACATTGCCATCAATTTATATCTTTATACTTTAATAATAATAATTTCACTTCTATGTATTAATTCCGTTTGTTTTAGTATCATTACCTAACGACTATTTGTAATTTATTTATTTTTAAATACTTTCTTTTGTGCCAATTTGTTCACTGTAAAATTGTTTTATTTAATAGCATAATGCTCTTTATTAAACACATGACGTTATTTTTTTATGAATAATGTGATTAATAATAGCAAACGGACAATAATAATCGAATAAAATAAGTTGAAACTGGTGTGAAACACTAAGAACTAAAATAACTTCTTAAAACACCAACAAACAACAAAGTTTTGTTGGTGTTTTAAGAAGTTATTTTAGTTCTTAATAATAATCGAATTGTAAACGCATGGATATGTTTATATCTTTCCAAGAAATATGAATATAAAGCAATTATATACTTTCAAAACATGCCTGAATTTAAAGAATGTTTAAAGAAAGTCAGAAGACTTTGTAAAAAGCTCTTTCTTCACAATTTTCTTCTCGGAACACGATTTAATATTGCCAAATTAAAGGAAAGCACAAAAAATGCAAATTAATGGCACAATAACAAATAATAACAGAATGTTTGTGAGGTGTACATCTTGGAAACATACATTTTATTTTTCTTTTGGTATACGAGGGTCAAATCTCAGCTCCATTGAAATAGCCAGAAATAGATAACGTCACTGAGAGAGGCAGGAAATGACCAATTACTCATTGCCCGCGGCTTATTTCTAGAAGTACGAATACTTTCTATTTTTGAAATGAGTGGGCCATTTTTATTAAAAGTCGATAGTCAATACCTATTACTATATGTTTCCTCTCTTTTTAAATTACAATAACCGTTTAAATCAATCAAGTTTTTGAACAGAATTTGATTCAATATAGTGGCGGATTTTTTACTTCATTTAATTTATAAATACGGAAATTACTGTATTTTTTGTCTTGGCTCTGGGGTGTTGGTAGAGGGGGGAATGGGGGGGGGGGGGGGGGGGGCGTGCTCTGTTTTGAAAAAATCAGAACAATATATCACGCACTTGCTGATTTATTAAAAGACGGTTTTTTGCATTTTCTTTTATGTGAAACCTGCTGTATATATGAGTGCCGCAGTATTCTACAATTTTGGGCTTATAACGTTTTAATATAACTGAACATATATGTACCCTAATAACTAACATATCTCAATTTTAGGTTCAATAAAGTATTCATAATTATTATTTTTTTGTAGCGTTGCCTTTTTTTACCGTTGACATTTTTACCTAAATTCCTTAAGACAGAATCACAAAAGACCAAAAAAAAGTTATTTTGCTTAGTCAGGTTTCCGTTTTAGGAGGTATAGAAATTGTATTGCATTATTTGCCTTCGGGAAAAAGAAGAATCATTTCTGTATCTTAATTAGAAATTGAGAAAAAGGTTTAAAATGTATTTAGTTCTCCAAAATTGCATATTTTTTTAAGGAGCCATTTCTTGCAAATTTAAAAATAGCTACACCATAACAAGATGGCCGATGGAACATATCGTGACTCTCAATTAAAAGGTGCTCAATTTCCGATATAATGAAATTATTTAGATTGTGAAACAATCCCAAGTTTCAAAATTTTATTTGTTTGTTCACAAATTTATGGGCTTACGAATAAAAATAGGAGTAATTAAAACTTTTATATTTATAGCTTATTGCTGGAAGACATTAAAAAAAATGTATGAGTACTTATTATCCCTTATAAAGAAATAAGAAGTTTTGCTAAAAAATAGAGAAATATTTAGAAATGGCATTTTTTAACGAGAACAAAGACCCTAAACGTAGAACACTTTATTTTAAAGTATTGAAAGGGAAAACGCAGAACACTTTATTTTAAAAGAGTCAGAGGACTAACACACAGAACACTTACTTTTAATGTATTCTGAGGACTCATACACATAAAACATTATTTTAATGTATTCTGAGGACGTATACACAGCATACTTTATTTCAAAGTATTCTGAGGACCCATACACAGAGCACTAAATTTTAAAGGATTCAGAGGACTCATACACACAACACTTTATTTTAAAGTATTCTGAGGACCCATACACAGAACACTTAATTCTAATGGATTCAGAGGACTCATACATAAAAGACTTAATTTTAAGGTAATCTGAGGACACACATTTAGTAAGTTTTATTGCCATGGTTCAGTGGACCATTTTTTCTCCCTTATACACAATTATACACCGATACACAACCAGAAAAACAGCAAAACCCTCCAACTGAGGACAAATTTTATAAACCAATAAAAATTTGTACAAATAATAAAAATGCTTAAAAACGAAGGAAAATGACTTTTTTCTATCCGAGGACTTCCTCGGTTCCCTGTGGGTCCTCAGTCAGCGGGCGTGTAAACCTGTTTTCGTCCGCGCTTCCCCTGAAACACGAACCCCCCCCCCCACACACACACACACATATGGGCGATTCTCCAATAAGTGGGTAATTTGCCTTCCTCGATGTTATACGATTATATACAGTTATTGTATTTTGTCATTTAAACAGATTGCTTTAGCATAAAATGTATTTTGTAATGTCTTTCTACAGTTACAAAATGTATTTTCATGAAAATAACTGTAAATTTTACTCAAATAGCATTTTAAATAGTTAAACTGTCACTTCTGCCCCTTGTCCCACACTTCATGCACTCATCTTCTGGAACAATTTTAAATGTAACGACAAACTATTAAAAAAAAAAAATTCTACCCAAAATAAAAATTTATATTCTAAACTGCAAAATAAAGGATTTTTATTAAAAATTAAAAGTAATTTTATATTTATTCTATGCCAGAGAAATGTTGCCCCTAGTTTTTATGTCCTTACTGTCTCTTTGTATAAAACTGTTCATGTGACCAACAGGAGGGCAGATAAAATTTGGAGGACAGCTGCATTTAGTAGAAGCAGCAATCTTGATTGCTGAGAAAATCACAGGGTTTAATTTTCTGGACTTTAAAAGAAGTTACAAGCTGCAAAATGGATAGAAAGATAAAAATATGTTTACTTGCTCCTACTGAAATTTTCCCTATTATCATTTTTATTTATTTATGATTTTGTCATGATATAACATAATTTTGCTTAGTTCAAAATGTCATATTACTGAGATTAACTTATTTTGTGAACAGAAGCAAATTTCCTAATTTTGTCACTACAGTCCCTGTCACTTTTATCCCCTTTAAATGAAATTACATCATCTCACTTGAATTAAATTTGAAATTGGTAAATGTTACATAAGCTATTTCACATGTGACAATGTGAAATAGCTTTAATGTTTTCTTTAAAAACATTATTTTATAGAGGGTAATCAGAGAAAAACACAGTAAAAAAAAAGTAAAAACCACCAGTATTTTCTTATGGAAAAATTCGTGTTGTCTATTTGAACAATTAATAAGCCCAATTTTTAAAAATAAGAAAATACTGGTGTAACCCCCTTTTTTTTTCTACTGTGTTTTTACCTGATCTATAGCCACCCCGTATAAAATAATGTTTTTTTAAATAAAAATACTTTTAATCGCTTGAAGGGTGGTGGGACATACATTTCCCACTTAATTTTAATTCTCAAATGACACATTGACACCAGAATTTTGGAAGAAAATTTTGCTTTTATATCTTACTAACTGACACCCGCCCGGCGTTGCCTGGGACAGTGATAATAAATAAATAAAATAAAATATCAAGTTTTTATTATTTTATATCTTTAACCCGATTTTGTATGAAATAATATTTTAAGATGAAAAAATCGCGAAAACATATTGATATTTAGTGATAAAAGCACTCATTTTGTTGTTTTTTTTACGAGGGTCGTTTCATAGTTTTAAAATAAAATGTTTTTATTGTACTCTTTAAAATTTTTATTGGTGATAAATAAAACTGTTTTACAGTCCGTGTAAAAAGATTTGTGAAAAAATATTGTTATCCAGTTGTAAAAGTAATGTTTTCTTCTCGCTTTTTTGTTTCTTTGTTTGTTTTCGCGTCGGCTCCTTTAACATAGCAATAAAAAAAACAGTTATCATCTTCCGAACTCTCTGACATTTCAATCAGTTATAAATATAACTGTATCCAAGCTCTCTTTAAAATTTTGCGAAACAATATGCATATTTAGTAGTGGAAACATGGATCAGCCTGAATCAGCTGGAATCAGCTGGATCAGCTGGATTTTCTTCGATTTCGTTTTTGACCCAGGGTTGGTGGCTCACGGAAAATATTCCATCTTGTGCTGCGTTTGTAGCCTTGCCAACATGTTACAGTGAGAAAGTTCCAGGCTGAGTATCGTTCCCAAGTGGTTCAGTTGTTAGAACGTCAATGTGCTATATGATGACCCGGGTTGGAGTCCCGTCTTGGGTACTTTTATCTATGCTGTGGCTACACGCCTATTAAGCAATTAAAATTTGACTATTTTGTTAATTGTTTAGTTTTACGGTAGTTGATCTTGTGGAATAAAATTACTTAAATAAGAGCAATTATTAATAATATTCTTTTCAATTATTTAATTACATTTTTGTTTATATAAGTTTATGCGTAGATATTTTTCTAAAATAGGTTTTAATTGTATTTTATTTAGTCGTGGAAAAAGGACTAAATTAATAATTTTCCCAGTTTTAGTATTGGACTATAACTTTTATTTAAGTAAAGTTTTCTCTGTTTTTTCTGAAATAGTTATTATTAATGACTATCATGTAAAAGAAACAAATAATTAAAAAAAAACGTGTATAGTTAAATATAAAGAAATGAAACGCATATTTAATTTCTTGTAAAAATACTTTTGTTTAATATTAATAACTTATTAACAATAAATAAAATCATTTAAAATAATGAATTATGTGTTTCACTTTCTTTTTATTTGACTATACACATTTTTTTAATATTCTTTCTTCCTTTTCGGATCAACTAAAAATACATTCTATAGTATTTACATTTTTCGCGACCTGTAGATTTATTTTTATTTTTGAAATATCTAACAATAAAAAGTATGTGTAGTTAGATATATTAAGTAACTAGTACTTGCGGAAAATGAATAATTTCATTTATAAAGTAATTTTAAGAAACGAAAGTTTTCATACCTTAAAAATAGTTTAATGGAGAATTTCTTTAGCATGTTTTCCATTTATGGCTGTAGCTATATATATTTCTAAAGAAAATCAACAGAGAAATGTTATTCATTGATATAAAAGTAGGCTGCGCCGCCAGCCACCATGACGGGCGTCCTGCGCGTCCCGACCGTCGCGCTCAAGTCTCTAATGGACTTATATTGCGCCAGTAGCTTTGTCTCGCTACGGTGCTGCGACCGGCCTAGGGCCGCTCCCCACTGCGGACCCCCAAGCCAATTTACCAAGTGTCGACGACACGGGTCGCTACGACAGGAATCCCACATCACAGAGAAAACCTCCGCAGGGACAGACACCTGATGAACCGCCGAGAACACCCAGCGACTTCGTTGCCGAAACCCCAGAAGGGGAGCCGGTTCCTAAGTCATATGCTAAGCTTCACGACGGCTCTTGCTTTCCCACGGCGTCCGAACGTTGACATGCCCTTCCGGACAAATGGCTTTCTCAGTTTAATTTATCGTCAGCTGGTCGTCTTAAGAGCGGCAAATTCTAGTTTATTGAGTTTGTAAATGCATTATTATTTTTAAATTCAAAATATACTATTTGGACGACAACATTTTATACAGTATTACTGATTATCAAATAGATTGCTCTTGAGAATAATTCAATATAAGATATTTGGAAGTAAATGTTTTTTTACTTTTATTTTTTTCTTTCTCTCAACCACTTTTACTTTCTTTTTCTTTTTCAATAATGTAAATTGATGATGTGTGAAGATGTTACGCAAACATATGAGATTAGAAATTACGTATAATTGAAAGAAATATGTAGTAAATCGTAAGTTAATACAAGTGATTAAATATTCCATCTGTTGGAATATTCCAATAATTTTGATTGAAGAATTAGAAAATTATTAAGTTTATAATAACTAAAATTGAAACCATAAAATTAATACTTATAACAGCCCCGTAAAAAACAATAAAAGAGTTTTTTTTAAGCACATTGTTTGAAATTATATTAAAATGTATTATGAGAATTAATAGGTACATATTTATATGCCTGTCTTTCAGCGAAAAAAATCAATAATGTGAGTAATACTTTAACGTGCACATTTGAACTACATAAAAAATTGAACCGCTTAGTAATTTTTTAAAATGAATTAGTAAATGTATTTAAAATTAGATTAAATGAAAGCAATATCCTTAAATATATTTTTATAAAAAAAATCATTGTTTCCAGTTAAAAAAAAAAATGGGGAAAATACATAAGCTCATTATCTCTACAAAATTTCAAATTTTCACACTCTCAATGCTATTTATATAGTTTTTCAATTTGTTTTTAACACTTGTACGTAAAGTGTTAAAACATGGTAAATATATTTAATGTTTCTTGATGTTTGAGCAAGCAAGCCTTCTTAAAATGTTCTCTATTTACTTTCCTGCTTTTAAAATCACATTAAGAAAGCAACGTAGGATGATGAAAGATTATTTACCTACAGAAAAATATAAAATTCGCGTCTTCTTGGATTTATATTTTCATAGCTTATTCATTTTTCCCTTGAAGAGTTGCACTTGAAACAATTTTTCATGTTGCCGATATGTAGGGATTTGGTTTCGACAAAATAGGGTTAAGTTGGGTTACATAAATAGTTTGTTTGCCAGAAAGGTGTTCCTTTGTGAGAGATTTTCCTTCTACTGATTTGAAATAGAATAAGAGAAGTTACTCAAGTTGTTGGATTTATAAAAATGGAAAATTTCTTTTAAAATATCGCCCTTACTATTGCTTATTGTTATCTATTTTGAAGCAGTAAATTTTGAAATCAAATTATGAAATAAATTTTAGAATAGGGGTTCCCAAACTTTTAGACTGGCGTACCACTAAATCGAAATTTATAATTTTCCGTATCTCCAGGTAAGTGATGTAATGCAGAGGGAAATGGATTTACAGTAGCGCAACTCTCTGCTCATGCCCTTCTTCTCCAATAACAAAAGTTCTTATAAAATACAAACTTATAAAATAGGCCTAAAAAATAACTAATATGTATTAAAGAATTCTAGGGGACTTAAAAAAATCATGCATGATAGCCCCCCCCCCCCAAGCAGATTTCATGGATTTCCAGACAAAATTTCAGTGAGAGGTTCTTCAAAATTTCTCAGTCTCAGTCTCGCCCTATAACAGTTTTTTAATAATCATAAATATTGATTCTACAATAGTTTACTTTTTAGTAAATTTTACAGGCGAGCAGTAAATAAATGTTAAATTGGCAAAGAATGAATGAATGAATTGAATTTATTTAAATTATTAATTGAATAATAACCAGTGAATTTTTATCTTGCTTTTCTAAGCGTAAACCGACAGAGTGAAAAATGTCCCAAGCTGGGAATCGAACCCGGGTCCTCAGAATAACGCTCTGAGAATCTACAATGGTAGAGCCCCATAGCACTATTCAGAGCACATTCAGAGCACCTCAGAGCACATGGGACATTTTTCAGAACGCTATTCTGAGGAGCCGGTGTCGATTCCTGGCTTGGGACATTTTTTACTCTGTCGGTTTACGCTTAGAAAAGCAGGATAACAATTCACTGGCTATTATTCAATGATTACAAAGAAGATTGATTCGATGATCGCCAAATATTCTTTCAATTTCCGTCATTCGTATTTTACTTATTTCATTTAAAATAGATAACTTTTATTTAAAATACATAGTGTAGCGGACAGCTCCCTCTGTTTTCATTCTGAAGTGACTGAATGAAGCGAATCTAAAACTGTTACTTTAATTTAGATTCGATTTTCTAATTGAACTGAAGTGAACTGACCTTTTTTTAGAAAGTTTACTTTTTTGTGTCGAATTCGAGCGGAGTTGCATCTTTGAAAATGATAAGCTTAAGATGAAATAAAAAGTTTTTAAATATTGATAATATTAAATAATCCTGTGTAAATAATGTATGATTGATATATAAAAATGTATGATATATATATATATATATATATATATATATATATAACTTAAAAGATTAACAGCATGTTTTATTTTAATGACAAGCGAATTTGATTAGCAAAATTTAATTAGGATAAATGAAATCTTTGGCGGTCCGGATACTGAAGCAAGCCAGAACTTACCTGACAGAAAGAGTAAGTTGAATAATTTGAAAAATTCTTTACAATTGCTGACCCCCCTCCCCCCCTTTTTTTTGCACTCGAAAAGGGACGCTGGCTTTTATCCGATCTTAATTGAATGGAGAATTGAGTATAAAAATAAATAAGTCTTGGATACTTAAATCCTTTGAAGAGAACTTTATTAATAGTATTGCTTGATTACGTATTTTAAGAACAGAATTATTTTTGGAGATTTTTGAAAGATTATGTTTAAAAAATTAATTATATCTGAAATTACTGATTAAATATGCCTGATACGGAAAAATTAAAGAAGAAACGTACTGTTTCAAGAACGGCTACTATAAAATTAATTAATACTTGTGAGTAGTACCTTGTTCAAACGGAACATCAAGTTTATCTTCTTATGGAATATCTTGATAAGTTAAATAGTAATAATAGTTAATAATAGTTAATATTACTTAAATAGTAAAATACAAAGTATAATACTTTAATAAATTTATATGAACAGATTAAAAATCTAATGGATGATGAGAACGAATTAGAAACTGAAATCGAAACTTCTGAGAGTTATTCCGAGAAAATAATATTTACGAGATCGAAACTAACTTATGCTTTATAAACAAGGGTTAAACCAGAACATTCTATTAAGAAAATAAATTCAGTTAATCAAAATATTTCAACAGAGATTTTGGCTTCTTGCTAACATTCTAAAATAATTTCCGAAACTCAGCATTAATAAATTTTATGGAGATGCCGCTTATTGGTTATCTTTTTGGAATCAATATGATAATGCCGTATATCGAAATAATAATTTCACTTACATTGATATATTTAATTATTTACATTCCTTTCTTGCCAGAGCTGCTTCAAATGCTATTAATTGATTTTCGCTATCCAGTGAAATTTATACAGCAGAGATTGCACTACTCAAAAATGTTTTGGTCGTAAAGACCTTATTATAAATGCTCACATGGGAAAATTATTGAATCTAGAAACAGTTAAAATATAAATAATACTTTCTCATTACAAAAATTGTATGATAATATCACTTGAAGCAACTTCAGGAACACATGGTACGTTACTTATGCGAATTTTTCTTAAATTGATTCCTAATCAGTTAAATTTGGAATTTCAACGTAAACGAAAATCTCAAGATAATATTTCCAAAGTCAACAAACTGACTGACTTTCTACGGGACAAAATAGAATTAAAAGAAACTGTCATACAAATACAAGGCAGAGTTAGCTTAAAAAACAAAAAAAAAAAAACAAAAAAAAACACCGCAAATGCAGAAGGAAAGGAAAATAAATAAGAAAAGGATTCCTACTGTTGCTTCATAGAAGATCACGATAAATCTCTTTTGCAGTGATTCCGCTAAATCAGTTAAGCACATTTCTGCAGCTTGTTTTAAGTCCGCAGCAGAAATGAAAGCATGTTTGAGAAAAAATGAAATGTGTTATCTCTGTATGAAAAGGGAGAATCATTTAGAAAAAAAAAATGCTTTCAAAGATAAGATGTGAGCATTGCAGTGGAAAATATAATTATTTAATTTTTGATAGGAACAATAAAATAGAAGAGAAAAAACAAAGTGATGATAGCGATTTCGCCATAACGAATAAAAAAATGCCAGCAAAAAAATTTGTTACAAACTTTAATAGTAAAAATACGAGGAAATGGTGAGGATAATTTTTTTTTATGCTTAATACATACTGGATCACAGAAATCTACATTTCGAAGTTTGTTGCTGAAATGATATAATATAAAAGCATAAGTGAGAGTAATATTGTTAATAGTCTGTTTGATGGAAGGAAGGCTTCTGAAATATATAAACGATTCGTTATGTATCTGAATAACATAAAGAGTGATTACAAATGCAACTTTTGATCAAACTAAAATTTAATATGATAGTCTGCAAACAGAATCATCCCTGTTCAACGAGATTAAAGAACATAGAATATTTTTGAATGACACTGTCAACATGAAAGAGAAATTGTTGTTTAAACCATCCCCAACTGAAATTCATGATCTTATTGGAACGGATATTGCGGGAAAATTACCTACAGGGGATATAAAAAAAAATTGAAATTCTGTTTAGTATGTGTTGAAACTTACTTAGGTTAGACAGTTATTGGAGAAATTCCTTTGAAATTAGAAAATGAATTTGACAACTCATTTACTTTCTTGATGCATGTATCAGATTATAAAATTGTTGAATTGGGAAATCTTGATAATCTCAGAAATTTAGATACCTCCAAAAATGAAACTAAAAACTAGTTACAAGAGCAAACACTGCAACATTTTCTTTCAACAGTTAAAAGGGATAACGAAAGCAGATTTGAAGTATCTTTACCCCGGGTCTAGAATAAAAAAAAACAAAAGTCATGTTTTTTATAAAGTAAAAATTTACCGATATATTTTTTCGTTTTTTCGAATATCTAAACAAGCCCGAAAACGGGCGAAGCCCGCTATTATATTCTGGCATAATAATATCTGTCATGCGGACAAAATGCGATATTTAAAAAAATAATTTCAAAATTAAACAACCTTCAAAATGTTAAAATATGCGAATATTTCCATAATTGGATTTTTATCACGATTCAATATGTTTCTCAAACTCATATATTTACTATTCTCTATTACTCATATTGATACTCGCTTTGTATTATTCTCAAACATCTGAAAAATTCGCTAAACTTCCAATATGACGTCAGATTTTCTTTTTAATTCTCTAATGAAGTAATGTTAATCTGCTTTGTGTACATATACATACTCCTACTCCTTGTAGTATTGAGAAATCTCAGACATTTTCCGTTTTATTACCACTGTGACGTCAATCAATTTCATTTCATATTTATCTTTTTCTCAATTGGTGAAACTTTTTATTTCATTTTCATTTTTCACGTGGAAATCGTCTGATAGAAAATTAATTATCGTGGAAAGAATTTCATCGTGGATTTTTAATTTTTGGCATCTGCTATAATGAAAAATGTTTAAATTTAATAGGAAAAGGCTGTTATAATTTTAGTTTTTTATCTATATTTATTAAAATAATACGAATTTTTCAAATTTTAATATTTTGAGCTCTTTATAGTTGATATTCAGATATAAACACAAAGTTTTAACTCTGTAAGTTATATAGTTTTTGAGAATGGCTCTGTGACAGACAGACAAACGAGCGGGAGTAATAGGGTTTCGTGAGATGAACGAAACCCTAAAAAGAAAAACAGATTATAATTTTAGTGTAATTACATTAGTTTATCAGATCAGTGTATTCTATATTCCCACCTTTTTAAAGGAGTATATTCCGCCATATTTAATGCTAGAATGGGGTGCGCATTTTCTACATCAAACGTAATATAAAAATCATATATATGATTTATGTTGTCAATATACCTTTTTCTGTGAATTTACGAAACGCACAACAACGAATGAGGTATCATTCGAAAGGTTTTTGAAGTGGCTTCTGACACAGTACACTCACATTTTGTTAAAACATGTTTTTGGATTAAAAATTACAGTTGATTGAAAATTAAATCGGCACTGTTTTTGCAAATGAAATGAAAGGTTTTAATTAAATTAGTATTGCCACACAAATAAAATACCGCATTATATGATGCTCAACAATAATTTAAAAAAAAGTAAAATAAAGTGGGACGTTGTTGCTTCCCGGGTTTATTTTCTAATTATGATTAAAATCAAAATTTAAATTCAAATACTCAATTTATTTTTCTTTATCCCATGTTTTTTTCCGAAACCGATGATGTCATCCTCTAGTGCAGTTAAAATGCGATACCTATCTGCTATCAGCTTTTAAATGTAACTTTGATAGAATAAATGAGATTTTATTCTGGCTTGACTAATGTTGTTTGTAGATATTTTTAATCCTTTTTTTTTCTTTTCTTTTTTTTTAAATCTAAAAAATATTAGACTGCAGTGCAAAATCTTCGCACGGGTCTACTGGTTTCATTTAAACTGACTAAAAATAGATCGTTGTGATTATTTATTGTAATAATATTTTCCTATCAATGTAGTAAATCATTTAAGTTTTTTTTTTAAATCCATTTCACATAGTCAACAAAAATGCATTTAAATAAAAAGTACCTTAAGCCAAAAGCTAATACATGTTATTAGTTATGATTGAAACCATTGATAATAGTAAAATAGCAATTAAGAATATTATGAAACACTTTCACGAATTTACGTTTAAAATAAGCTCCGCACATTCAGTTTTATGTAATTTAAAAAATTGTAATGCTAGAATTTTTTTTTATCTGTATCTTGCTTTATTTTATTTTGAAAAAATAAAATAATCTAAAAGTTTCTCTTTTATCCATTTAAAAACGAAGTACATTTTAATATCCTATTATATGTTCCAACTTTCTTGGTATTATTAATTTAAAGTTTCAACAAAATTCTTTTAATATTATAAAAAGTCCATTTATATTTCTGTTTGATTTTATTTCGAAAAGAATATTATAAAAAAAAATCTTAAATTTTATTTTCTAAAAGATTAATTACATTTAAAAATCTTTTTCATGTTGAGAGTCGCTAGGAAATTTGATATTTTTAAAAGATACTTTACATGAAAGTTTTAAAAATTCTGAGAAAATATTTACGATAATTTTCATTTCATTGTTATTGTAATCTTATTTGAAAAGAGAAGACAATTATATTTTTAGAATAATTTGATTATATTTTATCATCGATACCAAATGAAATTGTACAAACCAAGGGTAAAAACATTCTCTTTTTATTTTATACTGGGAAAAAATCCGAAAGTGATTTGAGAATTTTAAATTTAATTTTAAACAGGTTTCTGGCGTCAGACATTTAAAGATGTTTACATTCGAGAGTTCTACATAATAAAAACGCTATATAATAAAACAATGAATAATCAATGGTAAATAATGGTAATAATCAATGCTGATAATGTATGGTAATAATCAGTGCTGATTGGCAATGATGTAGTAACTAAATTTCCAATTAAATTTTCAGCAGGACTGAAACTACGCCATACAACTTTAAATGGCACTACAAAGGATGTGAATTTCTTTTTGCATCCTTTGTAATGCCATTAAAAGATTTATGGCGTAGTTTTAGTCCTGCTGAAAAATTAATTGGAAATTTAGATATATTATCCGAAGCTGGGAACTTATTCGTTTCATGTACGCCACGGAATAGTATACTCATGTTGACATTTCATCTTGCGCTGCGAAGTTGCAGCCTTGCCAACGTATATTAGTGAAAAATGCTAGACTGGATGTCGTTCGAATGGCTTAAATGGTAAAGCACTTGGTGCGCTATACCTAGGTATCTGGGTTCGATCCTCGGTCCGGACATATTTTTCACTCTGTTGGTTGTACGCTGTTTAGCAAAGTGAAAAGAAAATTCGCTTCCTTTGGAGTGTCATTTAAAAGACTTATGGCGTAGTTTCAATCCTGCTGAAAATTTTATTGGAAATTTACATATATTATCCGATGCTGGGAACTTATTCGTCTCATGTACGCCACTGAATAGTGTGCTCATGATGACATTCCATCTTGCGCTGCAACGTTGCAGCTTTGCCAACGTATATTAGTGAAAAATGCCTGACTGGATGGCTTAATTGATAAAGCATGGTGCGCTATACCAAGGTATCTGGGTTCGATCCCCGGTCTGGACACATTTTTCAATCTGTTGGTTGTGCACTGTTTAGCATAGTGAAAAAAAATTCACATCCTTTGTAGTGGTGTAGTAACTTATAAGAAGTATAGAAATTAAAAGTAATGATAAAGGAATTTTTAATGGATAAACAATATGAATGAAGACACAAATTGATTTCTGAATGATAATTTTTGAAGATTTTTATTTTTTAACACCATACTTAATTTACATACTATTATGAAATTATTAGATTATCGTCATTAAAAAAAATGCGATAAAATATATTTTATCATAATTTTGAAAATGTTATTATTTAATTAATAGATGTAAAAACTCCTTTTCTAAAATTTGGTTAGTCATAAATACTTCTATGAAATTTTTTATCATTATTTTATTTATAAAATTTTAAGCTAATATGATAAAAAAACCTATTTTTTATATAGAAACGTAATAACTATAACTTGATGTTTAAATGTATTTATTAAATATAGTTTTCAAAAATAAAAAAGTTTAAAGAAAAATAAAACTAACATCCTGATCTTTTATTAGAATAAAATGCCCTATAATCAGGCGTACGATTTTTGCACTAAACAATGATAAAGGAATTTAAGGAAGTTTGGCTATAGTGCTCAAAGATTTATTATTATGTTTTAATTCCTTGTGTAACTCTTCAATTAGCTAATTTTTTAAATTTGAATTTAGAGAGGGAGTATTTTAAACTTTTACCTCTAAAAAGGAGAGTGCCAAGCTTGGAAATCACAGATTTTGATTATTTTTATATATGTTGTAGGGTAGAAGCCTCTTAGTCTCAGGTTCAATGGATTTTATACAACGCTCCTTAAAAAATTTTGTTAACATAATTAAATTTTAATTTAGCATTTTTAATTTTTTTAAAAACCACTTTTAAAATGTATTACATATATGCTTTATTAATGCAACGATATTGAACAATTGTGTGAATTCGTGATTGTAAAGAAACATATCTATAAATTGCCTTAACAAGGGAAGTCAATGCGATGATAACACTACTCTGTTTTTAAAGTAAGAAGCATAATTATATTAAAATTTAGCATAAGAATTAAATTACAACATATTTATGTTTATTTTATTGTAACTAGAAGGCGCCACAACAGACTTTGGTTATTTCTTTTTTGTTAGTTTGGTTCAGTTAAGTGGTTTTTGTTTTCAATCTTTATTGCACAATTGCGTATCATTCTATAACAGCTTATAATCGTATACAAATGGAAGAAGCAAGCTGTAGTTCACGAGAAGATCAATCTGAAGTGTCGGGATTCAATGAAAATCAGAAAAGTGATGTCACAAATGCGTTGAAGTACTGTAAAATTTTATTGCACAACAATGAATTTTTAACAAATAGTCCAGCATCTGAAATATCTTCGTTTTCTATTGCGATGGGAGAACAATTCTATAATTCGATAGTAAATATGCTGATTTTGTAACGATTTTTGAATTTTAACTAGTCAATAATAGATCCAATTTTTTTGAAGCTCTTTAAGTGAGGAGAATGTTTAATAATAGTTTAAAAATCAAAAATTCTAAATTAAAGTTTAATTATGTTAACAAAATTTTTATTGAGATTATTAAATTATAATTATATTATTAGTATATTTATAAAAAAAAGAGAAAAACAAACGTAGCGCGTTCCGGCATCGAACCCGGGCCCTCGGAACAACGAGCTGACGCCATACCAACTAAGCTATGACCAACGAAGTAATTTTGTTACATAGTAAGTATTTAAGTTCTGTTATAATATTAGACCCTCCCATGTCTCGAGAACTAAGGAGCGTTGTATAAAATTCATTGAACCTGAGACTAAGGGGTTTCTACCCTACAACATATATAAAAATAATGAAAATCTGTGATTACCAAGCTTGGCACTCTCCTTTTGAGTAATTTCTCTACTTTTTTATCTCCCACACTCATGTGTTTATTACTTTTTGTTATTTATTCATCTGTTCCTAATATTAATGTTAAATATTTATCATAAAGACTGCTTATATACGTTTCGAGTTCTCGTAGAGAAGCCTCTTCAATTTTTATAATGTCGGATTTTTTTATCATCAATTCATTTTCCGTAAATTACGAAATATTAGTTAAATTTCGATTCGATCCTTTCACGAGCAAATTCAAGTTTTTAATGTATTTTTTTTTCATGGTTTACGGGAAAGACTCCTGGTCCGCTCAGGACCAAAGTTGTGTTGTATTAATTGAGTTTTAATCTATGGACCTTTTTATAAATGAATGAGGTATTTTAATTAGTTATCTACGCTGTCGTCACGGGAGGGCGTATATAATGAAGGAGTAGGAGATGACACAACTAAGAGTCCCTTATCATAGATCAGACTTGACAATCCGGAGAAAGTCTGTGGTAGAAAATGTCCGTGGTAATTGCCAACTTATTAATTGACTTTCTCCGGAAAGTATCGCCGCCTGGTGGATACTACCGATACTAGTTCATAAGCAAATGCATAGAACAAGTGGAGCTGTGAAAAAATTTCGTGTTATTTCGTGTCGTAAATACTCCTATTACTGACGACTGATGGCGCTAGTAGCAGGACAACCATGTGGTTTTTAACCATGTGTATAGCGGTCAAAGGAAACTTGCTGATTGTGAGGTGAGGTCTGATACAAAGGTGTGATAAGGAGGTACTGATAAGGAGGTCTTGGACACAACAATACGGATTTTCGAATATGCAGACCAGTATTATAATAAGTGCCATTTGGATTAGTTCATAATGTGAATGTATATTATACAACTCCTTGATGAAGATAAAGACCTGGACGCGTCTCATCACGAATATTTTTTTAAATGGCAAGCCCATGTTCAGTTATTACCAGTGTATGATCTATGACTCTTAGCCGAATGAAATAAAATTCTGAAATTTTTTTTATCTTTTTATATGAAATTTCTTTCCAGTTTCATAGGAAAAAGATTAATTTACGCTTTAACAGTTACTAAAATGTATGAAAATATTTATTTACTTCTTTCAAAGCAAGAATAAAAAAATACCCTGTTAATATCTTTTAGTTTTATTAAAACAAACTCTAGCAAACGTAAAAGCTACTAACATTTTACGCTTTTTAATAAACTGATTGTGTTTCTAAGCTTCGAAAAATACTGCAAAATGATTCAATGATTCAAAATGTCAAAGATATGGATGGATGCATTTATATTTCTATGCAGAAATGAACATTTCATTCAGTATATAAATGTAAATATCACTTCGCTGAAGTCTTTTTTTACTACTCTCGGATGGTGAAATAAAAGCAGTTTACTTCTATACGTGAATGAATAAAAATGACCTACTTTTCTTTTACATCACGTAAACGAAAGTTTGAAAAATTCGGCCATCATGAAGTAATCCACTATTTCGTTTTTTTTTGCAATTTCTTTTATTTATATATAGTCTTTGCGTGTGTGTGATGAATTTTGAATAAAATGTAATTTGTGTTATAAGGTTTTAAAGCAAATAAATCTTCATTACTCTTATAAAAGAGTAATGGAGATTTATTTACTTAAGGTAAAGCTAAGAGTGTCTGCGCACAATTCAGCAGAATAATAAAAAAAATACATAAATATTAATTTTTTGCTAAAGTATCCTGAAAAATTTTGACTTCATTTGTTTTTTATGCATTTTCATTGCTATTTTGTTGTTATGTTGTAATTTAATAGAGCAGTTGTAATAAAATCAAGAAAGCTATTCTTCGCAATCGGTCCTTACATGATTGGTGTGATTGCGCCCATGGGTAGGAGAGATTGTTACTAATAATAACTACAATTAAATTGTTAACAATAATAATTACATTTAAATGACATTGCTGTATGGTTTGATACTGTTTTTGTGAATAAATATTATTGTATTAGGAGTGAATATTTCAACCAAATGATTAAAGAATCAGAAAAAGGAAATAAATTTAAGAACAATTAAAGAATTTAATTAAAGAAAAAAAAGAATCAGAAAAAACAAGCACAGATAAGTTTTCAAAATAACATTAAGTCACTTTATAACACGTTTAACTTAAAATTAGTCCATTTTCATTTCCACAGTTTCAAAGTTTTCTTGTTTGTAGACCGAAGTTGTCGTCGACCACAATCGATGCATTTATTGGTTGTAAATGGTGCAGCTTTCGTGCAAACACCTGCCAAAAGTAGTACATTGAATCCAATTACCGGTCGAAGTTGTCTCCTGGTACATTTCCAGACATTCAGTCCACTCATCATCATTGCTCAGCATTTTTTAGCAAATCAGTTTATTGCCAAATTTAGTTTCGATAATTATGTGTTTTTCAAAAATTATTTCAAAATTGATCCATTCACATGTTTTACATGTAAATTGCAATTTATGAAAATTTACCAATAAGCTGCGTAATCTCTCCTAGCATGGAAACTAATGGGAGCAATGCGCCATCTCATCCTATGTAGCAGATGCTTAAACTCTCCAATTTCGGTAATAGAGATTGTGTCGCATTTTATTTAAACATGACCGCTTCTAAAACGAACCGGTGGTATTCGCACCGTTAGTCTAGGTTAGTAGATATTGAGAAATAGTTTAAGTTAAAAATATTTTGTAATACTGAAATTATCTAGAAATTCGGACGAATAGTTATGAAAATTCAAATACTTACTTTGGGAAAATAAAACAAAATAGCAACGATCGAAGCAATATACGTGCACATTCAAGTAGACACCCTACTACTGCTGTTATACAACTACCTGGAGTAGCTGCGCATGGATTCTACCCCTTTCCCCTGACCCTCTTTGTGCGCAATCTCTCCGACCGCGCAATCTCTTTTGGCTTTACTTTAGGCATACAAAATAATACTCTTTAGGTTGTTATATATTTCTAGAAATTGTGAATTTTAAAACTTTTATTTCAAACTATCAAAATATCAAGTAACAATATATTTATTGAATCTGTCCCTTTCTGTAAAATTCTGCCTTCAATATTATTTATATTGATATTTAATTATCAATATTCATTTCAAAGTTAAAATATCATACAACTAGAACACATGAATAGGTTTGGCTTACCGAAAAGTCCTCTTTCGGGAGATAAAAGGCGATCTTTAATTATTCTGAGTTTTCGAAAATAAATGTTCATACTGTTCAAGAAGTAATTGAATCTACACAATGTAGATGCACAAACATATATATTAACGATCACTAACAAAATATACATAACGTTTTCGCGCATATCATATCTTTTTCTTAAATATTACATCTTCTATTCCGTAAATACATTTCTAGTTCAGTTCATAAAGTTCTAAAACAGATTCATCTTTTCAACAGTAAAATATCGTCTGCGCGAGGCGCAAAATAAAAACGATTAAATTAAAACCATGGAAGTAGCGATAAAACGCAACACACTCCCACCTTTGAGTTTCGAATTCAATGAAACTCAAACTTTACTTTGGGTTTTTATAAACGACCATATCGGGATCGTTTTTCAGGTACAGTCACCACAGGAGATTCACTAGCACCTTTGTGGAAAATAGGTTCAGTAGATTCAGTATCTAAAAAGCAGTCTTTAACAAAATGTTGGATCATCGGCTTACTCGTAGCAGAGTCTAAATATCAGTTTTTACCAGTCAATTTTATCGTCGGTTTGGTAGGAGCAGGATCTAAAGACATTCTTTATCATTCGATTGAACAGTCTGTTCGGAAGATATTGAGTTTTGAACTGCAGAATGGAGTTCAGTACCTCTTTCATGGGTTACTTCTAGAGGAATCAGTCTGAGAACAGAACGTAGAAATTCGCCACCTTTCATCTTTACCTTTACTAATCGTACATTTCTACCTTTTGAAGGATAAAGTTCAATAACTTTGGCAAGTAGCCATTCAAGTTTTATAACATTCTCACTAGACACAAGAACAACATCACCAATCTGGACAGGTCTCTGATTTTTGTCAAATTTCGAGGATTGTTTTGAATATCCCAAATATTCAGTGTGGAATCTTTTTCGCAAATCTTGTTTTAGTCACTGTCTATAGGCATGCCTCTTATTAATAGACGATGAATCCAAAATGTCAAGATCAGGAATACCTGATTCTCTAATGTCTTGTAAAAACATAGAAGGAGAAAGTGGTATTAAATCATCAATTACCTCTGAAACATAGGTCAAAAGCCACTGATTAACAATACTTTCAGTATCGCAAATAACAGTTTGCATTTCTGCTAAGTCCAAAGAGTTTCGTCTTAAGACTTTTCGAAGGATCCCTTTTATTACGCCTATCAAACGTTCTCACCATCCACCCCACCACGGCGCAGATGGAGAGTTAAATTTCCAAGTTATCTTCTGAGCTGTGCTGTACTGAGAAATAACATCCCAATCGATTTGCTTAAACAAATTTTCAGCACCCGTAAAATTTTTACCGTTGTCAGAATATACTATCGCAGGTCTACCTCTTCGTGCTATAAATCTTCTAAAAGCTTGCAAAAAGTTGTCAGTTAATAAGGATGTGGCTATCTCTAAATGTATGGATCTGTAGACAGCAGATGTGAAAATAACTATCCAAGCTTTCTGACCACCTCGAAGAAGTAAAGGACCGGCATAGTCAGTTCCTACAACCTCGAATACTGCAACTTCTTTTATACGAACTTCCGAAAGAGGTGCTTCTATAATCGGTTTAGGTCTTGAATTAAATGTTTTACAAGGTACACAGTTTCTAATTACCTTTCAAACAGTCTTCCTGCATTTCAAAATCCAAAAGTCCTTAAATTACTCATCAATATCTGGGTACCAGCCTGATTTAAACTAAGATGTCTTGTCCGAATAAGTATTTCCACAACTGGATGGCTACAGGGTAACAGTATCGGAAATCGGAAATTTCTTTTATCTTCTCTCATCAGAATACGAGTCTTTAAAGTAGTCTATTCGATTCTACATAAAACTGAAGTGATTTTAAGCGTTTATCTTCAGTTCCAAAAAATGATTCTTTTTGTACTAATTTTAACAAAGATATTTCAGCTCTATTTATTTATTCTAGAGTTAAGAGTCCAGAAATCCGGTTGGCACGTTCCACTTTACAGTTAGTAAAAAATCTATAAATCCAAGCAATAGTTCTGATCAATTTGTCGTACGACGAAAATCTGTTATAAATTTTTTCAGTTGATTCTTCATGATTTGTAGTGATAACAACAGTTTTTTTCTTTTCGGAATATACTATGTTGAAATCAGGAACAACGTTGGATTTTGGCGATTCTTTTTCCGGTCTTCGCAACCATTCCGGGCCCTCCCACCATTTCGATTTCTCTAAAGTTTCTGCATTACAACCATGAGAAGGGAGGTCTGCTGCATTTAATGATCCAGGGATGTGATACCAATTATCAGGTTCTGTCAAAGATCGGATTTCTTTAACTCTATTGAAAATAAAAGGAGCCCAATTTTCAGTTCCCTTGATCCATTTGCTGAATCAGACCAGAAAAATTTCGGGATATCCTTCAACTGAAGATCGTGTATAACACTTTGTGCCAGTCTAGCTCCTATATTACAGGAAAGTAATTCCAATCGAGGAATAGAAATGGTTTTCATTGGAGCTACTCAGCACCTAGCCTGTACAAGCTGACAAGATATTGTATTTTCAGTCGCACATCTTAAAAATATACATGTAGAATATGCATTCTTGCTTGCATCGCAGAATATGTGCAAAGAAAGATTTTCTGGAGCTTCATAATTGGAAATAATACATCGAGGAATTTCTATTTCCTTTAATTTAGAGACATCCTTTCGCCATTATTCAAATTTCTTGGTAATAGCTTCAGGCAATTCAGCATCCCACGAAACTTTCAATTTCCAACATTCTTGAAGGAGAATCTTTGGCCCCAAGGTGACAGGACACGTGAAGCCAATGGGGTCGAAAATTCTATGAACAGCACTCAGAATTTTTCTTTTCGTTACAATAGTAGAGTCTTCAAAACATTTTCGTAAATCTGTTTTCAGAGTATCAGATTTTAAATTCCACATCAGTCCCAAAACTGGAATATTCTTTTCTTCTAATAACGGGAAGTTTTCTGCTTCTGTTTTATGGAGATTATACTCCCACTCTCGAAGATCAAATTTAGCATTTTTGAGAATAATTGTGAATTCTTCAATAAATTTTTCAAGCTCCTCATGGTTTTCAACACTAGTGACGCAGTTATCTACGTAAAAAGACTTTAACAACTTATCTACTGTTTCTTTAAATCTAGGAGGCACATTCTTCAGATGATATCGGATAGTTGCACCAAGTAAATAAGGCGAACATGTAAGACCGAAAACAACCCTTTTATGCTGAAAAATTTTGAACTTTTCGGGGTCACCTTCATCACACCATAAAAACTTCAGAAATGGTCTATCTCACTCATTTAAACTAATTTGTAGAAAGGCTTTTCGAATATCTGCAATCACGCCTATTTTCTTCAATCGAAATTTATTTAATATAGTCGGAATGAGCTCTACGATATTAGGGCTTTTCTCTAAAGAATCATCGATCAAAGGTGAATCTTTTTGTCTTGCTGAGCCATCAAAGACTGGTCTAACTCTGGTGGTAGAATTTTCTTTGATCACAGTTCTGTGTGGCAAGTAGTGTTCACTTTCGTCATTACAGGAGTTTTTAACTTCCTCAATAACGCCTTCTTGTATCCATTTTTTTAATGCATCTTCATACTCTTGTAATGTTTCCGTTTTCTTTAGTGATTCAACACAATTTCTTTATCGTCGTTCATAGATTTTTCGACCAGTTGGTAAGGGAGGATGGTTTTCAATCCATGGGAGGCTCACTTCATACCTTCCTTCTGCATCTATTTTTATATTTTTATTAAAATGTTCTTCAGTTGCTTTTTCTATTTCTTGTCTGTTTCCGCTTTTGCCAGGATCGAGAATTCCAAGTGTGTCCAGCCGCCATAAATCTGAAATTTTTGCGTCATTTATATGAAGTGACATGACGCTGTTTGTGTTATCGGATATGTTAAATAGGTCAGTTTTTCCCATCAAAGTACTGCATGCATCGAACAGTTTTCGGACGGTGCTGGAAGTATAGCCTGTCTGTCGAGAAACTGCACGTGCGCTACTGACTCCAAACTCTGATATCTGTGACTGTGCGCCAACAGCTGTCTTGACGGCATCAACAAGTACCTGTGTGACAGGTTTATGGTCTATTCCAGGTTGAATTCCTAATTTCCCCGTCTCTTCAAATCTCTTAATAATGGCCCGGATAACTTTAGTAGACATTGGTCCACGTCGTAGGTTCTTTATACGACGAAATTCACGAACTGCAGCAGAAGCATTCCCCTTGTTTTCGTAAAACAGCTTCACCAATAACGCACGTCCAATTAAAGATACCGTCATCATTACGGCCGGAAACATCAACATAAAACATGACAACGTCTTCAAACGTTCTATACCCGAACCTGTTTTGCATAAAGCTTCATCTTCTTCGCAAGCATGCAAATCTCGACATTTTTTCCCCTAGAATTGACAGCTTTTCCCGGTTTTACATTGTATTACTCATAATTCTTGTTCTGGATTGTTAATATTGTTTCTGTATTCCGTTTTGGTTGTCTATTGTGTTAATTTTAATGTTTTTCCGGAAAAAGGTGCCCTCTGGTGGACATTTTGGAACTATAATTTTTTTTTCGAAATTTTGTGAGCGCATCTCGTGTATAGTCTATATATCAAATTTCGTTAGTGCTGCCATCTGTTAGTGATGAAGATGGAATATAATAAAAAGAGAGAATGAGAAACATATATTGACAAAGCAAATAATATTTGAAATGTGAGGAAACTTAATGAAGTAAATAAAATTTAAATATAATAAAGATCATATGGGAAGACAAGTACAATAATTAGCAATGTATAATAAGACATTGTGTGTATTATATATATATATATTTTTTTTTTCACTGGCGCCCACCTAACCGAAAAGTACCGACATATCATATCTACAGTAATCATATCTGATCTGGCGCTTACGGACTCGCATGCAAGAGTGCTAGATATTATTAATCTGTACGTGCTTGGATGCAAATTGCATTAGCATACATCATACTGTATGTCAACGTAAACAAATGTTGGTATACAAATTTTTTTAATAGCAAAGTTTTTTTTGACAAATTTCAAAGAATTGGTCTGAAATATATTTTTCGATTTGCTTGAATCTGAGTATATTGTTCACAGTTGATAGAATTAAAAAATGTTACATATGGAAAGCATATGTGCATATAAGTTTTTATATGTATAAATTTTTAGGCGCTATGTGAACGTAGAAAATTCTTTGGAAAGGAGAAAATGTGCCGCGGGCGTGTGTGACGACTGGTGCTCTAGAATGTTCCCTCTTATTTCCAAATAGCAATAATAATTAAAATTCGGCGACATATAGTTTTTAAATTCTTAGTAAGAACATATTTGACTAAGCAAATTTTAGATGTAATTGTTTACACAAAGCCATATATTAAAAATTATTCATGAAAATATAAATGTAAAAACGTAACAAACAGGTCTTAAAAATATTTTCATAGTGTCTATATTATAGTTTTAAAAAATCGATATTTCGTTTAAGCATTTTTATTAAAATATACAGTTACATGAATTTAAATCATTGTAAATAAGCAACAAGAAAAGATATAATGCATCTAACATTCTAAATTCACTATTTTGGGCCTTGTTTATTTAAATACGTAAAAGACACTCTTAAAATTTATCTGCATCTTTCTTTTACTTATTTTGTTACTTTTTGTGTTTATTGAATTATATATAGGATACTTACTTTTGACTTGATAGTGGCATTTTTTGAAGTACCGACATTTTTAGAAAATGCTGTTTACAAATACGGATGCTGCTTCATGTTTTTGTTATAATGCTTTAAAATACAAAAATACAGTATGTATGGAAAAATATTACATATGAATTGCTGAAGTCATATTTCAAAAAGAATTTCAAAAAATTCTTGCACATGGAATTGTTGTAAAAAGAATGGATTTGATACCCTGAGGATATGAATCCAGGAATTCCGTGTTTAGCATACAGTCATGAAAAAGATTATACATACAAATATCTCCAGGCAAAATAGTATTTTCAATTTTCTTTCTGTACGGATAGTGATTTTGATTCCAAGAAAGAGAGAGTATAAATACTTTAAATATTTCTTTCTTAAAAAGTAAGCCTATTTATTCTTATATTCTGTATTCTGGCACACCAGGAAAATATGTGTTTTATTAATCATTTGTTTATCAAAAGGAAAATAGGTTAATTTTTTACTAGAAAAATCTGCATCTTAATTTTATGAGCTTATTGAATTAAATAGAAAATAACTACATCTGTCACGAAATAAATATATTGAAATCATACTGAAATAATTTTTCAGTGCAAAAAGGCAGTCACTTTGTTCGTTTTGTAAAAAAATAGAAACTAACTAAATAGCCTAAGATAACAAATTACCAAAACTAATGCTTTACCAAAGTTAATAAGTAGAATAATTTTTCAAATTCATATATTTTATTTAAATACATTTTTACAAGCTAAATACAAGTTTTACTATTACATTTAAAATCTTCAAATTATTATTTTTTTTTTTCTAAGAAGTACAGAAATCCGTTCTTGAATTATATTTGATAATCTTATTAATTATAATTCGAAATTTAATTTTAGGAGCCTACATTCGCCCGAATTCGATATTCGCAAGTTACAGCTAAACGATAGAACCGTTCTTCGTAAATTTCATGTTTGTATTTAAATATTTTAAAATTATTTTTTTTTTTTGCATAAAATATCTGAAGTGGACGTGTAATGTGATACATTTGTATTCTTGCGTATTTTTATGTTAAGTGAATCCAATCAAATGTAAATACTACAACATATTTTGAAATATTGAACAAGATTCTTTTTGTGCATATATTATGTAAATTTACATTTAGAAGTGTAGTTTTACATTATGTAGATTATTCATATTTAAATTCTGGCAAGATAATCATATCAAAATACCTATGTTTTCTGTTGTTACCGAGAATATGACATTCTTACAATATTAATATGAATTTATACTAGTGCTTCCTATTAAACGTTTACACGAGTATACGTTTAATATGTATTATACGGTGTGAATATTTTGGATACGTATGATACGGCCAAGGCCGTTATACGTATTATACGAAACAGTATATATGGTACAGCGTATATACGGAACTTACCCCCGTGGTTAAACATATAAACGTTTTAAACGGTGTCCGTTCATTGCGTGAAAAATGATGCTTTTCGCCAATTGGTATGCGTATTTTAACCCTTTCCGGCACAGTGGTCCCACTCCGGGCACACCTAATTTTAATTCCAAACTTGCATTCGACACCAAGAATATATAATAAAATTTTGTTTCTACAATGAAAACTTAAAATGATGAATTCTTATTTTCTAAAAAAGTAGTTTGTAAATTCCTGTGTCAGTCAGTAATTTCTCATTTTACGAACAGACATTGTTCATTGACATTACGAACAGACATTGTTCATTCTGTGCCAGAAAGGGTTAATTTTCATCTCACTTCAACTAATATCGCACATCCTGAAATCCGCAATTAATAATGTTAGGTTATTTGTATATTTCTAAGCATATACAATTTTCCAAATATTCAGATAATATAATTTAAAAAAATGCCAAATTGGTTTTATTTTATTTTATTTTATTTACTCTTTCTGATATTTTTTGATATTCATTTGTTAGGCAACCGTTAAATCAAAATAGGAAAAAAAAGAGAAAAATACACAAGTATTATGTCAAAAGTGTAAAAATGATAAAGAAAAATGTTTTACATTTTTTGAACATATGCACAAAATTCAATAAAAAAATAGACAGATAATTGCGAATGGCCGAAAAAATTATTGACAAAATTTCAAACCAATATGATTGATTAATTTAAGAGATCGCATAGAAATAAATTTAGCCTCCACAATGTAACATTTAAATTAAATTGCGTTATTTTCATTTCAGTAATTGATAAAATATGAAAATCATATGAACTGTCATAGAAAAGCGTTATGACAAAAAATAAAACATATTATGCAGATTTCTACGCAGATTTCCAGCTAGTTATCAGTTCATTGAGGTAAGACTGATGAGGTGAATTGGTATTAAAAGTAAATACAGGGTGTTTTTTTTAAAACTGACACTGTTCAGAGCCGTCTGTAGCTCGTTCTAATAACTGGATTGACACAAAATTTTGTGAATGGACTAAGAAAACCATGGGAAAAAAGATTCAAAAAAAAAAAAAAAAAAAAAAAATTAGTTCCAATCACCACCGATAGGGGGAAATGTGGCGCTGTGGTCATTTATGCAACTGGGAATTAGCAAAAAATACGGGCAAAAAATGCAAATGCAAATTTTTACTTACGCAAGCGACAGTAGCGCCAATAGTTTAAGTTATAAATGCATGCGAAAAACACCGAGAAACAATTTCAGCTCAGGTTGAAAATGAATCTCACGTTACCGCAGCGCGCGTTACTTGTGAAGTTCTTATATTGTAACCAGTACAATGCACCAGCCACTCTTCGTTTACTTAGAACACGCCATAAACTGCGCAAAGGACCTTTATCCGTTAATGTATTGAAAGCAATGATTCTGAAATTCGAAGAAACAGGCTCGCTAGCAGTTCGGTCAGGCAGCGGACGTAAACCGGTGGCAGAAAAAGTGATAATGGATGTTTCAACTGCGATCAACGAAAGGGAAAGTGTAAATGATGAATAAAACGTGGCATTTTATCCAAATTATTAATTTTGTCTGTTTCTGATGTTTTTTTTTTTTCAATGTAGAGCGCCACATTTCCCCCTATCGGCGGTGATTGGAACTAATTTTTTGTTGTTGTTGTTGGAATCTGTTTTCCCATGGTTTTCTTAGTCCATTCACAAAATTTTGTGTCAATCCAGTTATTAGAACGAGCTACAGACGGCTCTGAATAGTGTCAGTTTAAAAAAAAACACCCTGTATGTATAGTTGAAATATACGAATACCTGAATTATACGTTTAACGAATAAACGGTTACACGTTTGAGCGATATACGCTTATACGTATCCGGATACGTTTAAACATATTGTTTAAGGTATACGTATTTCATACCGACTTATATCTTTATCATACGTACACAGGTTAAACGTATAACTAAAATACGTATTGCGTCGGGATCACTAATTTATACACTTGAGAAATCAGAGTTTTAAGATTTCTTAAAAAGAATCACGGATACGGGAAGGTAAAATTGAATCTCAAAAACTTTAATAATAAGTTTAAGTACACAAATCCTTACAACATTAAAGTAGGCAGAAAAAGTCAATTTGAATTTTTCACATTTTATATTTATTTTATTTTAATTCGGAAGAAGAAACTTGTTATATTTCTGTTCATGATTGAAAGACAAGATGTAAATTATGTTTTCGTAGATTTATAAATATCGCTGTATGAAGTAAAATAAAATATAATAGTAGAATTGTATTTTTGGTTTGAAATTCTAAAAATGACTTCCTTACATTTTGTAAAAATAGTTTTCGGGGGGATATGTAAATAATGAGTATAATGCATCTATGAAAGCGACTAGTTGTTTAGAGCTCTTTTCACCGTGTCAAATGATGATGTTTCCATAACAGTGTTCTGGTATTGTTGGAAAACTATTTCATAATGTATGCCCAAAGCAGGATTTTTTCTTATTAGGTAGCTTTCATTACAAAAAGCTGCCTATTGCAGCCGTTCGGAGGAAAGCAATTTCAAAACAGTTTGGTATATTTTCACCGATCATGACCCCCAGACACCCAAACCACCCTCCGTTCAAATGTTGATTTATATATATATATAATTATATATATATATATATATATATCTGACATATGTCATGCTGTAACGCTCTTATCTATGAACCGATTTGGATGTGACTGAGTATGCGCATAGGACATAACAAGGTCTCGATCGAGTTCGTTGGTCAGCTTTATCCGCCATCTTGTTTCAAAATTTCGGCCAGTTAAACAAATTTAAATTTTTAAAAATTCAAAAAGATGAACAAAAAATTATAAATTGAAACAAATGTTTGTGTTAAGTGTTAGAACGTGATACAAGGATTCTTGAACTTTTTTTGTGTTGGCTATATCTTAAAAAATGGCTGAGATATGGTAGTTTGAAATTCTAGGGAGGCTGAGATTTCGAAACAATCTGATATTTGTTATGCTGTAACTATCGTATTTATGAACCGATATGAATGGGACTCATCATGTGTGCAGAACATACCAAGGTCTCGACCGAGTTGGTCAGCTTCATTGTCCATCTTGTTTCAAAATGGCGGCAAGTTAAATTTTTAATTTTTTTTAATTCAAAAATATGTATAAAATATTATAAATTGAAAAGTTGATTCCGTTACGTGTTAGATCGTGATATAAGGATTCCGGAACACTTTTTGCTTTGGCTTTATTTTAAAAAATGGCTGAGATATGGCAGTTTGAAATTCTAAGGTGGGTGACATTTTCAAATAATCTGATTTTTGTTATACTGTAACTCTCATGCTGAAATTCGCATTCAAATTCAGTATTAACGAAAACCAAGATTGAATCTTCTATAATCGGGTTCCAAGCATTTTAGCTTCGGGTGTTTGAGTAAAATAAGTTGGATTTTTAAAAACATGGACTATGAAAGCTACATTTTCCTCCCGGTACAAGCCGGAAGGACTTTTTATTTATACATTGATGTACTTGGATTTATTATTGTTTGATTAGTTTTACAAAATCATTGTTTTTGTTTATTTAGAGCTTTAAATAGTTATTTGGATTATGAATTCAGTGCAATTACCGTGAGACAAAAATACATCAACAAAAGAAAAAATGCATTTTAGTATCACAGTAAACGAATAAACTTCCAATTAATAATTATTCTTAGACCTCTTTTCACCATGTCAAATGATGCTGTTTCCATAACACTACTCAGGTATTGTTGGAAAACTGTTTCATAATGTATGCACGAAGCATGATTTTTTCTTATTTATTTATACATTGATATACCTGGATTTATTGTCGTATGATTAATTTTACAAAATCAATGTTTTTGTTTATTTAGAGCTTAAAATAGTTATTTGGATTATGAATTCAGTGCAATTACCTTGAGACAAAAATAAATCAGCAAAAGCAGAAATGCATTTTAGTATCACAGTAAACGAATAAACTTCTAATTAATAATTATTCTTAGACCTCTTTTCACCATGTCAAATGATGCTGTTTCCATAACAGTACTCAGGTATTGTTGGAAAACTGTTTCATAATGTATGCACGAAGCATGATTTTTTCTTATTTATTTATACATTGATATACCTGGATTTATTGTCGTATGATTAATTTTACAAAATCATTTTTTTTGTTTATTTAGAGCTTAAAATAGTTATTTGGATTATGAATTCAGTGCAATTACCTTGAGACAAAAATAAATCAGCAAAAGCAAAAATGCATTTTAGTATCACAGTAAACGAATAAACTTCTAATTAATAATTATTCTTAGACCTCTTTTCACAATCTCAAATGATGCTGTTTCCATAACAGTACTCAGGTATTGTTGGAAAACTGTTTCATAATGTATGCACGAAGCATGATTTTTTCTTATTTATTTATACATTGATATACTTGGATTTATTGTCGTATGATTAATTTTACAAAATCATTCTTTTTGTTTATTTAGAGCTTAAAATAGTTATTTGGATTATGAATTCAGTGCATTTACCTTGAGACAAAAATAAATCAGCAAAAGCAAAAATGCATTTTAATATCACAGTAAACGAATAAACTTCTAATTAATAATTATTCTTAGACCTCTTTTCACCATGTCAAATGATGCTGTTTCCATAACAGTACTCAGGTATTGTTGGAAAACTGTTTCATAATGTATGCACGAAGCATGATTTTTTCTTATTTATTTATACATTGATATACTTGGATTTATTGTCGTATGATTAATTTTACAAAATCATTGTTTTTGTTTATTTAGAGCTTAAAATAGTTATTTGGATTATGAATTCATTGCAATTACCTTGAGACAAAAATAAATCAGCAAAAGCAGAAATGCATTTTAGTATCACAGTAAACGAATAAACTTCTAATTAATAATTATTCTTAGACTTCTTTTCACAATGTCAAATGATGCTGTTTCCATAACAGTACTCAGGTATTTTTGGAAAACTGTTTCATAATGTATGCACGAATCATGATTTTTTCTTATTTATTTATACATTGATATACTTGGATTTATTGTCGTATGATTAATTTTACAAAATCATTCTTTTTGTTTATTTAGAGCTTAAAATAGTTATTTGGATTATGAATTCAGTGCAATTACCTTGAGACAAAAATAAATCAGCAAAAGCAAAAATGCATTTTAGTATCACAGTAAACGAATAAACTTCTAATTAATAATTATTCTTAGACTTCTTTTCACAATGTCAAATGATGCTGTTTCCATAACAGTACTCAGGTATTTTTGGAAAACTGTTTCATAATGTATGCACGAAGCATGATTTTTTCTTATTTATTCATACATTGATATACTTGGATTTATTGTCGTATGATTAATTTTACAAAATCATTCTTTTTGTTTATTTAGAGCTTAAAATAGTTATTTGGATTATGAATTCAGTGCAATTACCTTGAGACAAAAATAAATCAGCAAAAGCAAAAATGCATTTTAGTATCACAGTAAACGAATAAACTTCTAATTAATAATTATTCTTAGACCTCTTTTCACCATGTCAAATGATGCTGTTTCCATAACAGTACTCAGGTATTGTTGGAAAACTGTTTCATAATGTATGCACGAAGCATGATTTTTTCTTATTTATTTATACATTGATATACTTGGATTTATTGTCGTATGATTAATTTTACAAAATCATTCTTTTTGTTTATTTAGAGCTTAAAATAGTTATTTGGATTATGAATTCAGTGAATTTACCTTGAGACAAAAATAAATCAGCAAAAGCAAAAATGCATTTTAGTATCACAGTAAACGAATAAACTTCTAATTAATAATTATTCTTAGACCTCTTTTCACAATGTCAAATGATGCTGTTTCCATAACAGTACTCAGGTATTGTTGGAAAACTGTTTCATAATGTATGCACGAAGCATGATTTTTTCTTATTTATTTATACATTGATATACTTGGATTTATTGTCGTATGATTAATTTTACAAAATCATTGTTTTTGTTTATTTAGAGCTTAAAATAGTTATTTGGATTATGAATTTGGTGCAATTATCTTAAGACAAAAATAAATCACAGAAACAAAAATGTATTAGTGTCACAGTAACCGAATAAATTTCTAATTAATAATTACTAGTTTATACATATTTTATAAAATTCCCATTAAAGAAACATAAAAGAAAAACATAATATTTTTGGTCTATAATAAATGTTTATTAATTTCATCATTAAATTTGTTTAGATGCGTCTAGGTTTTATTACAGAAAACTAACCTTTAGACAATTTAACAAAATTGCTTACGTTGAAAGGATTTTTCTTTCTTTTAACCACAAATTGAAATAATGACCAAACTAATTATATTGAATGTAAATTTATAAGAAATTCCAATAACTTGTTAAATTTAATTGTGGTTTTACTAATTTAATTACTTCAAAAGCATTTTTTTCATCAGAAGAGAAAGTAATTGCAACTGAAAGCTGATGCATAGTTTAATTAATCTTGCTTCCAAGGAAGCATAGTTAAAAAAAAAATATATATACAGTTAATGGAAAAATATTTTACAGATGATTTTTTTTGAACCGTAAAAGCAATTTAAAATGTTACAGTTTCAGTAAAAAAATTGCGTATTAATTTGTGCATTATTTTTTGGTTTGAATATTTGAATATATTTTAAATTTTTCAAGCATTTTTAAGTAAGATTGTAAAAGAATATTTTAATTTTTTTTATTATAATTCGGAATTCAGTTTTTGGAAAAATAACCTTTCCTTAAAAATCTACATTCATTTCAATAATAATTACAATATGATTAATTATTTTAACCATTATTTTGATTTTAAAGTAAAATTTAGCAAAGAAATAACCGACTAGAAAGACCTTGAGTCTAGAAAGACCTTACGTCTTTTTTATACAAATACATTTTTAATCTTTAAAAAAATTCTGCATTAAAGAATAACTGAAAAAAAAGTAAACATAGTTAAAAAAAAAAAAAAAACACTCTTTTATAAGCATTCAATATTTATCTTAAAAATCACGCCTGATTTCATGCCCATTTCGGGTTTATGCGCGAAGATTAAATTAAGACCCATTGAAAATATGGTTATGAATGATTTTAGTGAAAGACCTGCATATTGGTGTAGATATGCAGATGATATTTTTATTATATGGGAGTATGGTATAGATTTATTGAAAGACTTTGTGGTTAAACTTAATAAAATTGATACAAAAATACAATTTACCCTGGAGTTGGAAAAACAGAATCGTTTACCTTTTCTTGATGTAGAGCTGATAAAAAACAGTAATTTAACAATAGATCGGACAGTTTATAGGAAAAATATGAGGTCAAATAATACTATTTCCAGAGATGCTTCATCACCTTTAAGTTATAAACTGGCTGCATATAGCTTTTACATCCGTAGAGCATTTTCAGTGTGTACTGATAGTTATATAAATGAGGAGCTTGACAGAGTTAAAATTATAGCAAATGAACATGTTTTTTCAGAGCGGTTAATTAATAAGTTAATTTGTCAATATCAATATCAGGGTAAAAAACAAAAAGAATTAACAGGAAAACCAACTAAATTTTACAAGTTCCAATATATTCCGAAACTTTTTGAAAAATTAAAATATAATTTAAAGAAATATGAAATAAATTTGGTAGCATCCCCTCCAGTTAAATTGAATGCATTACTACATAAGAAGATTGATCCCATACAAATTGAAGATTTAGCAGGAATTTATAGAATCCCAGTTATTATGGAAATAGTTGAAAATAGGATAAAATCTTATAAAGTTAAAGACTACATTGGTATGACTTTAAGGAAATTTAAAATTCGGTTAAAAGAACATATTGCAGATGTCAAGTATAATAGAAGTAAAACGGCACTTTCCAGATTAAAACAAGAGCAGTCGATTATAATAGATTTTGATAACGCTAAAATTATTAAACCCACATCCTCTTTTTATGAAGCAATAATAAGTGAATCAATAGAAATTTTAACCAGGAAAAATAAAACATGCAATGATTCAGTTTCGTACTATATCCCTAAAGTATGGTATAAGCTTTTACAGATAGTTTAAGAATGAATAAGACTGGCACATTCCTCCCTATGCTTCCCACCCTGTTTATAATGGTTTGACCTTGTCTTCAGCAGACATTGATGTTTTTACAGTGTTTCAGACTAGTTGTGTTTTTTGTGTGTATCTGCGTGGTGATGTTTTAACCCTGATGATGAGCCAGGACGGCTCGAAAGCGCTAGGTTTTTAATGTGAAATACAGTTTCGTATATTTTTAAAACACCTAAAGTAAAAGTTTTTAATAAATGATTCATATATGTTTTTGTGACATTTTGTGTTGTTTTTAAACAATTCATGCCTGCAGTTCATGTAGATCCAAAAATCTTCCATTTCTATGCGTTCATTTGGCGTAGGTCCCAATTATTGAATTCAGTGCATTAGTTTACGCTTGGTAAAAAGCGCTATTAAATTTATTAAAAAAAAATGATAATGTTTTATCTAAAGCTTTTTTAAAACATGGCAACGCGAAAGAAACAAAAACATTTAAATTATGTATTTGAAGTTTCTAAATTGTTTTCTCAACTTATAATCATAAGTACTTGGTAGACCGAACCTCGTAGTTTTTTACTTTCTTCTATCTTTACAAGAAATAAGTATTGGATTCATGAAAATTTTTGACTTCCGGTTTTCGACAGATTTATACGTTTTAGAAGGTCCTGAACACGATTTGACTGTTTTTAGAAAATGTCTGTCTGTGAGTCTGTGAGTCTGTCTGTCTGTCTGTATGTGACAAAAATTTTGTGGGCGCTCTATCTCAAGAACTAATGCTCGGAATTTAATAAAACTTTATATTCAGTTAGTACCTGATATAAATTGGTGCTGATTAGTTTTTGGTAAAAATCGCCCAGCAGATAGCGCTGCTATGCTGCATTTTTCGCGATTTCCGCAATAGCTCTATCTCAAGAACTAATGCTCGGAATTTAATAAACCTTTATATTCAGTTAGTCCCTGATATAAATTGGTGCTGATTAGTTTTTGGTGAAAATCGCCCAACAGGTGGCGCTGCTATGCCACTTTTTGCATGATTTTTGCGATAGCTGTATCTCAAGAACTAATGTACGGAATTTCACCAAACTGCATATTCTGTTAGACCTTGACCCAAATAGATGTTGACTACGTTGTGGTGTACATATCCCAACAGGTGGCGCTACTATGCTACGTTTTTCATTATTTTCACGATAGCTGCATCTCAAGAACTAATGAACGGAATTTCATCAAACTTCAAACTTTTTTGATTCACACATCCGACTAGTTTTTTTTTTTTTTAACATTCCTACTATATTTGAGTAAAGACAAAATTCTATTATTTGTTTCTACATATTTCACACTGTTTGTTAGTACAGACAAAATTTATCATTTATTTCTACGTAATTCATACTTTATTTGAAGTAAATACAATTTTTTATTATTCATTTCTATATAATAAATATAATTTATAGTTTGTAAAAGTTGTAGTAACAAATGCTATTAATTCATTTTTTGCGTTTTTGTATGTAACATTCTATCCAATTTCGCAATGTTATCGAGATAACAGCTATGATTTTTATTTTCTTCTATATTTACAAGAAGAAAGTATTGGATTCATGAAAATATTCGACTTCCGGTTTTCGACGGATTTATACATTTTAGAAGGTCCTGAACATGATTTGTCTATTTTTAGAAAATGTCTGTCTGTGACTCTGTCTGTCTGTCTGTCTGCATGTGACAAAAATTTTGTGGGCACTCTCTCTCAAGAACTAATGCTCTGAATTTGATAAAACTTTACATTCAGTTAGTCCCTGATATAAATTGGTGTTGATTAGTTTTTGGTAAAAATCGCCCAGCAGGTGGTGCTGCTATGCAGCATTTTTCGCGATTTCCGCAATAGCTCTATCTCAAGAGCTAATGCTCGGAATTTAATAAAACTTTATATTCAGTTTGTCTCTGATATAAATTGGTGCTGATTAGTTTTTGGTAAAAATCACCCAGCAGGTGGCGCTGCTATGTAGCATTTTTCAGGATTTACATGATTTTAGCGATAGTCATATCTCAAGAAATAATGCACGGAATTTAATAAAACTCGAGTTTCAGTTAGACCTTGATATAAATTGGTGCTGATTCTTTTTAGTGTATGCGAAACCTGTGTGAGATAGAAGAAAGTTTTGGGATTGACACATCCGACTAGTTTGTTATATGTTTCTGCGAAATACCAAATTGGTTTATTGTCGAGGTTCTCAACATTTTTTACCATACAACATCATGGATGTGACAAAAATTTGTAGGTAGAAATACTTACTGTTTCGCCACTTAACTCTGAAAACGGCGGACATTCCCTGTATAAAAAGAAATGTATATGGCAGTTTACAGAATCGAAAAATCAATAAATTTATAAAAAGTCGAAAATTTGAAAATAATTCGATTTTGTAGTCCTAGAAGCTTGACATTTGGCAGAAAGGCAGGGTTTAGTACACAAAGTAAGAAAAATTAAAAAATCCGTAAATAATAAAAAAAGACTAAAAAAACGAATAAAAAAAGAAATAGTTTGATTTATTGGAAATTTCCGGAAATTTTAATTTTGGCTTTCTTTTTATACTAAAATGTACTTTTATGCTAAATATCAAGTATCTAGGGCTGCGAGTAATATCTCAGATGGATAGCACCTATCCTGGAAGCAATTGAGAGTACTTTTGACACTCCCCCTCCCATAACTTAGTGCTTGCCTAGGAACCTGAAATCTCTTTTTATCTACAGTATACTTTGCAAACGAAACTAAAGCTTCAAATTTTTTATACCTGTAAATAATAGGGACAGAGTGTGGGCTTAGCGAAAATCAGTGGATGATCTCCAAAAAGAACTCAAAATCAAGAAAAGGAGGATTACTTACAAAAAGAAGTGAAATCTCATCAAAAAGTCACCTGTAAAAAATGCAGCCAAGTCTCGTAACTCACTTACCGTAAAAAGTACTGAGATCGTATAAAGCCAAGTTTAACTATCTTATTAACTCTGAAATTTTCATTCACAAATCACTCCTAGTCTCTACATCTTTAGTTAATTATTATTTTGTGACTTGGCAATTACGCAGCACAGGGAAATTATTACACCTTACTATGTTATGGGATGGGATGGGATAATTTAATTAAGGCAAATTATATACGCCCCGGGAAGTTATTACACTTTAATATGTTATAGTATTATTTGATTAAGACTAACTATATACATCACATTCTCGTGCTACGTAATTGCCAAGTCACAAAATAATAATTAACTAAAGATGTAGAGACTAGGAGTGATTTGTGAATGAAAATTTCAGAGTTAATAAGATAGTTAAACTTGGCTTTATACGATCTCAGTACTTTTTACGGTAAGTGAGTTACGAGACTTGGCTGCATTTTTTACAGGTGACTTTTTGATGAGATGACAGTTTACAGAAAACAAAGAAGATGGATTCAAACAGCCGCACTATGGTCAGGTGTATATATGTAAATAACTAAAATAAAATAAAATAAAAAATAGTTAAAACAACCACACTCTTTTATAAGCATTCAATATTTATTTTAAAAATTACTCCTGATTTCAGGACTTCATTTCATGTAGTTCCAAAAAACTTCCATTTCAATGCGTTCATTTAGCATGGTCCTCGATTATTGAATTCATTGCATTAATTTACGCTTGGTAAAAAGCGCCAATGAATTTATTTAATTTTTTTTTTTAATTTTTGATCTGTCTCTTTTTTGAAGATATGGCAACAGGAAAGAGACTAAAGCATTTAAATTATCTATTCGACATTTCTAAATTGTTTTCTCAAAGTATAACCATAATGTACTAAAAATTTAAACAATTAAACAAACTATTAAATAGTAAAATAGTGATTACGGTTCTTAACTATTATAGTGTTATTTTTTTATTATACAGTTTGATTACAAATGAATATCTCAACTTTGAAGGGCTATACCTTCTGAACAATAAAAGGTAGTGTTCCATTTCACACAACGAAGTGAGTGAGAAGTTATGAAGTTTCATAAATGTAGAAAGAAGAAGAAACACGAGCCAGTTTGCGCCACCAGCAGAAACACGAACGACATTCATTCTGTAGAAGAATTCGTCCCACACGATTTTCAGCATGTCGGGTGTTGAAGTTGCAATAGCTGCAGTTATCATCGTTTCCAGTTCAGCAGTGTCATCGGATAGAGACGGAAAAACACTTTAACTTTTATGTATCTCGGCGGCAACTCACTGAATAAACTCGCAACGGAACATGCCGGTTCACTTTCAACCCGCCACTCGTTGCGCCATCTCTTGCCAAAAAAACAAACCTTTACATTTATGAAACTTTATAACTTCTCACTCTATTCGATGTGTGAAATGGAACACTGCCTTTTATTGTTCAGAAGATATAGCCCTTCAAAGTTGGGATATTAATTTGTAATCACCTTGTATATTTGCTACTTTTTAGTGTTTAAAATATTTTATTGTTGCAGCTTCAAAGCTAGTTAAACTATTTTTACGAGTATGATTTGGAAGATCATTAACTCCAACTGTTGTTGTAACTCGTGATCAGACATAATCATAAAGATTATCTGACTATTTGTCAACCGCTGCCGGCATACGGAAAAACGCCTTAAAATTAATGTATTAATTTATAATTAATTTCTAAATATACTAAAATGCTGCATTTTCATTGGAAACACACCTGTGTATATAATTTATAAAATTCAAATCTATCACGAAGGGGGTAAAAAATTGGTTAAAAATTTCCATCTTAACAAAAACCAAATTAAATAAAAAAAAGAAAAAATTACTAAATAATAATAAAATAAAAAAAACGAATTAAATAAAAAAAAAGAAAGAAAAAGAAATGATGATAGCAAGACTTATATATGCCTGATAGCATTTTTGCATCATAAACACCATTATAAGACATGGTAAGGCATAAAGCAATGAAATAGCTTTCAATAAATTATTATTTACTTTTATGCAAATATATGCATATGCATTTTTTTCGTTTTATTCAGAGGCTCTAAATATTGAAAAATTACTGAAAATGTGGAAAAACACTTTAAAATTAGCATTTCTATAAGAAAAAACTAAAAGGATCCTCAGAAGAACCACGCAAGGTTTCTTAAAGTTAAGTTTTTAGAAAGCCAGAACCTAAATTATAATTTTTTTGCAGTTGTTACGCGATTTTTCCAGGGACCTGTTTCCTCTTTACATTTTGTTCACTATCAGAAACCGTTTCTTCAAATCACAGAAATTTTACTGGCAGCAGTGGTGCTGGTATATTTCCGTTATTTAAAGAATGTCCGTTCCTTTTTTGTCCGATACAGGAAGTAAAATATACGCCGATCGAAAAAAGCGGAGATAAAGAAAATCTTCTTTTCTTGTTTGGTGCTGCCATCTATGGATTGTTACGGAAGTATTTATTATGTGATAGATTTTACGAATATGTCGCCGACATTGGAGTTGAACTAGGAACTTGGTTGTTATGAGCCGAGTATCTTAACCGTTATTAGAAAGATGAAGAGTTTGAAATAAATATATGGAGTTTTCTTCAAGTTTGCTTGATTAATTTGCTGTTTAGAAAACTGGGAATTCTAAAGTTAATTTCGGGAAGATTTCGAATTTCGTCGTTATGAGATGGGGGTTGGGGTTTCAATAGTTTAGTATTAATAGTTGATAAAAATAAAATTATACATATTTTACATCTAACAGATTGTTAGATGTAAAATATAAATATTATTATTATTATTATTATTATTATTATTATTATTATTATTATTTTTAAATTCGAGAAGAAATGTTTGCATTTTAGAATAAAATCAATTTTTTTCCATTTAATATTTTCATTTTAACTAATACATACATTTTAAATGTGTTCATTCAGAGTATATTTTAAATGCGCATATTTTTTTAATAACATTAAAAAATAAACTGTGAATATTTTTAAATGAATCAGAAAATTTATTGTTACTTAAAAAAAAAAAAAAAAAAAAAAAAAAAAAAAAAAAAAAAACTCTTTTTTGTTGTTGTTTTTTCGTTTTTTAAATAAATCAGAAATCTGAATTTATAGTGTTTTTGGTTTTTCATATTTAAAAGAAAATTCGAACTTTAGTATTAATAGAGTCAATACGCATGTGTTCAGGGAATAAATGGAATTTTCCTCTTTTTTTCATTTTTTTCCGAAAAAAAAAAAAAAAAACTATTTTCTAGGAGTGCGAAAATTATTTGTTAAAAAATGAGGAAAAAAACTGAATTTTGTATCCTACGGTTTTTGGGCACGAAAAAATCACTGGGCTAGGTCTCATGCTCGAGAAAATTCGATTAGTGGGTCATTTTTGGGTCACTGTGGGTCAAGCTAATTTTATCTAAAAAAGGCTCAGACTATTTTGACTAAATTTTATATCCTTCGGGTTTCGGGCACAAGAAGACAATTGGGCTTGGTCACATGTTCGAAAAAATTTGATTAGTGGTTCATTTTGGCCATGGTCGATATTTGAACTAAATGCTAATTTTGACCATAGTCTTCCCTGCTCGTTTTAATTTATATAACATTTTCTATAAACATGAAATGTAGTTTTCTTTTCCCTTAATTCTTACATTTTTACTAAATCTTCATAAGGTTTAGTTAAACAGAATGTAAATTAATATGTATGTCAAATAAAGAACATTGAAATAAAAATTTTTGTTCTAATTTATTGGTATAGTTAGAAAATTGCAATGAAATAGACGAATCATTTATAGATAAAAAAAAAAAGCTGAGTCACTAAAAATTGTAATTTAGTGTAAAATTATCAATAGATTGCACATTTTCTTTTGAAGATTAAGTTAACATTCCTGACACGCATAAGTTATATTAGCTTACATCATACGTTTACTCTACATACATTAAAAATATTTTATCTTTTTCTAATTTGATCAATTCAGGTATAGTTCAATTTAAAAGAGAAAAATTATTTATATTACATGTGAAAATAATAAAAACAATAAAATGTTTTATTACACCGAACCATGATTCTTATGTGAAAAAAGAAATTCATTCAATTAATATGTTAATCTGATAAAGCTAATTCAAGTAAGCCATCAAAGCGTTTTCTTAATCAGACCAATTTACCCTTAATTTGATAATTCTATTTCGTGAAAATCATCAAAGTGTTTTTAATAAATGTAATTGTTTTTTCTACCTGCAAATTAATTTTCTATCAGTAAATGTAAAAATACATTCATTATGATGATAAGCTAAAGTATACTCATCATAATAAAGTTAGGAGTTTTATCAATAATTAGTTTCTTAGAATACTTCATGCATAAAGATCTAGATTTTAAAATTGTTTGAATATTTATTTGATAACAATTGACTCAATTATTTTGAAAGAAATTATCTAAGAAAATGGGAATATTTTTCATATTGTAAAAAAAAAAGGGAAAATAGTTTTTAAGAGATAAACATATTTTTTATTGGTGACGGTGTTTAGAGGTTATTTTATAATCTTTATATTTTCGCCATTTATGTGTCTTTGGGAAATATATAAAAACATTCGCTCATATATATTATAAAATTTCAAAATATCTGCTAGCGGAGTTCTAGAAAATTTTGAAGTACAAGAACTTAAAAAAAATTAAAGAAAAAGATACAGATAAAAGTAGTTTTTTTTTCTCTTCAAAATATCTTATGTTATATGTAATATTCCAATTGTTCAGCTTATTTTGTTTATTGTTCAAAGCAATCGGGAAAAAGCACTCTATGGCAGCTACTGCAATGAACGTTATTTGAAAATAAATGTGCAACGTTAAATTAGCACAAATTAAAATCATTTCTAATGGCAAACAGCTGTTTCAAAGCCCTTAAGCTCCATCTTCAGTGCCAACTCAAAAGGTAACAAGAACGAAAAATCATGCGTCAAGCATAGATTATGTAACACTTTCCAACGCTTCCAAAATAATTTTACGAATCATACTCTTTTATAAGCTAAAAGATAACATCTAAGTAATCCGAATACTTTATTCAGCCCTGTATAGGAT